>OY992532.1:162193197-163412595 GCA_963921185.1 Dasysyrphus tricinctus | reverse complement strand
ATTATTATATTATATTATTATTATTATTATTATTATTATTATTATTATATTATTATTATTATTATTATTATTATTATTATTATTATTATTATTATTATTATTATTATTTATTATTATTATTATTATTATTATTATTATTATTATTATTATTATTATTATTATTATTATTATTATTATTATTATTATTATTATTATTATTATTATTATTATTATTATTATTATTATTATTATTATTATTATTATTATTATTATTATTATTATTATTATTATTATTATTATTATTATTATTATTATTATTATTATTATTATTATTATTATTATTATTATTATTATTATTATTATTATTATTATTATTATTATTATTATTATTATTATTATTATTATTATTATTATTATTATTATTATTATTATTATTATTATTATTATTATTATTATTATTATTATTATTATTATTATTATTATTATTATTATTATTATTATTATTATTATTATTATTATTATTATTATTATTATTATTATTATTATTATTATTATTATTATTATTATTATTATTATTATTATTATTATTATTATTATTATTATTATTATTATTATTATTATATTATTATTATTATTATTATTATTATTATTATTATTATTATTATTATTATTATTATTATTATTATTATTATTATTATTATTATTATTATTATTATTATTATTATTATTATTATTATTATTATTATTATTATTATTATTATTATCATTATTATTATTATTATTATTATTATTATTATTATTATTATTATTATTATTATTATTCCCTCGGGGGTTTGTTGTTTTCCCCTAGAGGGCGCGTCCTCAGGTGGCGGATAGAGGAACGCTCGGTATTAATACTTGTTATTAATGCAGGGTAGGTGGGAAATAAAATACCACCCGTGGACCAACAAAGCAACTATGTGAAGGAACACAGAAATTTAACCAAATATGGATAGAAAAGAGAACAGGAGTAATTTTACGGTGCAGGGAGTCGGATACCCAGTACCGGCGTCTGTCAGGGGTGAGCACGCGGGCCCCGGGACGTCGTCATCCAGCGACCGCAAAAAGAATTCACTAAAGGAAACCCCGGGAGTGGCACACTTGGCTCCCGCGGAACCAAAAGCTACAAGTGAACCCAGAAGGGACCCCTTCAGGAGAGGTGCATGTCTGCAACGCACACCACCATCTGCAGCAAAAACCCCTGTGGGAACTATGGAGCCAGTGTAAGGAAACCTCAAGCAGAAAAACCCTCAGCAGCCAGGGATATCTTCGAGGGATCAATACCAACAACAGAAAACAGTGAAGCTGAGGAGAATTTGGCTGGGCAACCTCTGTTATCTATTGTTAGTGAACTAAACTCAGCCGACATACTAACCTTGGAACTGAAGAGATGCAGGGGCATAATTAAAAAAATGAAGAACGCCTGCACTAAGCAGAAAAATATCAGCATGGATATTAAAAACGGCATTTCTGAATTAGAGGAATCTGTGGATAAAATGAATTGGCAAGTTAAAAACCGGACTTCAGAACGCATAGTGCCAAAACAAGATGTCCCAAAGATACCACCACCAGATTCTATGCGTAGCCCAGGAAAGGAGGGTACTCAAAAAGAAGCGCCTCAAAGCGAGACAGCTTCCAACTCTAACAAAGAAACTCCTGAAGAGGAAGAGGTTGAGACAAACACTGCGGTCATGAGTAAGCCACCCTCATCTAAGAGACCACCCTCTAGTCCACTAGGGAAAATCCACGGGAAGAGAACAAGGAATTCTCCAAACTCAAAAGCTCCGCAGATAGAGCCACCTGAAAATGGAACTGAAAAGACACGGAATGTTGCACACCAAAGCTATGCCCAAGCCCTCAAAAGTAAAGAACCATCGGGAGCACACCAAAAGTCACACAAGGTTAATGACCAAGAGCAAAGAGCGACAAGGAAGACAAGAAAGAAAAGGACGAGGAAGTCACAAACCGAAGCCATCCTAATAAAGCCCAGGGGAAACGAAAACTTCACGGACATCCTCCGAGAAATAAAGAAGAAGGCGAACCCGGATGACACCGAGACCACAGTCAAAAAGGTCAGACAGACGAAATCTGGTGACGTATTACTGGAACTCGGACCAAAGACGAAAGACAAGGCGGCTTTTGGTGAATCTCTTCGAGTGATCCTAGGTGAGAGAGCAACGGTCAGTAACCTCGAACCTAAAATAAGCCTGGAAATAAGGGACCTGGACGAACTCATCACGGAAGAGGAAGTTCAAGAAGCCATCAGGAAAAAAGTTGGAGACCCTCATACTGACTTGAAGGTTTCACTAACAGGGAGAAACAAACGTGCGCTAAAGATGGCAATAGTATCAATGAACGCCCGAGCAGCTTACGAGGTACTTAAGACTCCTGTGGTGAGAATAGGATGGAGCCAGTGCAAAGTCAGACGTAGAGCAGAGGTTCCAAGATTCTTTAGATGTTTTGGTTACGGCCATCTACAGGTAAACTGCAACGGTGCTGATAGAAAAGGGCAAGGGCTATGTTTCAACTGTGGAGGCAAAGACCACAAAAAGAAAGACTGCAAGCTGCCCCCCAAATGCTGCTTGTGCTCAGAGCTTAAAACCCCACCATCTACAATAGACCATGTACCGGGGTCCGGAAAGTGTCAAGTGTTTCGAGAGGCACTTGAAAAAGTGAAGAAAAAGGCTATACAATGACCAGACTCCTACAAGGAAACCTTCATAGAAGCCAAACAGCAAACAACCTACTTACTAAGCTAATAGTTGAACTGCAAATAGATGTCGTCATTATCAGCGAACAATACGTGGACAAAGAACAAAACTGGATAGCGGATTCGTTGGGGACCGCTGCAATCTGGATCCCTGACGCGAGAAAATTCCCCATCAAGAACCTAGGCAAACAAAGAGGCTTTGCGTGGGTGAAAGGCGAGGGGCTAACAATTATAAGCACCTATCTTAGTCCAAACGATAGGATCGACGAGTTCCGCCAAAAGCTGGATGACCTGGAGGACTTCTTGAGGGACGCTGAAGGAGATATTCTGGTCGCTGGGGACTTTAACGCCAGAGCCCAGGAGTGGGGAATGCCAACTACCGACTCTCGAGGAAGGCAAATACTCGAGATGGCTGCAAGAAGTGGACTTAATGTAGTCAATTCAGGAGATACGCCCACTTTTAGGAGGTCAGGCCATAGAGGAACTATCCCAGACGTAACCTTCGCGACGGACACCACATTCGCAAGAATCAAAAACTGGAGAGTAATCGAGGATTACACAGGTAGCGACCATCAGTACATTGTATTTGATCTGGAGGGAAACCAACGAGCTCCGAACCATCGTCAACAACCACGGGCTCTAAGGTGGAACTTGAACAGGCTTAGCGCAGACCTCCTTAAGGGCGTGATCGAGGAAGGTGCAGATGCCGTCATCCAAGCACAAGGACCTGCGGAGATGAAAGCTGAAGCCACGATGCAACTAATTCGGCTCGCTTGCGATTCTGAAATGCCCCGAACGAGTGGAACCAACAGAAACAGAGACCCAGTGTACTGGTGGACCGAGGAGATAGCTGCGCTACGCCGACGATGCCTACAACTCCGGCGCATAGTCACCAGGGGAAGAAGAAGAAGAAACGCTGAACCTATGGAAGATGCTCTAGCGGAGTTCAGAGCCCAAAGATCTGAGCTCAAGAGGGCCATCAATGCGAGCAAGAAACAGAAGTGGGAGGACCTCCGCCGTGACGTCAATAGCGACCCCTGGGGACTAGGCTACAAGATCGTAACGCGGAAACTCGGAGCTCAGATGGCACCGCCTGTCCTCAGTGAAGTAAAGATGGAGCGCATCGTGGACACACTGTTCCCAACTCATCCGGTCAGGCCACCCGACACCACACCGGCCCAACGACAGGAAATCCCAGCTTTTAGCGAAGAAGAGTTGAGCATAGCGGTGCAGTCCCTGCAAAACAGAAGAGCCCCCGGCCCCGACGGAATTCCCGCCGAAGTCCTCAAAGTGACCGCCCAAACATGCCCGCACTTGCTGCTGAACATGTTTAATAGCTTGCTCGAGGAAGGCATCTTCCCCAAGAACTGGAAGAAACAACGCTTGGTGCTTATCAGCAAAGGCAAAGGAGATCCGGACTCCCCATCGGCATACAGGCCTCTGTGTATGTTAGACACTGCGGGGAAACTCTTAGAAAAGCTGCTTAAGCCACGACTCATAGCGGCAGTACAAGCATCAGGCAATCTGTCAGAGAGGCAGTATGGTTTCCGGAAAGGCCGCTCTACGATTGGAGCCGTAAGGGAAGTGGTGAACGCTGCCCAAATCGCCCACCAGGGAAATCACTACTCCAGAAGGATCGTCTTGCTGGCAACCCTGGATGTACGAAATGCATTCAACTCAGCCAGGTGGACCGATATATTGGACGCGCTCGAACGGAGGTTCCATATTCCAGCATATCTCCTGCGGATGGTGAAGGACTATCTCAGTGATCGAGAGCTGATCTACGAGACCACAGAAGGCCCACGACGAAAGCAAGTGACATCAGGCGCAGCGCAGGGATCGATTCTAGGACCAGACCTCTGGAACATCTCCTACGACGACATCCTTCGCATGGAGATGCCTGAGGACGCCTTTCTGGTTGGGTACGCTGATGACATCGCCGCGGTGATTACGGCACGAGACACCGACAGCGCGCAAAGGAAGTTGAACCAGGTCATGCGACGAGCAAATTCTTGGATGGAAGACCACGGACTCAGCCTAGCAACTGAGAAAACTGAGATAGTCCTCCTCACAAAGAAGAGGATCCCCACAGAAATCGACTTCCAAATCGGGGCGGAAGTTATAAGAAGCAGCGCCGCGGTGAAGTACTTGGGATTGCGGCTCGACACAAAGCTAACCTACTGGCAACAAATAAAGGCAGCAGCGGAAAGAGCTTCAAAAACAACTGCATCACTGAGCAGGCTGATGGCAAATGTTGGTGGTCCAACGGCCAGTAAGCGAAGGTTACTGATGGCGACAACACACTCCATCCTTCTGTACGGCAGCGAAATTTGGGCCGACGCACTTAAACAAGAGAAGTACCGGAAGCAGATGGCGGCAGTACAAAGATGCGGAGCTCTACGTATAGCTAGCTCTTACCGAACGGTATCGGAACCAGCCGTCCTTGTAGTCGCAGGAGTGATTCCCATCGATCTCCTAGCGGCAGAAAGGAAGTACGTCTACGACAACAAGACGGAAATGGGATTGGAAGCGGCATCCGAGTTGGCTAAGCAGCTCACAAAACAGCAGTGGCAAGAGCGTTGGAGCTTGGAAAACAGAGGACGATGGACAGCGAGGCTGATTAGGAACGTGGCTGAGTGGAATGACCGGAAACTACGTATAGCTAGCTCTTACCGAACGGTATCGGAACCAGCCGTCCTTGTAGTCGCAGGAGTGATTCCCATCGATCTCCTAGCGGCAGAAAGGAAGTACGTCTACGACAACAAGACGGAAATGGGATTGGAAGCGGCATCCGAGTTGGCTAAGCAGCTCACAAAACAGCAGTGGCAAGAGCGTTGGAGCTTGGAAAACAGAGGACGATGGACAGCGAGGCTGATTAGGAACGTGGCTGAGTGGAATGACCGGAAACACGGTGAGGTCAACTACTACGTCACCCAGTTACTCACCGGCCACGGATATTTCAATGCCTTCCTCCACAAAATCGGCAAAAAAAACAGTCCAGCCTGCCAGTACGGAGACTCACTAGAAGATGACGCGAACCATACCTTCTTCGCCTGCAGCAGATGGAAAAGCCTCCGCCAGGACCTGCAGATGAGTATCGGCGCCATCACACCGGAGAATATAACAGAGAAGATGCTACAGAGTTATGAGAACTGGCAAAAAGTCTGCAGCTACACAGAACATATTCTCTGAAGAAAGAAAAGAGAAGAAGAAAATGATCGGGAAACAGTTGAACCCGTAAGTTAATCCCGCAAGGGAATCATGACAACCCCCCTGAAGTAATGCAAAGAGCGGTCCCGGGGGGGTGGGTCAGAAGCCAAAAGGGTTATGGCGGAGTTTTAGTCGGTATGTCATACATACCTCAACAGTCCGACACACGGGGATGGTCATGGGTCAACGCCAAAAGGCCTCCTTACGGTGCATAAAGCATTTCTTCGCTGCCCTTAAAGGAAAAAAAAAAAAAAAAAAAAAATTATTATTATTATTATTATTATTATTATTATTATTATTATTATTATTATTATTATTATTATTATTATTATTATTATTATTATTATTATTGTTATTATTATATGGAGTTTTTTACATCTCGGCTGTTCAATATAAATTCTTTCTCTTAGAAAAGATGAAACGGAGTATACCAATTAAATCAAAAAGACAACTGCTGTGGTTGAGAGGTGAAATTGTAATGATTTATTTTACACATTAAATTATCTACAAAGCATACTATTCGATGAGCTACTGTGTGATATATTTTCGTATTCCCGTGGGAATATGCAAACTAATAAAAATGACAAAAGTTCGTATTTCGTCTGGTGAACCATTAGAATTAATCGTTCACACAGGAGCTCTCGTTACAAAAAAGAAGAATAGAACTAAGAAACAGAAAACTTAACAATAATGCAAGTTACGCAAAATAACAATAAAATAACATATCGTGTGCAAACATTTATGAGTTTGTACATACACCCCTCCTTGGAGGTTCCTAACCTTCAATTTATAAGGTGGCTTCAAAGCGAGGAACTGTTCTTCTTGGTGTTGGAATTGGCCTTCTCTGCCGTAGGCAATAAAAGATTATCATTCCAATAGTAGTCATCAGCAGCAAGGAGCTCAAACCATAATGATGATAATCATGGATGTTCAATTGGGGTTCTTCGGGTGACGCTATGTCTTTCTTCATGTCTTCTATTTCCTGCGTAAGATTCTTAAACTGGTCATAATCAATAGTGCTTACCTTCAATGGGGGGACAAGGTCTTTTGAAAGGTTACGGGTTCCAATCCAGTCGTGGATTCTTACACTCGGTATGAACGACTTGGCTATAGTAGTTTTAAAGTTTGAGCGTCCGTTTATGATGATATTTCCTATTTTGAGAGTGCACATATCTTTGAACTCAACCACTCCATTGGCTGCCAAGGCTATGCTGCTTGTTACTCCATTGCAAATGAGAAGACCTGTTGAATTAGTAATCAATGAAAATAACCAACTATTAGTCTGCTTGAGTGCGAGCCATCGATTTTGAGGTGGTATTTCATTCAAGATGCAATCGCTCAATGCATTATCTTCATGATTCAGTAGGGCCATTTCACAAACTTGCAAATTGTGTTGATGGATATTTGTCGGGACAACCTGAGTACAGAGATGGTTTCTCGTGGCTATAGGCTTGCAGGATGAAAACTCATATTCCGTTAGTCCAAAAAATTTGTCTCTTGCTAATGTAACTGCTAGGTATGGCTTAGATATATCCACTAGAAGGCTCATATTGTTGTGAGTGATAGGCAATGGGATTAGATTGAACACCTGAAATTCTTGATCTTGAGCTAGTGGTATCAGCATTTCAAAAACGATTGAATCCTTAAGTGTTCGTCCCTTGACTGTAATGATTTTGAACATATCCAATATTGAAACATTTGGTAATCTCAAAGACGATGGGAGATTTCCTTGAACAAGCTGCAGCTGGTCGTTAAGTTGCTTTGGTGTGATGAGCTGAGGATTTATTTTGGCATGATTCAAATCCAGTATTACATCAAGTAGAGTGTCTTGAGTGCTCTGAAAATTTATTAAAATCATAATTAAATATGAAGTTAGGGAAACAAAGTGTTGATTCGTGCTAATGCCATCTTGTTGTTTTTCAATTGCATTAAACGTTCTAGCCAGGTATGTGTTCAATGTCTGGAATTGTTCTTTGACTTCCATTGTATTGCGTCTCAAAATATTTGTGGTTGAATCTGAAATAGAACTTTGTTTTTTAATAAGAGCCGATAAGTGAATTTCATGTTTATTTGCTAGGTCAATCTGATTTTGAATGTGCAGAGCCTCTTCTTGATCGAGGACACCGAACAAACTATGAGCCACACTACCAACAAAATCGAATGGAGATCTGCGATGCCGAATGGCTGTCCGACTTGAAGTGTTAAACCCATTAATGAACTCGTTGTTTTGGTCAATGACAGCGACTCTTTGTCGAAAAATATCGATAGTCTGATGACAGTAGAAAATCTTGTCCAATTTATCTGCCGCGCAAGCGCTTTCCAGTTCATTTAAGTAGGTTTTGATTTCGGTTAATTCTAACCAATAATTGGTTAGATTGTAATAGACATAAACGCTCCAGAAATTGTTAACTACCCGCAGTGTTCCTATGTCTTCAAAGTAGATTCCGACTGCGTTATCGAGCTGGTTGATAATGACGTGGTTGTCTGTGTTCGCGGTGGTAACTGGCGCAATCAACAATGCGATGAAAAAGGATACAAATAAAGATCCCGTTGTAACTCTGCCGCTTCTCAGTTTCCGTGATGTTGAATATATATTTGGTTCTCCATCGTTTTTAAGAGGTGGCTTCTTTGTATGATCTGGTGGATGATCTGTTTTGTCTGCTTCTTCTACCGGTAAGGGACACAAATTATGAATAGCTCGCTGGAGAATTCCTCCATGGGTCTTTATGTTGGCAACACGAACCAATCCATCATTTCCTTTGATTACTTCTACTACACGCCCCAACTTCCATTTTGTTGGTGGCATATTGGGTTCCTTTAATAAAACAAGAGTATTTGGCTTTAAGTTTTGGGATTCAGTTTTCCACTTAGCTCGTTGTTGTAAGAGATGTAAGTACTCACCAGACCATCTCTTCCAAAATGATTGCTGTACATGCTGGATTTGTCGATATTTATTAAGAGAACTTACTTTTTTGTCAGTGACATCGGGCTCAGCTATGGAAAGAAGTGGTGCTCCTATCAAAAAATGGCCGGGGGTAAGAGCTTCTAGATCATTTGGGTCCGATGAAATTGGCATCAACGGCCTCGAATTAAGTATTGCTTCTATCTGAATTGCGATTGTGGTTAGCTCCTCGTATGTTAACGAAGCCTCGCCCAGGTGTCGAACCAACAACCCTTTAGCTGATTTTACAGCTGACTCCCAGAGTCCCCCAAAGTGCGGAGAACGAGGGGGAATAAATTGCCAATTAATTCCCGTCTGAATACATGTTGATTGAATGGCTGATTCCATTCTCTTTGATTGCATAACTCCTTTAAGCTCCTTGAGTTTGTTACTAGCACCGACGAAATTGGTCGCATTATCGCAGAAAATAGTGTGACACAATCCACGTCTGCCTATGAACCTTTTAAGGCAATTGATGAACGACTCGGTGGAGAGGTCTCCAACAACTTCGATATGAATTGCTTTTGTGGAAAAGCATACGAAAATTGCTAAATACGATTTTGAAGGAGTCTTACCTCTGATTTTGTAGTGTGATTTTATAGGACCAGCAAAGTCAACCCCAGTGTAGTAAAATGGGCGAGATGGTGTTACTCTTTCCATTGGTAGGTCGCCCATCAGCTGTGTTATAGATGTTGGCCTGGACTTCGCACATATGATACACTTTCTTATCACTGATCTTGCTTCTCTTCCAATGCTTAATATCCAATATTGTTGTCGCGAAATTGCTATTAGAGCCCTGTGGGATATGTGTAAGTTTGTTCTATGTAAATGCTCTAAAAGCAACCTTGTGACAGTGTTGTTCTTAGGCAAAAGTATTTGATTTTTGGCATCTGGCAGAAGCACAGAATTTGCTAATCTCCCACCCACTCGAATTAAGTTGTATTTTTTATCAAAATAGGGCGTTAATGTTGCTAAGCTTGATTGAGCAATTGTACTTACATTGCCTTTTAAAGCTTTGTATTCTTCTGGAAAGGCCATCCGTTGAGTGTATACCAAGAGAAGGCGGGTTCCTTCACGCAGTTCATCAGCAGAAAGCATGCCACTCCTTCTTAGGAGGTCAGGCCGTCTGGCGTTCCTTAAGAATCTGCTACAGTATGAGAATATTTTCTGTAATGTATAGAAAGAGTTTCTATGATTAATTCCATTTAATATATCTTCATCGTGAGTTGCAGTTATCAATGCCGTTTTGGTTTTTCGCAATTCTGGAACGACCTGTGGAATGGTGTACTTACTGGGCTCCCAAAGTGATTCATCTAGTTTAAGAAAAGATGGACCTTCAAACCATGTCAATGATGATGAAAGGTCGACGAGAGTGCATCCTCTCGTTATTAAATCAGCTGGATTTATTTCCCCTTTAATATGATTCCATTGTGATATCTGAGTTTCTGCTTGGATCTTGGCTACCCTATTTGCTACAAATGTATCCCAGACATAAGAGGGAGAGTTAATCCAAGCCAGCACAGTTGTTGAATCTGTGTAGTATGCTATCTTATGAACATACTTGTTAAATGTCAGGAGTATTCTCCTTACCAGCTCAACCAAGAGCTCTGCAGCTTGAAGTTCAAGACGAGCGATTGTAATGGCCTTCATTGGAGCGATGCGAGATTTTGAGCAAAGTAACTTACTATAGATGTTGCCTGATTCGTCTATGCATCTGATGTAAACACACGCTCCAAGGGCGGACATACTACTATCCGAAAACCCATGTAGTTCGGTTCTTTTTGGCAATGGGCACATTACAAATCGAGGTATGCTTATATTTTCTAAATCAAAGAATTGATTTACATACCTATTCCACTTTTCGGTCAGATCCATAGGAAGCTGGTCATCCCATGAGAACTCCGTCTTCCACAAATCTTGTAAAAAGAGTTTGCCAAGCATTATGACTGGACTTAATAGACCTAGAGGATCAAACAATCGTGCGAGGTCTGACAAAACAGTTCTGCGTGTTACAGGAGTTTTAGGTGCTGTGAATTTGTCTGAGTTAAATCCAAATTCAAATTGATCGAGAGTTGGATTCCAAATCAATCCTAAGGTTTTGATTACGTCAGACTGATGGAATCTTACTAACCTTTCCTTGTGTGCATCAGGAATATTCTTAAGAATGTTGTTATCATTAGAACAGAATTTTCTTAATTCAAATTTACCCTTTTGTAGAAGGAGCGTTATGTCTTCTAGCAGTTCTCTGGCCTCTGAAACTGTGTCTGCTCCAGCAAGTAGATCATCAACGTAAATATTTTCACGTATAGTTTGGGATGCTCTTTTGTGCAGCTGTTGATAATTGTCTGCAAGCTGGGCAAGACATTTGGTTGCTAAATAAGGAGCACAAGCTGATCCGTAGGTTAATGTGTTAAGTTTGTATGTCTTCAGAGGTTGATTGCTTTGAGGTCTCCAAAGAATTAGTTGAAAAGCTCTGTCTTCTGGCCGTACCAGTACCTGTCGGTACATTTTGCTTATATCTGCTGTAAATGCATACCTTTCTAGTCTGAAATTAATAATTATTGAAAATAGGTCAGGTTGAACTGTTGGTCCAACGCCTAGAACATCATTGAGAGAAAATCCAGATGTTGTTTTTGCTGAACAATCAAAGACCACACGCAATGCTGTTGAGGAGCTTTCTGGCTTTAACACACAATGATGCGGGATGAAATAATGATTTTGTGGGATCTCAAAGTTCTCAATGGGACTCATATGGCCCAGTTCTTCGTACTCTAATAGGAACTGAGAATAAAGCTCACGCAATGCATAATCTTTTTCAAATCTTCGTTCTAATGAAAGAAATCTTTTGCGTGCCCTTTCGAGAGATGCACCCAAACAAGATGGATTTTTTTTGAAAGGAAGACTTACCATGAATCTTCCATTTGATACAACCTTTGTGCTGGAGTTGAAAAATTCCTCACAGTTATGCTCTTCATTACTCATGCGTTTGATTTGAGTATCATGGGTCTCGTACTCCCAGAACCTACTCACAAGTTTCTCTAATGACGATAGAGATGGCCTTGTGGCAATGGTGCAAACAGCAATGTGGTTTGAAGTTTGAACGCCACCTGCGACTATCCATCCTAGTTTTGTGTTACGGAGTGTAGGAAGTTGAGGTCCAACTGTTATTTCCCCTGGAAGGATAAGATCGAAAAATAATTCGGCACCGATAAGCATATCGATTTTTTGATTAGTCATAAATCCTGGATCAGCTAACTGAATATGAGACGGAATTTCCCAATGTTGTGACTGAACTTCACATCGTGGCTGGTAATCTGTAATCCTAGCTAGTATGGTTGCTTCAATACTTGCCTTGAAACTTGAATTATTTGATTCAAGTGTGAGTGATACAGCAAATTGTGTTTGTGTGCCATGTCCTCCTATGCCACTTATTGAGGATTCCGATCGGTGCTTCTGAAGACCCAGTGCTTGTGCAAAAGCAGCAGTCACAAAATGAATTTGTGATCCTGAATCTAACAAGACCCGACAAGGAAGCCATGTTCCACATGCCGACCTGACGTTTACCAATGCTGTTGCTAGATAAACTTGCCGTGGTTTTGATTTACAACAAGTAGCTGCATTGGAATGCGTATAGTGGTTGGTTGATGTTGATTGACCTTCCCCCCTTTGAGTTGGTTGCTGCTGCTGGCTACCTGTGGAATGTGTAAAACAGTTATTTGATTGGACTTCCCCCCTTTGAGCTGGTTGCTGCTGCTGGCTACCTATGGAATGCATTTGATTATTTATTTGTTTTGTTTTAAAAGATTGCCTTGAATCCTTCTTATGGTGTAGGAGGGTATTATGTTTGCCATTACAACTAAAGCATCCTCTGGCGTGGCATGTGTTGGGGGCATGCCCTGGCTTAAGGCAGTTACGGCAAATTCCAAGCCTTTGAACAGTTCTCTCACGATCACCACCTGAAAGAGAAAGAAATGCTTTGCAATTAAATATTTTATGGCTACCTGAACTGCACATTGGGCAGCCATCAGCTTTGGCTGCTACTACGGTTGTTGGCTTCCTTCTCTCGTCTGTGTTGTTTATTGTTTCAAGGGTTTGAAACCGGGATTCCATAAACTTTAGTAGCTCTTTCAGGGAAGGACTGCTTCTTGGATCAGCTAACGATTGCTCAAAAAGTGTCCTGCTTTCCTTGTCCACTTTCTTGAGCATCAGATGAACAACTATGGGATCCCAGTCATGAGCGCGGAATCCCAGATTTATGAGTGCCTGGATTCCTTCCTTGGTGTTATCGTGCAGTTTCCTTAAACTGGAGGCAGTTCCTGATGCGGCTGGTTGACTCAAAAGTTTTTCTAATTGAGCCGACAAGAGGAGCCGTTTATTGTCGTATCTATCCATAAGCGTCTGCCAGGCTGCTTCAAAGTTGTTGTCTGTTGCTGGAAATCCTTGGATTAAACCGAGCGCTTCTCCGGTCAAATTAGATCGCAAAAAATAGAGCTTTTGAGCAAGTGATATTGGTTGTTCCAGGATCATTGGCTTGAAAAGATCATAAAATTGACGCCACTTAAGATAGTTTCCGTCAAATTTTGGCAACTCAATTTTTGGCAGTTTCAATGATGTACTTGAAATAACTGGATCCTGTATACCAGATGTATCAGTTGTCTTTGTTGGAAGCCCAATCAGCCTTAACTCCAACTGCTGCTGTAGATGAAAATATTGTTCGATATTTTCTTCGTCTAAGTCACCATCCAGTCGCTGATATAAAACTTTGATTTGCTCAAAGTTTTCTTTGATGTTTGCAACTTTAACTTGAAACATTTGGGGTTCGGTGCCCTTTAAATCTATTGAGCATTTGTCCAATGATGCTTGGAGATGCTTTGAGAGCACCATGAATCTTTCTCTTGGTGAAAGCGTGCTTGGCTTAGAAACTTTAAGCTCAAGCCTTTGTTTATGCTCAGGTGGATTCATCCTGGTTGGTATTGCTGCTGGCGGTGTCATCGATAATCCAAATCCTGATGGCAGTGCTGCTGGTGGCTCTTCCTGGATCTGATTAACGTCCCGTCCTTGCAGTTTTGTCAAACGACTTATAATGTCCATTTTCATGGCTTCATAAACCTTTCGAATCTCTTCATAGTACTCCTTGATGAAGTACTCATGTTGAAGATGGCCTGAGTATTTATCCCGAATCTCGCTGTCATTGGTATCGAAATAATCCCAAAGATTCTCTAACTTTTCCTTCCTTTGCTGCAGTTTCGTAACCGTTTTCCGATCGTCACTATCCTTCCCATAGTTGCGGTAAAGGACGCAGATCTCGGTTCCGATTTGTTCTTGAAGGTCAGTTAGTTCCTTTAGAGACTGGGACATGATTTTTTTTTATTTTAATTTATTTGTTGAAATAAAGTTGGTTTATTTTTGATTACAATCACAGTTTCGATTTAACAGACGACACTCGTACTTGGTTTCAATACTAACCGACACTTAGTATTGGTTCAAATGCAAACTGAACACACACAATATTCTTGATAATAAAACACAATTAATGTAAGTAAAATTCAGGCACACTAAATTCTTTTAGTAGAGTCCTGTCACGGTCGCCAAATGTTCAATATAAATTCTTTCTCTTAGAAAAGATGAAACGGAGTATACCAATTAAATCAAAAAGACAACTGCTGTGGTTGAGAGGTGAAATTGTAATGATTAGGGCTGGGATTTTCATGCACTAAAAAATCGGAAATATGCGCTTAAAATATGCCCTTAAAAATGGAAAATATGCACTAAAAACTGGAAAATATGCACTTAAAAAAACATTATTTTACCTTTTTTTCCCCAAAAAACAAATAAAAAAAAGACATTTTAGTCAGATTTTATAAGTTGCGAATTCAATTCAGTCTTTTATTTAACAAAAATAAAGATAACATTAGAAGTAAAAAATAAAAATAATAAATAGGTATTTGTATTTAAAACGTTAACAATATTTAAAATATCTTAAGTAACAGAAACTTACATACTATTTTCTTTCATATGTGTTGTTCACATAAATAAGAAAACTTTGTTTAAAAAGTTTTCAAACACAAAACTTTGCCTATTTGGCCTATGAAAACTTTTGTAAAGAGAAAAAGAACGTTCCACGTCAACAGACGTAAGGGGAGCATTTTTCAAACAACAAATTTTATCTATTGTAGGATTATTAAAAAAGTTTTCGTTATTGTTGCTCAGACTTAATACATTATTTATTATTATAATTATTTTTCATTGTAGAATACCCTTTATTTTTTCGAAAACAGTCTTAATTTTTTTTTATAATTGCACCAATAGGGCCCTTACAGAGTTAATTTTTGCAAAAGTTTCATCAATTAAGTCGATTTGATTTTTCAATGTGCTTCTACCTTCAAGCTTTGTGATCGTGTCACATAGAAAACGATAATTTGAAAAAATAAAAACAATTTCACTTTTAAGCAAGGGTTAAGTCAATATTTCTTTAGCTTTTTTAGTTGCGATGGCATTACCATCATCGAAACTATTGACAAAAGCTGACGAAACGGAAGTTTCCAAACCATCAACAGTTCAATGAAAGAGAAAAGGGTATTATTTGTTTTCAATAGGCGCCTTCATTTTGTCGACAATCTATTACTACGTTTACGTTCAGTATCTAAATATGTAGTTGGAATAGGGTCGGTGCACATGAGGCATTATGTATTGAACCATAACTTATCGAGCAAGGTTTTGCGTCACACAAAATACGAAAAAATGCACTTAAAATATGCATTTATTATGAAAATATGCATTTATTTTGGAAAATATGCATTTTGCATGAA
This sequence comes from Dasysyrphus tricinctus, assembly GCA_963921185.1. Classification (NCBI taxonomy): domain Eukaryota; kingdom Metazoa; phylum Arthropoda; class Insecta; order Diptera; family Syrphidae; genus Dasysyrphus; species Dasysyrphus tricinctus. Next base: position 163,396,907 of record OY992532.1, on the reverse strand, counting down.
ATATGCAAAATATGCACTAACGATTAAATGCCATTTTAAAGGAAATTTTATGATTCGTAAAGATAATTTAGTCTTAGGCTTCTAAATGAAATGAGAAAAAACATGCATTTGCATGGAAATCCCAGCCCTAGTAATGATTTATTTTACACATTAAATTATATACAAAGCATACTATTCGATGAGCTACTGTGTGATATATTTTCGTATTCCCGTGGGAATATGCAAACTAATAAAAATGACAAAAGTTCGTATTTCGTCTGGTGAACCATTAGAATTAATCGTTCACACAGGAGCTCTCGTTACAAAAAAGAAGAATAGAACTAAGAAACAGAAAACTTAACAATAATGCAAGTTACGCAAAATAACAATAAAATAACATATCGTGTGCAAACATTTATGAGTTTGTACATCGGCATTAGCCGGAGATTACACATCCCGGGTATAAGATACCAAGGGATTATGCTCTGGTGGAGCGTAGTCCAAGTTCTACGCCCTTGCGTTCTATTGTTTCTATTATTTAAATTTAAATGTTCATGAATTTACGGACGATGTTGCATGTATCCAATAAGACAGTTTTTTGTATTTCTGGGAGGAGATGACTAAGTTTAAATTTGTGCAGATTTGGGCTTAGATTTTTGGGTATTAGTCCAGTAGCAGAGAGGACTATTGGAGTAGTACTTATCGCTGAAGCATTATGCATGGCTCTTAGTTCTATCGCTAGTGCAGCATATTTTGAAATCTTTGTGGAGTATGTTGATTGCAGGTTTCGGTTCAGCGTTACTGCTACATCAAAGATTTCTATTTTCTTTTCTCTTTTATGAAACAGGATAATATCCGGCCTGTTAGCTGGTATGTGTTGATCTGTTGTTATGGCTCTATCCCAGTAAAGTTTTGTGGTCGAGCTTTCAAGCACAGGAACCGGTTGGTATTTGTAGTAAGGAAGGTGCTCTGTGATAAGGCCGTTATCAAGCGCTAACTGTTGGTGGATTAGCTTTGCAACATTGTTATGTCTGTGTGTGTACTCGTAAGAGGCAAAAGCACTGCATCCAGATATAATGTGTTCGATTGTCTCCCCGTTTTCTCCACATCGGCGACATTTGTCTTCTACAGATTCTCTAACAACAAATCTAAGGTAGTTTCTTGTTGCTATTACCTTGTCCTGTATTGCCATAATGAAACCTTCTGTTTCAGAAAAAAGTTTGCCCTGTGTGAGCCATAGATTTGAGCTGCATTGATCTATATGGTCCATATAGAGGTCGTGTGGATGCACTCCGTGAATTGGTTTCGATTGCCACGAAGTCATTTGTTGATCAATACTCTTTATGTTTGTTGTTTGAAGTGAACTATCTGAACTGAGATGTAATGGTGTGAATCCATCATCAGCTAGTGTAATGGCTATAAGCAAGGAAGATTGATTAGTACGAAAATATTGACGAAGATTGGTGATTTGCTTATAATGCAGCTGGCTGAGGTCCGCGATGCCAAGTCCACCCAATTTGCGGGGCAGCGATGTTCTTTCTATTGCGCTGTGTGGATGATGTCTTCGATATCTTGTCATTGTCGTGCGGATCATCATTTCCAGTCTAAGGATGTCAGTCGAGGACCATTTTATAATTCCAAAAGAGTAAATAAGCAAGGGTATGGCCCATGTGTTGATGGCTTTGGTCTTATTTCCCCCATTGAGCTTTGACTTCATAACAAATATCAAACGAGTTTGAAACTGTGAGGTAAGAGTTTTTTTAATGGCGGTATGGTTGATGCCTTTGAGCTGAAGAAACCCAAGATATTTGTAGGAGTCGCCATGTTGCATTTGTTCAATTACATTTTGTTCATCAATTTGACATCCTTCATTTCTTTCATCAATTTTTCCTTTTACAAGGTGAATCATTTTGCATTTTTCAATTCCAAATTCCATCTGTATGTCAGAGCTGAAACTTTTGACGATTTCTATCATTTGATGGAGCTTTTCTCTTTTGTTGGCATAGAGTTTTATGTCATCTACGTAAAGCAGATGGTTGATTGTATGATCAAAGGTTTCTGTTTTGATGGTGAATCCAGATTTTACTTTAGCCAGTATACTGCTGAGAGGGTTGAGGCCTATACAGAACCAAAGACTGCTGAGAGAATCACCTTGAAAAATCCCTCTTTTAATAAATATAGGTTTACTCAGTGATCCTTCCTGGCAGAGTCTTGTGTTCCAACTTAACATTAAATTTTTCAGGCAGTTGACTATTATTGGATCTATTTTATATATTTCAAGAACCTTAATAAGATAGTCGTGAGGCATTGAGTCGAATGCTTTCTGATAGTCAATAAAGGCCATGCTAAGGTTTCTTTTCTTCCTTAATGCCAGTCCTGTTATGACAGAGTCAGAAATCAGTTGGTCCTTGCACCCCATAGACTGTCTCTTACATCCTTTTTGCTCATCCGATACGATGTTGTTGATAGAGCAGTGATGGTAGATTCTATTTGCTAAGATTCTTGTAAAAAGCTTATATGATGTTGATAGGCATGTTATGGGGCGATATTTTGATGGATCTTCACATGGGGAATCTTTTGGCAGTAGATAAGTTAGTCCAGTTGTGAAGAACTGTGGGTAGGAGTTGGAAAGTACCAAGACTTTGCTAAAACATTTTGCCAAATGGGCATGAGTGGCCTTCAGTTTTTTAATCCATATGTTTTGCAGTTTATCAACACCTGGGGATTTCCAATTGCTGGTTTTGGAAATAGCTTCTGTGACCTCATCCTTATTAATAGTTTGGTGATGCATAGGTGGGATATGATTCACGCGATTTGTCTCATCAACTATCCATTGGGCATTTTCATTGTGTTGCTTGGTGTTGCTCCATATTCCTTCCCAAAACTGTTCTGCCAAGGCCATTGGTGGATGTTTGGAGGTATGGCTGGTTTCAGACTGCACATGGGCTTTTCTATAAAATGCTCTTTGGTTTTGCTGAAAGAGAGCGTTTTCTGTTTTCCTATTGCTGCATTCCACAAAACCGATTTAAGCGCTTTGTGTACGCTAGTAGTTGTTGGCACTTTCTGTCTAATATTTCAGTGATTTGATGGGTAGAAACTGAACTAACCTGTTGGGGACAGATGATTCGCTTTATGTGTCTACACAATCTACTGGATCCAGATCCACTTCTGAAGGCAGTTAATCTTCCTATATCTTGTCTTAGTTTAAGTCGTTTTCTCCATTTAGGAACAAAGGATCGGGTGCGGGTGCATGTATTTCCACGGTTTGGAATAGGATTTTTCCCTAGAGCTTTTACAGCGGTGATGGCAGAAACGTATATTAGAGAATTTAGATGCTCTATCTCAATACCCTCGTATAAATAATGGGGAAGTATTTCCAAGTTAATAATGTTGAGAAATTCATCAAGTTTTTTGGCTTCATATATCCTTGGAATTCGAGGTCTAACTATGGGATCCATTCCCTCATATTCAATCAAGTTCATTCTAAAAGAGTCCTTAAGATGTTCTGCTTCAGGTGAAGTTTGCTCTGTAGTGGTATTGTTGTAATTGTCTGAGGTTTGATGGTTTGATTGTGGATAAGTTGGTGTTAATTCTATCTCCGGATGTGTTTGCATTTGTTGAGTCTCCTGACTTGGTATTTCCCTGGTATTTACTGTTGATGGAGTGATTGGATTTGCAGTTGGTTGTTCAGCAAGCTGGGCTGCTGATTATTATTATTATTATTATTATTATTATTATTATTACTATTATTATTATCATTATTATTATTATTATTATTATTATTATTATTAATATTATTATTATTATTATTATTATTATTATTATTATTATTATTATTATTATTATTATTATTATTATTATTATTATTATTATTATTATTATTATTATTATTATTATTATTATTATTATTATTATTATTATTATTATTATTATTATTATTATTATTATTATTATTATTATTATCATTATTATTATCATTATTATTATTATTATTATTATTATTATTATTATTATTATTATTATTATTATTATTATTATTATTATTATTATTATTATTATTATTATTATTATTATTATTATTATTATTATTATTATTATTATTATTATTATTATTATTATTATTATTATTATTATTATTATTATTATTATTATTATTATTATTATTATTATTATTATTATTATTATTATTATTATTATTATTATTATTATTATTGTTATTATTATTATTATTATTATTATTATTATTATTATTATTATTATTATAGAGTTTTATGTAGTACTTCTCAACCTCTATGAAGTTGGAAATTACCTATCCCGGGCTATGCCAAGGGATTAGGCTCTGTTGGAGCGTAGACCATGTTCTAGCCCGTTTGTATCAGTTTGTTGTAGGAATCGTCGCACTATGTTGCATGTGTTCAGGATCACAGATTTCTGCATAATCTCTAGTGCGTGTTTGAGATTATGTTTTTTTAACTGCACAATAAGGTGTTTTGGTATCAAGCCTGTGGCAGATAGAATTATTGGAGAGATATCCACCCTTTCTACATGATACATTGTCTTCAATTCGTTTGCGAGATCAGTATATTTTTCAATTTTTGTGCTATATGTCGACTGAAGGTTGTTATTTAGTGGAACAGCTATATCAAGTAACGTTATTGTTTTTCCAACTTTATCAAATAGGACGATGTCCGGCTTGTTAGCTCGTATTGTTCGGTCTGTAATCATCGGCCTGTCCCAATAGAGCTTACAGCTACTGTTTTCAAGTACAGGTGGCGGTTCGTACTTGTAGTATGGAAGCCTTTTCTTGATCAGATTATTTTGCATGGCCAGGCCTTGGTGTATGATTTTCGCTACCTGGTTGTGTCTTGCTGTATAATCACGTGATGCTAAGCTCGTACATCCTCCTATGATATGATCAATAGTTTCGGCATTACTCTGACAGTGGCGACATAGGTCACTTTGTATATCTTCCCGTAATACAAATTTGCGGTAGTTTTTAGTTGCTATGACTTTATCTTGGATAGCGATCATAAAACCTTCCGTTTCCGCAAAAAGAGACCCACGTTGAAGCCATACATTTGAGCTGGGATTGTCGATAAAGTCTTGTTGTAGTTGGAAGGGATGCACTCCATGCAGGCTTTTGCTTTTCCATACGTCCATGCGCTGATCACGAGAGAAAACATTGGGGGGTGTTTCAATCTCATTTGATTTAAGATTGAGTGGAGTATAATTCTTGTCTGCTAGACATACAGTTCTGATTAAATCCGAAGTTCCGACTTGACTTCTAAAATAGTCCCTCAAGTTGTTTATTTGTGAGAAATGAAGATTTGGTATGTCCAGGAAACCTCTTCCACCATCTTCATAAGAGAGGGTCACTCTTTCGATTGCACTTCTCGGGTGGTGGCACTGGTATTTAGTTAAGGTGGTTCTTATTAAAGTTGATATTTCATCAAGGTTTGTATTTGACCAATTTACAACACCGAAGGAATACGTAAATACAGGAATAGCCCAGGTGTTGATTGCTTTTCGCTTATTACCAGCATTTAAGTGGGACTTCAAAACTTTCGTTAGCCTCAGCTGAAACTTGTCTCGCTGTATCTTTTTCAGCTCCGTCTCTTGAATTCCTTTCAGTTGTAAGAAACCAAGGTATTTGTAGCTTTCTTCTCGGTCCAAATTTGCTATGATATTGTTTTCGTCTAGGCGTAACTCTTCGTTGTTGGTCTGTACTTTTCCTTTCTGGATATGGATCATTTTACATTTTTCGATACCAAATTCCATTCCAATGTCATCACTTAACTTTTTGACTATTTGAATCATTCGATGCATTTTTTCTTTATTGTTGGTGTAGGGTTTGAGATCATCTACATAGAACAGATGATTGACAAGAACGGCACCAGTTTCTGCTTTCAACTTAAAACCAAGATTAAGACTTTTCAGCATTCTGCTCAGCGGGTTCATACAGAGACAAAACCAAAGAGGGCTAAAGGCGTCTCCTTGGAAGATTCCACATTTGATGGGAACAGATTGACTAGTGTGCTGTCCGAGGTAGAGTCTTATATTCCATGTTTCCATTGCCACTTTCATGAAATTTATAATCCTTGAATCGATTTTATAAGTCTCAAGAATTTTCAGTAGGAATGTATGCGGAAGACTGTCAAATGCTTTCTTATAATCGATATATCCCATGCTGAGGTTACGCTTGCCCTGTACTGCTTGATGGACTAACACTGAGTCAATTGTTAGTTGTTCCTTACAACCCATTGAATTTTTGGCACATCCTTTCTGCTCTGCGTTATGATGTTATGGTTGATGCAGTGGTCATAAACACGGTTGGTAAATATCTTCGTCATAAGTTTGTATGTCGTCGATAGGCATGTTATTGGTCGGTAGTTGGCCGGGTCCAAGGTATTATTTCCTTTTGAAATAAGATATGTATTCCCCATCAAGAAAAATGAGGGGGTTTCATATGGATTTCTCAAAAGTTTGGTGAAAAATACTGCAAGTAGTGAATGCGTTGCTGTAAACTTTTTCAGCCAAATATTATGGATTTTGTCTGGTCCAGGTGCCTTCCAGTTACTACTCTCTCGTATTGCTTTCGCGACTTCTTCTGTGGATACATCGGTGTTCTGCATCTCTCTGTAACCTATGCTGTCTTCAAATTCTTTGGCTAACCATTCCGTATTAAGATCGATGCTTTTAGGTTTGCTCCATATTTCACTCCAGAAGCGTACAACTTCTTCCATCGGTGGGGTTTCCAAGTTTGGCTGGTTTCCTGTAGGTTGATCTAATTGACGGAAGAACTACTTCTGGTTTTTTTCAAAAAGAGAGTTTTCCAATTTTCGGGCTCTGCTTTCTTTATATCTTGCGATACGCTGAGAATAGGCTGCAAGTTGCTGAGTTTTCTTATCTTTAATCTCCGTTAACGCATTTTCTGTCAACTGCTCAATTTTAAGAGGGTTGATGATGACTTTCAGTAATCTTCTGATTTTCCAAGATCTTATTCCACTGGCGTACGCTGTGAGTCTCCCTATGTCCTGTCTTAACTTGTTTATTTTATTCGTTAGACGTCGCTCCCAGGCCGGCATGCTTGACAAAGCTTTTGATGCACGGGTTTCAGTACAAGCTATTGTCTTCTTGCCCATTGCTTTGATTACTGCTACAGCACCTGAATATATCAAGCAGTGCACATCTTGTATGTTTGTAGCTGAAGCCAGATAGGTAGGCAAGATATCACGATTGACAATATTTGTTAGTTCATTCACTCTTTTGTTGTTATAAGTCCTGGGAATGATATCCCTGCGCAAAGGGTCACCATTTTCATTTATTGCCAAGGCTGCACGGAAATGTTCGTCGAGCACAGTTTTAATATGCGGCTGCTCTTGGGTAGTTATGACCTCGGCTTGATTTGCGCTGATATATTCCGTTTGTTGATTCACAGGGGTCTCTATAATGGCATGGGTATTTTCTCTGCTTCCTTCTGTTGTTCCTTCTTCTAAACTGTTGTTATTTTCCGGCTGTTCCTCATTTGATTGAACCACTACTCCGTCATTTGCTTCCCTAGATGCGGAGATATGGTTAGCTGCTTGTATTTTGATGTCTTGTATTTCTGTTACAGTAAGAAGCTGCTTGACAATAATTGCTCTCCTCCTGTCCGCAAGATTTTGTTCCGTTATTCTAGTTAGATCAGGAAATTGGTTCAAAAATAACTCCCTCATTTGAGTCCTATACACATGCAATTCCGTTTCCATATTAGTTGAAATGAAGTAGGAACGTATAACTGATTTATTCATATCGACAGTCCATTTAATACGTTGCCTAGGTAAACCTGCTAGTGTGGTTGCCATGGTAGTCCTTGGCAAAACACGTCGAGATACAGGTGGCGGTGTTCGAGGATTTTCAAAGTTTGGGCTATTGGAATGGGTTGCTTCTTCGGTATCCCGGTCAGTGCCCCCATAGGCATCTGACCACCAACGGTTCGCATGCTGTCACCCCCAGCGTTGGCTCCAGGCGGTGCCCCGACGACCTCGGGTAGCGGCATTCTTTCTAATAAATTATTGTTGTGTGTCTCCATGTTTATTTATGGGTTGGGATAATTAGTTACGTCATATTTCTCTACTTCGACCTGTTTGACATGGGTGGCCCTAAGTCAAGATAGCTCTCGGTTTCACTGAAATAGACGCTTAAGCCCCCTCGCCGCTTCAAGGCTTATCCCTGAGGGGGTATTATTATTATTATTATTATTATTATTGTTATTATTATTATTATTATTATTATTACTATTATTATTATTATTATTATTATCATTATTATTATTATTATTATTATTATTATTATTATTATTATTATTATTATTATTATTATTATTATTATTATTATTATTATTATTATTATTATTATTATATTATTATTATTATATTATTATTATTATTATTATTATTATTATTATTATTATTATTATTATTATTATTATTATTATTATTATTATTATTATTATTATTATTATTATTATTATTATTATTATTATTATTATTATTATTATTATTATTATTATATTATTATTATTATTATTATTATTATTATTATTATTATTATTATTATTATTATTATTATTATTATTATTATTATTATTTATTATTATTATTATTATTATTATTATTATTATTATTATTATTATTATTATTATTATTATTATTATTATTATTATTATTATTATTATTATTATTATTATTATTATTATTATTATTATTAATATTATTATTATTATTATTATTATTATTATTATTATTATTATTATTATTATTATTATTATTATTATTATTATTATTATTATTATTATTATTATTATTATTATTATTATTATTATTATTATTATTATTATTATTATTATTATTATTATTATTATTATTATTATTATTATATTATTATTATTATTATTATTATTATTATTATTATTATTATTATTATTATTATTATTATTATTATTATTATTATTATTATTATTATTATTATTATTATTATTATTATTATTATTATTATTATATTATTATTATTATTATTATTATTATTATTATTATTATTATTATTATTATTATTATTATTATTATTATTATTATTATTATTATTATTATTATTATTATTATTATTATTATTATTATTATTATTATTATTATTATTATTATTATTATTATTATTATTATTATTATTATTATTATTATTATTATTATTATTATTATTATTATTATTATTATTATTATTATTATTATTATTATTATTATTATTATTATTATTATTATTATTATTATTATTATTATTATTATTATTATTATTATTATTATTATTATTATTATTATTATTATTATTATTATTATTATTATTATTATTATTATTATTATTATTATTATTATTATTATTATTATTATTATTATTATTATTATTATTATTATTATTATTATTATTATTATTATTATTATTATTATTATTATTATTATTATTATTATTATTATTATTATTATTATTATTATTATTATTATTATTATTATTATTAATTATTATTATTATTATTATTATTATGATTATTATTATTATTATTATTATTATTATTATTATTATTATTATTATTATTATTATTATTATTATTATTATTATTATTATTATTATTATTATTATTATTATTATTATTATTATTATTATTATTATTATTATTATTATTATTATTATTATTATTATTATTATTATTATTATTATTATTATTATTATTATTATTATTATTATTATTATTATTATTATTATTATTATTATTATTATTATTATTATTATTATTATTATTATTATATTATTATTATTATATTATTATTATTATTATTATTATTATTATTATTATTATTATTATTATTATTATTATTATTATTATTATTATTATTATTATTATTATTATTATTATTATTATTATTATTATTATTATTATTATTATTATTTTTATTATTATTATTATTATTATTATTATTATTATATTATTATTATTATTATTATTATTATTATTATTATTATTATTATTATTATTATATTATTATTATTATTATTATTATTATTATTATTATTATTATTATTATTATTATTATTATTATTATTATTATTATTATTATTATTATTATTATTATTATTATTATTATTATTATTATTATTATTATTATTATTATTATTATTATTATTATTATTATTATTATTATTATTATTATTATTATTATTATTATTATTATTATTATTATTATTATTATTATTATTATTATTATTATTATTATTATTATTATTATTATTATTATATTATTATTATTATTATTATTATTATTATTATTATTATTATTATTATTATTATTATATTATTATTATTATTATTATTATTATTATTATTATTATTATTATTATTATTATTATTATTATTATTATTATTATTATTATTATTATTATTATTATTATTATTATTATTATTATTATTATTATTATTATTATTATTATTATTATTATTATTATTATTATTATTATTATTATTATTATTATTATTATTATTATTATTATTATTATTATTATTATTATTATTATTATTATTATTATTATTATTATTATTATTATATTATTATTATTATTATTATTATTATTATTATTATTATTATTATTATTATTATTATTATTATTATTATTATATTATTATTATTATTATTATTATTATTATTATTATATTATTATTATTATTATTATTATTATTATTATTATTATTATTATTATTATTATTATTATTATTATTATTATTATTATTATTATTATTATTATTATTATTATTATTATTATTATTATTATTATTATTATTATTATTATTATTATTATTATTATTATTATTATTATTATTATTATTATATTATTATTATTATTATTATTATTATTATTATTATTATTATTATTATTATTTTTATTATTATTATTATTATTATTATTATTATTATTATTATTATTATTATTATTATTATTATTATTATTATTATTATTATTATTATTATTATTATTATTATTATTATTATTATTATTATTATTATTATTATTATTATTATTATTATTATTATTATTATTATTATTATTATTATTATTATTATTATTATTTTTATTATTATTATTATTATTATTATTATTATTATTATTATTATTATTATTATTATTATTATTATTATTATTATTATTATTATTATTATTATTATTATTATTATTATTATTATTATTATTATTATTATTATTATTATTATTATTATTATTATTATTATTATTATTTATTTATTTATTTATTTATTTATTTATTTATTTATTTATTCATCTACGGATATAAATCTTACAGATTACTAACAATTCAAAAATAGTAGGTACATAATATATATATATATATATTTATAGATAACTTAAGCTATGTAAAATATTTTGTAATTTTATTTTAAATTCCAGTCTATTTATTGAGAGATCAAGCTCATTACAAATTGAATTGAAGAGTTTTATACATCTAGAAAAAGATTCATTGCAACCATAATTGTATCTATGTCTTGGATCTTTTAAAAACGTAGACGCAAATTTCTTTCCGGAATATAGACCTCAAAGTAGGTAAGAATTGATGGACACTTAACACGATATGAAAATACATCATGCACAAACAATATACACTGAACAGACCGTCTTTTTTCTAATGAATCAAGTCCAATCAAGGCACACCTAGATGCATATGAAGGGGAATCAATTCCCCACCTCAGCTGTCTGACAACAAATCTTGTAAAAGCCTTTTGAACTCTCTCAATACGGGTTATCCCAATAGAAGAAGAAGGACACCATACAATTGAACAATACTCAAGAATAGGACGGACTAAAGACATGTAAACAGATTTTAAAGCATAAGGGTTAGAGAACTCATTGCAGTTTCGCTTAACGAAACCAAGCATTGAATTTGCCCTTGCTATAATATAGTCTACATGTAACGAAAACGACAACTTTGGATCAAAAATGACTCCAAGATCACGAATCTCAGATTTGTGATCAAGAATCTGGTTGAATATTTGGTAGTTGTGTATCGTTGGAGCTAAAGTACGATGTGCCGTAAAAACATTACATTTTTTTATATTTAAAGGAAGAAGATTTCTTTCACACCAGACAGATAAAATATTTAAATCATTTTGAAGATTTTGATGATCAATTATATTTTTTATGCATAGATATATTTTTATGTCATCAGCATACATCAAACATAAAGCATTCTTAAGAAGAAGTGGGATATCATTAACGAATATATTAAAAAGAAGTGGCCCAAGGTGACTTCCTTGAGGAACTCCAGATGAAACTTTAATGATACTAGAGACAAAATTACCTAGTTTCACACATTGTGTTCTATCATCAAGGTAGCTGGATATCCATTTCAACATCAAACCATGAATACCAAAACTTTAAGCTTAGCAATAAGAGTTGAATGACAAATTGAGTCGAAAGCTTTTACAAAATCTGTATAGATAGTGTCAACCTGGTGGCCAGATTCAAAGGAATCGGTGACATATCTACAGAAAAGCATGAGATTTGTTGAGGTGGATTTACCTGACATAAATCCATGCTGTTCAACACAAATATGTTCTTTTATGTTAAACAATAGATGATCTTTAACTATAAGCTCAAATAATTTAGGAATTGCAGATATCTTAGAAATTGCACGGTAATTAACAACTAAATTTTTTGCACCGGATTTGTATATAGGACTTACGTATGAGAATTTCCATTGATTGAGAAATATTCCACTGGAAAGGGATTTATTAAAAATTATCGTAAGTGGCAAAGCTAACGTGAATTGGCATTGCTTAAGGACAAAAGATGGAATTCCATCAGGGCCAGGACTCAAGCTGGATTTTAATGTTGAGATACCATTAAGTATATCACATTCAAAAAGATTTAGCATAGAAATATTAGCATTACTGATGGAATGGTTTTCAGTTTGGTGAATATTTAATGCTGAATGGTCCACATAAACCGATTTAAAGAATTGAGAAAAAAGTTCACATGAACTTTGTAAATCATTTGATGTTTCACCATTGTACTCCATATTTTCCTGAAGAGCAGTAGACCTTTTTTTACTATTTAAAAAAGTCCAAAAAGCTTTTGGATTACAAGAAATGCGGGATTGAATATTCAGTACATATTGTTTGTGTAAATATTTATTTAGAAAATCATATTCCTTTCGAAACTGGCAGAAAATCTTTCTGTCATCTTCGGAATTTGATGTTCTAAATTTTTTAAATGCTTTATTTTTAACATTTTTTAAATTAACCAAACGTTTATTGGACCAAGGAGTTTTAAATGATTTCCAAGATTTTCTTTTTGGAATAAATTGGTTTAAACCGATAGAAAAAATATCCACAAATTTGTTATACGCACCTTGTAGAGATAAATCGGCAAGCACATGCGTCCAGTCAGTTGATGCAACATAATTATTGAGTGCAATGAAATCTCCTTTCTTAAAATCATAAAATTCATCATTTGATAAAAGTGAAGAGTTTTTGACACAGTTTTCGAATTTTAAAATTGAGCAAATTGCAACATGATGAACTGAATTTTTTAATAATGGAAATTGAACTTCAATAATTTCAAAATTAATATTATTTAAAAAAATTAAATCTAACAATCTATTCAAAGAATTGTGAACATGATTTACTTGAAAAATATCCATAGAAAACATGGAATCAATAAAACTATACTCGTAATCTTTTTTCATATTATAAGGGATCAGATATTTATCTTCATTTGAATAATTCCATGTTACATCTCCTAGATTAAATCCCCAACAATAAATGGGTACTGATTTTCCAATAAATTACTTACAATATATTCTATATTATAAATATGGGTTTCATATATATCTATTGAGCTCTTTGGAGGTATATAACTAACTATAAACAAAATTTCTTTTTCATAAAAACTAACGTTTATACACATCTGCTCTATATTTTCTACAATATTTGGTAATAAAACACTTTTATTTGGATAGATAGTTTTGACTGCAATTAAAACGCCTCCTCCCCTTTTTAAATATTCTGTATATAATCTATCTAAGCGATAAACATTATAATTTGAAGCAAAAATCTCAGAGGACAAATAACTAGAATTTATTATTATTATTATTATTATTATTATTTATTATTATTATTATTATTATTATTATTATTATTATTATTATTATTATTATTATTATTATTATTATTATTATTATTATTATTATTATTATTATTATTATTATTATTATTATTATTATTATTATTATTATTATTATTATTATTATTATTATTATTATTATTATTATTATTATTATTATTATTATTATTATTATTATTATATTATTATTATTATTATTATTATTATTATTATTATTATTATTATTATTATTATTATTATTATTATTATTATTATTATTATTATTATTATTATTATTATATTATTATTATTATTATTATTATTATTATTATTATTATTATTATTATTATTATTATTATTATTATTATTATTATTATTATTATTATTATTATTATTATTATTATTATTATTATTATTATTATTATTATTATTATTATTATTATTATTTATTATTATTATTATTATTATTATTATTATTATATTATTATTATTATTATTATTATTATTATTATTATTATTATTATTATTATTATTATTATTATTATTATTATTATTATTATTATTATTATTATTATTATTATTATTATTATTATTATTATTATTATTATTATTATTATTATTATTATTATTATTATTATTATTATTATTATTATTATTATTATTATTATTATTATTATTATTATTATTATTATTATTATTATTATTATTATTATTATTATTATTATTATTATTATTATTATTATTATTATTATTATTATTATTAATATTATTATTATTATTATTATTATTATTATTATTATTATTATTATTATATTATTATTATTATTATTATTATTATTATTATTATTATTATTATTATTATTATTATTATTATTATTATTATTATTATTATTATTATTATTATTATTATTATTATTATTATTATTATTATTTATTATTATTATTATTATTATTATTATTATTATTATTATTATTATTATTATAATTATTATTATTATTATTATTATTATTATTATTATATTATTATTATTATTATTATTATTATTATTATTATTATTATTATTATTATTATTATTATATTATTATTATTATTATTATTATTATTATTTATTATTATTATTATTATTATATTATTATTTATTATTATTATTATTATTATTATTATTATTATTATTATTATTATTATTATTATTATTATTATTATTATTATTATTATTGTTATTATTATTATTATTATTATTATTATTATTATTATTATTATTATTATTATTATTATTATTATTATTATTATTATTATTATTATTATTATTATTATTATTATTATTATTATAATTATTATTATTATTATTATTATTATTATTATTATTATTATTATTATTATTATTATTATTATTATTATTATTATTATTATTATTATTATTATTATTATTATTATTATTATTATTATTATTATATTATTATTATTATTATTATTATTATTATTATTATCGAGTTTCATCATTTCTCAGCAAATTGCTGGAAATTAACCTATCCCAGGTATTTCTACCAAAAGGATTAGGCTCGGAACGAGATGTTTGTTGTTTTTGTATTATTATAATTGTATTAATATTTAAGAATTATTTAAATGGCATCCATGAAGCGGCGCACAATTCTTGTAGTTGCGATTACCACAGACTTTTGGAATTCTTTGTACAGATCTTGGTCAAGGCCAAGCCTTTCAAGTCCCTCAAAAAGGTTGTGCGGTATAACTGCCGTGCTTGATACAATCAGCGGGATTATTTTTACTTCTTTGACCTTCCATTGTCTTTTAATTGGTTCGATTAGCTGCGCATATTTTGAAATTTTTTCCGTAATACTTTTCTTGAAGAGCTCTTGTGTTAGGGACAGCAATATCTATCAAAGCAACTTTGCTTGCCTTTTTGTCAAAAAAGACTATGTCAGGCCTATTATACGGGACACTTTGATCCTGTGAGCACAGTCCTATCCCAATAGAGACGGAAACTTTCATTTTCGAGGATAGTGCGCCTCTTTATCGCACTTTAGACTGTGTTTGCACGCAAGCTCTTGGTGTACAATTTTCGCTATTGTGTCATGTCTTTGCTTGTACTCAGTTCCCGAAAAATGCGTACAGCCAGATATTATGTGCTGTATATTTTCTACTGCGTCACATCCATACCGGCAGGAGTCAACCAAAACAGTGGCGTCGCCGATTACTCTTTTCAAGTAGTTCCTTGTGGGTATTACTTGGTCTTGTATAGCAAGCATGTGTCCTTCAGTTTCTGGAAACATGTTTCCTGCAATTAGCCAGTAGTTTGATGCCTTTGTGTCGACATTGGCTTGGCTTATTGCATTTATGTGTTTCCCATGAAGAGGCTTGCTCATCCACTGGTCAATTTTTCCCATGTGCGTAACTTCCCTACTTTGGTAGTCTGATTGGGCCAGTTTCAATGGGCTGCTTTCATCCGCAAGGCAGATAGCACGATGTAGGTTGGATGTTTCCGATTTTCTGGAGAAGTATTCACGCAATGATATTGTCTGGCCTTCGAGTAAATTTCCTATGTCAGTCAAACTTCGTCCTCCCATATATCGAGGCAACGAAATTCTTTCAAGTGCGGATTTTGGGTGATGTTTTCTTTCTTTAGACAATGTTGTTCTGATTTTTCGTTCTAATGTTTCCACATCTGTTGGTGTCCATCGAATGATACCAAAGGAGTAGCCAAGTACATGGATAGCATAGGTGTTTAGTGCTTTAAAAAGGAATTTACTTTTTAAGGCCGACTTCGCAAGAAGTTGGACTCTTCTGGTAAACTCCCTTTTTATTTCATCCTTGATCGTGGTGTGGGGTATATTTCTTGCCTGTTTGACTCCTAGGTATTTGTATGTTTCGTTTTCAATCATTGCTTGAATGGTTTGTCCGTCTTGAAGCTGGAATTCTTGCGGTTGTAGCTTTCCTCTTATGGCTTTTAAGGTGCGACACTTTTCTAAGCCAAAATCCATGCTAATGTCGTTTGAAAATTTCTCCACAACTTTAAGGAGATGCTCAAGTTGTGATGGTTTGGCTGCGTAGATTTTTATGTCGTCCATATATAAGAGGTGGGACAGACGGTACAGTTCTCTGGAGCCTTGTTTAATAGAGAATCCGTAGCCTGTGGAGTTTAAACTGGACGAAAGTGGATTCATGGCCAAAATGAACTAGAGTGGGCTGAAAGAATCTCCTTGAAAAATCCCTCTCCTTACTTTAATTTTTGATGTTTTTGTGACTCCATTAGCTGTATTTAAACAAATTTCTGTGTTCCAACTTCCCATTACGTGTTTTAAGTAGTTAATGAATTTTGGATCTACTTTGTAAACTTCAAGCACTCTCAAAAGCCAATCATGGGGTACTGAATCAAATGCTTTTTTATAATCTATATACGCCGTATAAAGATTTCGGTTTTTTAAGAACGCTTGATTGCAGACAACTGAGTCTATAATCAGCTGCTCTTTGCAGCCTTTAGACCCTTTTCTACAGCCGTTCTGCTGAGGAGCTATGATATTATTGTTCTCACAGTGCTCATATATTCTGTTAGCTATACACGACGTTATGATTTTGTATAATGTTGCGAGACACGTAATAGGCCGGTATTTTGTTGGATCATGGGAGTTTGTTACATCTTTTGGGATGAGGTATGTTACACCTTGTGCTAAAAACTCAGGCATTTTGGTCGGCTCATCCATTACTTCATTGATAAGCTGACTTAGCTTTTCCCATAAGAAGGTAAACTTTTTAAGCCAGAAATTTTGGATATTATCTGGGCCTGGGGCTTTCCAATTTGGTAGCAACTTAA
This sequence comes from Dasysyrphus tricinctus, assembly GCA_963921185.1. Classification (NCBI taxonomy): domain Eukaryota; kingdom Metazoa; phylum Arthropoda; class Insecta; order Diptera; family Syrphidae; genus Dasysyrphus; species Dasysyrphus tricinctus. The sequence goes on along the minus strand of OY992532.1, from coordinate 163,378,908 downwards.
TAATTGCACCTAGTTCCTCTACTGTTATAGCTCTCTGCTGTTGTTGTACTATATTTTGTCTGTTTCGAATTTCATCTTCCAGCCAACATCCATTGGGGTTGAACTCTTTCGCTACAGAGAGTTGTTCTTCCCAAAAGCTCTGGATTTCATGCTGTGATGGGTATCTTGTTATGGCATTGGCGTCCTCTTCTTTAAGTTTTCGGTAAAAGATACGCTCATTTTGGCTAAACAGTAGGTTACTCTTCTTGCGTTGGTCACTAGCTTTATATTTTCGAAGCCGCGCTGAGATCACTGACAGCTTCTGTTTCATTGTGTCGAGACATTCTTCAGCTACTGAGTTTGATTCATCATAGCGGGAGTGTTTCATATATCGTTTTAGCAATTTTTTAACTGATTTTTCTAATTTGTTTGACCTTATTCCTCTTACATATTCTGTGAGGTGCCCTACATTCACCCTTAATCTTTCGACTTTTCGCTTCAGTCTTATTTCCCATTTCGGGGGCAAATTTTTCCTCCTTCGTTGCGGGCCTTCTTCTGTGGGTATTAGCTTCAAATCTAAAGCTCTTACTACAACAACAGAGCTGCAGTAAAGAAGTAATTGGAATTCCATTAGATTTGTTGATCTGCGGATATATCTTGGTAAGATGTTATTGTTGAGGATATCGATTATTTCCGTCATTTTCTTTGAGAAGTTGTCATTTTCTTTGAGAAGTTGATCTTGGGGATTCTTGGCCTGCAGTTGGGGTTGGTTTCTTCAAACTCAATTAAAGCAGTCTCCATAAGGTTTTTAAGGTGAAATGTTAAATTTCGAGCTGAAGGATTTATCAATTGGTCAATTGTTTCTTGTGGGTGTTGTTGCATATCTATTCTGCTGTTATCTTGATGATTTTCCACTTCAGGTTCCAGTGCTTGTTGGTCAGCTTGCTCAAAGATCCGTCGGACCTCTTCTTTTAGGTCGCTTATCCTCGCTGCTGGTACCAAGTTGAGTCGCCCGATGGTCCGGTACTGATCTGCAACTCTTTGTTCTGAAATGTGACTGAGTTCTGGATACTTTATTAAAAATTCTTGGTATAATTTCTGCCTATAGCCTACGAGCAACGTTTCCATTTCAGTTGCTTTAAAGTAGCTGCGCACGACGTGTTCATTCATGGAGCTAGTCCATTGCATGCGTCTTCTGGGCAGACCTGCTTGAGTGAGCTCAGGTTGTCCTTGAGCAGCACTTTCAGCAGGCGGAGCAGATGGTGGTATTTGGCTCCTTTGTCTTATCGGCTGTAGTTCGGGTTGTTGTGTTCCCCGGCCGGGTCGCCGAAAATTTCCCGGCCGCTGGCCGCTCGCATTGTCCCCCGTCCCAGGACCAGCTCCAGTAGGGGCTCCCTCCTCGGGCAATCGCATTTGTCTATAATTTGTTATTCTTCTCTCCATTATTTGGGTTCCATTTTTGTCCCTTTGGGCAAGGGCCGGCGATCCGCTCAATTATTATTATTATTATTATTATTATTATTATTATTATTATTATTATTATTATTATTATTATTATTATTATTATTATTATTATTATTATTATTATTATTATTATTATTATTATTATTATTATTATTATTATTATTATTATTATTATTATTATTATTAATATTATTATTATTATTATTATTATTATTATTATTATTATTATTATTATTATTATTATTATTATTATTATTATTATTATTATTATTATTATTATTATTATTATTATTATTATTATTATTATTATTATTATTATTATTATTATTATTATTATTATTATTATTATTATTATTATTATTATTATTATTATTATTATTATTATTATTATTATTATTATTATTATTATTATTATTATTATTATTATTATTATTATTATTATTATTATTATTATTATTATTATTATTATTATTATTATTATTATTATTATTATTATTATTATTATTATTATTATTATTATTATTATTATTATTATTATTATTATTATTATTATTATTATTATTATTATTATTATTATTATTATTATTATTATTATTATTATTATTATTATTATTATTATTATTATTATTATTATTATTATTATTATTATTATTATTATTATTATTATTATTATTATTATTATTATTATTATTATTATTATTATTATTATTATTATTATTATTATTATTATTATTATTATTATTATTATTATTATTATTATTATTATTATTATTATTATTATTATTATTATTATTATTATTATTATTATTATTATTATTATTATTATTATTATTATTATTATTATTATTATTATTATTATTATTATTATTATTATTATTATTATTATTATTATTATTATTATTATTATTATTATTATTATTATTATTATTATTATTATTATTATTATTATTATTATTATTATTATTATTATTATTATTATTATTATTATTATTATTATTATTATTATTATTATTATTATTATTATTATTATTATTATTATTATTATTATTATTATTATTATTATTATTATTATTATTATTATTATTATTATTATTATTATTATTATTATTATTATTATTATTATTATTATTATTATTATTATTATTATTATTATTATTATTATTATTATTATTATTATTATTATTATTATTATTATTATTATTATTATTATTATTATTATTGTTATTATTATTATTATTATTATTATTATTATTATTATTATTATTATTATTATTATTATTATTATTATTATTATTATTATTATTATTATTATTATTATTATTATTATTATTATTATTATTATTATTATTATTATTATTATTATTATTATTATTATTATTATTATTATTATTATTATTATTATTATTATTATTATTATTATTATTATTATTATTATTATTATTATTATTATTATTATTATTATTATTATTATTATTATTATTATTATTATTATTATTATTATTATTATTATTATTATTATTATTATTATCGAGTTTCATCATTTCTCAGCAAAATTGCTGGAAATTAACCTATCCCAGGTATTTCTACCAAAAGGATTAGGCTCGGAACGAGATGTTTGTTGTTTTTGTATTATTATAATTGTATTAATATTTAAGAATTATTTAAATGGCATCCATGAAGCGGCGCACAATTCTTGTAGTTGCGATTACCACAGACTTTTGGAATTCTTTGTACAGATCTTGGTCAAGGCCAAGCCTTTCAAGTCCCTCAAAAAGGTTGTGCGGTATAACTGCCGTGCTTGATACAATCAGCGGGATTATTTTTACTTCTTTGACCTTCCATTGTCTTTTAATTGGTTCGATTAGCTGCGCATATTTTGAAATTTTTTCCGTATACTTTTCTTGAAGAGCTCTTGTGTTAGGGACAGCAATATCTATCAAAGCAACTTTGCTTGCCTTTTTGTCAAAAAAGACTATGTCAGGCCTATTATACGGGACACTTTGATCTGTGAGCACAGTCCTATCCCAATAGAGACGGAAACTTTCATTTTCGAGAACGTTTAGTGGTTTGTAAAGATAGTGCGCCTCTTTATCGCACTTTAGACTGTGTTTGCACGCAAGCTCTTGGTGTACAATTTTCGCTATTGTGTCATGTCTTTGCTTGTACTCAGTTCCCGAAAAATGCGTACAGCCAGATATTATGTGCTGTATATTTTCTACTGCGTCACATCCATACCGGCAGGAGTCAACCAAAACAGTGGCGTCGCCGATTACTCTTTTCAAGTAGTTCCTTGTGGGTATTACTTGGTCTTGTATAGCAAGCATGTGTCCTTCAGTTTCTGGAAACATGTTTCCTGCAATTAGCCAGTAGTTTGATGCCTTTGTGTCGACATTGGCTTGGCTTATTGCATTTATGTGTTTCCCATGAAGAGGCTTGCTCATCCACTGGTCAATTTTTCCCATGTGCGTAACTTCCCTACTTTGGTAGTCTGATTGGGCCAGTTTCAATGGGCTGCTTTCATCCGCAAGGCAGATAGCACGATGTAGGTTGGATGTTTCCGATTTTCTGGAGAAGTATTCACGCAATGATATTGTCTGGCCTTCGAGTAAATTTCCTATGTCAGTCAAACTTCGTCCTCCCATATATCGAGGCAACGAAATTCTTTCAAGTGCGGATTTTGGGTGATGTTTTCTTTCTTTAGACAATGTTGTTCTGATTTTTCGTTCTAATGTTTCCACATCTGTTGGTGTCCATCGAATGATGCCAAAGGAGTAGCCAAGTACATGGATAGCATAGGTGTTTAGTGCTTTAAAAAGGAATTTACTTTTTAAGGCCGACTTCGCAAGAAGTTGGACTCTTCTGGTAAACTCCCTTTTTATTTCATCCTTGATCGTGGTGTGGGGTATATTTCTTGCCTGTTTGACTCCTAGGTATTTGTATGTTTCGTTTTCAATCATTGCTTGAATGGTTTGTCCGTCTTGAAGCTGGAATTCTTGCGGTTGTAGCTTTCCTCTTATGGCTTTTAAGGTGCGACACTTTTCTAAGCCAAAATCCATGCTAATGTCGTTTGAAAATTTCTCCACAACTTTAAGGAGATGCTCAAGTTGTGATGGTTTGGCTGCGTAGATTTTTATGTCGTCCATATATAAGAGGTGGGACAGACGGTACAGTTCTCTGGAGCCTTGTTTAATAGAGAATCCGTAGCCTGTGGAGTTTAAACTGGACGAAAGTGGATTCATGGCCAAAATGAACTAGAGTGGGCTGAAAGAATCTCCTTGAAAAATCCCTCTCCTTACTTTAATTTTTGATGTTTTTGTGACTCCATTAGCTGTATTTAAACAAATTTCTGTGTTCCAACTTCCCATTACGTGTTTTAAGTAGTTAATGAATTTTGGATCTACTTTGTAAACTTCAAGCACTCTCAAAAGCCAATCATGGGGTACTGAATCAAATGCTTTTTTATAATCTATATACGCCGTATAAAGATTTCGGTTTTTTAAGAACGCTTGATTGCAGACAACTGAGTCTATAATCAGCTGCTCTTTGCAGCCTTTAGACCCTTTTCTACAGCCGTTCTGCTGAGGAGCTATGATATTATTGTTCTCACAGTGCTCATATATTCTGTTAGCTATACACGACGTTATGATTTTGTATAATGTTGCGAGACACGTAATAGGCCGGTATTTTGTTGGATCATGGGAGTTTGTTACATCTTTTGGGATGAGGTATGTTACACCTTGTGCTAAAAACTCAGGCATTTTGGTCGGCTCATCCATTACTTCATTGATAAGCTGACTTAGCTTTTCCCATAAGAAGGTAAACTTTTTAAGCCAGAAATTTTGGATATTATGGGCCTGGGGCTTTCCAATTTGGTAGCAACTTAATAATTGCACCTAGTTCCTCTACTGTTATAGCTCTCTGCTGTTGTTGTACTATATTTTGTCTGTTTCGAATTTCATCTTCCAGCCAACATCCATTGGGGTTGAACTCTTTCGCTACAGAGAGTTGTTCTTCCCAAAAGCTCTGGATTTCATGCTGTGATGGGTATCTTGTTATGGCATTGGCGTCCTCTTCTTTAAGTTTTCGGTAAAAGATACGCTCATTTTGGCTAAACAGTAGGTTACTCTTCTTGCGTTGGTCACTAGCTTTATATTTTCGAAGCCGCGCTGAGATCACTGACAGCTTCTGTTTCATTGTGTCGAGACATTCTTCAGCTACTGAGTTTGATTCATCATAGCGGGAGTGTTTTCATATATCGTTTTAGCAATTTTTTTAACTGATTTTTCTAATTTGTTTGACCTTATTCCTCTTACAATTCTGTGAGGTGCCCTACATTCACCCTTAATCTTTCGACTTTTCGCTTCAGTCTTATTTCCCATTTCGGGGGCAAATTTTTCCTCCTTCGTTGCGGGCCTTCTTCTGTGGGTATTAGCTTCAAATCTAAAGCTCTTACTACAACAACAGAGCTGCAGTAAAGAAGTAATTGGAATTCCATTAGATTTGTTGATCTGCGGATATATCTTGGTAAGATGTTATTGTTGAGGATATCGATTATTTCCGTCATTTTCTTTGAGAAGTTGATCTTGGGGATTCTTGGCCTGCAGTTGGGGTTGGTTTCTTCAAACTCAATTAAAGCAGTCTCCATAAGGTTTTTAAGGTGAAATGTTAAATTTCGAGCTGAAGGATTTATCAATTGGTCAATTGTTTCTTGTGGGTGTTGTTGCATATCTATTCTGCTGTTATCTTGATGATTTTCCACTTCAGGTTCCAGTGCTTGTTGGTCAGCTTGCTCAAAGATCCGTCGGACCTCTTCTTTTAGGTCGCTTATCCTCGCTGCTGGGTACCAAGTTGAGTCGCCCGATGGTCCGGTACTGATCTGCAACTCTTTGTTCTGAAATGTGACTGAGTTCTGGATACTTTATTAAAAATTCTTGGTATAATTTCTGCCTATAGCCTACGAGCAACGTTACCATTTCAGTTGCTTTAAAGTAGCTGCGCACGACGTGTTCATTCATGGAGCTAGTCCATTGCATGCGTCTTCTGGGCAGACCTGCTTGAGTGAGCTCAGGTTGTCCTTGAGCAGCACTTTCAGCAGGCGGAGCAGATGGTGGTATTTGGCTCCTTTGTCTTATCGGCTGTAGTTCGGGTTGTTGTGTTCCCCGGCCGGGTCGCCGAAAATTTCCCGGCCGCTGGCCGCTCGCATTGTCCCCCGTCCCAGGACCAGCTCCAGTAGGGGCTCCCTCCTCGGGCAATCGCATTTGTCTATAATTTGTTATTCTTCTCTCCATTATTTGGGTTCCATTTTTGTCCCTTTGGGCAAGGGCCGGCGATCCCGCAGGGCACGCCGGAATTTATCGACAGCCGCTCAATTATTATTATTATTATTATTATTATTATTATTATTATTATTATTATTATTATTATTATTATTATTATTATTATTATTATTATTATTATTATTATTATTATTATTATTATTATTATTATTATTATTATTATTATTATTATTATTTTGTATGAGAGCTAGGGCTGCCAGATAAAATTTTCGCAATATCGGGACATAAGTGACAAAAAATCGGGACAAATCGGGACTTAGAAAAGGCAATGAACTGTTAAATATACAACAAATAGAAAAATGTTTACTAGCTAACACTTATGACAAAAAAGAAATGAAAAGATTATATCGGGAGCTTTGAAAATTCAGTTTGTAACTAAAATATATTCGGGTTCTTTGGTACTGTACAAACAAGTCTGTCATTTCCTAAGATTTGCAATTCTGGTAAAATGTTTAAGCATTGACCTAGTTGACCTAGCTGTTGCCTAATGATCACTTGAAAATAAAAATGTCTTTAAGTTTGAAGGATTAATTAATAAAATTTAAAAACTAATTGCAATTATCATGTCCGGTGCCTCATAGGCAATTGTCTAAGGCCGCACATTGATTAGGGCTGCAAAACCGATGAAGATTCATGTTTTAAGGCAACACATAAAGATTTGACAAAATGATATCATGCAGAGCAGCATTATAATTTTCAAATTTTATAAAATTGTATTTTGTTGAAAACCTTCAACACGATTAAAAATTGTGGGGTATTTTTAATATTTTCTGGGTTACATATATGACAACACCAAAAATATATTAAAATCTAATACTTGGCAAATATAGCACTCGCAAATTAAATTAACACAATCACAAATAGGTTTAACCTAAACGCAAATAAGTTTCACCCAAGCGCAAATAGATTTAACCCAAACGCAAATAGATTTAACCCAATCGCAATTCGATTTAAACAAAACGAAACTATAGTTAAACTATTAACAAATCATTTTAACCAAAACGCAAATTGAATAAACCTTATGTTGATTTATTGTTCCAGCTGTACTTTTTGGGTCTAATGGATTTTGGTACTATCCATAATTGTTAAAAAGCCATTATTAAGGGATTGGCCTTTTATTTTTTGGGTAAGTTCTTGGACAAATGCGCAAAACTAGTTTAAATTACAATTGGGGCTTTGTCAAAATCTTACGGTGAACTTTTCCTAGTGTAATAAGCCTTCCATTTCTTCACCACACAGCTGGAACAACAAATTGAGGCCGGGTTAATTCAATTTGCGTTTTGGTTAAAATTATTTGCGTATAGTTTAACTATATTTGCGTTTTGTTTAAATCGAATTGCGATTGGGTTAGTTCTATTTGCGTTTGGGTTACATCTATTTGCGCTTGGGAGAAACTTATTCGCGCTTAGGTTAAATCTATTTGCGAATTGGTTAATTTAATTTGCGAATGCTATATTAAAATTTTGAAGTTAATTTAAAATATATTAAAGCTTAATAATATAAGATATTACAAAGGAATACGAAATCTGTATTTCATATAACATTTTTAATACTTAGATATCTATAAGAATTTTATAGAAAGTTATCAGAAAATTTCTTTAATATTTACGGAATATTAAGAAGTAGTATTTTCTGTATTGACAAAGGCTGTATAAAAAAATACCCCAGAATTTTTAACCGTGAAGCAATACTAAATACAAACCGTAAATATTAATTTGTTCGGTTTTCTTTTTTAAAACTTTTGGGCGGCAGAATAACAATTTTCCGAAGGTGGCAGAAACTCCAGGTTCGGCAACGATCATGTGCATGCCTTGTTCCTTTACAAGAAATTTGCAAGAAATACCGTCGAAATAAACTATAAACTAAATATGTACTACATCGCATATTTTCTTCTTAATTCGGGAAATCATTTTAATAAAATTCTTTGATACAAGAAAGTTATTTTTCATGAGTAAAAATGAAATGTCGGGACAAAATCGGGACAGTTTGCATACCGGGACATATATCGGGACAGGGTTCAAATATCGGGATTGTCCCGCCGAAATCGGGACGTCTGGCAGGCCTGATGAGAGCCAGAGCGGTTGCTGAACAATGAACAATAGGGGACAGAGAGAATTTTTGTGGATGCTGATGGCGATGTGGATTGACGTTGGAAGTGGTAGTGGATACAGACATTTTATTGCATGGTTTTTAAGTATCTGTGCCGGAAGGTAGTTTGTCATAGCAAGAAGTGAGGTCATTTGGGAGGATATATTTTATTTTTTAGTTTATATTATGTTTGTATTTTATGAAGGGAATAACACGACTGTTCTCGTTTTATTTAAACTGACTGTGTTCAAAATATCAATGTTGATGCAGTAATTAACTCATAACTTGAGTTCTAATTGTCGGATCTTCAAGATTAAGGTCTTGAAACCACAGGAAAATAAAAGGCTACACTTATATCTATCCAAAAAAAAACCATGGTTCGATTCAGCGTGTTACTACGCTAGAAAAAACGTCTTGGATAATCTGAAAATGTATAGAAAATTCAACATCGATGTTTACAGAAAGCGCTATCGAGAGTCAAACAAAAAATACAAAGCCCTGTGTCTTTCGAAACAACGTGACTACTACAAAAATATCGTGAGGCAGCTTGGATTAGTTACAGCAACCAAAGATTGGTGGAAACTTGCTAAATCTATACGCGGTAACAAACATAACACAAAAACTAATATAACAGCACATGAGTTTAGCACCTATTTTCAAAACCAACTTTCCCCGGCATCACAGGCGCAAAGGAGAATAGGACAAATCGGTCTACAAGACCAATAACGACGAGACATATGTCGTTGGAAAGTTATTTTTATGTACTACAATAGTTACTATGGACGCTTACTTCAAATCGCTGTGTGAAAAAAGTTATTCGCTAAATAGAATTGTGTTCTGGTGCATTCTAGTACGAATAAAATATATTTAGTATGGGCAACATTTTTGAAAACTGATCCAACCAATAACGACAGTATATATGTAAGTACGTAGATGTGCCAAACTATTTCGAGGACAATAACTCACGCGAAATGATTGGAATGGTGTTAAAATCAGAGATTCAGTTAGCATCTGCACAATCTGCAACCTTGACGCTACTGAAAACACATATCATTTTGTGGGAGTATGCCCGATGAACAGATCATACAGAAAACAATTTCTTGGGAGTGAGGTGCTTAACCGTGACCAATTTCTCAACATTCTCAATGGATATTGCTACACTGAACTCTTAGTCTAAGAGCCGACAGCAAATTTTGGGAGTGGAGGTATAACCAAAATCGGAGTATGAGGGATTGTAGGTACATGTATCGTGATATCAAATACCAAAGTCTGGCAGGTTTTGTTTTCAGCCTTTGGAAGGGGTGGGGGGTTAAAAAGAGCTAGATCCCCTGATTTATTTTCAGGGCTATAAACCATTTCGTCGGCTTAGAGTGTAAACCTGCTAAATCCAATTTTTGTCAAATTTGAGATAAGTATGCAGTTTGAAAGATCGAACGAAGACGCATCGTCTGACATAATTATTTTTGTTAAATTCGGCTTCTTAGCTGTCCAAAACGCTTGATGAGTAAAACAGCTAAGTCCATAACATCCAAATTCACCTGCTAACTCCATAACAATTAAAAATACCATATAATATTCGAATAACAGGAGAGAGAGGGGGGAACCTGATTTTTAAGAAATAATACAGTTTATTATCATAATAGGTATTCTATAAAATAATTTAAAAAAAAGTACAAAAATAGTACCTCCGTTAGTACCCACATACTTTGTTTCGAAATGTACATTAACATTGTGTTTATTAAATCTCAAGGTAGACACTACCAATGAACCTTTGTGTTAGCGAAAACACTACCTTTTGAGATGAACCCCTATATATAGCATTCGTAAACTAAATTAACAAAATCGCAAATAGGTTTAACCTAAACTCAAATAAGTTTCACCCAAGCGCAAATAGATTTAACCCAAAACCCAAACGCAAATTGAACTAACCCAATCGCAATTCGATTTAAACAAAACTATACGCAAATAATTTAAGCTATTAACAAATCATTTTAAGCAAGACGCAAATTGGATTAACCCAGACTCAACTTATTGTTCCAGCTGTGTGGTGAAGAAATGGAAGGCTTATAACAGTATTGTAAATTCCACTAGTTCTGCGCGTTTTTCCAAGAACTTACCGAACAAATGTAGGGTGAGGAAAGGGATTAAATAATAACTCATAAGTTTTTAAGTTAAATGTTTGTTTTAATTCAATGAAATTAAAGAGTTTAATAAATAAGTTTAGTTTTAATTCGAATGATTTAAAATTAATGAAAAAATATAGAAAACTTTTCAGAACAGCTTGACTTTTACTTGACTTTGACTTTACTTTTCTTGACTTGACTTTACTTTACTTTACAAAATGCATTTACCGAATGACTTTTAATAACTTAAGGTTGCATTTTAATACCGCTTAGGTTTTTACATAAGGTTTTTAATATAAAGGTATATGAAATGACATAGAATTTGAAATAGCGTAAATGCTTAGATGTTTGGTTAAATTTAGGATGATAAACGATAAACGATAAAATGTTGTCATCCTACATTCGGCCATCCTTCTTGTCGGCTGCCTCAGACGAACAGTCATCTTTGAGTATGTTTTACATCGCTAAACCTCGGTTACATCATCATCTTCGGATTCAATTTCATCGGTTTCACTATCATCTTCGTTTCGCCACGGCTTCATAAAATCAGCTGAAGACGAGGTATTGTTTGGTCCCTCGTGAGTTCCCACTTTACGAACTTCATATCGGTCGTTTCTTTTAACTTTCGTTACTTCATATGGGCCTAAATACGACGGGTATAGCTTTGTTCCGGGTGCGAATTGAGTTTTCTTAATCGCAACCAGATCGCCCAATTTGTATTGCGTAGCAGCTTTTCTCTTCCGGTTGTAGCCTTTTCGATTTTCTTCCTGAACTTTAGAAATTTGTTCCTTAGCCAGGCTTCGCATCTCCTTCCTTTCATCTTCGAATTCCTCGATAAGTAGCTCTTCCATCAGTTGCTTCAGCTCAATATTCTCTGCACATCTCATACGAACTCCGAACATTAACTCAAATGGAGTCTTGTTTGTGCTTCGATTTATAGTCGAGTTTATAATTCCTTGTAGTTTTGGTACATGCTTGAACCACTTATCAGGAGTATCAACTGACATTTTCGTCAACATTTCAACAATAGTTCGGTTTATTCTCTCCACTTGACCGTTTCCGCGAGCAACTCCTGTAGTCACAAGTGAATGCGCAATCTTTCTTTCCTCACAGTACTCCTTAAACAGGTTGGATGTAAAAGCGGAACCTCTGTCTGTGATGACTCTTGCTGGATCGCCGAAAGTTTCGCTCTGGATCAACAGTTTCTTCACCACTTCTTCAGCATTTGTAGACTTTACGGGAAATATCCAAGTAAACTTAGAAAAAGCATCGACGATGACCAGCAAATGCTTATAACTCTTAGCCGTTGAATTCATGGGTCCAAGATGATCCAGATGATACGTATTGAGAGGCGTATCAAACTTTTCAATGGGATTGAGCAAACACTCCTGCTTTCCACTTTTCCTCGCTCCAAGTATGCATGGTATGCAATTTGCAATAACTTGCTTAATCTTCGACGACATGCTTGGTATACAAAAATCCTTCCTTGCCAAAACTTCCACTTTTCTTGCATTCATATGACCTTGCTCATGTATGCCTCGTAGTACTTCTCTTTGCAGCTTCTTTGGAACAACCAGGGAATAATCACCTTCAACAAATTTATACAAAATACCGTTGCGTATTACAAAATCTTCATACTCCTGGTGCTTCAAAATATTTGATATCAGCGAACAAAATTCATCCGTCTCTTGCGCCTTTCTAACACGATTCAGAACTCCATCTTCTACTCTCATTATTGCCGGAAAACGACTAAGCGCATCCACGTGTCTCATCGATGAACCAGCTCTGTGAAGGACTTCACAGTTAAAATCTTGTAAGAATATTGCCCACCTGGCAACTCGCGTGCATAACTCCTTCTTCCTCATAGTTGCTGTAAAAGCCTTGCAGTCCGTAAAAATTTTAAATGGTATACCCAAAAGATAAACCCTTAACTTCTGCAAACACTTAACGATTGCCAACACTTCTTGCTCATAGCTGGTAAAATTGGTTTCAGCTTTCGATGACTTATAGCTGATATAAAAAACAGGATGCATTTCGTTGTCACTGTGTCTCTGAAGTAGGACACCACCGTATCCAATCTTACTCGCGTCAGTATGAAGTTCTGTTTCCAACTCTGGATTGTACAGCTTCAAAACTGGGTCTTTGCATAAAGCATTCTTCAAATTTTGGAAAGCTTCCACTTGATTTGGACCAAAACAAAACGGTGTATCCTTACGCAATAAATCTGATAAGGGCTTTGCAATTACTGCGTATCCTGCAATGAATCGCCTAAAAAAACCTGTAAGTCCGAGAAAGGACTGAATTTTCTTTGTTGTATCCGGCTTTGGAAAATTTTGGACCGCATGCAGTTTTTCCTTCGATGGTTTCAGTGATCCATTTTCTACGACGTGTCCCAAAAACTCAATCGTTTCAGTGATGAACTTACACTTCTTCCAGTTAATTACCAGACCATTTTCAGCAGCAACGTCCAAAACTAATTTAAACTTATCCAGACATTCCTCAGGGCTTCTTGCTTGAATAACCAAATCATCCACAAAAATTCGTAACCATCCTGAACGTAAAAGTTTTTCAAAGACAGCATTAATAAACCTTTGGAAAACTGACGGCGAGTTACAAAGTCCAAAAGGTGCTTTCAAAAACTCATAATGTCCATCAGGCGTGACAAATGCGGTATACTTTTGGCTTTCCTTTTCAATGGGTACGTGAAAAAACCCGTTCTTGAAATCCAAAACAACGAAAAACAATCCTCCAACAAGATCTTCTAAAATTTTCTCTATCAACGGAAGTGGATGGCGATCTTTTATAATTTTAGCATTAAGTAGACGGTAATCAATACAAATTCTATTAGTTCCATCTTTTTTCTTCACTAATACTATCGGACTAGAGTAATCCGAATAGCTATGGCGTATTATACCTTCCGAAAGCCATGTATCTATCTGTCTCTTAACGTCTTCCTTCTCTTGTGGTGCTAATCGTCTTGGCTTTTGATAGACTGGACCATCATCGGATAACACAATTCGCATTTCAACTTTACACTTATCTGGTTTTCTAGGCTCATATGTGCATATCAAATCTCTCATCTCGTTTCGAATCTTGGGATCTGATATATGATTTAGCTTTGAATCCATAATTGAATTTAAATCATTCTTATCCACCAACTCAACAACGTCCATTTTTGAAATATTATTTTCTTCCAAATGAACGGTTTCTGGAACTTTATTTACAAAAATATTTCCACTCTCAATGCTAACTCTAGCAATTCTTAAAAAGTTCTTTCCTAAAATCATGCAGTCTGACATCCATTCATCAGGAACTATGTGGAATCGAACGGAATAATTATCTTCTCCGATCAAAACATCAACTAAACAAGATCCATAAGAACGCTTCGCATTACCATCACCAAATCCCATCAAATTTTCTCCCAGCCCATCGATTACAGCAGCACCAGCCTTTCTCCAAACACTCCTTTGCATCAACGATACATCCGCCCCCGTATCCACTAATACATCGTAAACTTCTCCAGCCAACGTAAGTTGTACACAACAGTCTAATCTGTTAATCCTTTTAATATTTTGGTTCGGATTTCTCGTTTCTTTCTTTGGACAATTTGTAGAAATATGCCCAAACTCACTACATGAAAAACACCTTGCTCCTTTACTTTTGTTTGGACAAACATTTTTGTTATGAGAAAGAGAACCACAGTTTGTACATCGTTTTTGACTCACAATATTTTTGGAGTTGTTTGAAAAACTTGGCTTAAAATTTTGAGAATTGTTGTTTTGGTTTCGATAATTACTCGTACTCGCTAAATGACCTTTTATCGTTTCATAAACTAAAAACTTTTTCTTCAGCTCTTCTAAACTTGTTGCTTCGTATAGGACGGTTTTATTTAAACGACTATCTGAAATACCTTGGATTATATAGGCTATTAAAGACGCGTCATCGAAATTTCCCTTCATCGCAATTTGCTTCATTGAATACATGTATTCTAAAAAGGTTTCGTCAACTTTTTTCTTCCTTGATTGCAGCTCTTTGTGAAGGCTTATACAAGAGGGTGTATCATTAAACTCGTTTAATAAAAATTCCTTCAAATCATTCCAACTGCAAATACCACTTTTCGATTCCACTGCTAGTTTGGCAGCTCCTTTTAGTAAACGCCTTGCATACAGATATTTCTGTATGGGATTCCATTGACACACTGTAGCTATATCTTCATAATCCTTTAACCAAAGAACTACATTTTTCCCAGCTTCACCAGAAAATCTATCTAAAGATTCTTCGACATCCTTAAAAACGAAATGATTGGTCTCTGTCATCTTTTCAGCAGCTTTCAAATTATTGCTATCAACAACAATTTCCTCTTTCTCAACTTCACCTACTTCTATCTGATCACTTGAATTATCTTCTCCAAAATAATCTTTAATAAAATCACTAATTGACATTCCTTCTTTCAAAATAGCATTATATAACCTTTCTACTAATTCAGTTTTTAAATAATATCGATACGATAACTTCTTTTCTTTTAAAATCGTTTGTAATTGTTTAGTAGTTAATTTATTTAAATCATCCATTCAGAATTTAAACCTTTCTCCCCATCATAATATTTGCACGATCATAACAAAAAAAAAAAAAAACAATTTGACTTAAAAGCTTTTTGTTATAAATTTGTTTTGATATATTATTCAAAGTCCAATAGCATTGTATTTATTGCATGCGACAGTAAAGCTTTCTCGCATGAAACAAGATCGTAGAATAGAATTTCACTCGATCGTAACTTAAAAGCTTTTCATGTAAATTTATTGTGCTAAAATAATGATTTAAAGCTTAATATGTAAGAGAAAAAAAATATGAAACGATCTCACCAATGTTCGTGTGTGTATACTTCGTTTAATAATCGATCGATGGTACTTTTCTCTTATTTTTGCTCTCTTTTTTGTTTCGTTTTTGCTATTTTTTAACTGAGACACTCACGATTTACATGAATTTTTTTCTTTTTTTCTTTTCTATGCACAAATGTATCGCAAAATTCTATTAAAACTTTTATTGCATGAATATTTAGATTTTAGATTTTTTAATAATTAAATCTTAGCTTTCACTCTTTAATTTTTTCTTTGTCACTTCTTGTCACTAACAACTTTTCGCTTTACGTATTTTATTCCTTTGCATGCACTTTATTCTTATTTATTTTATGAAATTTTAGCACTAGGTAGGTATTCAATTTTAATTTAGAGTAAAAACAAAATGTTTAAACACTTTTCGCGGCACTTGTTCTTGTTCGGAAACACTTCTGACACCAATTGTAGGGGGAGGAAAGGGATTAAATAATAACTCATAAGTTTTTAAGTTAAATGTTTGTTTTAATTCAATGAAATTAAAGAGTTTAATAAATAAGTTTAGTTTTAATTCGAATGATTTAAAATTAATGAAAAAATATAGAAAACTTTTCAGAACAGCTTGACTTTTACTTGACTTTGACTTTACTTTTCTTGACTTGACTTTACTTTACTTTACAAAATGCATTTACCGAATGACTTTTAATAACTTAAGGTTGCATTTTAATACCGCTTAGGTTTTTACATAAGGTTTTTAATATAAAGGTATATGAAATGACATAGAATTTGAAATAGCGTAAATGCTTAGATGTTTGGTTAAATTTAGGATGATAAACGATAAACGATAAAATGTTGTCATCATACACATATAAAAGGCCAATCCCCTAATAATAGCTTTTTAACAATTATGGATAATTCCAAAATCAATTAGGTCCAAAAAGTACAACTGGATCAATAATTCAAGGTTAGATTAATTCAATTTACGTTTTTGTTAAAATTATTTGTAAATTCTTTAAATTATTTGCGTATAGTTTAACTATATTTGCGTTTTGCTTAAATCGAATGGGGTTAGTTCTAAAGGGTCCGCCAAATAACTTTTTTTTTTTTTGAAAATGCTATAAAAAAAACTACTGAATATTTTCTCAAATTTCTTTTTTTATTTGAAAGTACAATCTTTCCGGTTAATAAAGGAAAATAATTTCATTCAAATGGCTGCTTCGCTAAGTCGGCATGCGATCGACGAGAAGATGCCGATTTTGCCAAAAAAAATCATCTTTTCAGATGAAGCTCATTTTGATCTTGGCGGGTATGTAAACAAGCAAAATTGTCGCATTTGGGGCACAGAAAACCCGCACGCATACATTGAAAAGCCGATACACCTAAAACGAGTCACTGTTTGGTGCGGATTTTGGTCCAGAGGCATAATTGGGCCATTTTTCTTCGAGTGGCCGTTACAGTCAATGGCGATCGTTATCGGACAATGTTGAACAAATTTTTGTTCACAAAAATTGAAGAGGAGGATATAGACAACATTTGGTTTCAACAGGACGGCGCTACGTGCCACACAGCCTAAGCTACACTCCATGTAGTAGTAGCATTTTCAAAAAAAAAAAAGTTATTTGGCGGACCCTTTATTTGCGTTTATGTTAAATCTATTTGCACTTGGGTGAAACTTATTTGTGTGTAGGTTAAACCTATTTGCGATTTGGTTAATTTAATTTTCGAATGCTATATATTTTATTTTAACATTATTTATACTCAATAAAGCTATCGATTAGCAAAAATCCTACTCTATTTTTGATTGTTCTGGAAAAACGGCTAAGTCCATTATTTTTTTACATTACCAAAAAAAAAAACCGGCTAACTTACAAAGATGCAAATAAGTACAAAACTAAGATCCTGCTTGAGTTGTTTTGTGTTTAGAAAGGAAGAGTACCAACTAACACACAATCCATGTTTTGGATTTTATTTTCTAGCGACGATAAAAGTTTTTGCGAAGTTTTTTCTTTCTCCTGTAAAATTTCCATTTATGGAGTTAGTAGGTTTACACTCTAAGCCGACGATTTGATTCATTTAAAAAAATCGGATATGATTCCCAGTCATTTGTTCTAAGCATAAACATCACAATCTTGTCGGTCCGATTAACAGAACTCAAGATAAACCCATTTTACGTGAACCTTATCATCCCTTTTGTGGAGATTTTCAGCAAAACAGAAAATCAACAAATAAAGTCTCCACAAAAAACGCCAATAAGGTTTGCTTAAAAAGGTTAAACCATGGGTCCTATTTCTCGGATCACCAAGATATAAGTCTTCAGACTTAGGGAAAATGACAGAGCATCATATCCTATCTTTTAAAAGTGAATTGAAGTGTTTATGACCCTACCATATAAAGAGGAAACCAAGCGGGTTTTAAACCCCCACCCCCACCAAAGGCTGAGAAAAAAATCTACCAGAATTGCATATTCCATAACACGATACATGTACCTATAATCCCTCATCCTCCGATTTTGGTTATACCTCCACTCCCAAAATTTGCTGTCGGCTCTTGGTCTATCTACAATTTCCTGAAATGTGCACTTAGATACCGAAATTTAATTATTAATGAGTTTTCGTAATTTTTGTTTATACAGATATCGCTAAGTTTTAAATGATAAGTAAAAGAAAACGCTTTAACCTGACAGGCAACTTTATAAGTTACTGTCAATTAACTTAATTTTTTGAAAAACGAATACTTTGATTTTATATGAACTTTTTTTGAATAAAAAAAAATTAATCTATCTATCTATCTATCTATCACTTATATCTAAAAATATTTGTTCAAAAAATTATAATACGATTTGTTTTACCAAACAAAATAGTCCTATCATTTTCTAAAAATCAGAAAAAATAGGTAACAGGAAAAGTAGGTAAGATTTTATATTGTTCGAAAAAAGACTATTCTACTTTAGAAAAGACAGTGGTCATGATTTCATAAGCAAATTTGTGTTCAAACAAATAGCCATCTTTTAGATAATCATTGAAACTAGTAAATATAATTTTTCTATTAAAAAAATGTACCAATGTAAATTTTTATATTAAAAAAATGTACCTAGGTACATTATGTTAATAAGGTATGGAAATGAAAATTCTGAGACGTAGGTTAGTGTAATTTAGAAAAATATAAAATTTTTGTTTCCGCATGTTGATTGACAAATGAAAAATGTTGGATTATGAAATTTCATAAGTTAACAGGTTTTATAAACACATATTGGCATCATCATCATCATCGTGTCCTGTAACCCCGGCTGGGGCATAGGGCGTCAACAAAACGTCTCCATCCTTCACGGTCTGCTGCAAGGTACTTAAGCTGTGGCCACGTCTTTCTCTGGGATTCTGCTTCCGCTAAGACAGTTGATTTCCATGTTGTTCTTGGTCTTCCAACCCGCCGTGCACCCTGAGGATTCCATTCAAAGGACTGCTTTGCAATTTCATCGTTTGGTTTCCTCAGTGTGTGACCAATCCAACGCCATTTACGCTTTCTTATGTCGACGTCCAGCCGCTCTTGACTTGTCCTGCGCCACAATTCCTCATTTGATATTATTTGTGGCCAGCGAATCTTTAGGATGTGGCGAAGACAGCGATTCACAAAAGCCTGCAATTTCTTCGAAATGGTAGACGTGACTTTCCAGGTTTCACAAGCATATAACAGCACGGATTTGACATTGGATTCGAAGAATCTCAACTTAGTGTGTAAGGAGATTTGACTGGATTTCCAAATTGGGGACAGAGTACCGAAGGCAGCACGAGCTTTATTTATTCTACTTTTAACGTCCAGATCCGTACCACCGTTTGCAGAAACAATACTGCCAAGGTAGTTAAATTGTTCCACTACTTCAACTGGCGTCTCCTGTAAAATAATACGCTGCTGTGTGGAGCGGCCTGTGAGCATTATTTTTGTCTTTTTGCTGTTAATTCTTAGACCACTCGGCTCTCCCTTCACTTGCAGTGTTTGGCACATCCCGTTCAGCCCACTGATGTTATTTGCCAGTAGACATATGTCATCGGCATAGTCTAAATCACTGAGCCTTTCGAACGGTCTCCACTGAATGCCCTGTCGCTCAGCTGTACCAACACTGGCCGTCAATACGTCGTCCATCGCCAGCAGGAAGAGAATTGGCGATAGAACATCCCCTTGTCTCACACCCTGTTGCACTACGAAGGAGTCGGATAGCTGCCCATTATGCAAAACAAAACACCTCGCGTTGTTGTAGGACTCTTTAATAATGGCAACAATTTTTGGTGGAATTCCTCTACCAAGCAACGATCTCCATATACATTCTCGGTTAACTCGATCAAAGGCCTTTTCAAAATCCACGAACATGAGGTAAAGCGGTGATTGATATTCCATCGACTGCTTGAGGACGATACGCAGGGTGTTGATATGGTCGACACACGATCGACCACTGCGGAAGCCAGCTTGATGCCTCTTGAGTGTAGACTCGATTCTATCCTTTATTCGCTCGAGTATGATTGTTGCCATTAGTTTTGGGAAAACGGACAAAATGGTGATACCACGCCAATTGTTGCAATTCTTTAAGTCACCTTTCTTTGGCAACTTAACAATCACACCATCCTTCCAATCCCTGGGATAGCGTTCGTTTTCCCAAATGCTTTGTATCAACGGATGTAACATACTAGCCGCTGTTACGGGATCGGCTTTCAGGAATTCAGCTGGTATTCCGTCCAGTCCAGCTGCCTTGTTGTTTTTGAGGAGATTTATTGATGTACGAATTTCCGATTCTGACGGGGGTTCGATGTCAATACCCCTAATAGGACCTGCGCATCTCATTTAGTTGGGGCACTTCAGCACTCTGCTCAACTGAATCCTCATTTAGCAGGGCACAAAAACGGTCCTTCCATCTACGAAGCTGATCCTCAATTGATACCAAAAGTGTGCCATCCACATCCATTACAGGATGATTGGTGTTGCTTTTTTTCCCGATAACATCTTTGGCTATTTGGTACAATTCCCGGATATCTCCTCTTCTGGCAGCGCTTTCCGCATTATCTGCGAGTCCATCCAACTTCACCCTCTTGTCACGTCTCACACAGCGGTAGACCATCTTATGTGCAATGCGGTACTCTCTTCGCAAGTCAGCCTTTCGTTGAACATCTGCTTCGGCATTTATTTTGATTTTCAACGATTTGCGAAGTTCGATCTTATCCCAGGTGTCTTGGGATATCCAAGAGTCTCAACGTCTCGTTCGCTTGGGTACAGTTTCCGATCCAGCCTCCATAAAAACACTTTTAATTTCACCCCACATCTCATCAATTGTTGAATTCTGGATTCCATTTAATGACGAGACTCTGTCGTTAAGGGTGGTGACATAGTTTCGACATATGTTGGGGTCATTTAAAGCATTAGTAATGAATTTTGTGCTCCTTGCTGCATCCTGCGCTGGTTTTTGTAGGGCAGCGGTTCGTAGTTTGAGACTCATCAGAACCAAATGGTGGTCGCTTCCCACATCGGCATTTCTTATACTCCGGACATCACACATAGACTTCCTCCATCGCTGCTGAATCATGATATGATCAATTTGGTTTTCGGCTTGACCATCCGGATGCACCCAAGTAATTTTGCTGCACGTCTTATACTTAAATACAGTCCCACCTATCACAAGACGATTCGCGTTACAAAAGTCGACAAGCAAGTCACCATTTTCATTCCGTGACCCCACGCCATTTCTTCCCATCACGCGTTCCAGTCCGTAATTGTCTGAACCGACTTGGGCATTAAGGTCTCCCATAACGACTATGATGTCGGCTCTCGGAACACTACTGTAAACCGAGTTAAGATGAGTGTAGAACGCGGTTTTGTCTTCCTCGGTCGCTTCATTTGTGGGGGCGTAGCACTGAATAATTGTGACGTTACGAATTTTTGAACGAAACCTTGCTGTCATTAATCTCGCAGAAATGGGCGCCCATGTAGGCCAGGAAAAATAGGTTCCGAGGTTGAAAAAATTAATTCATGAAAAATTAAAATTGGAATCGACGCATAATTGCAACCTCTATAACATATCCAAAGTCCCCCAAAATCCCCGCATTGGCTTTTTGTGTAGATGCATTTGAAGACGAGCAGACGTGGATAATTTGGAGGTTTATCAAACTAAAATATTTGTTTTGGTACAACCTTATCATATGATACATGATTTAAGGGTAGTTTTTAACGTTGAATCTAATGAAATCAAATTCAAAATGATACAACTACCCAAACAAAAGTTATAGTCCTTTTTATTTAATGATGACTTTTTTTCAGGTACAACAGGTAAAATATTACCGAAAACCCTTTGAAAATAAAGGTATGTTAATGAAACTTGGAATAAATGTACCATTTGTCATACGTACTAGGAATCAAGAAAGTCCCTAAAAATATTCATGGCAGAAGGGTGTTTTTTTTTTAGGGGGAGGGGCAAGTGTAGAATGTTGACCATAACACCCACGAAAAAACTCTTAGACTCATGAAACTCGCCAAAAATATTAAATTTGTCATGGCAACCAAGAATCAAAATAATCCAAATAAAAATATTTGTTCTGGGGGTTTTTTATTAAAGAGAGGGAAAATCTGGGAAGATGTTGGAAGATTAGAGCCAAAATCCCGATTCGATCTAATTGAGGTATATACACAAAGTGTGACATATGATTTAAGGGTATTTTTTAACGCTGAATCTAATAAAAGCAAAACTAAAATGATACAAGCTCCCTTAACAAAGTTATGGTCCTTTTTAAGCAAAATCAATTTTTGAAATCGTATTTTCCGTAGAACAGGTCTCAAAAACACTATTAGACCAAAGATATTTGAACTGACTATTTTTATTCTTGGTTGCCATGACAAATTTAATATTTTTGGCGAGTTTCATGAGTCAAAGAGTTTTTTCGTGGGTGTTATGGTCAACATTCTACACTTGCCCCTCCCCCTCAAAAAAACACCCTTCTGCCATGAATATTTTTAGGGACTTTCTTGATTCCTAGTACGTATGACAAATGGTACATTTATTCCAAGTTTCATTAACCTACCTTTATTTTCAAAGGGTTTTCGGTAATATTTTACCTGTAGTACCTGAAAAAAAGTCATAATTAAATAAAAAGGACTATAACTTTTGTTTGGGTAGTTGTATCATTTTGAATTTGATTTCATTTTATTCAACGTTAAAAACTACCCTTAAATCATGTATCATATGATAAGGTTGTACCAAAACAAATATTTTAGTTTGATAAACCTCCAAATTATCCACGTCTGCTCATCTTCAAATGCATCTACACAAAAAGCCAATGCGGGGATTTTGGGGGACTTTGGATATGTTATAGAGGTTGCAATTCTGCGTCGATTCCAATTTTAATATTTCATGAATTAATTTTTTCAAGGTTCCCCATACGATTTGTGTTATTTTTCTTGGTCTAATGAGATCAAACTACGCCTCGCTTCTTCGTTCAACCTAATTCCGACACCATGCAGTCTTTGGCCACCCTCTCTTTCATCTTCGCCGGAATACAGCATTCTCGTCTGTCCAGTGTCTGATCTGTATTCAGCTCTTCCTCTCCACTTAGTTTCGCTTATGCCCAGGATACTGATCTTTAGGCGAAGCATTTCACGCTCAACCTGCTCGTATCTACCATCGCTGTACAAGGATCGAACGTTCCATGCTCCGATTTTCGTACGTATGCGGTAGCCAAAAGTAACATTTGCGCTTCTTGAAAGACTTCTTCTATTTGTCAACGATTCATTTATTATTATGGCGTCTTGATTGATGCTCGTACATGAAGGATGCCGCACCCCCAAATCCGATGTGCGGTTTACTGCAGCCGAAGCTACAGAAGGATTTTCTATAAAGAGATTACCTCTTGGGGACTCATTTCCATTTGTTGTCATAATTCATGTATTTGCATATATCCTTCCACCATGGTGTTTTCCGAGATATGATTAATAACATACATAAGCTCAGATTTGACAGGCACACCCGCCTTTTGTATGGTCAAACACATAACTGCTCGAGGCCGCCCACTATGGGAAAACAGACGCCTTTTGTAGCCGCCCTATATGGGTTACAGACGCTACATGCTGCTGCCGTTGGCCTTTTACCAAAAAAAGCTCCTCCGCCACCAGACTTTCATGCTGTTGACCGCCACCTGCAGTTCATCCGCCTTAAGGGGGCTTTTAACCATCCCGAGGACAAGTTTGTGGCCTGACCGGCATAGCTGGGTTGTCTGCTTATCCCGGCATCCATTCGGTCCCCCTGCACGTTAGCGTTACCCGCCCTCTACCACGCGGAGGTGTGCATAGGGATTTTCCTATCATTGAGCCCAGGGCCATATGGCGTCCTAGCACTCTCAAGTACTTTTAGAGGGCATAGGAGCTTTAATAATGGCGAATTCAAAAAAGAATTTTTTAAATTGGACCGAGGTTATATAAAGTCATGTACATATTGATATTTAGAGATATCAAACATATCTTGGAGAAGCTCATATAATTATCTAAAAAATGCAAAAATGCATCTAAAATGGAAAACTACTGAGAATTTGTATTTCTATAAATAAATGTAGAAAAAAGACGTATAAATGTACCATTTTGTTGTAAAAACAGTGAGATAAGGTTCTAAAGTTTGAAGATGATAAATTTTTCGCTTCGTCTTCCCTTTTCGAAATATTCATGCCACGCCACTGATAGATAATAGACACAATAAAGTTCTCAGTGGCGTGACAGGTCGAAGAAGATATGCGAACTGACTCTGTCTTCAACTCGAACTCGATGCAAAGCTGGTGTGGTGGTCGAATATGTAATAAATGAACGGTTCTCTTCATTTATGTAAACTGCTGTCGCTTGATACACTTGAATAGGAACAGGGGTCGCAAAAGACATACGAAGGGTCCAGGGGAAAAACGGCTCAAGTCCACTTTTTGAAAAAATTAAACTATGATGATAGATTTAAATGAGTACTATCGGATGTAGTATAGCTCTCTTCACATAGGATTTTGAAAACTCGCAAAATAGTAAGTACACTTTTTAAAAAAACTTTTTTTCCAAAAGTATCTTTTTTGCTCCAAAAATTTAACAAAGCGATATTAAAAAAAGAAAACTTGTGAATAGACCTAGCGACACGTCAGGTAAATAATTAAAAGAAAAAAAAGATATTGTAACTACATCCGGTCGAGGTCCTGTCTAACAAATTGAATTGCAAAAACGGTCCAATGTCACGCTTGTGAAAATTATTTCATTTTCAAACTTTTTTTTTTTAAATCTAGAGGTGTCTGAATAAAAAGCAGAAAACCGTTTCCAATTATCATGTCCGGTTCTTTCGGAAGAAAATTTCAAAATTCAAAATTTTTGTTTAAACGTCGAAGGTCCTTTTGACTCATGTAAGCTTATGATGCAAAAAATTCAAGATGCCAAAAACAATATATGTTTACTTACTTGAGTACTTCATGCTCAATAAAAAAAATTGTTAGTTTTATTTATTTTTCTTTAAATTAGCCATTATTTTAGAAATGCATTTAAAACTACGTTTTTCTCGGAATCAATTAAAGTGGACTTAAGCCGTTAGTTTTATTTATTTTTCTTTAAATTAGCCATTATTTTAGAAATGCATTTAAAACTACGTTTTTCTCGGAATCAATTAAAGTGGACTTAAGCCGTTTATCCCCTGGACCCTTCATACATTTCCGGTAGTGGCCACTAACATATAAGCATCAGCGCACATAGGGGTATCTGCCTCGAAAAATCGCTCATAAATCAATTTTTCAAAATAAAGAGTTTAGAGGCAATTCTTTTCCATGCAGTGCAGGCTTCTTACACATTTATAAAAAAAATTGTTAACAGCATATTAACGATTGAATATGATGAAGGGGGTTATAAGGAATGTAAAAAAAATGTATTTTCCAGAAGCGGAGTTGGTGAGGGGATTTGGGGGGTGAAAAAGAGGGGGAAATTGTATTATTGCGTTTTCCGACTAAAGTTAACCCCAAAATGAAAAGCGTTCAATAGAAATGTTGTAGATCACGTAAAAATCTACAACTTCTATATATATAATTTTTTAACGTAACCTCAGAATTTCCGAGATATTGGCGAAAAACCGTATTTTTTCTGGTTTTTGTTTTTTATTTTTCATTTATCCAAAAATAGTTGAATTTAAATGCAACTTCGTGAAAATATATCTTGTTGTGTCCTTAATTAGGACAATTTTTTCAAGCAAAACCATTGATCAATTTTTAAGATATTCAATTTTGTTGGGGAAAAAATACTTTTTTCAAAATTCGATAAAGTTTGCTTGAAAAGCTAATGGGTCCTATTGATTGGATCATCAAGGTAAAAGTCTACAGGCTAAGGGAAAATGTCAGACAGAGCATCATTTCCTTTTTTTTTTTTTTAAGTGCATTGAAGAGTTCTTGATCATTAAATTTAAATAGGAAACCAAGCTGGTTTTGAGCCCCCATCCCCACCAAAGGCTGAGAAAAAAACCTGCCAAACTTTGGTATTTGATATCAGAATACATCATGTACCTATAAACCTTCATACTCAGATTCTGGTTATATATCCACTCCAAAAATTTGGTGTCATCTCTTGTACTATTATTTTTGTTTTTCATTTAAAACTGTATGTACTGAAATGAATATTTCTAGCAATATCGTTGCGGCATCGGCAGAACTTTTGTCTCGGGTCAAATAATAAAACACTATTTTATGTATTTTTTTCCGTAGAACTCCATGGTGTGATTAGTTTTTGCATTTTCCAAAAAATTTTAACAATTTATCAACCATTATTAAAAAATTACTTGATGCAAAATGGTTACTATATGTTTTCATTATTTCATGTACATAAAATTAAATGTAAAAACAAAACTAATGTTCTTTAAATGAACTCGGTAAAAAAGGATATTTTTTTCAAACAAAACTGAATATCTCAAAAACTGATCAATCGTTTTAAATGAAAAAAATTGTCCTAATAAAGGACACAACAAGATATATTTTCACAAAGTTGTATTTAAATTCAACTATTTTAGGAAAAATAAAAAACAAAAACCAATTTTCGCGTGATCTACAACTTTTCTGTTGAACGCTTTTCATTTTGGGGTCAACTTTAGTCGGAAAACGCAATAATACAATTTCCCCCTCTTTTTCACCCCCCAAATCCCCCCTCCAACTCCGCTTCTGGGAAATAGATTTTTTTTACATTCCTTATAACATCCTTCACCATATTCAATCGTTAAACTGCTGTTTACAATATTTTTTTTCGATTTAAAATATTTTAATAAGCCTGCACTATTGATGCAACCATTGTATATAAATCTATAGCACCTTCCCCAAAATTTTGTTTCTTTGACTCTGTTGGAAAATATCTATGTCTATCTCTTCTTCTCTGACGATTTCGTTTTTGTTTCTGCAATGCTAGCTTTACCCCTTACTGGCTGAACAGAATGCAAGACGCAACTGGAATAGATGTCAAAAAAGCTGCAGTAGATGTCAAAAATGCTGCAGTAAAAGTTAAAAATTGTTCAACTCTTGCAGCTCCGGCTGCAGCATTTTTGACATCTATTCCAGCTCCGTTTTGCATTCTGTTCAGCCAGTTAAGCACCGATCAAGGCAGTGCTATTTTTTTGTTTTACTTTACTTTGCCGGTTGTTGTGTAGGTATCTACGTTTTTTTGTCTGAGGCATGCAACGATGAACAAAAAGTATGAACTCGTTTCTCCATTGTAATGGCATGCATTATAGGATATAATTTGGGCCTTGAGGGTAGGTAGAGAAAGATTTTTTTGTGGCGGAGATATTTCTGATGATGAAAAATATGTGATGTTTTTTTGGTTGTCTGAGCATGATAATCATATGATTATTTGTGCTTAAAGTTAATTTCTTGCGATTATAATAACTTTAAACATTTTGAAGCTGAATTTGTTGATTAGAAAAAGGAAACAAATAGGTAGATAAAAAGAATAGATATATGTATACGCAGATATGTAGGTAGGTACCGATATATGTATGTACCTATAATCAAAACATAAAAAAGAACTACATACCAACGTTAGGTGGGTAGCTTTTAAGGCCATTTTTAAGGTGTTTTTATGATTAATTTTATACCGTTGGTGCTGTTAGCGTTAAATTTTACACCCCTTTTTTTGTATTGTTAAATATAGGATGATTCACTTAAGATATATACATAGGTACGACAAAAAAAAAAGACTTTGTAGTTAGAAGAAAATCCATTAAGAGGGTGGTTCTATTCAACGGTTGACACCGTTTCTGGACGGGGTTTTTTAGACGCCATTTTCCAAAATGGGCGACAAATAGAAGTATAATTTGTATGAGAGAACCGAAAAATCTCCATAAAAACTAAACCACTAAACCGATTTTGATGAAATGATCATACATGATAAAAAACAAGATGACAAGCCAACATAATTAATTTCCGCCCACTGCCACGCCCCCTTTTTTGAAAAAGTAATATTATTCGTCAAAATTAATACAAATTTGGATGTTGCTTTCGTTAAACCTATAAATATTTTTGTATGGAATATAAGCTGTAAAAAGTTCCTACCACGCCTATTTTGTGGGCGTTTATCATTTTGTGACTTGTATGGAGTTCATTTTAGTAAGATAAAATCTGAACCACTTCACCCAAGGTTAGGTTAGGTTGAAGTGGCTGCCAGTCGTGGAGACTGACACACTTAGACCATGAGTTGGTCCATTGTGATACCACATGAATCTAGGAAACCCTTTTCCTTACTCGGTGAACCATTTGGAGCTTCTTATGAAGCGTAATAGACTGCCAATGTCTAAGTTTATCAGATCACTAGGATCATTGAAGTAGAACTCACCAAGGTGAAGTCTTCGTCTATGAGATAGAGCAGGGCACGTGCATAGAAGGTGAGGGATCGATTCTATCTCTTCCTCATCCATACAGCTTCTGCAAAAATCGTTAGCGAATACGCCAAGACGCGTTGCGTGCTTGCCTATGAGGCAGTGTCCGGTTATAACACCAATCATGGAGCTGATGTGCAATCTGCTTAGAGATATCAAACACTTAGATCGCTTTAAATCCATTACTGGCCAGATTTGTTTTGTTGCCAAACAAGTGGTGATATCGTTCCACCTAAGGTTTGTTCTCTCTAATGCATCTTGCCTCAGCAAAAGTTTACAAGTAGCGATGGGTATACCTATATCTGCCTTGGTAGGTAGAAGAAGTAGAGTTGTTCCACTTTTAGCGAGTTCATCGGCCTTACAATTACCTGGGATGTCCCTATGCCCCGGCACCCAACATAGGTGAATGTTAAACTGCTGCGCCATCTCCAGCAGAGATGAACGGCAATCAAGGGCTGTTATAGAGTTAGTCGAGACTGATTCCAGGGATTTGATAGCAGCTTGACTATCCGAGAAGATGCGGATATCTGTAGTTGATATCACGTTTTCTTTCAGCCAAGATAAGGCTTCTTTAATCGCCATAAGTTCCGCCTGGAACACGCTACAATGATTAGGAAGACGGAATGAGAGACTTAATTTTAGTCTTTCTGAGTACACACCGCCACCCACCCCCTCATCAGTTTTCGATCCGTCTGTGTAGATATGGACCGATTCATCATCCAAGAACGCCATATCCTCCCAGAGGGTTCTAGAAGGAATGGTGACTTGAAAGTTTAAACCGAATTGTGGTTTTGGGATGGTGTAGTCAATGTGACTAGGTAATCTGAATGAATTCAGAATGGTGGAATGGCCAATGCTATTGTTGGTCCATTGTGAGGAAGCTTGTAGGCGAATGGCCGTATTTGCAGCCACCTGTTTGCTAAAAATATCGAGGGGCGTCAGATATAGCAGAACGTCTAGAGCGGCAGAGGGTGTCGTACGAAGCGCACCACTTATACATAAACAAGCCGAGCGTTGTATTTTGCTAAGTTTGTCGCAGTTTACCGCTTTCTCTAGAGCAGTCCACCATACTGCAACACCATAAGTGAGAATCGGTCTAATCACCGACGTATATAGCCAATGAGTAATGCGAGGTTGAAGGCCCCATTTATTCCCAACGGCTTTTTTGCATGAGAAGAGTGCCACTGTGGCCTTTTTAACTCTTTCTTGTATATTAGGTTTCCAGCTTAATTTTTTATCTAAAATAAGACCCAAATATTTCGCTTGATCAGTAAAAGTTAATGGAATACCTTTTATAGAAGGATGATCTACATGAGGAATTTTATATTTCCTGGAGAATAGAACAAGTTCTGTTTTATGAGGGTTGACACCGAGACCACACCGGTCCGCCCAATTGGTTAGCCTATTCAAAGCATTTTGTAAGAGTTCTTTTAAGGTATTAGGATGCTTTCCTGATACGGCAATTGCCACATCGTCCGCATAGGCAATCACTCTGAAGCCCTCCGCTTCCAGGCATGTTAGCAGCTCATTTACCACCTAGTTCCAGAGAAGAGGAGATAGGACCCCGCCTTGTGGCGTGCCTCTACTGACAGACCTTCTAGTCGAAAAGCCACCTAGTTTTGAGTTGATGACCCTGCTAGTCAGCATTTGGTTAATCAATTCACCAAGCGAACCATCTACCTTCAGAGATGTCAGTGCAGATGCGATTGCAGATGTGTCGACATTGTTAAAAGCACCTTCTATATCTAAGAAAGCAACCATGGTGTACTCTTTATGATGGAGGGAATATTCAATGGTTCTTACTAAACTATATAAGGCCGTTTCTACAGATTTCCCTTTGCAGTAAGCATGTTGACTCGTAGACAAAAGTCGCATGTCAATGCTTGATCGTATGTGGATATCAATCAATCGTTCAAATGTTTTTAGAAGGAATGAAAAAACTTCACCCAATGTAATGAAATTTTCACACATGATAGCGAAAAGTATAGGGAATGATTGCAATTTCCGCCCATTGACACGCCCACAAAAGCCCATCTTATCACTCTTCCTCATTAGCTGCTAAAAGCCGAAGGATACGGTATCAATCAAGATGCTCGATGCTTTGTGAAGTTTCCTGACGAACTCCATACAAGTCACAAAATAATAAACGCCCACAAAATAGGCGTGGTAGGAACTTTTTACAGCTTATATTCCATACAAAAATATTTTTATAAGTTTAACTAAAGCAACATCCGAATTTGTACTTATTTTGACGAATAATATTACTTTTTCAAAAAAGGGGGCGTGGCAGTGGGCGGAAATTAATTATGTTGGCTTCTCATCTTGTTTTTTATCATGTCTGATCATTTCATCAAAATCGGTTTAGTGTTTTAGTTTTTATGGAGATTTTTCCGTTCTCCCATACAAGTAATACTACTATTTGTCGGCTATTTTGGAAAATGGCGTCTAAAAAACCCCGTCCAGAAAACGGTGATGCCTACCCAAGTTTTTCTGACTCTCCTATATGTACTTTAATCGATTCTGGCGGATAGATAAATCAGTACGGAAATTTTTACTGGACTTCACTACAGGGACAGGAGCATTACGTTAATAAGTACCTTCTTATTTTGTTATAAATTCGTATCTGTATGATTTAAACAAATTCAGGATAAAAAATCAATAAATTCTTATTATTTTAGTCAAGAAAATCTGTGGTTTAGCCCCAAACAAATTGTAACAAATGAAAATTTCGTGCGGATAGACTCGGAACATATCCAAAATTAGTTTCTAGAAATGCAATTTAAAATTACTTCCAAATTAACTTCAAATTCATTGCTTGGCAAGTTAAAAGTAGGTAGGAAAGGTACCTATACAGAAATTTAATAATTTAAATTTAAACTAGATTTTCTGAATTGAACATTTACATATATTATGTTTATTAAAAATTATGTAAATAAAATGCACGACGGGGTCGCACGTACTTGCTCTTATGTTCTAGACACTGCGGGTTTAAGAAAATTGTATATAAAACAGGGAAATTATGAGAGAAAAAAGTAGAGAAGTATGAAATACGACATTTAAATTGGCTAAAACAACTCTTTTGACAGTTTGAGGTGAATGAAAAAGAATGCCATCTTAATTCTTGATTGAGTATGGAAAAAAAAATTGTAAATCGTTGGAGCGGTTTCCTAAAAAAATAATTTTTATAAAATTTTTAAAACAAAAATCTAAAGTATATATATATACATACATATATATAAAGTGTATATACAAACAAAATTTGAAAACAAATTGTCAACCCGTTTTCGAGATATCAAATTTTCAAAACAAAAATTTGAAACTTTTTTAAAA
The DNA here is from genome assembly GCA_963921185.1 of Dasysyrphus tricinctus. Classification (NCBI taxonomy): domain Eukaryota; kingdom Metazoa; phylum Arthropoda; class Insecta; order Diptera; family Syrphidae; genus Dasysyrphus; species Dasysyrphus tricinctus. The sequence goes on along the minus strand of OY992532.1, from coordinate 163,346,870 downwards.
ACCCAGAAACTTTTTTTTTGAAAATTTTGATATGCAATATTATTTAATCTTATTTGAAAATTTTATATAGTAAAAATTATCTAAATCCGTTGAGCCGATAACGAGAAAACTCAAAATAAAAAAAATACGTTCTATGACAGGTACTATTAATAGTTGCTAAGTGCAAAATTTTATAATTTTTGATAGTAAATCTTACTAATTTTGAAAAAAGTTTAATCAAAATCGTAGGAGTCGTTTTTAAGCAACAAAATATTTTCCTTTGCGGTTTTTTAACTTTTGTATGGAAGGTACCGTTATTTTTTCATAAATGTAAAATTTTTTCTAAAAATATTTTAGAGAGTACTAAAAACTCTTAACCGTCCTCAAAGTAACTGACGTAAGCGGGCTTCGGGTCAAATTTGACCCATTACTAATATTTCAGAATTTTTGTAAGATATTTGATAGTATGGTTTATAATTCATTAGTTTAGATATTTTTAGTAAAATAAAAGTTATTTTAATTCATATTTATGTGATTTTATTGCAATTTCAAACATGTTTGTTATACATTTTTACTTTATTTTTATTTTTTCAAATCTTATTATTGAATAAGATGGAAAAAATATAATTAGTTATTACAGTTTGTACACAAAGTGATAGTTTTAGAATGCTGCTTACATATAAATTTATCGCAAATGTCACAAACTAAACCTGTTTTATTTTCTGTTTTTGGACATAATTGGCATCGGCTTCTCTTGGTTGCTTTCTTCCCTGCAGTGTTTTCCGACTGAGTTGATGAAGAAGGTTGTGGATCGTTGAGATGCACTTTGTATTTTATTGGCAATTTCGAGTGAAAAAGGTGCTCGAGGTAGTGTTTGCCGTTTTTTTATGTAGGGAGTAACAAGCTGCATACCTAGGTTTTCCAAAAAGTAGCGGCGCTTAGCAAGACAGTTTACTTTCCAGGCATGGTTAGCTGATTTGAATAGGACAAAAGCATTATAGGCTGATATATCGACCATATTACTGAATACAACTTGAGGCCATCGCTTACAGCCCTATTCTCCCCATCATCACTGATACCTCACAAGTCACAAGAAGTGGTGAAACTGATTTTGTGACTTTTTCGTATTCTCCCCCTAAAGTCACAACTTGTGAGAGTCATAAAAACAACCAAAACTGTGATCTCCTCCAGAGCAGGTCACAACTCAAAATTTACTTGAGTTTCTACAAATCATTGAATTTATATTCTTGCATTATGTTTTCTGTGCGAAAGAGAACAAAATGTATGTATTCTTTCATTTCTTTAGCTAAAGCTAAGTATACAGTTCCTTGACGAAAAAAAAACTACATGTATTTCTTATGGGAGCGCTTTTTGCGAGAAAAATTTTTTTTGACGTTTAAATTTTTTTTATCGAACTGTGAACTACCCAAAGAAAACAAATTTTATATTCACCACGATTTTTTTTTCGTACAAAACAATGTCACTGACATTCTTTTTCCGAAAAAAAAAAATGCGTTTGGCATTTGTGTTTGTTTTTGCATGGATCAGTCTCATTGAGATTTTTTTTTCGAAAGTGTAAACTGACGGCGAATAAAAAAAATATTTACACCACGGACATTTTTTCTTTGTGGAAAATATTTTTTTTCTCACCTCGAAGAATTTTTTTACTCAAAAGAACTGTATACTTAGCTTAAAGAAGAGGATAAAGGAGCGAAATTCTTTTGCTTTGTATTTATGAGACAGAAAAACATGAATACATATTGTCGATGTATTGGTTTAATTCGTTGCGATTACTTGTAGAGTTGTTGATGTGTGCGCTCATGAGTCAAGTAGCTACCAACAAAATGCTGTGGTGAGTTTCGTTGTGAGTTTTCTTGTGACTATTAGGGGGAGAATACCAAAATGTTATCGAATCACAACAATCCTCACAAGGAGTAGTCACAAGAGCTTGTGACTTGTAATTCCTCACAAGGGGGAGAATCGGTCTATTAGTCTTTCTTTTGCAAGTGTAGCAACTTACCGCTTTATCCAATGTGTCTACGCCACCTTTACATTTTTTGTTGTCTAGTATTATTGCTGGCTTTTTATCTGCGCGATCACTCACTTTCGAGTCTTGATGAAATGTGCTAAGAAGATTCACAGATTTTTTTTTTTTTTCGGGATATAAGACACGATAGTAGTATTCTTGATAAAGGCAAAATTAGATGACAACATTGGTCTTCCTTTTACATTTACTGCATCTGGTGGTAATTCGGGCTTGTTTTTGCGTATTGTTCCAACGAGTGTAATCTGTTTCTCCAGTAATTTGTGTCCCAGTTGATAAGATGTGAAAAAGTTATCAGTCGTAAGATTATGACCCCTTAGGCCTACAACTAAATCAAGAACTACACGCATACCTTGATTTCTTTCAGGTGTACTTCCCAGTTCCTTGCCTGTATAAGTTTGAATATTTCAAGCATAGCTTGTTGCTGAATCACAAAGAACCCAAAACTTGATTCCGTATTTTGCAGGCTTTAATGGAATAAATTGGCGGAAAGGACATCTTTCTCTGAATGCTACAAGTTGTTCATCTATTGTTACATTTTCGGATGGATGGCCAATGAAAGAAGTCCGATGAATGCAAAAAATTCAGTGCTATCAATATCGGTCCATTCTTCATCAAATATTCGTTTACCCTCAATTTTTGTGTAAGCCAATATAGTACGTACCAAAGGAGGTGGGAAAAATAGTTCGAAGCTCGAAGTTTCTTCTGCTGTAATTCTACGGTGTCAATCCTGGCAACAAAGGGGTTTTTTAGAATAAGTTATTAGGCTATTTTTCGACTTCATCATTTCAGCAGGAACAGACGCATTTTCACCGTCACTAAAACTGCTATCCGATGAATCAGCTTCTTCAACATGGTCTTCGAACTCAGAAGACGATTCCTCCTCATAGGAAATAATTAGTCCAACTTGCAAACAAAAGCACGTGCCAGTCACTAAACGTCAAAAAATTCAATAAAGTACAACAATGCAAGCGCAAGTTATATGTTTGGTAGCTATATGATTTTTTATGGTATTTTATGTTTGTCTCCTCTTCAATATAAAAACAAATCTTATTATTTTGCTAGATTTTACTTTATTTTACTATCATTTAATTAACGAAAACTTATTTTACAACAAAACATATCTTTTTATGCTGTCACTCGTGCAACGGTCATAACGTGAATGAATCCAGAGACAGAGTTAGGCGTCCAAAGCTTCAGAGAATATATTTATTTTTATATACCAAGAGTGATAACGGATGATTTCCATTCATTAATAAAGGAGGAGAAGGAGAACACTTGCTTTTATATAATACAGTACAGCCACGACCATTTAGAAGTTCTCTCGATTTATCTCATGTGTATTTTTTGAACATGTTTGCTGTTAGCTACAGCAGAACATTTTATTATTTTGATGTGCAAAATCCACGATATACACATTTGAGATGCTGATGTTGATAAGTTACTTCTTGGTTGGTACATGCAGTGTATTTAATTTGTTGTTAATAAAAGAATGTCTCTGCATGTAACTCCTCCCGCCATGGATTGGAGATAAGGTATCGAAGATTATTGAATCTCCATTGACTTTATATGAATTCCATCCGTTCACTCGGGCGTATACGTATTATTTTAATTTTAAATTAAGTTTACATATTTGATAACTATTTGCTGGGTTCAATCCAAGATTTACATATATGTACTTATTATTATTGGTTTTTTTTGTTTACATTGGATTCGTTTGTGGTTTTATTAATTATTGATGGATCAGTTTTTCTCAAACGTTCTTATACTTTTTGTGAACAAAACAAAATTTAAACAAATTAATTAATTTTCAATCTTCAAAAATATTTCAAATATAAATAAATATTCAGATCTAGAAAAATTGTTGATTGTTTTCCAATTTACTTATGTAAATTATTACAAAAAATTAAGTAACATTTATTCAAAATATGTAGGATATATTTTTTTGATTTGTTTATGCATATGAATTTTTTCCTTTATTTTTGGTTGTCCTAGTTCATATCGTATTAATTAAAATGGGATGAATTGAAGAGAAATTGGAGATTGCTACTCTGTTATGAACTCAATGAATTATAACTTACAATTTTTTGTTTTTGACTATAAATAGACCCAAGTGTTTTAAACCACATCATCAAAAACTCGTTTTTTCTTTTGTATCTTTTGCTTATGTACTTTTCGTTTGTTTGTTTGGACCGTTATGTCATTGTTAGAATTTACAATATGTTTTATAAATCGAGGTGCAAGTTTATTCCGTCTATCATCTCTTTCGTATATTATGTCGTTTTTTTGAAATATTGGAGGTTTTTCTCGATTTTCATTTCTGTGTTTGATATTATTCTCTTTTTTATTCAAACTTCTTTTATAAACTAAATCAGATAAAAATTCGTAGTTTTTTAAATGGTTTCTTAAATATTCTTGTTCAGTGCAAAAATTATTTGCTTGAGGAAAAAAAATTACTTTTGTTTATATGACCAGTTAAAATTTCGAAAGGAGCCATGTTTGTGGTAGAGTGAATAGAGCAATTATATGTTATCACTGCTTCATCCACTATTTCACCTATCGGTTTTCTGACATTTTCAGACTTAATTATTCTTATTAGCTCCGTAAGGGTTGAATGAAAGCGTTCGACAGGTGAATTTCCTGTTGAGCTTTTCGCACAGATCGAATGAAAACTTATCTCATAAGCCGCAAGAAAGTCTTTGAAAATTGTAGACAAAAATTCACTTCCGTTATCTGTTATTACTTTTTGTGGCACACCATGATGGGAGAAAAAGTGTTTTAATGATTTTATTATACAAACACTATTTCTAGAGGGTAGTAAATAGACGCTAGCAAATTTACTGAATTTATCGAGTATAGTAAGGAAATGTTCTTTATGGATGAAATATATGTCTATGTGTAAAATTTGTAAAGGTTTGTTTGGCGTTTCTGTGAGTTCGAATTGAAGAGGTTTATTTTTTCTGTCATATTTGTATTTTGAACATGTGTCACAGTTGTTTATAATTTTGTTTATGAGGTTTTTCATGTTAGGGAAAAAATAATTCCTTTTCAAATGTTTGTAGCTCTCGTCGATTCCTCTGTGATTAGAGCTTTGGTGGTAGAGCCTTATTATTTTTTCCTGTTCATCTAACTCTGTTATGTCTTTTAGTAGGGTGGTGCATCGAATTAATTTAATTTTACTATTACTGAAATATTTTGAATAAACGAGCTGAACTACCTTGAAAGTTTCATCGTCAGCTAAAATAGCCGTTAATTTTTTTGTGTTGATATAGTTATTAATAATATCAAATATTTTATTTTCATTACTAATATCTTTACATTCAAATGTGGTTCTCTTTTCCTTCTGAAACAAAATTTTCAAGGTTGACTTCAATTGCAATTTTGATTTGTTTTCTATTAGGATAACCTGATTCGTAAACTCGTTGATGGCTCTTTCAGAAATTGGTATTCCGTCATTAATATTTTCTTCAGCAGAGTGTATGGTGTCAATACTTTCACTTTCATCAATGTTATTTTTCATAGAAATTAAGTCAAGGCTTTCGGTTTGATTGTCATTATGTTCGTTAACATGAAGCTCAATTCGGGACAGTGCGTCAGCATTCGAGTTGAGTTTACCTTTTTTGTATATTATAGTATAATCAAACTCTTCAAGTCTCAAACGCCAACGGACCAACTTCGAATTTGGCTCTTTCAGTGAGAATAGCCATGTTAAGGGTTTGTGGTCTGTTACAATTTGAAACTTTCTACCATAAAGGTACGGCCGAAAATATTTAACAGACCACACTATGGCCAAGAGTTCCTTCTCGATGGTACTATAATGTTGTTAATTTTTTGACAAAGTTCTGCTTGCAAAACAAACAGGTTTGTCTGAACCTATGGGGCCCTGGGATAGAACAGCGCCTATAGCAACGTTACTCGCATCTGTAGTAAGGTTAAATGGCTTGGTAAAATCTGGATACTTTAATATAGGATCATTGCATAAAAGGCTTTTACAAGTCTCAAAACAACTTATATATTTTGAGTTCAAAACTATTTTGTTCCCTTTATGGAGACACTCCGTCATTGGCTTTGTGGTGTTGGCAAAATCTCTTATAAATTTTCGGTAATATCCGAGAAGTCCCAAGAAAGATTTAATTTGTTAAGCTGTTTTAGGTATGGGGAACTTTTGTATAGCTCCAATTTTGTCAGGATTTGGCTTCACGCCATCTGACGTTACCAAATGACCTAAAAACGAAACCTCTTTTTGGAGAAACACTGATTTTTCCAATTGGAGTTTAAAATTTGCTTCTCTGAGTTTTTGAAAAACCAGTTCCAAGTTATAAATATGCTCTTGCAAGGATGTTGAGTATACAATGATGTCATCCATGTATACTAAGCAAATTTTCCCTTGCAAATCTTCCAAAACGTTGTCCATTACACGTTGGAACGTTGAGGGGGCGTTTTTAAGGCCAAATGGCATACGAATAAATTCAAAGTGCCCGTTATTGACCGAAAAGCTGTTTTTGGAATATCTTTAGCATTAACCTGGATCTGATGGAAACCAGATGCGAGGTCTAAAGTACTAAAATATAATGACTTCCCAAGTTTGTCCAGGATATCCGTTATGTTGGGTGTTGGATACTTGTCATCTTCGGTAACATCGTTGAGTCTCCTGTAGTCGATGACTAGTCGCCACTTTTCCCTGCCACTGGAATCTTTCTTTTTTGGAACTATCCAAATCGGAGAAGACCAGGGGGAATAACTAGGCCGTATAATACCTTGATCAAGCATTTGGGAAACCTGATTTCTGATTTCCTCTTTATGGACATGTGGGTATCGGTATGACTTGGTGTAAATAGGATTGTCATTTTTAGTTTTTATAGAGTGTTTTATCTCATTAGAGAATGTCAAGATTTCTCCGTCTTTGAAAAAAATATCTCTGTATTTATAGCATAAACGCTCAACTTCCATTTTTTCTTCCAAATTCAGGTGGTCAGTTCTTATAAGTTCACATATGTTAGGAGTTTCCATATTTTTTGGACTTCTTATTGAAAAGTTATGAATTTTAACAACGTTTTCTGAACTCACCAGCTGAACCTTTATAGGTTGTTCGACAACAAAAGTTTGTGAAAAGTTAAGAAAATTATTGACTTCCATTAATGCGTACCAATTTTCAGCACGATAAAAACCTTCAGAAATGAGAAGATCTTGCTTAACAATCATTGGTTTCACATGTATGTTGCCAAACTCTATGTCAACTGGAAGACGACAAATGACCTTACTTAAGCCCGGGACGACATATTTCTTCGACATAATGTTTGGTTTGAAGCAGGGATGTTGCGGATGCCGATTTTTTCACATCCGCGGATGTGAATGCGGATGCGGATTTTTGAAGGCTCACATCCGCGGATGCGGATGCGGATATTTAAGATCTAATATAAAAAAAGTATATGAACGAAGAATTAAAACAATGATAAAGTAATTATTAACATTTTTATTGATAAAAACAAGTATTAAGCAGAATTTATATAAGTAAGTGAAGTTTAAAATAGGAGCATTATACTTAATAAAGAGAAATATTACCGCCTTTTCTGATTCAAGGCGGTTACGAAGAGGTTCGTATTACATTCGCATCCGCATAAACATCCACATTGATTATTGCGGATGCGGATGCAGATGCAGATGTCCAAATCTATGCGGAAGCTCCGCATTTGCGGATGCGGATGCGGATATTCGCAACATCCCTGGTTTGAAGTAAAGAGGTATTTTCGTATTTTCGTTTTCTAGTATGGAATTTTTTAAGTCTATTTTAAACCCTAGTTGTTTCAGTATTTCAGTGCCTATGAGGCCATCAAAATATTTGTGGAATTTGAATAGTAAAAAAGAAAGTGGCTTATCTGTTTTAAGTTCGAAAAGTCCATTCAAAATTATTTCATTATTTATGAATTTGGTATTAAAAACTGTTTTTATTCCCAAGGGATCTATAATTTTAATATTTCTACTATCTACAATATCTGGATTAATAAAAGATTTATTGCTACCAGTATCTATGAGAAATTTTAGTTTGCTTTTATTAAAGCTTTCTATTATTATGTATGGAAGTAAATTAGTATTAAAATTGTTTATATCAAGTAATCCTACTGAGTCTCCGAGGCTAGTGATAGAAAATTTGCGTCATCAATCACACGGCTAATTTCGCCTGGTGACTGATTGTCATCGAGGCTTTGATAATAGCTTTGAGGCTCTCTCAAGTTCTCAGGATTTTGGTGTTGCAAACAATCATTGACATTGACACATGATTCAATATTATTCATAGAATAATTGTTTTGGTTTCGAATACCACTACTGTTTTGGAGTGAATTACGTGAATTTCTGCTAGTGTTACCGCTGCCAAGTTCCATTCGCTCTTGAGGTGGAAACCTTTTCATATTAGAGCTGGGATTGTAAGTTTTCTGAACTTGAGACATTGAAAAATTTTGTCTTGGAGTGTACTGGTTAAAATTTATTGCTGAAGGAGGAGTTTGAAAATTGGATGATTGTAAATTTGCCTGAGAAAAACTACGATCAGGAGTATTTTGAAAATGTTTTGATGGTGGCCTTGAAAATGTATTGCTTTGCGGATAAAATGAGTTTTTTAAATAGTGGCAATTTTGTTCCTGGAGACAGCAATTCAAAGCATCAGATAGCTTAAGTGGTCTCATGGCTCTAATTGTTGACCCTAACGGTTCTTTTAGACCCGAGAGAAAAGCGTTTAAGCACATTTCATTGTAAAGAGTTTTCTTAGCAATGATGACGTTTTGATCATTTTCGTGTAATTTCACATGATTCATCATGGAAGATAAGATATCAATTATTTTTGAATAAAAATTCTCAACTGTATTTGAGCCCTGTCGAAGTTGATGAAGATCGCGTATCAGACTAGTTTCATTCCTTTTGTCGTAATAATGCACCACAAGATTATGTTTTATTTCTGTCCAGTCAACATGTGTCCCGTACATATTTAGCACGTCATTAGCGGGACCTACGACTTTATTTCTTATAGCTCGAAGTATTGTCTTTGGATAGGAACCGGTGCTTGTTCGTGGTACAAACTCTAAAATTACTTCGACATTGCTCAAGAAGTCATACAATGATCTTGGATTACCATCATAATTTGGTAAGTCCTTAATTGCATCCGGTATCTTAAGTAAATTGAAAACATCAATTGGTACTATGGAACTGAGGTTAGTCATTGTTTTTTGTTGGTCCATGGCTTCTTCGTAAGCAATGTCGGATATCGAATTATTTTTGATGATATCGTTCAAACCACGTGGTACACTTTCTTTACAAGATTGAAAAAAAACTACCAGAGCAACGCACTTTATTTCTTTGGTATTTAATTTTTACAGGTGGCATGGAAAAAGGAAAGGATGGATATGAACTAGGACTTACCAATTTGGATTTCTGGTGGGAATGGATAGGATTGTATTCGATTCGATGCAGGATGTTTGTTTGCTCTCCTTCGGGAAAAATGATTATTTTTGTGTGGCTCTTCTGATTGTAGATGGAGTGGGTAGGAAGGATGAAACAGGTTTCGGGATGTAGGTTCTTGTGTAGACTGCGCCAGTTATATGTTTGGTAGCTTATATGATTTTTTAAGGTATTTTATGTTTGTCTCCTCTTCAATATAAAAACAAATCTTATTATTTTGCTAGATTTTACTTTATTTTACTATCATTTAATTAACGAAAACTTATTTTACAACAAAACATATCTTTTTATGCTGTCACTCGTGCAACGGTCATAACGTGAATGAATCCAGAGACAGAGTTAGGCGTCCAAAGCTTCAGAGAATATATTTATTTTTATATACCAAGAGTGATAACGGATGATTTCCATTCATTAATAAAGGAGGAGAAGGAGAACACTTGCTTTTATAACGGGTGATTTTTAAGAGGTTTAGAACTTAAAAAAAAAAAAAAAACACAAAAAATTCGAAAAAATGAATGAAATATTTATTTGAATCGATAGTTTGAACCTTGCAATTTAATGTTTAAAGATAATTTCATGCAAATGTTGACCGCGGCTGCGTCTCAGGTAGCCCATCCGCTGAGTCCAATTTTGGCATACTCTTTCACACATATCGGCCGGTATCTCACGAATGAATGCATGGATGTTGGCTTCCAGTGCGTCAATTGAAGCGGGCTTGTCCCTATAGACATTAGCCTTGACATACCCCCACAAAAAATAATCTAATGGTGTCAAATCGCACGATCTAGGCGGCCAATTGACCGGCCCGAAACGTGAAATTAACTGTTCACCAAACTCGCCTCGCAATTTCGCCATTGTTTCGCGTGCTGTGTGGCATGTGGCACCGTCTTGTTGAAACCACATATCATGCAAGTCAAGAACTTCCATTTCGGGCAAAAAAAAGTTTGTTATCATCGCTCGGTAGCGTTCACCATTGACAGTAACTGCTGGGAACGGCGCCGAATCGACATTTCGCGGTCTTCTGTCACACTAGCTGATCCGGCCGCAATATTTTCTTCACTACGCACAGTACGTAAACGTGTTGGTGGTTTAATGTCCAACAAAGTAAATTTGGTGCGAAATTTGGTCACAATCTTCCGAATAGACTACTCAGAAGGTCGAGAATGCCGACCATAAAATGGAAGCAGCGCGCGATGAACATTTCGAACCGAGCACGAATTTTGATAGTAAAATTCAATAATTTGCAAGCGTTGTTCATTTGTAAGACGATCCATGGTTAAATTGCAAACCAAACTGAAGCTGTTTGACAGTGACACAAGGTACTAAACACACGTCAGCTGTCAAAACCAGTGTTGCCAAAACCAAACCAGCTAAAAAATCACCCGTTATAATAAACAGCACTGCCACGACCATTTAGAAGTTCTCTCGATTTATCTCATGTGTATTTTTTGTACATGTTTGCTGTTAGCTACAGCAGAACATTTTATTATTTTGATGTGCAAAATCCACGATATACACATTTGAGATGCTGATGTTGATAAGTTACTTCTTGGTTGGTACATGCAGTGTATTTAATTTGTTGTTAATAAAAGAATGTCTCTGCATGTAACTCGCACAACAATTATTGAGTGACCGAAAACAAATAAAAATGCAATTGACGTTCCCGTAATACGGTATGGTCAATTTTGACACGAGGTCCGCGAACGTAAAAAAAAGTGTACGGCGTAAAATAAAAGATATTTTTAAAAAATTATACGGTCCATATATTAAGTTCAAAACTTTACCGTTCTTACCTGTTGTTTTGACGAGATCATCAAGGGCTGCTGACGGCGGTGGCCCCGGTGAATCACCTGGCATGTAAATGGAGGCTAGGATCAGGGGCGGGGCCCCTTTTCTGTCGCACTTCACCGTCGTCATATCTGCACTACTATGGGAAGATAAGAGGAAAAGATTTATAATTTTTTTCGCCACTATACATGTCCGATAGTTACCTTCTGTAGGCCCTTTATTAAAAAACAGGTTTACATCTTTGGAGCTGAGTCCGCAGATCCTGCCGCTGTTGATCCAGGGCTCCTGAATAAGGGCGATATCAATGTTATCTTTGGACATCAAAGAGGTTAAGGTGGCCGAGGCCAACTTACTGTGTAGAATAACATCAGCTTTAATTTTTACCTTCGCATTTTTTCAATAAAACCGATAGTTTAGGAGCAATTCCCAAAAAACTAAGCTTCAACCCCTTTCAACCCCCCTTAAAAATTTAACCCGGGCCAAATTTAGGGTACTTTTCAGGAAATGCTTAAGACGTCATAATAAGCCAATCCACCAAAAATCAGCTTTGTGGCAATTTTTTCGAAGTTTGGCCATTTTTTGTCTAATTTTCCTGGGCTACAGCCATATAGACGGCTGCCAAACCAATGCACACAGAAACAGCAGCCAGCAATAAAAAAAAAACAACACACATACAACATGAGAATTGAGGTAATCCACGAAACCCAACAAATAAAAATAAAATAAATCAAGGGGATATAGAGTTCACGAACAAAAATGACAACAGAGAGAAAGAGATGCGTGTACATTACCTAATTGTTTTAATGAGAAACGATTTTTTTTTACTAGATTTTGTATCTTTGTCACCTACCGCTGCTGGCTTTTGTATCTTTGTTTGTTAAAGCTTTTGTGTTTTGTATCTTTGTCAGGTAAGGCGATGTCAGGTAAGGCAATTTCTTAAGACATTTTTTTCTATGGGGCTGAGACATCTGTATTAGACTAAGAGCCCACAGCAGATTTTGGGTGTGAACGATAGCAAAAAAAGAAGTATAGGCTTCGAAAGCTCCATTAAAGACTATTAAGAAAATCAAAGTCTTGCAGTCCACAACTGGGGCCTTTCCGAGTAACAGTGCATCGAAAAAAAAAATATGAATGCAACTTCGAGGATAATCGTGTTAGCCAAAATTGGTTTTCACTCATCCCTTGAGAAGCTCCTCGGATCACATATCATGGAATCTGAGACCATTTGAGTGTATAGTTCGCTCTACCGGACCGTTTAAAAAATTCAAAATTCTAAGTGAAAAATGGTTTTTTTAAACAGTCTGGCAGGGCGAACTAAACACTCAAATGATCTAAAATTCCGTGATATGGGATCCGCGGAGCTTATCTAGGGAGGGGTGAAAACCAATTTCGGCTAACACGATTTTCCTCGAAGTTGCATTCATATTTTTTTTCGATGCACTGTTTCTCGCAAAGGCCTCAGTTGTGGACTGCAAGACTTTGATTTTTTAATAGTCTTTAATGGAGCTTTCGGTGCCTATACTTCTTTTTTTGCTATCGTTCACACCCAAAATCTGCTGTGGGCTCTCGGCCTATATATGATTATTTGTGGTATTATCATCAGACGAAATTTTGTCTCGACTACTTCACAAACCGAATGGCATACGATCGCTTCTCAGAGAAAGGGGAATTAAAAATTCCCTTGCTCAGAGAAAAAAACAATTGAGCAAACAGCAAACGAGTCCATAACAAATGGCAGATAAAAACAAGAAAAACTGGTTCCAAACAACAACAAACGAAAGACAAAAACAAGAAAAACTGGTTCCTTTTTCGATTTTCTTGTTTTAAGGAATAAGGAGAAGGAATAGGATAGGAACATTGAAGCACAAATAATCATACACAGATGTCTCAGCCCCATAGAAAAAAATGTCTTAAGAAATTGCCTTACCTGACATCGTCTTACCTGACAAAGATACAAAACCCAACAGCCTTAAGAAACAAAGATACAAAAGCCAGCAGCGGTAGGTGACAAAGATACAAAATCTTAAAAAAAAAATCGTTTCTCATTCTCATTAAAACAAGTAGGTAAGGTACACGCATCTCTTTCTCTTTGTTGCCATTTTTGTTCGTGAACTCTATCTCCCCTCGATTTATTTTAATTTTATTTGTTGGGTTTCGTGGACTACCTCAATCCTCATGTTGTGTGTGTGTTGTTTTTTTTTATTGCTGGCTGCTGTTTCTGTGCATTGGTTGGTTTGGCAGGCGTCTATGTGGCTGGTGGTTTTTTGTTTTTGTATTTCATTTTTTAGTAGGAGTTTGCGGGTTGTGATTTCGTAAAGATCTTTTTGTTTTGAATTGGAACTTTCTTTGGTAAAGGAAATGTGATTTGATGAATGATTTTCTTGTAGGGAAATTTTGATTCACTTATAACTTTGGATCTACTGATCGGATCTTGATGGTTAATCCCTTTAAATTAAGGAAAAATAACAAACAATATTTAAGAAGGTATATTATGTATTTATATGGATTTGTATACATACATATAAACAGTTATTATGTATACAATAAGAAAATGAACTAATTTTAAATATAAAAGCTTATGAAAAATGTCAATATTTTGATAAGCTAGTTATTCAGATAGATACTAAAATAATGGGTGGTATCGACACGTTAATTAATGCAACATGACAGTTAGCGAATTTCCTTTTAGTAAAATTAAGATATTTAAATAATAAGATAGTTAAATAATTCTAAAAAGTTAAAAAAAATAGATTTATCTATGGTTTAAATACAAGATAGATACATAGATAGATACATTTCGAAAGGATGGTCTCCGGCACCCTATATACACAAAAAATCTCCTCTTGCACAGGAATTTAGTGATGACGTCACTGGTGGCTTTGCGAATTGGCTTAATTTAAACAAATTTAGTCATTTGGTTCAAAACTATGAAAATATAAGTGTTTCCACTCTTTGAGCGAGGATAGGGACCAAGAAAGTCCATATAAAGCATTTGGAATGGCCTATCGACTTGAAATGCTTTTTCCATTTGCGTTCTAAGTGTTTCGTTTGAAGCTTTACACATTTTGCATGTGTCACATTTTCCGATATATTCCCGAACCTTCGCTGCCATACCGGGCCAAAAAAACTGATTCCGCAACCGATACAACGTTTTAGAAATCCCCCCATGCAAGGCTCGCGGTGGTTGATGAGCCAAAGCTATTAAGCCCGCGGTTAGCTCTCTGGGCACCCATAACTTCCAAACTAGGTGATCCAGTAACGGATTTCCTGTGCAGTGTTTGACCTTCTTGTATATAAAATGGTTTGAAACTTGAAGGTCAGGTAGCTTATTCTTTTGATCTTCGATGGTGGCAATGAGCTTGCAGTAGTCATCAGATTGAAAACTGGGATCTGCAAGATCTATATGCAACACGTCGGAGGTTCCAATTTCCATCGATTCATCGAAGTTCAGTGCTTCTACCTCGTATACTCGAGATAGAGCATCTGGAACCACATTTAGTGATCCTTTCTAATGTTCGATGGTAAACGCGAACCCCTGAAGCTTTAGGCTCCATCTAGCCAACCGCCCACTGAGATCCCTTTGACTCATCAGCCACTTTAAGCTCGCATAGTCGGTTATAATTCTAAATAGCTGTCCTTCGACGTACGGCCTGAATTTCTTTACACCCACCACCGCAGCTAGGCATTCCCGCTCCGTAACGCTATAGTTTCGTTGCGCCTTGTTGAGTTTCTGCGAGTGGTAATATATCGGTTTTTGTGACCCTCTTCGTCAAGCTGGCATAAAACACAGCCTAAACCAGTATTCGACGCATCACACAAAATAATGAAATCTCTTTTAAAGTCAGGATTGACCAGAATTGGAGCTGAAGTTAAGGTTTCTTTTAATTTCACAAACGCTTCCATTGCCTCTTCACCAAATTCAAACTTTTTACCCTTTTTAAGTCTCGGTTAAAGGGCTAGCTATAGAAGAAAAATCTTTCACAATCTTCCTATACTAACCTGCTAAGCCTAAGAAGCTCCTAACTTGCCTAACAGTCTTGGGAATAGGAAAGTCCACTATTGCTGAAATCTTGCCCTGGTCAGTTTTTAAGCAGCCATCACCCACCATAAACCCCAAGAATTGAAGTTCCTTAAAGCAGAACTTTGATTTTTGGACGTTAATGGTAAGTCCAGCTACTCGAAGTTTGGCTGCCAAAATTTCTAACAACTTGATGTGCTCTTCAAAAGTACTCGACACCACAAGCAAATCGTCGACATATGGGAATATTTTTTCTCGTAAGTTTGTTGGTACCTCTTTGTCTACCACTTGGCACATTGTCTGTACTGCGTTTTTCAGACCAAATGGCATTACCGTGAACTGCATCAAAAGTTTGCCGGGTACCGAAAAAGCTGTTTTCTCCCTTGATGTTTTCTCCAACGGTCTGCCAAAACGCATCTTTCAGATCCACGCTAGAAATATAGCGTGTATCTGACAGACGCGATAGCAAACCCTCCATATGAGCCATTGGATACGCATTACCTTTTGTCTTGGCGTTAACTTTGCGATAATCTAGGCAAAGTCGGTTCTTTCCGGGCTTACGCACTAAAACAACTGGAGAACTCCAAGCGCTAGTACTTTCTTCTATAACGCCAAGCTCAATCATGCGATCCAATTCCTCATACAAAAGTTTTTGAACCGCTGGAGAAACATGGTAATGACGCTGCTTTATCGGTTCAGCGTAACCCGTATCTTTTATATGTTCCAAAATGTCAGTTTTTCCAAGGCCAAGCACAGCCGAAGAAGGAAACAGATTAATGGATTTTCTTAATGCCACCGACTGCTCGCTTGTCAACTCGTGAGCATTCGTATCATGCCCTTTTTGGGTCACATCAAGTGTCAGTTCCGAAATCAAGCTTGGAGCTATACCAAATTCTCTCCAAAAATCAATCCCTAAGTATAGCGGCTGCAGTAAAGTAGGAACTATGAACAGGATAATATTCTTGGTTTCACCCTTGTAACTAACCTCAGCCAAAATTGTCCCAACTATGGCTTGGTTTTTCCCATCCGCTGTTTTCAATCCCGAAGAAAACTTGCAGATTCTAATGTCGTTTTTTTCTAAGAATTCTATGCCACCCACGCCCAAACAACTAATGCTCGCTCCACTGTCCAGGAGACCCTGCATTGGTTTGCCAAAAAATTGCACTGTGGCGTAAGGACGCGGGTCATCCGAACAGCATAAGGTGGTAGCTTCTATAGATTTGTAAGTTTTTTTTTTTGGTCTTGAATTTTTCCCGTAGTTTCCGTACTTCATCAGAGACAGGATTTTTTTGATCTTGAGAACCAAAAATTCTCTCTCTGACCTTTTAATAATTCTGAATCCTTTCATGTTAAGTTTTCGGGGCTATCTTCGGTGGTGGGTTAGTTACTTTAGACAAAGGGTTTCCAGAGATCAAAATTTGGTTTGGTTTGGGAATCGTTATTGCAGGTACGTTTAAATCAGAGTGATCATCTGTATCTTTATTTTTTTTTTTTTTTTTTTTTTGATAGCGACGATCTGTCAAACAAGTCAAGTTTTTTTTGAGTGCTGTGAAAAATAATTTTAAATTGCAAAAATTAAGAAATAATAAAGCTGTGAAAGTATCTCAAATTAAAAACAAAACACTATCGTATTGCCAAAACCTCAAAGCTGCGTAAGTTTTAGTCCTAAGATTAAACTATAGCTAAATCAACATCTACGTATATGAGTTTTAACCTAAGTACCCCAACCTCAAACAAGCGTAAAGTATCGGAAACCTCTCCTGAATACAAAGAAGAGCGCAGATTCAAGACGACAAAACCAACAAGCATGAATTTGGCTAATGTATCACTGGAGGATTTCAACCGAATGCTTAACGAACGCTTCAAAGAACACCCAACAAAAAAATTCCTGGAGCCGGTACTACTCGAAATAACCCAACTTCGAGTCAGCAACGAACAACTAAAAACTCAGGTAAGCGCTCTAGAGACAAAATGTGAACAACTCGAGCGGCGATTTGAAGTCTCTGAACTGCATCTGAGAGATCAAAATATAATATTCCATATCCCAGCTACGGACAACGAAAATCCAGAAGAACGCCTACAAAACACCTGCTCGAGTATCACCAATGCTAAAAAAAATTATCACCTTTGAACACTTCCAGGAGCTTAACACTAGGGCTTCTAATAGCAAAACATATCGAGTAAAGTTAGCAAATGGACAGTTGGCGCGCGAAATTCTGAGCCAAGGAAAGAAATTGGCAAATACCGGCATATCGATGCATAAAGATTTCCCAGCTGGAATGCGCTATAGAAGAGCGATGCTAATGAAAGTGAGAAGGCAGATTAAGTTGCAGAATCCAGATCTCATGGTCAATCTGACGGATGACAAATTGCATGTTCATGATCACTATTTTATCTGGAGCGATGCTAGAGGTTTGCTTTGTGGTCAAAACGATGGATTTCACACTGTTTCGTTAAAATACAATATTAATTTGCAGAGAGAAAATTTGGTAAAAAACAACAACCTGTCAACACAAAACGTCACACAAACGTCAACATCAAATGAGCTACCGCCACCTAGTAGCCTCCATATAAATCAACTTGAATTCGGAGTCGGCAATGTAGTGGATGTAAGGGCACGTTCGCAATAGGTACTCGAAGTCAGCCAGAAAATTATAAATAAAATTAGTTCTTAGAAAATAAAAATTTTAAGCTAAAATATTAATGAATTATCAAGCAAAAAATTATTCTGGGGTTTTTTTTTACTTTGTGAATACTTTTGAAATATTCCTCCTTTCTGGAACTCACTTAATACATAAAAACCAAAAAAACTTCGAAGATTATTTTAAAGATTACACACTATGTTGGATAGCAGCTGAAAAGAGAAACGGAGCAACGAGAGGAAGAGCATCTGATGGAGCACTTTATGGAATCAAAAAAACACTTACACACGAAAAATGAAGTTTTAAAGAAATCGATGATTATATATATATAGAAATTATTCTGAAAAACAAAATTTTAAATGTCGTTCCAGTCTATCTAAACTGTTCCAATTGGCAAAACGACTTTGCTAAACTATCTGAAGCAATGCAGATTTTGGGCGAAAAAAGTTGCATACTCATAGGAGATTTTAATGCTCGTACTGGGCAGGAGCAATGTGCAAGTTTCGGAAGCCGTAATTTAATCATAAGGAAATCAAGGGATCATGAAATAAACACCAGGGGAAGATCCATCCTGGAAATGGGAAGCGCCTTCGATCTTTCTATAGTAAATGGCACTGAAAAAGGAGACGAGGAAGGAAAACTCACTTTTGTTCGAAATCCGGGACAATCCGTAATTGATTACCTTTTTGTTGCACTAGATAGTTATTCTTTGATTTCAAATTTTGAAGTGGATAGTCAAATATACTCTGACCATATGCCTCTGATCACCACACTAAATACTTCAGAATTGTATAATGAAAAAGAACTTGAGACAGCAAACCCCCTTCTACCGAAACTGAAATGGCGAGGAAACCAAGTCGAATCTTACAAAAGGAACTTAAATCAGAACATTATAGTGCATGCTCCTGGCGAATCGGAAACCACAATAAACGACCTACAGCAAATAATTGAATTGTCAGCAGTCCCACAAAACAGAAAAATAATAGCAGGAAAATATCATTCACCGTGGTATGACAGAGAATGTGAGTCTGCGAGAAGAAAATCATTTGCGCTTTTAAAGCTATACCTGAACTTCAATTCCAACTGTTTGAAAAAATATTACTTAGAAGCAAATCGAGCATACAGAGCCTTGTGCAAGACAAAAAAGGAAAACTTCATTAAAACCCAGACGGAAAGTTTAATCAATTGCAAAAATTCCTCAGATTTTTGGAAAGCCATTCAAAATATTGAAGGAAGACAACTTGCCATAGGTACTCTACTCCCTGCATCGACACTCCAAGAATATTTTGAAAAACAAGTAACTACGGAACTCTATGAAAAAGAAATGCAGTACGCTAGACCCGCTTTCCAAAACCAAATTTTAGACTGTGATATAACCTTCTCTGAAGTAAATGCAACAATCGGAACATTAAAAGATAATAAGGCGCCGCGCCGGGCTGCTACCGGATCCCCAATGAATTTTTTAAAAATGCAACAGAGGAATTCCTAAAATATCTCACGGTAGCATATAACAATGTATTCAAATCTGGAGAAATACCCGAGGTTTTTAGGAAATCAGTAATTTTTCCAATCTTTAAAAAGGGAGATAGGATGGATCCATCAAATTATCGCAATATCGCCTTTCTAAATTCATCTTTGAAAATATTTATGGAGATACTGCGATGCCGTCTTACGAAATGGATTGAGAACAATCATCTTCTCAGTGAATTCCAAATTGGATTTAGAAAAGGCTATTCCACCGCAGATCACATCTTCAGCCTGACTAATATCGCAGAATTATACCTACGTAGGCACCATAAGCTGTATGTCTTCTTCGTGGACTTTCGAGCAGCATTTGACAGAAGGGCTCTTATGTACAAATTGTACGGAATGTCACTGAAGTTTGGCAGTGCAATTGAGGGCATCTACAGTCACACATGGAATGCAGTTTGGAATGGAAAAAATCTCTCTGAGTGGTTTCTTTCTACGGTTGGGTTAAAACAAGGATGCAATTTGAGTCCACCATTATTTTCTTTATATATTGAAGACCTTCTAAGAATCATGCCTTGTGGAATTACAGTAGATGGGTCTTCAGATTAAGATCCTTATGTATGCTGACGATCTAGTTCTACTGGCGGAGTCTCCTGAGTCACTTCAGTTGATGATCAACAGATTGCGTGGCTATTGCTCTGAGTGGAACTTGACAGTGAACTTGAATAAGTCAAAGACTATGGTCTTCCGGAGAGGAACGGGGCGCTTAGCTGGAAACGAAAGATGGTACTACGGTGCAGAACAAATCGAGACGGTAAGAGAATACCAGTACCTAGGATTTACCATAACAAGCAACCTTAACCTCGAAAAGCACCTGACCAAAAAACTATCGGCCTCCAAAAATGATATCGGAACAGTTTGGCAAAACGTCTATGCAAACAAGGACCTTGATTTTGGATCTAAATATAAAGTTTTTGTTGCTACATCTGAAACAATAATGCTGTATGCAGCACAATAATGGGAATGGCGCAGTGTTCCCAGATTGGTGGGAAAATATTCATAGTGGGATTTATGGTGGGAAAATATTTCAATGGTCTCTTTTTTGGTGGGAAAAACCACAATTTACTATACCTGCCTATCTTCGAATTTTATGACCTATAATGATTTGGCACACAAAAACAGATACTTTAAAAAATAATTTTTTTTTGTGAATACCACACAAATGAGGTACCTACCAAAAATCACTGATCTTGAAAAAATTAAAAAATATCTCAAAATTCATAAAAATCAATGGCTGACCAATTACTGAAACATACTAGCTTTCAATGAGATGCCAACATTTTTTCGTAACCTTTAAACGAACTTTAAAAATTCATAAGAAAAGCTTTGGCTGACCAATTATTGAAAATAGTTGATCTTATCATGATCTAGTGATCTTTCGGATCGGTATACATTTTTTGTGAATATTCCACAAATGAGGTGGCAAAAATTATACGTGACTTTAAGAAACTTTAAGTTTTGATTACAGGGCTGACTAATTTCTAGGACAACTTAACTTTCTTCACCAATTACTGACCAATTAGATGACATACTTTAAGCTGAACTCTTTCTATCATTTGTAATTTCGTTTCTTCAGTAACTTTTAAATAATACGCACCATTCACTTTGCTAGTCAGAATTCAACTAACTACATTTCATTTATTGATCGTATATATTCCTATACTTTTGTAGCAGAAAAGGTTATGGTGGTTTTTTTTCCTTCCAGTACAAAAATGGTGGGATTTTTTTTGGAATTTGGTGGGATTCTAGAAATCTCATCTGGCATCACTGGAATGGCGTCACTATGAAACAGTTGAAAAGCTACAGCGATTTTACCGAAAACGCCAGTTCCGACTGCCAGATACAACACCAAATTACATGCTCCTTATTGAAACGGGTCTATCGCCGCTTTACCTCAAAACCTTAAAACTTCATTTTAACTATATCATGAATCTAATGTATAGTCCGACTGAGAAAATTGCACGAAAAATTGCCGTTGCTGTCATAAAATCAAAGAGTTCCTGGTTTGAAGAATGGAAAAACATAGCTGAAGGGTGTGCGATACCATTTAATTTAAGTTATGAAAACCTCCCAACGTGAAAACCATACCTATATGATTTGCTACAAAAGCTTGACTAAAAGCTTAGAAATAACAGCATCGAACAGGCGAAAGGCTCATTAAACAGGGAAACCTATTCCACGCTCGAATACAATCTTGGTGAAGCTAATTACTTCGTTAACCACCTTAACGCAGAAAAAATATCAATGATTTGTCGAACAAAAGTTGAATTGCTTCCCTTGAACTTCATACCACACCGAAATGACTTACAAATTCAATGTTCTATGTGTGTAACACCAATGAGCGAGAAAATATTGTTTTTAATTTTATTTTAAAATGTTTTTATTTCTTCGGTAATATATTTTCATACAAATTTTACAAAAACAGTCAGGCTTGGCGTTTGCCGTCTGCCGGATTGACAATTATATAATTTATTCTATGGCTAAGAAATGGTTTGTTAAAAAAAAAAAAAGTATTTTAAATAAAACAACATACATACAAATGAGTAGTCCAAAACATTTCAGAAATCCCCACTCATAATTTTACTTCTATAGTTTAAAGCAATTTTGGAGAAGCGAAACAATTTTTCCACATTAAGCTCATTTAAAGCATTTATACATTCATCATCCGTAAGAAATTTTTTTCCAAAAACATGTTGTCGCGTTTCACATAGAATTGGACATTTTCCCATGAAATGTATAACGTCCTCTCGTTCTTGTAAGTTACATAACTCGCATAAACATGGTAGATCGTCCCTATGTGGCATGTAGTTGAGGGACAATAGCTCTCCTCGCAGCTTCATCATCATAGATATTTCTTGTACACTATTCATATCATGGAAGTAGTTTTTTTCTAGTAGATCGTGGTTCAGTCGATTATAAAATATTGTTCATTTCATAGCTAAGTGTCCTATGTTGGTGGAAATACGACGACAGATATGGCAGCAAAATTATTTAAACCAAATAGACGTTATGGAAATATTAAATGGCAAAGACTGGAAAAAGTTAATAGAATTTATTAAGTATTCATTAATATATAGAAAAAAGATAATGAGAGAAGATTTTTAAATACAAAGTAATAATACTCAATTAACTTGAAAATATCTGAAATTGTTATCCAAATTTTAAGCTATCATCTGGCTGACGGCCCTTCTGGCCATGCCTTAAAGGATTTAAGAAATAATTAATAATCTGTACTAAAAACAATTTAAAGAATAATAAATCTATCTATTTATCTATCTATCATCTATCTATCTTTATCGGACGGACAAACAGACTTGTTAGGGTGGAACGGGCGTTTTGTCTACTTGGCTTCCGGGTTCTGCTTTGGCGAGCAGCTTGACCGGTTCACTGAGCTGCTCTGTTGTGCGTTTCCCGAACATCTAGGGCACTGGGGAGAGGTGGTGTTATCCCATCCACATTTGAAGCAAAACAAGTTTCGTTGAGGGTCAGGGCACTCAAAAAACGAGTGACCCTTCGCCTTACAATTCCAGCAGCTCGACGGATCTCTCCATTTCAAGCTCCGAGACATTTTTTCTTGCAGTAGAAATAAATCGTACAGGTTTATGGGTATTCTGAGTATCACGCTCATTGAGATACTTCTCAATATTTCTACACACGTATACCATCTCAGGCAGGCTGTCGGTGCGGTAAGTTATAAGAAGTTCACCCATCCTTCTCTTAACGTTAAGCTTAAGAAGCTCAACTATTTCTTGAGATTGTTTGGGGACTCTTAACCTGTTGTTAAGCTGCTGAATGGCGGTGTAGAAATCATCGAAGCTCTCTGATGGAAGCTGATGTCGATCGAACAATTAGCGTGAAAGTTCTGAGTCCGATTCCAGGCTTCTGAACTGCCCCCCAAGGCAACGCGAAGAGCCATACAATTAACATTAGGATTGGCTTTTAAATACACCCACTACCAACTTTCAAACGGGCCAGTGAAGAAGTGGTGAAAGTTGCGCACGACCTCTTCCCAAGTGACTATAGCTCTCATCCTTAAGCGCTCTAGTCTAAAAAGAAAATCGTCGACGGTCATCTGACGATTATCGAATTTTAGGCCCCACTTATGAAAGTGGTGGTATTTCGACGTAGATGGTATGTGAGCAAACTGGTAGGTACTTCCAAGTGGATCACTTAAGTTCAGATTCTGAAGCTGAATCATGAACTCGTCAGCGTTTGGAGTGACACCGCAGTTAGGAGGGTGTGAGGTTGATTGATATTGCGGGGTCCGTGCGTTAGCTAGATCATTCGGTATTGTTGTGTTTATGGTGTTTGTGGCTGCATCTCTTGGCACTACCAACCGATGAGGGGTTGTCACTGGTGTAACCGCTGCGATGGTTTGGCGAACTATGTTTACTACTTCTTGTTGAAGAGCCACTCTACTCCTTTCTGCTTCAGCTCTAAAGAACTCCAAATCCTTCGCACGATTTAGCCCTATGGCTGCAGTTACCGCTTCCTCAATATAGTCGGTCATAAGTTCATCCTCCTCGTTTACTTCAATATCTGAATCTGTCCTTGTATCGGCAGTCGGTATTGTACCATCCGTATTTTGATCTTGGATTGACAACTCACTCCCCTGAGTCCGCATAGAAGCACCTTCAGACTCATTCATTGTTGCCCCTGTTACTTGTTTTGTGGCAGTAAGCCCCAAATCCCAAGTTTGGCTCACCGCTGCGGGTGTAACGTTTGGGTTATCTGTTGGTGCCAGAATTTTACTCCTTAAAGCGTGAACTTTTCGAAACTCGGAAATTGATAACCTCTTTCTTGGCATTATAGATAAAGTTGACAATCCTTTCGCAACCAAACCCAAAAGCTTTGTGAATAACGCTTATCCAAAAAGAATTCAAATTATTATTAAAAACCACGACCTTGCACAACGGAAATTTATGAAAAATTTGGGAAATCTCACAAAATCTAATAATGTAATCTCAATTACAAATGAAATATAGGAGCGTCCAATAAATGATAAAAAAAAAATTCAACTGTACAAATTTCAAAATAAGAAAATATAGAACTACGAAATTATTCTATCAATTCCAGATAAATTAAAGAGACAATTAAAGAAAATTGTATTTAAAGTATTTTTTTTTTTTACCCATAAAATTAAAAAAAAACAAATAAAATTTAAGAAAAGAAATCGATGCCTACTAAAAGCGAATATTCATAAAAAAATTGAATGAACCAAAATACTTCTCAAAATAAAATCTATTGAATTAATTATTAAAATAATTAGATACTTAACTCTTCAACCGATTTTCGAGGAAAAAAAAATTCTAAAACTCAAACAAACTTTTAATTTGTATCTATCTATCATATAAATTCAAGGGTGGACATGGCATATTTCATTCCGTAATAAGGATGATGATGGTATAGTAATAATAATATCTCCTCACTCAGAACCTCTCTTAATATCTTCCTCCCTCCCTACTACAAATCCATAAATCTCAAAAAAATTATATTACACAAGAGAAACAGAAAAAAAAGTTAAGCTATTTTCTAAACATTGCGGAAAACTAAGGGTAGTTTCGTTATAAGCACTCGCATCGAACGACCAGTGCTTCACTAGCTTTAGGGCCGAGCCTTTTCATTCCCATTACCAAAATTTGAAATTTAGAGTTGAACTAGCAAATTTAAAAATTGTTCAAAATTTGGATTAACCCCAAAATATCAAATATTGGAAACTAAAATTAAATCAACGCAGAAGTTTCAGCCGATCGCCACAGACTGAACAAGGTTTAAATCACTCATTCACTGGACGTCAGACTGTAGTTTCTTCGGTTTAATTCACCACAAATTCAAAAATTATAGTCAAAACTTAAAAAGAACAAAGATAAACAAAATAAGTATTCTCTTGGTATATCCTCGTTCCTCACGAAAAGGACGAATTCGGTCCCACGTTGGGCGCCACTTGTAACGGAACCTGTGTTGGTATATCAAGGACTCTAATTCAGGATAACTTCCTATCTCCCTCCGGAGAGGCGCCATAACCCACAAACAAAAATAAAATACGCGCATCTCAAATCATCCCGAATTTTGAGTTCTTGAACACCTCCATTCCTCACACTACCATTACGATCCCCAGCCTACAGGACTCTGAGGGCCGATCCTGGCAGCAGGAGCGGAGGGTGTCCTGCCTACTATCGGCTCGGCATGCTCGCTTTAGCCATGGCTTTGCTCGTCGGTTGGGTAGGTTCTTGCCGACGTAGATCAGAACAGTCGTTACGTTTATATCTCATGCCGAAATGTTTTAATCGAAGATAAGACAATTTGCAAAAAAAAGAATACCAAAAAAAATTCTTTGAAATTTAAAAATCAATATGAAAGAGCGAGCTCAACAAAAAAAATAGAAGTAATATTCTTAGCAAGGATATCGGACACGATGATAATAGTTCTTGAGGCAAATTCCCTCCCACGTATCTTATTAATTATCAACGTAGTTATTTGAAACCGAAGAAAAAAAATTGACGGAGTAAAACGCGAGATACATACGTTGAGCAAATACACATTGTTATATACAACTAAGTGCATAAGCACATTCAAAGAAAAAAGGTTGCATATTACCTATACACGATCGAACCGCGATCCAATTGTGGACAAAACATTCAATGACCCAACAAAAATAATAACACCATACGTTCACGGGTCCATAGAGGCACTCATCCTCTTTTTATTTTATTTATGGAATCAAAATTCCATACTAGGCTCAACCATACTTTCAAAAGAAAAAAAAAAAAAAAAAAAAACAACACAATAAATAGAAAACAAAAAAAACTCGCGAACCAAGGTCATCAACACTGGACTAAATTATTTCAATGTTGGGATACACGGTATTCGGCGTCAAAGATGTGATGAATATTATCCCCGAAATCAATGTTCCGTAAGGATGGTGAAATTACAATCTGGAACGTTATCCGGTGACCATAAGCTTCTCCTGCATGGACATTTGAAAAGAAAGAAAAAAAAATGGTTATTTCAAAAGGTTAGGGAATTTGGTGTCGCTGGAGAAAGGTTCTTTGATAGAATTCAATTCAAAGTAATTTGAGGTATCAAGAAACAATCTCAGCGACAGCAACCACTTATCTATTAGGTAGGCCTGGAACGTGTTGAGGTAGGTCATATTCCATAAGGGGTAACTAAAATAATAAAAAAAAAAATTGTGGAATGAGAAATGTGGTTGGGCACATAAAAAAACAAGAAGCTTACCGGCCGATTAGGTAAAAGTTGATGTTTCGTCGCTTCCATAGCAACCACTTAATTAATTACACTCCCTGTCTTTCATATATATTCCATTTAATGGTAATTTATAATTTAAACATACATTTTTGCAGAGTTGGGAAGTAATGATAAAAAAAAGTTCAATTTCAATTCCTTGTAATTGAAATCTCCGATCACTTTTTCAATTACCTTTAAATGTAATTGAATAAATTCAATTACTTATTACATGTTATTGAAAAGTCTCAATTACTTGTAATTCAATTACATTAATGTAATTGAAAACAAAAGTAATCATCAAAAAATGTGTAATGATTACTTTTTTCAGTAATCATTAAACAAAATGTAATTAATTAATTGTTTTGTCAATTACATTTTCCTTGGTATTGCACAAATGGTTCCCTGAGTGTTAAGTCTCTGTACGCGTGTTGTTTTCAACTATGTATTTAATATATATTTTATTCACTTTTATCAAGTTTTTAATTGACAATCGTCAATCGCAGGCTGCGACTGCATTAAGAACCTGAAACTTGTGCAGGCTCGTTGGCGTTTAATCAGATCCAAAATATTTTACGATTCATTCTTCACAAACTAAGTATAGTTGAAATAAATTTGTGTTAAGATGAGTGACTTACTTCGAAATGTTAGTGCCGTTGAAGGCTAACTATCAATTTTGCCAATGGTGGGTACTGTACAGTCAAATATTATATTTTAGGCAAAAATTTAATTTTTTTGTGCATCTTAAAGTTTTCGAAATTAATATATTGTATTAGTTTGGTAGTAAGAATACCTTTTATTTACTTTTATTATTATTATTATGATTTTTGTTTAATTAAAACATTTAATGAATTACAATCCAACAACGTGTAATTGTAATTGAAAAAAGTTCAATTACCAATTACGTGTAATTGAAATGAAAGTTGAAATAAATTACAAAAAGTAATCATTATTTCCCAACTCTGCTTTTTTGTCACAGATGATTGATAAATTCAATTTTTGTTGGAGGGCAACAATTTTTGGCACATTTCTCGATTCTTATTTTACGCGAGTATTACAAAGAAGGAGAAATGTCAAATGCCAGAGTACCTTGACATACATCACGATTACTTTCATAGTGGTGATTAGCAGAACTTGAAAGTGAACATTATAAAAAGGGAGGTAAAGACTGATTCAGATAACGACGGTTTCAAATTCAAACTGGAGAACTTGATCAGGATAATTAGGTGCAATATTTTAGTGTTAAGTTAGGTTTAATGAGAAAAAAAGACTGAAAAACAAGTTCCAATGCAATATGAGGCATTGAGTGATTGTTTTAAAGTAAATAGTTTGTTAAAGTACGATTAAGTACTAGATGGTATTAAAGGAGACAGTAAGTAACACGCAAACTCGGATAACTAAATAAGAAATGAGGAATAGGAAGAGATGCAAACTATTAAGACAAATGGAATAATTAATAGGGGTAAATAAGGACAAGAAGAAAAGTAGAACGAAATTGCAGAACAGTTAGGGGAAGAAAACTTGAGTTCCAGTGATAATGAGAATAATGAAAGTGGGGCAATAGGCCAATGACCGCATAAACTGCATTTTTCTGATTGCAAGTCATATGAATACTGCAAGTCAAAGCGCGAAGATTTGAATTTAGAACAGTTGTGCTTTAAAGTTTTGTAAGAACTTTTTATACATACATATAACAGTATTATGGAATCATATGGATGTTTTTTTATTCATACAATTAAGTATTTTAAACTTGAAAGTGATTTATGAAGGTGAATGTTTCTTGTGAAAAATAAGTATACAAAGTGTATACTAATAAATATTTAAATCTTAGATTTTTAATTGAAAGTCGTTGAAAGAAAACGAAGTGCAAAGTGCATAAAGGAGGGGTTACGCTTACTTTGGTTAGCAATAGTACTAACCAGGAACATGAGATTTTATCTTCTAGCAGAGGTACGTTAAAAATGAAGTGGTTATTTAGAATCTTTATCCAGTTTCTTTAAGATGTTTGTCTAATCTGGAATATTGTGCTTAGGTTTAGGGTTGGAACAAATCTTCATCTCATCAGTCACGAGGTTTCATGTACATCGACCTATATATATACATACACAGTAAAGATAATAGATAGATACGCGTAGTGCATATAGTGTACTTTCTTCTTAAAAAGACCGGCCTAAGCCTCTGCGTAGTGTTGGGGAGACCATTAAAAAAACAGTAATATTGGAGGCTGCGCTGATAAAAAGAGATAGTGTGGCAGAGTGTTCTGCTGGGAAGTGTTCCTACGTGACCTTTACTTACCAGCTCAAATATCAAGGGCATCACAAGGGCAACGGGACCCTAAATGATCTTCCGTTTCATTTTGTTTTTTTTTTCATACGATTTTTGAATTTTAAGAATTTTAAAAATTTAATAATTTTGTTTTTGAATTTAATATTTTATTTTCTTTAATTTTTTTTTATTTGCTTTAATTTTTTATTTTGCAATTTTAATTTTTAATTTCTTTTAAATGGACTAAGTGTGAAGTAGAAGAGTAAAAAAGTTAAAAATAATAGTAAAACAAAGAAGAATAACGCAAATGAAGTGAATCCCTTAACTTTGGAACTATATAGAACGTGCATATATAGATATTTGTATAAAGTAAAATAAGTGCGCGAAGTTGAAGCTCGAAGTTGAGAGCCAAACCGTCATCCAGGAACGTGCTGCCGGCAGGACTTCGTGGGACGTGTAAACTGTAAGTTTGCGATTTTTTCAAATATTTTTTTTATATGCTATATACACATATATATATTACACATAACACAATCCTTAGAACAGAGATAAAGGATATTTTTTTTTTTTCCTTTGAGAGGAGGTAGAATAAAAATCCTCCTAGTAAGAAAAGTAAAGACAAAATCGTTACCTTTTGTCTATAGATCTTTTTAACCTTTTTACTATTTTTCTTTTGCTGAATTAATTTAATTATAGTACTAATTTTTGTAATTTAATAAATGGCCAGAGGCCAAATTAGTTGAAAAAAACAAGATTTTTTTTGTTTTTCATTATAAATAAGAGTTAAACCTTTTTTATTCATAATGTGTTGCTAATTCAAGCTGCGATGGTGTGTGGGGTTTTGGCAAGGCCGACAGTGGAAGAGGTGAGATAAATGGGGGTATGACTTAAGAGGACAAGACGAATATTTTGACTGGGGATGAGACTTTTTTCACAGTTATAAGTTATGACTTAGCGATTGGGAGTTGAATTAGGGGCCACCTTCGCAGAACACGGCCATGGAGGTGGCAAAGGTAGTATCCGTGGATTCTAGGGTGGGTAGGTCAATTCTCGACGTTACCATCTGTCGAGGCCTTGAGTGACTTGGCGAACCACTGTCTGAGTGAGATATTGGGCTTTGGACGGATTTGTAGGGATTAGTGTAGTTCTAGGTTAGAATAGCAGATATAACAATAGTTATAACAAATATTATATCTCATTTCGATATAAATAAATAGTTTTAGTTTTCTTGATATAAATTAAATTATATCTCATATACATATATCTTGGTCAGATATAAATCTCTAATTTTAGGTTTTGATATAAATATATTATATCTCATTTATATCTTGATCAGATATAAATCTCTAATTTTAGGTTTTGATATAAAAATATTATATCTCATGTTAATTTATATTGGTTTAGATGAGTATAGGCTTAGATTGGCTCATCTTGAACAAATCCGTTTCAAAGACACAACCTTTCCCTCAGGTGGTGGCATAGGTACCTAGATTTGTGCATTTCCTTTTTTTTGCCTTATCCTTATTTTATCTTCTTCCTGATTCCTTTCCTTTTCCTATTCCCGTACTTTTCCTGGCACGAGAATTTTGTTTGCTGAGTCGGAGATGTATGGATAGGGGTAAGAACCACCCCCAAACCTTCGAGCTGAGCCGAGCTAATGCAAGCGTGCCATGCCCCTATCCACCAACAAAGAACACCTCCGTGGTATACCGTAACTCACAACACACCTCGATTCATTTTACAGTAGCCCCCTACTTCAGAAGTCTCTAATAAATCCTAGACCTATCTATACCTCCGAATATCCACATCCACCCCTTTGGAAATTATTAACTATTCATACTAAAAGTTATCAGTTGACCTGTGAAACGAGCGGATCAACTTCCGAATTCAACATAAGTCGAAATCTCAATAAAAACTCTACAATTTAATTTCACGTATTATACAACGTATCAAGATAAGTACTATTTTATTAAGAAACCAAACAAAAATAATTAACAGTAGGTATTTTGTGCATTCACAATAAAAAAAAAAAATATATTTACCATATCTAGATGATATGAATTTAAAAATTTTTATTATCTATGCCTATATATGTATGTATGTTTTAAATATTTACTTTTTTTTTTAAATAATCAAATACACGTTTGTAATAATAAAGTAAGAAATCCAGGGTATGTATATTAATTCCATTAGCTAAATTCATTTAACGAAAATTTAAAATATGTAAGCTTTAATGCAATCCACTTAAAACTCAAAATCTATGTGATGTGCTCAAATTCATATGATAATACTATGTGTAAACTTTAATCGGATTTCTCAACATCTAATCCATTTTAGCTGTCATCAAATTTAACTCTCGTGATCTTTTCTCTTCTATATTTTCATAATTTTTTTTTCTTTTTTTTTTTGTATTTTTCTATTGCAGTTTTTTTTCAGTTTATTTTTTTCTATTATAATCTTTGGTTGGTGGCTTAACTAATTTATTGCAGTGAATTCGATATTTAAGAATAACACTTATAAGCGAAATAAGGTTCACAAAAAAATTACTCACCCCAACTTCCAGTAAGAATTTTTATTTGTGGTTTATTATAGTTTGCAGTTTTTTTGTTTTATATTTAAAAATCTCGGCCGTCGACTTATTGATGAGGTGCACCGCTTCAATTGTCTGGCGAATTAATGTTGATTTAATGTTAGTTAGCGTGTAATCTCCTTGCGAACTAAATACCTGTTTTAATGAAAACAATTTTTATGGCAATTCAAAAATAATATCGAATTGGCTTTACATATGGCTATTCTACTCCAAATAATATTAAATCAAGTATGAAGGATTTACTGTAGTCAAAATGTTTTAGTGGGGTCGCTTAGCGTCAAATTTCGAGATGATGTGTTTTTGTCGGACAAAAGCACCAAATTTCTTGTAGGTACTACTTAGGTCCATAGCTTGAGATTTAGGGTAGGACCCATCTCGGCGGTCAGCCATCTTGGATTTTATAGCCGCCATTTTGAAATGCAGGTATATTATTAATATCTCGGCTTCTAAATCTCTTAGGATCCCAAACTTGGTGTCTAGGTATACATTTTTGGGGTCAGGGAATACAACCACATATTTTTCAAATGTTAAAGTTTAAAATATATGAAGGGGGCATGGGGGTCATGATCCCCTTGCTCCAAGACAATCATATATTATATTTAGGGTCGGATAATGTATGTACATAAGTTTAAAATGTATCTGACTATACTTATCCAAGGAGGGAAATGGGGGGTCATGACACCCCCCCCCCCCCTCAGAGCCCAGGAAAAGTATAAATAAAAAACAAACTTCATTTAAACACACAGAAGTGCAAAAACTGACGCGACGTACGGCTAGCCCAAATTATTTCATAACCGTAATGTTACCTTTTAATGAGACCATGGTAATATTATTCGCGAAGACTGTATGTTTTGTCGTATCGAGTTTTTCTGAAAGAAAAATGAATAAGTTAAATGCAAATACATTTAAGTTAGGTTTTATAAGTATATATTAATACAAAACTATCGAATTATTAAATCGAGTGACATGTACATACATACATGTACATGTAGTACCTCGTGGCATGATGGTTAGTGGAACTGACAAATCCTCCAAGAGTATACTTGTCATGAAAAAGTGCTTCTCATTTAGCCGTTCGAACTCGGCAAAAAACAGTAGGTCCCCTCCATTCCTACCAATAACACAACACGCACACTGGAATGGTTGAGAGTTGTAAGTCACTAGGCCCTGGTTCTCCACGAGCTGTTGCGCCACCCAATTTATTCTTTTATTTATTACATGTACATACATATTAATATATAAAATTTAGATACAAGAGAAATCACATATGTAAAAAATGTTGAATTGCATTTATCTAGGTATATGGATTGCTTATGTCGTCTTCAAGCATTGACATTTGCAAAGATCAGTACAATTCCAACGAGCAGCTTTGTAAGCATATCTGCCAGTGTATCCTTTTTGACTCTTACAATTAAATTTTACCAATTCAGTACATGCCATTGAAGCTATAGGTAATGTGTTCCATCTTCCATATAGGAACCCATGATCCACCTTCTTCTTTCTGAGTCCAGTCCAGCCCCAGCCTTCCGGACTAGGACCACACTGTTGAATGTGTTCACTGGTACACCATACTCCTGGCCTGATATATTCAGCCCGCTTTGAGTGTTGAAGTAGTGCATCTTTTGTTGGTGGAAGTTTCTCCATTGTCTTAGTCTTCTGACAAAACAGCTCCTTGCTGACATCATTCACACTGTCCGAATTTCTGTATTTATCATATAATATTACCGTGAAGTGTTCTTGCCTTTTAATTGTTCACCATCAAGCTCTGGTAGGGATGTAATGCTATGTATGTGTCACCTCATGATAACAATTCCATGCAGATTTCTTGTCTTGTCCGAAAAATGAAGATGTTGTATCCCAACCCGTAAAACTGTGAAATACGGGGAGGCCAAGGATTTTGTTACGCCCAGTTTCTCGTTAATAGCATTGATGTCTATATAATAAAATGATCTGTCCGTACCAAAGGCAATAGAAATCTTCAAATTTGTGGCCAAGTTCATCAGGTGATGGAACTTGTCAATGAGGATTACCACCACGTCCGTGTCAACAGTACGAACCATACACCTACTACAGCCATTCTTCATTATGTTCGAAAAGAGTCACAGGCAAAGAATCATCGTGTAATAGGGGACTTAGAAAAATCTTGCGTAAATGGTCGCATTTAGACAACTAACCAAAACATATCTATGCTTAAAACAGCTGACAAAGAAATTAAATTTTAAATTTGATTTATGATCATCTATATGATATTTAAAGATTTTTTCTATTTCTGTTTTCATGTTGAATGGATTCCAAGATGATGAAAATCTGCATTTTGTTTTTGCATTTAACTTATTCATTTTCCTTTCAGAAAAACTCGATACGACAAAGCATACAGTCTTCGCGAATAATATTACCATGGTCTCATTAAATGTAACATTACGGTTATGAAATAATTTGGGCTAGCCGTACGTCGCGTCAGTTTTTGCACTTCTGTGTGTTTAAATGAAGTTTGTATTTTATTTATACTTTTTCCTGGGCTCTGAGGGGGGGTGTCATGACCCCCCATTTCTCTCCTTGAATAATTTTAGTCAGATACATTTTCAACCTGGTATACATATTATCCGACCCTTAATATAATATATGATTGTCTTGGAGCAAGGGGGTCATGACCCCCATGCTCCCTTCATATATTTGAAAAATTTAACATTTGAAAAGTATGTGGTTGTATTCCCTGACCCCAAAAATGTATATCTAGACACCAAGTTTGGGATCCTAAGTGATTTAGAAGCCGAGATATTAATAATATACCTGAATTTCAAAATGGCGGCTATAAAATCCAAGATGGCTGACTGCCGAGATGGGTCCTACCCTAAATCTCAAGCTATGGACCTTAGTAGTACCTACAAAAAATTTGTCGCTTTTGTCCGGCAAAAACAGATTTTCTTGCTAAGCGACCCTACTATTTCTAGTTTAATTAGTTTTAATAAATCTTGTAACCTTTTTTTTTTTGTTTGTTAATTCTTTTTCAGTTTAAATTGCTTTTTTTTCTTATTATTTCATTTAGCGAATGTATAGATTATCAGGTATGTAGAATAATTAGGTAATAAATAAATTTTGCATGAAAGTAGGTAAGTACTTAGCTTTTTTTTGTTTTTGTTTTTGATGATGAAGGATATGGTAGGATGAAGATCGGGATAGTGTGGGAAATATTATAATGTTCGGAATAGTGTTGGGAATGGCTGTTTGCTGTTGAGCTGCGGTTATTGTCGAAGGTGATTGGGGTCGGGATAGAGATGCAATTGGCTGTTTGTTGATATGCTGCTACTATTGTAGATGGTGATCTGGATGATGTTGTGATTTGCAGATTGTGAGGATGGTTTTGCGACAAGAAAAATGATAACGATTTATACGTCTCTTGCAGACGTCGTATCTTATCGTTGCTTTTCCGTGTCTTGGGCTTTTGTTGTGGTTTGGGTTTATGAAGCTTGAAAATTGGGGTCATCAACGTCGTTTGCGGTAGTTTATGACACAGACTATGTCGGTAAAATGTGCTTGCTGGACACAGATGGACTGACTTGATGGACTACTAGAGGGCTTTGATTTCGAGGATTTGCTTCGATGTCAAGCCTCTTAAGTCCTGTGCCGAGATTCAGCTATTGCAGCAGAGTGAGAGAGCAGAGAGTGAGATGAGATGAGTCGCCTTACTCGCCGACTCATCTCACTTCACTCGCAAAAGTGATTCAGCTATTTTAATGAAATGAGTAGGTTCGAATTTAGTTTCGAACATGAGACAAAGAATAAATATAATAGAGCCAAATTCAACCTCCTTGTCACACTCGTATGTTTGATATTCTGTTTCACATCACCATTCACCACTAATGGACGCGAAATGAAATAAAAAATACAACAATGTAAACATTGAAATATTAATAATGGACTATCTTTTGTATCAATTATTTTTTTTTGTCGTAATTAAAGTTTAATGTGAGTTTTCACCCTGGAGAAATATAATTCTATTATACATATACCTATGATAATATAATAAGATTTTACAATCAATAAAAGGATAGTTGTTTTTATCTACATTGTTGTTTTTTTATTTCATTTCCTATCCATGAATAGGAATTCTTGAGGAAAGCACACATACCTATCCAAAACTGGAAATTTACCAACATATACACCAAGTCACTGCGGAAATATCTGGCGAGTAATCTGACATTTCATTTCACTCGCTCACTCACTCACTTTTGCAAACTGAATCGATTTTCGACGAAAAGTGACTCATCTCACTCACTCCCTGCGTTTTTGAATTAGCTGAATCTCGGCACTGAACTTCTGTGCTCGGTTGTAGAAAGCGTTCAATTTTGGTGCGTTGATGACGCTTTGGCATACAGTACGTAGGGCCAGCGTTTTGACGTCGGTGTCGGACCCTAGGCGAAGATTGTGATAGTAGTTGTCTTTTGTGAAGTTTTGGTGTAAATAGATTTAGGAGAAAGTTCTGTAAGAAGATACTTATTTCTAAATCTATAGTCTCTGGACAAATAATTGTGGAACTTATATTACAAGTGTTATACCCGTACCTTTCTAATTTCTCCTATTTGAGTTAAGTTCCTGGGACTCTTAGGTGAGAATTCTCGTTTTTCCCTTTTTGTGGTTAAGCCTTAGATTTTCACACTGAAAGGAATCTATGGTTCAATGTGTTTAACGAAAAATTAACTACTTTTGCGTGTAACTGTACCTTTTTATGGTGTTAATTGCTCATCGAGCAATTTCAAGTGTAAACACTTATTAAAATATTGTATTTTCACCCTTAACTAAAATTTAAAACTTCCTTACCGAGCTTCATATCACTATAAACTAAACCTAACTTAACTTACTCAAAAATGCTATATATAGCCCTCCTCTTCTTTCATTTCCGCCTTTTTTACAGAAGAATAAAACACGATATAACCTTATCTAAGAATTATCATAAATTAATTTGGATTACCTACTAATACTTTTATTTGAATTATAAGAAGAAACTAATGTAAGTAAAAATATCTTAATATAAGAAAAGTCTTTGTTAACATTTTTATTTTATTAATAAAGGAATTTGTAACTCTTTAACAACCAATAGAAAAAGTGTTTTGAGTTAACAAAAAAGTTTCTGCTGCCGCCAAACTGCGACAACTATTTACAAATTCAATAAAATAACTTGTATTCCCGCTAAGATGTCATCAAATGGAAATGATCCTGCTCCAGCTGGCTTCTCCAAGTCTAGATTAATGACCAGAACACCACCACCAAGTGAAATCCCGCAGCAGCCACCACCAACAGAGGAGTTTAATTGTCGTTCTTGTGCAGCCCCAGATTCTTCAGAGAATATCGTCCAATGCGATCTTTGTGAAGGCTGGAACCACTACTCATGTGCTGGCGTGGATAGTTTCATCAGAGAAGAAGCAGAGTTCATCTGTAATACATGTTGCGCAGGTAAGAATATTTGCTATCCTTGGTTTTCAGAAGTGTTGTCTGCACCTACTGCTAAGCTTGCCAATACCACCACTGACATTTTAGCTGCTGCTACGACTGTTGTAGCTTCTAACACTGCTCACCCTAACTTGTATGCAATTACATTTTCCTTGGTATTGCACAAATGGTTCCCTGAGTGTTAAGTCTCTGTACGCGTGTTGTTTTCAACTATGTATTTAATATATATTTTATTCACTTTTATCAAGTTTTTAATTGACAATCGTCAATCGCAGGCTGCGACTGCATTAAGAACCTGAAACTTGTGCAGGCTCGTTGGCGTTTAATCAGATCCAAAATATTTTACGATTCATTCTTCACAAACTAAGTATAGTTGAAATAAATTTGTGTTAAGATGAGTGACTTACTTCGAAATGTTAGTGCCGTTGAAGGCTAACTATCAATTTTGCCAATGGTGGGTACTGTACAGTCAAATATTATATTTTAGGCAAAAATTTAATTTTTTTGTGCATCTTAAAGTTTTCGAAATTAATATATTGTATTAGTTTGGTAGTAAGAATACCTTTTATTTACTTTTATTATTATTATTATGATTTTTGTTTAATTAAAACATTTAATGAATTACAATCCAACAACGTGTAATTGTAATTGAAAAAAGTTCAATTACCAATTACGTGTAATTGAAATGAAAGTTGAAATAAATTACAAAAAGTAATCATTATTTCCCAACTCTGCTTTTTTGTCACAGATGATTGATAAATTCAATTTTTGTTGGAGGGCAACAATTTTTGGCACATTTCTCGATTCTTATTTTACGCGAGTATTACAAAGAAGGAGAAATGTCAAATGCCAGAGTACCTTGACATACATCACGATTACTTTCATAGTGGTGATTAGCAGAACTTGAAAGTGAACATTATAAAAAGGGAGGTAAAGACTGATTCAGATAACGACGGTTTCAAATTCAAACTGGAGAACTTGATCAGGATAATTAGGTGCAATATTTTAGTGTTAAGTTAGGTTTAATGAGAAAAAAAGACTGAAAAACAAGTTCCAATGCAATACGAGGCATTGAGTGATTGTTTTAAAGTAAATAGTTTGTTAAAGTACGATTAAGTACTAGATGGTATTAAAGGAGACAGTAAGTAACACGCAAACTCGGATAACTAAATAAGAAATGAGGAATAGGAAGAGATGCAAACTATTAAGACAAATGGAATAATTAATAGGGGTAAATAAGGACAAGAAGAAAAGTAGAACGAAATTGCAGAACAGTTAGGGGAAGAAAACTTGAGTTCCAGTGATAATGAGAATAATGAAAGTGGGGCAATAGGCCAATGACCGCATAAACTGCATTTTTCTGATTGCAAGTCATATGAATACTGCAAGTCAAAGCGCGAAGATTTGAATTTAGAACAGTTGTGCTTTAAAGTTTTGTAAGAACTTTTTATACATACATATAACAGTATTATGGAATCATATGGATGTTTTTTTATTCATACAATTAAGTATTTTAAACTTGAAAGTGATTTATGAAGGTGAATGTTTCTTGTGAAAAATAAGTATACAAAGTGTATACTAATAAATATTTAAATCTTAGATTTTTAATTGAAAGTCGTTGAAAGAAAACGAAGTGCAAAGTGCATAAAGGAGGGGTTACGCTTACTTTGGTTAGCAATAGTACTAACCAGGAACATGAGATTTTATCTTCTAGCAGAGGTACGTTAAAAATGAAGTGGTTATTTAGAATCTTTATCCAGTTTCCTTAAGATGTTTGTCTAATCTGGAATATTGTGCTTAGGTTTAGGGTTGGAACAAATCTTCATCTCATCAGTCACGAGGTTTCATGTACATCGACCTATATATATACATACACAGTACAGATAATAGATAGATACGCGTAGTGCATATAGTGTACTTTCTTCTTAAAAAGACCGGCCTAAGCCTCTGCGTAGTGTTGGGGAGACCATTAAAAAAACAGTAATATTGGAGGCTGCGCTGATAAAAAGAGATAGTGTGGCAGAGTGTTCTGCTGGGAAGTGTTCCTACGTGACCTTTACTTACCAGCTCAAATATCAAGGGCATCACAAGGGCAACGGGACCCTAAATGATCTTCCGTTTCATTTTGTTTTTTTTTTCATACGATTTTTGAATTTTAAGAATTTTAAAAATTTAATAATTTTGTTTTTGAATTTAATATTTTATTTTCTTTAATTTTTTTTTATTTGCTTTAATTTTTTATTTTGCAATTTTAATTTTTAATTTCTTTTAAATGGACTAAGTGTGAAGTAGAAGAGTAAAAAAGTTAAAAATAATAGTAAAACAAAGAAGAATAACGCAAATGAAGTGAATCCCTTAACTTTGGAACTATATAGAACGTGCATATATAGATATTTGTATAAAGTAAAATAAGTGCGCGAAGTTGAAGCTCGAAGTTGAGAGCCAAACCGTCATCCAGGAACGTGCTGCCGGCAGGACTTCGTGGGAAGTGTAAACTGTAAGTTTGCGATTTTTTCAAATATTTTTTTTATATGCTATATACACATATATATATTACACATAACACAATCCTTAGAACAGAGATAAAGGATATTTTTTTTTTTTTCCTTTGAGAGGAGGTAGAATCAAAATCCTCCTAGTAAGAAAAGTAAAGACAAAATCGTTACCTTTTGTCTATAGATCTTTTTAACCTTTTTACTATTTTTCTTTTGCTGAATTAATTTAATTATAGTACTAATTTTTGTCATTTAATAAATGGCCAGAGGCCAAATTAGTTGAAAAAAACAAGATTTTTTTTGTTTTTCATTATAAATAAGAGTTAAACCTTTTTTATTCATAATGTGTTGCTAATTCAAGCTGCGATGGTGTGTGGGGTTTTGGCAAGGCCGACAGTGGAAGAGGTGAGATAAATGGGGGTATGACTTAAGAGGACAAGACGAATATTTTGACTGGGGATGAGACTTTTTTCACAGTTATAAGTTATGACTTAGCGATTGGGAGTTGAATTAGGGGCCACCTTCGCAGAACACGGCCATGGAGGTGGCAAAGGTAGTATCCGTGGATACTAGGGTGGGTAGGTCAATTCTCGACGTTACCATCTGTCGAGGCCTTGAGTGACTTGGCGAACCACTGTCTGAGTGAGATATTGGGCTTTGGACGGATTTGTAGGGATTAGTGTAGTTCTAGGTTAGAATAGCAGATATAACAATAGTTATAACAAATATTATATCTCATTTCGATATAAATAAATAGTTTTAGTTTTCTTGATATAAATTAAATTATATCTCATATACATATTTCTTGGTCAGATA
The DNA here is from genome assembly GCA_963921185.1 of Dasysyrphus tricinctus. Lineage (NCBI taxonomy): Eukaryota > Metazoa > Arthropoda > Insecta > Diptera > Syrphidae > Dasysyrphus > Dasysyrphus tricinctus. The sequence continues at coordinate 163,306,561 of OY992532.1, read as the reverse complement.
TAAATCTCTAATTTTAGGTTTTGATATAAATATATTATATCTCATTTATATCTTGATCAGATATAAATCTCTTATTTTAGGTTTTGATATAAAAATATTATATCTCATGTTAATTTATATTGGTTTAGATGAGTATAGGCTTAGATTGGCTCATCTTGAACAAATCCGTTTCAAAGACACAACCTTTCCCTCAGGTGGTGGCATAGGTACCTAGATTTGTGCATTTCCTTTTTTTTGCCTTATCCTTATTTTATCTTCTTCCTGATTCCTTTCCTTTTCCTATTCCCGTACTTTTCCTGGCACGAGAATTTTGTTTGCTGAGTCGGAGATGTATGGATAGGGGTAAGAACCACCCCCAAACCTTCGAGCTGAGCCGAGCTAATGCAAGCGTGCCATGCCCCTATCCACCAACAAAGAACACCTCCGTGGTATACCGTAACTCACAACACACCTCGATTCATTTTACAGTAGCCCCCTACTTCAGAAGTCTCTAATAAATCCTAGACCTATCTATACCTCCGAATATCCACATCCACCCCTTTGGAAATTATTAACTATTCATACTAAAAGTTATCAGTTGACCTGTGAAACGAGCGGATCAACTTCCGAATTCAACATAAGTCGAAATCTCAATAAAAACTCTACAATTTAATTTCACGTATTATACAACGTATCAAGATAAGTACTATTTTATTAAGAAACCAAACAAAAATAATTAACAGTAGGTATTTTGTGCATTCACAATCAAAAAAAAATATATTTACCATATCTAGATGATATGAATTTAAAAATTTTTATTATCTATGCCTATATATGTATGTATGTTTTAAATATTTACTTTTTTTTTTAAATAATCAAATACACGTTTGTAATAATAAAGTAAGAAATCCAGGGTATGTATATTAATTCCATTAGCTAAATTCATTTAACGAAAATTTAAAATATGTAAGCTTTAATGCAATCCACTTAAAACTCAAAATCTATGTGATGTGCTCAAATTCATATGATAATACTATGTGTAAACTTTAATCGGATTTCTCAACATCTAATCCATTTTAGCTGTCATCAAATTTAACTCTCGTGATCTTTTCTCTTCTATATTTTCATAATTTTTTTTTCTTTTTTTTTTTGTATTTTTCTATTGCAGTTTTTTTTCAGTTTATTTTTTTCTATTATAATCTTTGGTTGGTGGCTTAACTAATTTATTGCAGTGAATTCGATATTTAAGAATAACACTTATAAGCGAAATAAGGTTCACAAAAAAATTACTCACCCCAACTTCCAGTAAGAATTTTTATTTGTGGTTTATTATAGTTTGCAGTTTTTTTGTTTTATATTTAAAAATCTCGGCCGTCGACTTATTGATGAGGTGCACCGCTTCAATTGTCTGGCGAATTAATGTTGATTTAATGTTAGTTAGCGTGTAATCTCCTTGCGAACTAAATACCTGTTTTAGTGAAAACAATTTTTATGGCAATTCAAAAATAATATCGAATTGGCTTTACATATGGCTATTCTACTCCAAATAATATTAAATCAAGTATGAAGGATTTACTGTAGTCAAAATGTTTCTAGTTTAATTAGTTTTAATAAATCTTGTAACCTTTTTTTTTTTGTTTGTTAATTCTTTTTCAGTTTAAATTGCTTTTTTTTTTCTTATTATTTCATTTAGCGAATATATAGATTATCAGGTATGTAGAATAATTAGGTAATAAATAAATTTTGCATGAAAGTAGGTAAGTACTTAGCTTTTTTTTGTTTTTGTTTTTGATGATGAAGGATATGGTAGGATGAAGATCGGGATAGTGTGGGAAATATTATAATGTTCGGAATAGTGTTGGGAATGGCTGTTTGCTGTTGAGCTGCGGCTATTGTCGAAGGTGATTGGGGTCGGGATAGAGATGCAATTGGCTGTTTGTTGATATGCTGCTACTATTGTAGATGGTGATCTGGATGATGTTGTAATTTGCAGATTGTGAGGATGGTTTTGCGACAAGAAAAATGATAACGATTTATACGTCTCTTGCAGACGTCGTATCTTATCGTTGCTTTTCCGTGTCTTGGGCTTTTGTTGTGGTTTGGGTTTATGAAGCTTGAAAATTGGGGTCATCAACGTCGTTTGCGGTAGTTTATGACACAGACTATGTCGGTAAAATGTGCTTGCTGGACACAGATGGACTGACTTGATGGACTACTAGAGGGCTTTGATTTCGAGGATTTGCTTCGATGTCAAGCCTCTTAAGTCCTGTGCCGAGATTCAGCTATTGCAGCAGAGTGAGAGAGCAGAGAGTGAAATGAGATGAGTCGCCTTACTCGCCGACTCATCTCACTTCACTCGCAAAAGTGATTCAGCTATTTTAATGAAATGAGTAGGTTCGAATTTAGTTTCGAACATGAGACAAAGAATAAATATAATAGAGCCAAATTCAACCTCCTTGTCACACTCGTATGTTTGATATTCTGTTTCACATCACCATTCACCACTAATGGACGCGAAATGAAATAAAAAATACAACAATGTAAACATTGAAATATTAATAATGGACTATCTTTTGTATCAATTATTTTTTTTTGTCGTAATTAAAGTTTAATGTGAGTTTTCACCCTGGAGAAATATAATTCTATTATACATATACCTATGATAATATAATAAGATTTTACAATCAATAAAAGGATAGTTGTTTTTATCTACATTGTTGTTTTTTTATTTCATTTCCTATCCATGAATAGGAATTCTTGAGGAAAGCACACATACCTATCCAAAACTGGAAATTTACCAACATATACACCAAGTCACTGCGGAAATATCTGGCGAGTAATCTGACATTTCATTTCACTCGCTCACTCACTCACTTTTGCAAACTGAATCGATTTTCGACGAAAAGTGACTCATCTCACTCACTCCCTGCGTTTTTGAATTAGCTGAATCTCGGCACTGAACTTCTGTGCTCGGTTGTAGAAAGCGTTCAATTTTGGTGCGTTGATGACGCTTTGGCATACAGTACGTAGGGCCAGCGTTTTGACGTCGGTGTCGGACCCTAGGCGAAGATTGTGATAGTAGTTGTCTTTTGTGAAGTTTTGGTGTAAATAGATTTAGGAGAAAGTTCTGTAAGAAGATACTTATTTCTAAATCTATAGTCTCTGGACAAATAATTGTGGAACTTATATTACAAGTGTTATACCCGTACCTTTCTAATTTCTCCTATTTGAGTTAAGTTCCTGGGACTCTTAGGTGAGAATTCTCGTTTTTCCCTTTTTGTGGTTAAGCCTTAGATTTTCACACTGAAAGGAATCTATGGTTCAATGTGTTTAACGAAAAATTAACTACTTTTGCGTGTAACTGTACCTTTTTATGGTGTTAATTGCTCATCGAGCAATTTCAAGTGTAAACACTTATTAAAATATTGTATTTTCACCCTTAACTAAAATTTAAAACTTCCTTACCGAGCTTCATATCACTATAAACTAAACCTAACTTAACTTACTCAAAAATGCTATATATAGCCCTCCTCTTCTTTCATTTCCGCCTTTTTTACAGAAGAATAAAACACGATATAACCTTATCTAAGAATTATCATAAATTAATTTGGATTACCTACTAATACTTTTATTTGAATTATAAGAAGAAACTAATGTAAGTAAAAATATCTTAATATAAGAAAAGTCTTTGTTAACATTTTTATTTTATTAATAAAGGAATTTGTAACTCTTTAACAACCAATAGAAAAAGTGTTTTGAGTTAACAAAAAAGTTTCTGCTGCCGCCAAACTGCGACAACTATTTACAAATTCAATAAAATAACTTGTATTCCCGCTAAGATGTCATCAAATGGAAATGATCCTGCTCCAGCTGGCTTCTCCAAGTCTAGATTAATGACCAGAACACCACCACCAAGTGAAATCCCGCAGCAGCCACCACCAACAGAAGAGTTTAACCTTCGGATGACAACAGGGGTGTTCCATCACCCCAGACAATTTTCTTTTAGTTGTAATTTGGGTTTTGCTTGGTTTTCTTTTCTACCATTCTAGGTATTTGTCGTTTAATATGTCAGATGTCAGTTAATGATAAGAAGTCCAAGCAGTGGCCTGTGGTTTTTGAATACGGTGGAATACAGTATGCACTGGGGTGACACATCACCCCATGTTGTCATTCATGTATGCAAAAATTTTAGTGAAGTTACCCTCTAGAGTAATTTGAAGGGGAGCTTAGCCCCCCCTAAATTACAGAAGCAGTAAAGATATGTAATTTGTCCAGAATATTGAGCCAAAAAAATCAAGTTTTCATGCTTGAATAGCAATTGTGCTGCATTTCCTGAAAATATGAGAGAGACTTGCATCAACTGGCCTTTAGTCCTTTTAACTACCCAGCAATATTTTTTTTTTTTTGTATTTCCTATTTTCTGTTTTTATTTATGTCAATGAAGTATTACAATTCCTTAAATATTTTTTACTATCCGTAAAAATACTGTTTTTGCATTAAATTTTAGCTGGGGTGTTCCATCACCCCTGTTGTGGTGTATGTAATTTTAAAAGTGTTGTCATCGGAAGGTTAATTGTCGTTCTTGTGCAGCCCCAGATTCTTCAGAGAATATCGTCTAATGCGATCTTTGTGAAGGCTGGAACCACTACTCATGTGCTGGCGTGGATAGTTTCATCAGAGAAGAAGCAGAGTTCATCTGTAATACATGTTGCGCAGGTAAGAATATTTGCTATCCTTGGTTTTCAGAAGTGTTGTCTGCACCTACTGCTAAGCTTGCCAATACCACCACTGACATTTTAGCTGCTGCTACGACTGTTGCAGCTTCTAACACTGCTCACCCTAACCTGTATGCAGCACCCTTTATACCCTCCGTCACTGGTGCTTTGGCCAGTTCAACTCATCTAAATTTGTTGCAAGCACCCTCAACCACAGGTGCTCAGATAACTACAGCTTCTTTTAACGCATCTACCGCAGCTACTAAGATTTCAGCCGTAACCGCCACCGCCGCCCGTGGCCACTTCCACAAATACTTTAACCACAGCTATTCCTTTGCTACCAGCCCTTCCCGTTTCCTCTTAAACTGGAGTGCGTATTTCAGGAAGACAACAAAAGGGTTCAAATGGTTCCATCTCTTTTAAACTCTCAAAGGCTCATTCCGCAAGGTATCTCCAAATCGAGTTACAAATGTTAGACGAGGAAAGGGCCCTCAAGGAGAAACGCATCAATGAAGTACGAGAACTCCAACAAAAGGAAGATAGTGATTACCTATCAAGGAAATACCAGCTTTTGTCACAAATAGCGGATGCCTCATCAGATGATGAACCTAACGGTGGTGATGGAGACTCTTCTATATCAAGGACGAAGGTCAACAATTGGTTATTGAAGCATCCAACTCAAAACTGTCTACAATCGACAACAAAGTTTATGAAGACATTTAATCTCGCCGACCCTGCACCTAAGAATACAAGTTCGCCTGATCAAGTAGTCAACACCACATGTTCAAACATCCGACCAGCATCATCCACTACGTCAGCAACAACATCAAAGGGCAACAACAAACGATGTTCCACACCCCTCACTGAACCACATTCCCTCATGCCAACAACCAACTGCAAATTCAAATATTCCTCGTCAGCCATTTTCCTCGGAGCTACTACATCTACAACATGATACTGCACCTCAAAACGATAACGAAAATATAATTTTATCTAGAAGCCATATCGCAGCTCGACACGTGATGTTCCGAGATCTTCAGACATTTGGTGAAAATACCGAAGAGTGGCCAATTTTTATATCCAACTATAATCAGACATCGAAATTGTGTGGTTTTAGCGACGAGGAAAATATGATGCGGTTACAGAAGACACTGAAGGGAAAGGCACTCGATGCTGTGAAAAGTTTACTGACTCAACCCAATTGTGTCTCTCGCGTTATCTCCACACTAAATGCCTTGTTTGGTAAACCCGTTATGATTATTCAAGCGGTCCAGAAGAAGATTCAAATGACTCCGGCACCAAAGGCAGACAAGTTTGATACGATCATTAGTTTCGCCCTCGAGGTCCAAAACTATTGTGCTACAATAGAAGCTTCTGGATTGGTGTCCTACATAAATAATCCAACCCTTCTACAGGAGCTCGAAAATAAACTGCCACATGAGCTTCGTCTGAACTGGGCAATTTATAAGCAGACAATTGGAAACTGTACTCTTTCTAATTTCAGTGAGTGGATGTTTAGAATAGCCGATGCTGTCAATGGCCTTACAGCTCCTTTAGCTTCTACTTCGACTAATTCTACTAAAAGAGGTAACCGGAGTTCAAAAGACAGAGGATACCTAAATATTCATCTTGAGAGTAAAACCGACAAGTGCTGTATCTGTAATGGAAGCTGTATTTCTGTTGCTGATTGTGCAGACTTTCAAAAACTAAACCGAGGTGAGAAGTGGTCAGCTGTAAGAGAGAATAAGCTATGTCGACTTTTTTTAATTAAGCATGATTACAACAAATGCATCTCAAGATCAGTCTGTGGGGTAAACAACTGCACGTTCAAGCATCATAAGCTTCTTCACAACAACGAAAAAAACAAGGCAGAGTTTCTGCACAACATCATTCAAATATTCATCGTCATAATTCCAACTCTGCTCTGTTTCGTGTTGTTCCTGTCACCCTCTATGGAAATGGAACTGAATTGCAAACCTTCGCGTTCTTGGACGATGGTTCCTCTATTACACTTTTAGATCAAGAGATCGCTAAGCAACTGAACATAAGAGGAAAGCCAGAACCATTGTGTTTGAAGTGGACTGGGAACACACGCAGATATGAAAACGCTTCTGAGGTTCTCTCTTTGCATATCTCTAGCACAACACCTAATTCTGAAAGGTATGCTTTGACTGATGTGCACACGGTAGAAAATCTTCAGCTTCCCCATCAAACCATAAACCCAAAGGCTTTAAAAGAAAAGTTTCTGCACCTGAGGGGGCTGAATATTCAAGGCTATGAAAATGCAGTTCCTCACCTACTTATAGGCCTCAATAATACCCAACTTGGGCTTCCCATGAAAAGCAAAGAAGGAAGTTTACTTGAGCCCGTAGCAACTAAAACGCGACTTGGGTGGATTGTACATGGTAATTGCTCTGACGATGCATCCAGAAATAGAATGGTTGCTGGGCACCATAGTTCCCAGATTTGTGAATGCAACAATGATGATCTGCAGCAATTAGTTAAAGAGTTCCTTGATACAGAAAGTTTTGGAGTTTCAAACTCCGCAAATGCCACTTTGTCAAGCGATGACCAGCGAGCCCTGGAGATTTTGGAAACGCATTCCATCCGAAGAGATGGACATTTCGAGACGGCTTTGCTTTGGAAGTTTGAAGAATTTCAACTCCCAAATAGCTTCACTATGGCTAAGAATCGCCTTATGTGCCTCCATAAGCGCATGCTGAGAGAACCAGGCTTATCCGAAAAAATAAATACAAAAATTGAAGATTATGTACGTAAGGGTTATGCTTATTTCCGTAATCTACAAATTCAGAGAGAACCTTGTGGCTATTTGTGGAGATATCCAGGAGATATTCCACCAGATACACATCCGTAAAGAAGACCAAAATTACCAAAGATTTCTCTGGAGTAGCAGTGCCGATTTACGTCCCGATATCTACGTCATGACAGTCATGACCTTTGGTGCTACGTGCTCTCCGTGCTGCGCCCAATACATAAGAAATAGAAACGCCGGTGAATTTGCACAGCAGTACCCAAGAGCGGTACGCTCCATTCGAGAAAACCACTACGTGGACGATCTGATGGACAGTGTTGAGACAGAAAGAGAAGCTGTTAACTTGGCAAAAGAGATTCGACACGTCCATCGAGAAGGAGGCGTCCACATAAGAAACTGGATTTCAAATTCTGCTCGTGTTCTTAAGGCTTTGAGCTGCGAGCCTATCGAACAAATCAACCTAAATATAAACATGGAACTGGGTACGGAAAAGGTGTTAGGAATGTGGTGGAACACCTCTACAGACTGCTTAGTTTTCAAGCTATGTACCAATTTAAAGCAAGCAGATATTCTAAGATGTACTCGTCGCCCTACCAAACGAGAAGTCTTAAGGATTCTTATGACCATTTTTGACCCTTTGGGTCTCTTGGCACAGTTTCTCATGTATGTGAAAATACTTTTACAAGATATCTGGCGTTCTTAGATTGAATGGGACACGCCAATAAAAGACGCCGAGTATGAAAAATGGGTTTGTTATCTCCCAGAGGTTGAATCACTAAATATTCCTAGATGCTACATCAGTTCAAATGCCTTTTCTAAGTGTGAACGACAACTCCATATATTCGTCGACGCAAGCGAGAATGGATTTGCCGCTGTTGCGTATATGAGAACGTCTAATGATATCTCTATCGAGTGTGCTCTAATTGGTGTCAAAACAAGAGTTGCTCCCCTAAAAAAGCTCTCTATTCCAAGGCTGGAACTGCAGGCTGCCGTTCTTGGGGCTAGGTTGGCAAGGTCTATTTCTGAATCACACTCTTTTAAATTTTCTCAGCAGTTCTTCTGGTCAGATTCAAAGAATGTGTTAAGCTGGCTTCGTTCCGATCATAGGAGATACAGAGAGTTTGTAACATTTCGTGTAAGTGAGATTTTAGATCTTACAAAAATTTCGGAATGGCACTGGATTCCGACGAAGCTAAACGTTGCTGACGATGGAACTAAGTGGCAAAAGTCTCCAGACTTCGGTACGAATAGTCGGTGGTACAAAGGTCCTGAATTTTTGAAGTTAACTCCTGAATACTGGCCTCAGGAAACACATTCTCAACAGTCAACTATCGAGGAAATGAAGACGCGGTTTATAAATGTTCACATAATGCAGACCTCAAATAAAGTTTTTCGCTTTGATGAAAACTCCAGTTGGAACTTATTGTTGAGAAGTTCAGCCTACGTACTTCGATTTATTAATAACATAAAGTTAAAACAGCAGAAAAGACATAGGGTCGTTGGATTCCTCAAGCAAGGCGAGCTTCAGTTAGCTGAGATGGCGTTGATAAGAGAAGCCCAGGCTAAGGCGTATGAAGATGAAATCGCGGAGCTATCAGCAAATCGACCGGTGGAAAATTCTAGTCCAATTTTGAGTCTTTGTCCGTATCTAGATGACCACAATGTTGTTAGAGCAAATGGAAGGATAAATAACTGTGCTAAAGTGAGTGAACACCTGAAACGACCCATTATCTTACCCAGAACTCATCAGATTACCTATTTAATTATCATGGATCTCCATAGACGGTACAAGCACCAAAACCACGAGACTGTCACTAACGAGCTCAGACAGAGATACCATATTCCTAGAATGCGAGCTGCTTTACGTTCTGTAAGATTATCTTGCCAAGAGTGCAAAAATAATAGCGCCCAGCCACTCGCACCAATAATGGCCCAGCTTCCCCCTGCGAGACTTGCTTCATTTTCACGGCCTTTCTCCTTTGTAGGGGTCGATTATTTTGGGCCGATGAAAGTGACTGTCCACAGAAGAACCGAAAAACGCTGGGGGGTTTTACTCACCTGTCTCACCACCAGGGCAGTTCACATTGAGATTGCCCACACTTTATCTTCGGACTTCTGCATTATGGCTTTGCGTAACTTTGTTGCACGACGTGGAACACCCCAAGAGTATTTCAGTGACAATGGCACAAATTTTGTAGGTGCGGAGAAGGAATTGAGAGAAGCATTGCAGAGCGTTGACAAACATAAATTGATGGTAGCCTTTACCTCGACAAGGACAAAGTGGACTTTCATACCACCTGGATCGCCGCATATGGGTGGTAGCTGGGAGCGGCTAGTGCGTTCCATTAAAACAATTCTATATAAAATAATGCCAACTCGTAATCCTTCGGATGAGCTCCTAAGAAGCATGCTGCTAGAAGCCGAAAATATTGTTAACTCACGTCCGTTAACCTACATCCCGCTCGATGACGAAAGTGATGAGGCCCTTACACCAAATCACTTTCTACTAGGGTCTTCAAATGGAACGAAGCCGATTGCTGTGTTCGACGATAGTGTGAAAGTGGTTAAAAGAAATTGGCATGCTTTGAAGCAATATGCTGATCACTTCTGGAGACGGTGGATAGGTGAGTATCTACCTACTTTGACTAGGCGCACAAAATGGTTTAAGCCCGTAAAACCCATTGAAGTGGGTGATATAGTACTTATTGTTGATCCAGATAGTCCGAGGAATTGTTGGGCTAAAGGAAAAGTTATACAAACCAAGCCTTCCAAAGATGGTCAAGTGCGGAGCGCATTCGTTCAAACCCAATCTGGGGTGTATGAGAGACCCGTTCTGAAATTAGCAGTCTTAGATGTTCTCTTCAATCAACTTTAAGCTAGAGTGAAAATACAAAGGGGGAGTGTTAATTGCTCATCGAGCAATTTCAAGTGTAAACACTTATTAAAATATTGTAATTTCACCCTTAACTAAAATTTAAAACTTCCTTACCGAGCTTCATATCACTATAAACTAAACCTAACTTAACTTACTCAAAAATGCTATATATAGCCCTCCTCTTCTTTCATTTCCGCCTTTTTTACAGACGAATAAAACACGATATAACCTTATCTAAGAATTATCATAAATTAATTTGGATTACATACTAATACTTTTATTTGAATTATAAGAAGAAACTAATGTAAGTAAAAATATCTTAATATAAGAAAAGTCTTTGTTAACATTTTTATTTTATTAATAAAGGAATTTGTAACTCTCTAACAACCAATAGAAAAAGTGTTTTGAGTTAACAAAAAAGTTTCTGCTGCCGCCAAACTGCGACAACAATAGGCTTTCATATTTCTTTGCGTATGACTGTACTTTAAACATAAAAAATATCACTTAACTCCGCGCATGACTTTCACCACCGACTTTCCACAACCAACTGCTGTACTTTCGTCTTCTCTATCTCCTCCTTTCTTCGCATTCATGTGGACAATTCGTCCAATTTCTCATCATAGAAGTATTTCTGGGATTGATTTTTTTGAGGGATTTTGGACGTGATTTTAATTACAGAAATCCAACTGTAGCTCCAATTTGTTCACCCTAATTTTTGACATATAAGTGTATTTAATCTTAATTTTTCTGGTCAAAATCTCTTTATAAAATCTTTTTAAGCTCTTGGGAATCCACCAACACAAACTTAACCTTAGTCTTAGTTGACGAACGAAATTTGCCAATTCCAATTTTCTCCTCTCTGCGCTAATGGAGCTTTCACCAGGCTTTTAGACCAACTGCAGCCTGATGTTCCACAGTATAATCAATGTAGGTATATTCATATTTGTACTTTTTTTTTTTATTCGTTTTATTAGGTATTAAACTTTTATTTCCTTTAATAAATTTTGAGGTACTTTAATTAGAGCTAGGATATGATTTAAAAAAAATTCCTATGATTTATTCAAAGACCACCCTGTACCAACCGGCTATTATTTGACTAGATTGTCCCCCTCACGGTTTTCGCCTTGACGGTGGCGAGGGGGCTTAAGTTTGTTCCTCCAGCAATCCAGCTGCAGGGACAAACAACTAAGTAAAACCAACAAAAACAGGGATGTTCATCCAAATAATGAAAAATTATGGAAAAAGAAAAGTTTACAAATAATGAAATTCGAGTGGGGATATACACTCAAGTGTCGGCAGAGGTCACGGCTGCCGGCGAGGGCTTGGCTTCGGATGAGGCTAAGTCGCCAGTGACAAATGTAAGCAAAGAAATTAATAAACCAGTGTTAAAAAGACAATCCAACGCTCTCAACCTTTCAGCGACTCTTCTTCCTGCACTAGATAGCTTGGCTATTGACGGTAGGGAGACCTTGGACAGACTTCCCTTTATAGGAAGTCAAACCGAGGACGAGTTACTGGAAGACTCGAGTCACGAAGAGACTACGCTGAAGCCTACTGCACCCCTCAATGCTTCGGGGCAACGCAGTAACTACAGATCCTCTAAGCGATTCGTGAGTGCTACGGAGAAAAAAGACCCATCTTCTCTCAGTCCGAGAGACAGGGCCCTACTAAAAAAGCATAGGAAGTTGGTGAAAAACTATGAACGGCAGTTGGCAGAGTCTGCCACTGCACCCACTGTTTCCACCCAGCAGTTGAACGCTAAAAAGCCGGACAGCGAAAGAGTAAATGCTGCTACATCTAGGTCTATCCCTAAAAAGATAAACCGTGAACAGGCTGGCAACAACTCTACTGCTCGTACCGGCTCAAATCCGAATCTGGCGTCCTCCAGTAAGAAACAGCAGACCAACGCTATATCAAACCTGAAAGGGAATGAGAAAGCACAGGTAGGCAGCTCTTCTGGGACGAGGCCAGGTTCAATCAAGAGAGCAAGATCGGAGGAGGCAACCAAAACTGAAGGCTCTAAAAAGCTTAAAACCAATAGTTTTGACACCACCCCGATCGATTTGCAGGTGGCCATAATAAGTCGAGACGACCCAGATGGGAAAATCACGGCAAAAAATTGGTTACTTGTGGAAAATGAAATCCTCAAAGCCATGATGGCGGCATCGGAGAGTGATAGTTCTGACGACTACACCTTTGATGGAGCTGGATGGCGGAAAGGCGTTAAAGTGGTATGCTGTGGGTACCAGAAATCCCGGGAGTTCCTCACTCACACAATCGCCAATATTGGCGAACTGTGGGAGGGAGCTTCTCTCGGGGTTCTTCCCGTCACATCTATTCCGCTTCGCCAGCAGGTTAATATATGGATTCCTCCTCCTGCCACGCACGAGGACTCATCCATAATTAAACTGCTGGCGAAACAGAATAAGGAGTTCTCCATACTCGAATGGAAGCTCCTGCATTCCAGGAAGAGCTTTAGCGGGGAAGGGAAGGACCTCTTGTTCGTAATTGACAAGATATCTGACCTTCTCCTCAAAGAGAAAGGGGACGTGCTGAGATATGGTCTCGGAACCGTAAGGGTAAGGAGGCATGATGGCAAAGGGGAGTCAAAAGCTGCTAGTGGTGCAAATTAATTTGCACCACGCCATAGCAGCAACGCACGACCTGATGCTCTTCATGTCTCAAGAGGCCGTGGATGTGGCCTTAATCCAAGAACCTTGGATTCGTAAGAATCAGGTACAAGGATTGAGGTCAAAAAACTATAACCTGTTCCACTCCACGTCCGAAGGTGAAATAAGAAGTTGTATTCTAGTGAAAAAGTCAATTAACGCTTTCTTTTTATCTAGGTACAGCAACAGAGACAACGTGGCAATCAGCGTTGAGACCAAGGAAGGCAACTTCGTCTTGGCATCAACGTATGTACATGCCGTACGAAGAAGGAGACCCACCATCAAAAACGGTCCGCGACCTTGTGGGTTACACCATAACACGTGGGACACCTTTGGTGATGGGCTGTGATGCCAACGCACACCACACTCAATGGGGCGGTAAGGATATCAACAAAAGGGGTGAGTCAATTTTTGAATACATTCTCTGTTCTAACCTCATGTTATGTAATAAGGGTAATCACCCAACATTTCGAAACAAAAACAGGGAAGAAATTCTTGATCTCACTCTTATGAGTTATAATGATAAGATCTCTGTAGAAAACTGGAGAGTCTCACCTGAGGAATCCTTTTCGGATCACTTTAGGATACTCTTTACTTTAGACAGAAATCAAAATGATATTAAACCTTTTAGAAACCCTACTAGAACAAATTGGACAGAGTACACAAAATGGTTGAATGAACGTATCAACCCACCTGAGGAAGAAACGTTTTCGATAACCTCAACCATTGACACTGTTGTTCAAAACCTAACAAGTAAAATGAGAACGGCCTTTGAAAAAAACTGCCCTATATCTCGTAACATTAAACCCACTAACCCACCATGGTGGAACAGTGAACTTAAGAAACGAAGAACAGGGGTCAGAAAACTTTTCAATGTAGCTAAGCTGAGCAAATTAGAGAAAGACTGGATTTCATACAGAGCCGAACTTAACTTATACACCAAAGAGTTAAGAAGGGCCAAGAAAGATTCATGGACTAGGCACTGTGAATCCATTGAGAACACAAGTGAGGCGGCGAGACTTCGAAAGGTTCTTACCTTTAACCCCACGAATCCAGGATACATTAAGCATCCCGATGGATCATGGTCGAATTCGAGCCAAGAAACACTTGAACTCTTCATGGAAACACATTTCCCTGGGTGTAAGAGTCCTGAGATCTCAGGTTATTCACAACCAGACTACTTAGAAATTTTACAATCAACACCAGAATTGGAACAGGTTATCACAGAGCAGAAGATTATGTGGGCTATAAACTCGTTCAAACCCTATAAATCAGCTGGACCAGACGAGATTATTCCGGCATTTCTTCAACACGCTCTACAGATAATCACCCCATGGCTTAGGGTAATCTTCAAAAGTTGTGTCAAACTTAGATACGTCCCTACTAGCTGGAGAAAGGTTATAGTTGTCTTTATTCCAAAAGCTGGAAAACCGACACACTCGACTGCAAAGGATTATAGACCTATAAGTCTCTCTTCGTTTCTCCTAAAGACACTGGAGAGAATTATTGATCTGCATGTCAGGGACCTTCTTAATCCAAACATTTTGTGCAGCTACCAACACGCTTACCTCAAAGGTAAGTCAGTGGAGACTGCATTGCACGAAGTCGTTACACAAATTGAGAAAAGTCTCGAACACAAAGAACACACCCTTGCAGCATTTTTGGACATTGAAGGAGCGTTTAACAACGTAAAAACGGAGTCCATTAAATCTGCTCTGGAAGAGGTTGGGGTTGAGTCTGCCATTGTGGACTGGATTTATACCATGCTCAATGGTAGAATCATAAGCTCCCAACTTGGAGATACGATTGTTGAGAAAACAGTAACAAGAGGCACTCCACAGGGAGGGGTGATTTCGCCTCTTCTTTGGGTCCTGGTTGTTAACAAAATTCTTACAAGATTTAGGAATCAGGGCATTAAAATCGTGGCCTATGCAGACGACATAGTAATTTTGATATCGGGTAAGTAAAGTACCTTACCACCATCAAAGATATTATGGAATCCGCACTCAAAGAACTATCTTCGTGGGCAGTACAAAACGGTCTTGGGGTTAACCCCTCAAAAACTGAGCTAGTTTTGTTCACGAATAAAAAGAAATTAGAGGACTTTACTCCTCCAAGGCTTAATGACATTCCTTTGAAACTTTCCAAAGAAGCTAAATATCTTGGCGTAATCCTTGATTGCGCCATTGGCACAATGGCCATCAGACTGGGTGTATTTGCACCCGATTTCTGCAGGAGCTGTCAAGACGTAGAGGAAATAGAAACCATTAAACACCTGCTCTGTGATTGTCCAAACCTCCAAACAAATCGACTCCGTTATTTTGGAAACAGGTTTTTTGAAGAACTGGAAGATCTGGCACAGGTCTCAATGGCAAACATGAGAAAATTCATAGAAAGCACAGGCTGGTTCGCAAACGATCCAGTCTATGTGAACCATTAGTTTGGGTGCATCTCTGCCTTCTTTTTTAAGGGGATCACAATGGACCAATAGGCCCCCGTGTACGCAACAGCCTCTGTGCTGTGCACGCCCCTCTTAACCTAACCTAACCTAACCTGACTAGATTGTCGTTATATTACTTTATGATTTCTAATAAGTTAGTCCAAACCTTTCATCTTGCTATAATAATTAATAATTCTGTACTTCCGATTACTACTACTACTATCCAAAAACCAACTCCTACAAATGCTCAAATTCTAAACAAAGTTATCATTGGAGACATCTTCAAATTTGAAATTAAAAACGGTCGCCCCATTTTCTTACACATTTCGGGATTTAAACTGGAAAGTGGCAACTCTTCTCTTGTCCTCCTGACAGTGTTGCCAACTTGGCAACACTTCTTAAAAGTAAAGCTAGGAAGGACATGAACTATTTGTATACAAAAGCTCAACCCGTCAGGTCAAAATGAAAGGTTGGTCTCACTAACAGCCCCACTAATAAGGCGCCATGCCAGTTATAGCTATCATTGAAAAGTTTGCTGTTCAGTTTTAAGGCGCTGAGAAAGTAGAATCATTTATAATTATGGTGGAAAAATAAAGCTCAAGAGTCAAGACTCAATAAATTAATTCTAACCGAAGAAAAAATTTAAATAGGCCCAACCTTCCACATACAAACAAATTTTAATATTTTAATGATTTTGAATCAATCCTTGCAACAATAAAACTCATTTAATGTGAAATGCTGGGCCAAAATGTCTTTTTTTCACCAAAAATAATAATTAAGACAAAAGTATTATTTTAGCATCAAAATAATCGCTTATAGCCTAGTTAACAGTTCCCGTGCGCAAACAAAATCCATGCAAATATTCTCGCATGTCAAACATAAATGAGGTGAAGTACAAAATTAATTGTTTGCACGATTGATTTACAGTTTCATGCAAAAAAAAACATTGCTGTCATGGAATGTCATGCAAAACAATGGACCGACAATTGTTTTGCATGCGAAAAAAAGTGTATTGAATAAAATATTTTCTTTTTGGATGGTCGGTTTACAGTAAAAAATAAATATATTCACCTCAAGGCATTATTTGCATGCAAATGGTTTTCGCATCCAAGAATAATTATTTTCCATTTTTAGGCCTAAGGTTTATTAATTAAGGGTAAATTATGGACTCAATGGGTGGCCTAGGCCAAGGCAAACGTTTTTCGCCTTGAATATTATAAAACTCGGTGCACAGAATAGGTGGAAAATCGTTTTGAAAATTTTGATTTTTTTTCGCACTGGAACTGTAAACTATGCTTATAATACAAAGTCAATCAATAAAATTTTCAATGATGAGTTTCAATGATAGCTATAATTAGCGTCTAATCGAAGTGTTGGTTGGCGTGTTTATAATAATGACGAGACTTGTATGCTAAAAATATAACAATCAATTGCTTGAAATATATGTTAGTTAAGATTCTGTTGCTTCATTTTCTATTGTCTTGTCTTTTATTTGGTGCCCCCTCCGATATGATGCCCTAGGACTGGGCCTAGGGGCAAATCCAAGGCTGGCTACATATTGTATTTGTAGTTACATGCACACGTATGTAATGTACGAATGTACCTCACACTCTGGAACTAAGTTTTCATTGAGCATTAGAGGAGTGAGTTTTCTTTGTTTGTCTCGTGAAACGTAGGGAATAATGCATTCCAAAATCCGTCATGCAGGTTCGAATAATATAACTATTAATATTGCTTAGGGTTAGGATGAAAGGTATTTTTTTCCTTTACTTTTAGTGGATGCCTGTTCGAACTTAAATGGAACACGACAAGTAATTTTACCTTCATAAAAAAAATTTTGCGTAGACAATTTAATGACTCGGTCCTTGGAGTGATTAATTATGTTTTTGACATCTTAATGCCGAGTCCTTAATTACAACGGCGCTTGGTTTAAAGAGCGCATTTTGCTTTTAGTAGCCTGTGAAATTAATGATTGTTTAACCTGAGAAATCGGTTATATGTAGTTAAGGAAGGGTCTAATGCTTTGATGCAACCGCCTTCACCTGTGTCAAAATTCGACACCACTAAGTTTACTCAGAAATGAAAACTCACTTAAAACTAACTTAGTTTTTTGACTTAATTTCCAATGATCAGCTCTGTAAAATAGTACTTAACTGTGTGTACTATGTAAGTTTGTGACATTGCTTACCTTAGCGACTATGGCTTTACAGTACAGCCATATAAAATATATTAAAAGTACCAGTTGAATTCTTTTTAATAAAACGGGTTCACGAAATGTGTTTTATAGATTATGGGGCCTGATTATGCGATGGAGAATCTATAAACTGGCACATATGTGTAGGGTAAAATGTCCAACAGTGAGCCACGTTAAACAGTGAACTATTAAAGTTTTCTGCTTTCAGGTACATTAAACAAAATTGAAAAAAAATCTAGGAATAACCGCGTTTTGAACCGTTTTCAACATAACAAAAAGTTAAAGCTGTTATCCTATGGGCACTTGCGCAGAGCAGAAATCTACGAAACTGCTTGTATGTTAATGAGAAATCGTACTTTTTTTTGTGTTCTTGATGGGAGAGAGATTTGTTGAATATACTTTTAAATTGTAGATATTTTATAAAGAGGCTGATGGGCAAATTGGGCGTAAGACCAACAGAAATGAAATGCATGTAATATGAAAGGTTGTTTTGTGTACATTATTTTTTACCATGGGGGCAAAACCCGAAACCATCGGAGAACAGAGATAGAGCCAATTGAATGCCTGCATCTATACCTGCAATTATGTGCTAATCATAGACTTAAACCTCGATTACATGGATATCTTAGATCCTACAAGGCTGAAACTTTGGTCACAGAAAAAGCTATGATCAGCAAAAATGAAACCACAGTTTAACACTCCGGTTCAGTCAATTCGATCGATTAGGTCCGCATATATTAGGCGTTTTCCTTTGGAGGTGGCGAAGTACTTGCAACTTGCAAGTACTTTGCTAGCTTCACACATCAAACTGCTTTACTTTCCCATGTAAAATGTATCAACTCGCACATGAGAGCATGTGCAGTTGGTAGTACTAGATTAGGGTTTTCATCTACTAAAAACTCTAAAAATAAGGAACTATTCGATGTAACTGGAGTGTAAGGCTTTACTTTTTGTGTTTAGGGCTTGCCTTGTTACTGAGAGCTAAGCCAATACCAAGCGCCTATTCAGTCGTATTACTTGTTTGCTATATGAGTACCTCCGTTGTGTTTTTCGCTTAAGACTCTGATTAATTAACGGTTTAAATATTTTTCATTCCCATGCTTTTAATTGTTTGTTGAAACTTAAATATCTGGATGGATGGCAGCCTTCCTTTCCTGAAAGGTTTCCTATACTTTACTGAGACTGAGAGTGACATTATTTTACTGGCTCTGGGCACTAACCATCAAAAATTAGCGAAGTCATATGTCGCAGAGCACCTACGACATGGTGTGTATGGTATAGAAATCTGCAGAGACGATGACTTGAATGATCTTTCTCAATGTAATATATTTGAAACAAATCTGTGGTTGCTGTGAGCACGGATTCAATCAAGGCACGTCAAAGCACGCACATACTATACATAAGTTCTGATTGACAAAGATCGGGTTGGTAGAAATTCATTTCTACAGATGCTTTATTGTTGGCATTGGCACCTGTGTCCATGTTATTTCTATTGTATGTTATCTTGGCTTGGAACGACATCAGCTATTTGTTGCACCCGTTTATAATAAGCTAGAAATAATGATGGACGAATAAGTTTTACATACTGAGCGATTTCTTTACACAATTAAAAATGTAGGAACAATTTGCAATTTAATTTTGATTATGAATTAAAAAACTTTTATGAATTAAAAATAAAAGGATTAGTAAATATTTATATGTAGTTTTTGCATTCTTCTAAAAAATAATTTCCTTTTCATCCTATAATTAGTAAGTGTTAATGGTATAAAAAAACATTTCACGTATCGTTATATTTCAGTTGATCTTACTCGTACCCAGTGCCGTAGCCAGGATTTTGTTTTGGAGGGGGCTTGCTTCCAAATTTTACGAGAAATTCTTTAAACAAAAAAACTATATTTATTCCAATTTATTGATTTTTATTAGTTTTTAAATAGAACATACTTAAATATTTTTTCTGTGCACATTTTCTTAAAGCAGAACACGTCTTGATTTTTTTCACATGACATCAATCACCTTATCTGGATCCACATTAATATGCGAATGAACAGATATCATAGCAAGAGAGCTTAATTTTGAATTCCCCATAACGCTCCGCTTTAATCCTTTTCATAGTTGAAAAGATTCTTTCAACACCAGCTGTGGTCACTGGAAACGTGGCCAAAACCGTAAGCAAGAAGTTTATACCTCTATAGTAAGGCTATACCTATATCAAGCAATTTCAAAACTTCGGTAGAAAGATCACTCGCCAATATTTTTCCGCACCAAAGAATGTACTCAGCTTTCACAGCTGACAAAGAAATTGTATTATCAAAATCATATGTTAGTTTTTCCATTTCGTTCACCCGCTCAACTGCGGCAAAACCTGGGAGAAGAGCTTGAAACGATGCGATGGTAGAACGTCTTCGTTGTCCATGAATCTGTCCGTAAGATTTTGTATTAACGAATTTTTGCAATGAATCAGTTTAGACACTCTAAAATAGGCTTCAGTAGAAGAGGTTTCTGGATTGGAACGCAGTGTTTGTTTCAATGAAGTTCTTGGAGCTCTTAATTGAACTTCAAATAAGTCTTCGGCAACTTGGGATATGCGGATTGAAAAGCCTCTCTGAAAAAATTTTCGGCATTTTCTCTTATGTTCTTAAGAGAATTCCAAACTTCTTTTGTGCGGTCGATTGCAGAAATAGCTCTGTAGGAAAACTGATAAGGGCAGCGTTAAACAGAATAGTTTTTCGCACACAATGAGGCTTACTAGGAAATCACTTCTTTGGATCGCTGCCAAGTGTTGATGCTTTCGAAGACGTATCGCCCACGTTCTGCTCGTTATTTCTTCAAAACTTATTGAGATGCATTTGAAAAGTTCTATAAAGGAAATAAAACTGTCATGCATTTCAATGACTCTTGTTTCACAAAGGCGTAAGAGTCGAGTTTTTCGGCTCTCTGGTGCGTGTTTTTTTAATGACAGTTTAGAACGTTATATTTGCATTTGAATGGTTGTGGAAGAAATAAGCTATTTCACTTGCTACACCAAGGCAATTCGAATTGCAGGACTTATTAACATGGCATTAGACAGAGCCAGGTTCAAGCGATGGCTTGCACAGTGTACATACCTAGCGTTTGGATACTGTTGCATGCCTTATCCTGCACTGTACTCCACTTAAGTGACTTGCCATATATGCTGCTCCATCATAGCCTTGGCCCACACAATTCTTCATATCAAGATGCAGTTCTTCACATCGCTGCAGTATGGTTTTTGTAAGGTTTTCAGAAGTTAAGTCATCAACAGGAACAAAACCTTCAAAATCTTCCCGAAGCATACAACTTTTGGGATCTGTTAAACAGTCGATATATCAAAGGCATATCGAAAGTTATTCACACCCAGTAACATCCATTGTTTCGTCAGCGAGGATACTGATACAACTTGAACTTATAGCCCGTTTAGTTATTTCAGTTGTTACAATATCAGAACATATCTCCAGGATTTCCTTCTGGATATCTGGACTCAAATAATTTAAATTTTAAAAACCTAAGCTTAACAAAACTAAAAGGGTTTTAATAATGATAACAATTTAATAGCCTTATCGTATGCTCCGTCATAATAGATTTATACTACGAATCCAAAAAAGTATTAAAACTCCCATGCCGTAACAAAAATATCAGGTAAAATTCAAAGTTCGTGAAAATTCACCCGAACTATCCCCGGTTTCATAAGATACATTTTACTATGAGAGCTTATACTTTTTTGTGGGATTCTTCCGTATGTATTGCGTAGGGATCTGTGGTTGACCATCTATTCAAAAATAACAACTTACCACATTCACGGGTTTTTATTGTAAACAACTTTAAATGGATCATTAAAGATTGGAAAGTATTAAAGTGCTTTTATCTTAAATGGTGCAATTGTGAGAGGGTGGAATGGTGGGGAAATTGACCATATCCAATCATTTGCAGTTAAACTCTTCATATCCAAATTTTATTGTTAAATATCTCTTAAACGGAACTTCCAATATTTTTTTGCTCTTAATCATAACATATACCTAAATTTAAAATTTCCGCAAGCTGAAAGCTATTTTAAATCATATGTTTTCGTAACGTGCATATCACTATTTTTATTTATTTTTGGTTTGTTTTACTCTGAAATCTTATAGAATTTGTGATTATTATTAATTTGCAATTTTTTGGCAATAACTGAAGTCGTTTACTGATCCCAGTTCCAAATCAAAAAAAATGTAGGTATACATATCGATACCTTTCCGTAAGAATGTATTAAGCGCCATTTTCAAAATTTTAAACTAAAATTTTAAAAAACCTCTTGCTTAATTATTTATTTGTGTATTTTGTAGCAATAAACAGATTTTTGAAGGGATTTTGAGTTGAAAATCCTGTGCCAATTTTTTTTAATGCATTAAATACACAAATAAATAACTGAACAAGAGGTTTTCTTCGATGCTTTTAAATTTTTTTAAATGTCGCTTAATACATTCTTACGGGAAGGTATCGATATGTAGAATATTCTCCTCATTTAATAGCTTTCAATAAAATACCTTAATAGTCTCCAAAATTCAATACAAAATTGTAAACATATCTAAATAGTCTCTTGCTTTTTAACGAAGTATTTTCAAGTAGTTGAAAACTTTAGCTTAATTCAAATAAACTATTCCTACCATGGATAGTCTCCCTATTTTTATAGATTTGAATTTAATATATTAGAAAGGTTTAATTTTTTGTTTAGATTTTCGGGTGGGGCTTCAGCCCCTCAAGCCCCCCCTCTGGCGACGTGCCTGCGTACCTACATGTATAATAACTTATAGATGCGTACATATATGCAAATCTTTTTAGCTACAAGGATGACACTTTGCTCACAGAAGGATTTATAGTGTTCAGAAATAAAAACTAAAGCCTTACACTCCGGTTACATCGAATAGTTCCTTATTTTTAGAATTTTTGATATATACAGACCTAATCGCTCCAATCGAATGAACCGGAGTGTTAAATTCTGGTTTTTATTTTTTCTGATCTTAGCTCTTTCTGTGGCCAAAGTTTCAGCCTTGTAGGAACTAAGATGTCCATGTAATCGAGGTTTAAGTTTATGATTAGCACATAATTGCAGGTATAGATGCAGTCATTTAATTGGCTCTATCTCTGTTCTCCGGTGGTTTTGGGTTTTGCCCCCATAGTAAAAAATAATGTAGGTACACAAAACAACCTTTCATTTGATATGCATTTCATTTCTGTTGGTCTTACGCCCAGGCTCCATACAAATTTGCCCATGGTCCTTTAAAACAACGATAAGTCCATTACTATTTTGAATAGAAATATTTTTTTTTTCAAAAAGAAACTATGCCAACAGTGAACCAACTTTAAAAAATACACTGTGAACGTAGCGTAACTTATGAAAAGTTAGCTTTAACCTTCCGATGACAACACTTTTAGAATTGCATACATCACAACAGGGGTGATGGAACACCCCAGCTAAAATTTAATGACAGTATTTTTACGGATAATAAAAAAACATTTATGGAATTGTAATACTTCATTGACATAAACAAAAACAGAAAATAAGAAAAATAAAAAAAAATATTGCTGGATAGTTTCAATCACTAAAGGCCAGTTGATGCAAATCTCTTTCATATTTTCAGGAAAAGCAGTACAATCAATTGCTATTCAAGCATGAAAACTTGATTTTTTGGCCTAAATATCGTGGACAAATTACATATCTTTACTGCTTCTGTAATTAAGGGGGGGCTAAGCTCCCCTTCATATGACCCTAGAAGGTAACTTCATTAAAATTTTTGTATACATGAATGACAACATGAGGGGATGTGTCACCCCAGTGCATACTGTATTCCACCATATTCAAAAGCCACAGGCCACTGCTTGGGCTTCTTATCATCAACTGACACCAGGGTTGCCAGTTCGGTGGTTTCCCCCCAGATTAAGGTTTTTGATGTGTAAACATCTTAGCGCTCGGTATGGGTAAAATTGAAAATCGGCTGTAACGGATATGGGCTCACGATTCCGTTTGGAACCATTTTGTTTGTTGTAGGTAAGTAGAACTCTGTAAACTCGAATAGGTAAGGTAGTTTTCATTTTATACCTATGGTTTTGGTATTTGCTAAGTGGAGTGAATTCCTTACACCCCGACTCCACAGTAGATAATTTCTCTCAGAATGTTCGTCTTGACATTAAATATCTAATGGAGTCACTCCGTTTCATATCTTGATTGGATGTCAAGATGCAATCATATCTTGACAGAGATATTTGACATACATTTTGCCAGGTGAAGATTTTGTTGCTTTTTTTTCTAGAAATTTAATTTTTTATTTCATTATTTTGTATCCATATGCTGCTTTTGATGTTAATCTCTGCAATCGCGGGTGGCAATTTTGGTTTGTGATATTAAGTGTTATTTGCAATTTCTTGATTTGAAATGTCATAACATGATTTGCCAAGTGGCGCATTCTTTTCTGTTTCTCTAGTTGGCTGTGGTTAATGTGTCAAAAAGAAGTGTTGTTATGTCATATTTAAAAAAGTTACTTTGAGTTACTTTTCATTTAGGAACGACAAAAGCTAAAAATATGGCTGATCTGTCATGAAGCTGAAGATCGCTGCACCGAAAGTAATAATATTTTTAGGAGAGGATCTGGACGTATTTTGAAATTATATTTCAAAAATTTAAAAAGGATTGTGTTGGGCATACATTTTTCTAGACGTGATGTCTTTTCTTTTTTTTTTTTTTATTGTGGTGTTTAATATTTTGTTTTTATCAAAAATCGAAAAATGTAGCTCCCTTTTCCTTTTAGGAGAGGATCCCCGCCACAAAAATAGTTCTTTGAAAAAAGTAAAATATGTCATAAGTAGAATGGCTTAAACTACAGACGTGATGTTTTTTATTTTTTATTTTTTTTTTGTACAGTTTAGGTTTTTTAGTATGATTTCTGAACAAAACTTTAGACCCTTAATGCTTGGAGCTGAGATATGATAGGAAGAAAACAAGAGCATCAATATAACGGCATTTTGGAACTCTAAACGTGATTAATTGTTTTTTTTTTATTTACGATTAAAGCTCTTTTTTTTTTGTTTTTATTAACAATTGCAATGCAATTTTAGTAACAAATATTTCAGAAAAATTAAGTTAGAAGCTAATGGACTTTTTAAGGAAGCTTCAGTGTGCTTATCTATTACATAATCTGTAATGTCAAGCTAGTGTAAGGTTCATGTATGTAGGTACGTATACATTATAAGGCAGTGGAGTTCAACCACAACGATCTTAAATAAGAATTTTTTGGAAAATGCTTAAAGATCTTACTGACTATTTTTTAAAGTATTCCCCCACTCTGAATTAAATTGGAAACGGAAGAATACAACTATCCAACTCAGAATGATAGTTTCAACTGTGTGATATTTCGACATTCATTATATAGAAAATATTCTGAATGGGAGGGCTTCCCACATTAGCCCGATTAATCCACAAGCTATGCGAGAAACATCAAAACATGAAATACTATTTGTCTACATATGTATATTGTGGTCGTGGTGAGTCAAATAATGTTAAACAAACCTGGTGTCAGTGTCACACTTGCAAAAGGTGGGCTGAATTCTGATGCCTTGACTACTTGAAAAAGTCAGAGGAAGAAATTCAAAACAATTTCCTTTTCAACTGTGACAATTGTTCAAATGGCTGACATCACAAGAAGAATAAAATCTTGTTCAAAAATCCAAAAGTGAATTAATTTTGATATTTGTATTCTAATTTTAATAATAATACATAACTATAAATTTTTCAACTCACATTAAAATTTCTAATGGTTTTTAATTCTAATTTCAGATCGTTGTGGTTGAACGCCACTGCTTCTTTTATACGTACAACGTATCTGAACCTTACACCCGCTTGGCATTACAGATTAATTTTTCTTTTAACTTAATTTTTCTTAAATATTTGTTACTAAAATTGCATTGTTTTGTTAATAAAAACATAAATAAAAGAAAAAAAAATCAATTACGTTTAGAGTTCCAAAATGCCGTTATATTGATGTTCTTGTTTTCTTCCTATCATATCGCAGCTCCAAGCTTTAAGGGTCTAAAGTTTTGTTCAGAAATCATACTAAAAAACCTTAACAGTAAAAAAAAAATAAAAAATAAAAACATCACGACTGTAGTTTAAGCCATTCTACTTATGACATATTTTACTTTTTTCAAAAAACTATTTTTGTGGCGGGGATCCTCTCCTAAAAGGAAAAGGGAGCTACATTTTTCGATTTTTGATAAAAACAAAATATTAAACACCACAATAAAAAAAAAGAAAAGACATCACGTCTAGAAAAATGTATGCCCAACACAATCCTTTTTAAATTTTTGAAAAATTATTTCACAATACGTCCAGATCCTCTCCTAAAAATATTATTACTTTCGGTGCAGCGATCTTCAGCTTCATGATCTGTCAAACAAATTGGGTGAAAAAAAAGTCGAAATAAATTTGGAATTAAAAATCAAGAAGAAATTGTGATTTCATTATTGAAAAGAACTTTTATCAGCACCTCGAAAATGCATACATTTTTCAAATTAAATTTCATTTAACTTCATTCTAGCACAAAATTGAATATTTAAGCAAAAATATTTCCATTTTTTTTTATCATTCATTACTTGCACAAATTTCTTTACTACAAATCGATCAAATCAGATAAGAAAATGTCGCAAAACCTGGAAAAAATTTCCAAACTCACTATCGACGGTAAAATCAATAAAAATAAAAATATATTAGCTTTATATTTCCCCCAGATCTGGGGGTCAATTCTCGATCTGTGAAACTGTGAAGTGATAAATATGATAACGCCTTCACACCAAATGCGATTCTCAAAGTGTGAAAAAATAAAAACAAATGCCAAAATGTTTTCATATGATAATTCGTTTATCA
Source organism: Dasysyrphus tricinctus (assembly GCA_963921185.1). Lineage (NCBI taxonomy): Eukaryota > Metazoa > Arthropoda > Insecta > Diptera > Syrphidae > Dasysyrphus > Dasysyrphus tricinctus. The sequence continues at coordinate 163,280,008 of OY992532.1, read as the reverse complement.
CAATCTTTTCATTCTGTGAAAACCTGTGAAAAGAAAAATAATAAACACAAACAAATTGTACTCATTTGAAACACCCAAGTCGCCATCTTGGCAATTCTATAACGTCACAATCATCTTCTTCTATGAGCAAGTGGTACAATTTTTCATGTTAGTACTTTTAAGTACTCACTTTGAAATCTGTTTTTCATAACGAGTTCGGGAATCGTCTTGCGCGTATTTGTGAAGTGATAAAATGATAAAACTCTGTGAAAACTGAAATGATAACTTTGTTTTCATTTCACAGTTTCACAGATCGAGAATTGACCCCCTGATCTGGATTGTATATGCATACATGTATTACAAAAACAACTCAAAATCTGACCTTGCTTTTGGATTTCGATTTGCAAATTAGTTCTGACCATACACCCTTTGTACTTTTTTGCAAAAATGAGTTTTTTCTCTCACAGGTAGATGGCTTTTTGTGTTGAAGATAGGGAGAAAATAGAGAATAGAGTAGAGAGAAAATACAGAAACAAAAGGATAAACGGGGATCGGATAGGGATATAACACTCTTGTCGCACTGGGATCCCGTTTGTTTTATTATGATAATCTAATCTGGATCAGATCTGGGGGATAATAAAATTAAACTATTACATATTACAAAAATGAGATCAATTCCAAATCGAACGATCGAGAAGCAAACAAAAGATAACTCAAAATGAAAACATTGTCATTTCAGCTGCTTTTGACGGATTAACCATTTCAACTCAGTATCAAATAGATGAGTTGGAAAAATGTACTCAAAGTTACTTTTTGACACTTAAACTTTGAATCCAGGAACAACTTTGTGACGTCATAAAGTTTTCTCGGAAGGTGTTTTTTAATGGGTAAATTCATTATAATTCGTGTCGTGCAACCATTTACAGATTCCTAATTTTTGCCATACGTGGTAATGACCCGATCCCTTACCTTCAGGTGAAAAAGAATGTTTACACATCTTCCACACGAGTCCCGGTACTCACACATTTTTTTTTTCATCGTTGGGGGGGAAATATAGGGGGATGAAATATCTGGGGGGAAATCTGGGGGTATTATTTCCTTGGTGGTCATGAAGAACCAGGTAAGTCAAACTCTTAAAAATTTTGAAGGTCGGGGTTTATGTTCAATATCGTTTACAAAACCTAACTAATGTTAAAAAAATGTTATTATAGATTTTAGGGAAAGTATAACACAAGGGTAGAGTTTCATTAAATGTTGTTAACTATTTATATCAAAATTATTAAGAAAATAATAATTCAGTTCAGGTATCTCGATTTAATTGGTTCTTGACGACCGACCGCCACAGATTTTTAAAGCAAAAAATTAAACTTAATGTATGCCTGCATAGTTTTTTTCATCCAAAAAATTTTGTGCTATGGATGTTGAAACAGCTGACAATATTTTGTGAGTTCCTTACATTCTGGATTCCAGAATTGGACTCTCACCATGAGCAGTGGCGTATTTACCCTAGGGGCCATGGCCCGGGGCGGCAAACTGTGAAGGGTGGCATTCAACTTTGGATGCAAAATTAAAAATCCATTTACAAATTTCTAAGGGAAAAGTAAAGCCTAGAGGCTCCAGGTGCAGTATCATGTGTGATATAAGTAGAATAGGTTAATTTAAATCAAATATATATTTTTTTAGAACTTCAAATTGTTTACCATTCTAATATAATGATTTTCCCCGCCACACCGTGCCACCTAAAAGCAGAAATGTTCTATCCGAGGTACTGCCTCTTGCGAGGAACTGACAAATCCTCCAATAGTATACTTGTCATGAATAAGTGCTTCTCATCTAGCCGTTCGGACTCGGCAAAAAACTGTAGGTCTCCTTCATTCCTGCCAACAACACGCACACATGAATGGTTGAGAGTTGTAAGTCACTAGGCCCTGGTTCTTCGCGACTCGCGAGCTGTTGCGCCACCCAATTTATATTTATTTATAATGACTTTCAATTGTACTTATCAGCCTTAGAGATATCAAAATAGGATCGCAACATAAGAAAAACATTAAATTGCGATGAACCACCTCTAAATATCAATAGGCGCGTCTCACCAAATAAAATATCTAAGCACTCAGAGTGCGCAAATTCGAAAACGATAAATATGTAAAAAGAAAATAAAGACTGAATGTTGAGACAAATTAAAATACATTTATTGAACATGCTATTATTTTTCATTCATTTTATAAAATTTTATGCTTTAACAGTCAAATATTTTATGTAAGTAAAGTTGAAATTTTGTTAACCTAAAGAAGTGCAGTACGATAACTATCACATATATTTTTTGAACCATTGAATCACAAATAATCATATACAGATGTCTCAGCCCCATAGAAGAAAATGTCTTAAGAAATTGCCATACCTGTCTTACCTGACAAAGATACAAAACCTAACAGCTTTAACAAACAAAGATACAAAAGCCAGCAGCGGTAGGTGACAAAGATACAAAATCTAGAAAAAAAATTCGTTTCTCATTCTCATTAGGTAAGGTACATGCATCTCTTTCTCTCTGTTGTCATTTTTGTTCGTGAACTCTATTTCCCTTTGATTTATTTTAATTTTATTTGTTGGGTTTCGTGGACTACCTAAATTCTCATGTTGTGCGTGTTGTTTTTTTTATTGCTGGCTGTTGTTTCTATGTGCATTGTGCATTGGTTTGGCTGTCGTCTATATGGCTGGTGGTTGTTTTGTTTTTGTATTAGGAGTTTGCGGGTTGTGAATGTGATTTCGTAAAGATCTTTTTGTTTTGAATTGGAACTTTCTTTGGCAAAAGAAATGTGATTTGATGAATGATTTTCTTGTAGGGATATTTTGATTCGCTTATAACGTTGGATCTACTGATCGGATCTTGATTGTTAGACCCTTTAAATAAAGGAAAAATAACAAACAATATTTAGGAAGGTACCTATATTATGTATTTATATGGATTTGTATACATACATATAAACAGTTATTATGTATAAAATAAGAAAATGAACTAAGGGTGAGGTGGACACAAGGTAAATTGTATTTTTTTGTGAGTAGGTATGAAGAAATAGGTAGATGTAGATAGGTACTCAGGTACATTGTAGATATTTATCTACTTTATTTAAAATATAAAAGCTTATTAAAAATGCAATATTTTGATAATCTAGTTATTTAGGTAGATACTAAAATAATGGGTGGTATCGACACGCAAATTAATGCAACATGACAGTTAGGGGATTTCCTTTTATTAAAATTAAGATATTTAAATAATTAGATAATTAAATAATTCTAAAAAGGTTAAAAAAAAGAGATTTATCTATGGTTTAAATACAATAAGTAAGCTGAGATCGTATTCCATTCGCTACGAAAAAAACATTTTACTCGTAGATTGAAATCTAAATTCATAAAAAAAAAACAATTTTTTGAATTTTAAATTTTTTGAAAATATAGTGCTACATACATTACCTATGTGGTGCCGTGACATAAGGCCAAGTGACATAAGGCCAAATTTAAAAGTTTGGCCTTAAGTCACTTTCCAAAAGCGACTTAATGCCAAGTTTCAAGAGTTGGCCTTATGGCTTAAACACACGTGCAGCCTTTTTCATGCAGCGAAGTAAAATAACACAGGTTCTTATGGGAGCAGAAAAATTCAAGAGCTGCATGCAGCTCAGAGCTGCACGAAGCACGATGTCTCTATTTCTAAATTTGCTGCGCAGCTCCGCAGCAATAAGTGGTTGTTCGTCGACCGCTGACCAGGTTCAGTGGAGAAAAGTTCCGTTGTGCACAAATTGTTTTCAAGTTGATCGATTGAAAAGCGTATAACTTTGGTTTTAATTGTCCGATCTTCAAAGTTAAGGCTTTTATGGAAAGGATGAATGTCAGGCTACATTTTTGTATAATTTTTGTTTAGAATGTTTAATTTATTTCATACTAGAAAGCAGATTGAGTCCTACATCGGTTTGATTTTTACTTTTCAAAATGCAAATGTGAATGAAAAATTACATCATTTTGAAAAAATATGTTTAAAAAGTTATTGCCTCAATCCTCCTCTACAAATATGCAGATAGTTTTTTTATAGCTAAATGCAACGTGAGAGGCAGCAGGGCCACTTATCTAAATTTTCCACCTTAAAATTGGTTTTAATCCAAAAAAATAACAAAATCTTCGATTTCCGTAGCTTAAAAAAATTATAACTTTGCTTCTAATGCTCGGATCTACAAGATTAAGATATTTAAATAAAGTTAAAATACAAAACTACATTTGTGCATACAAATTATTTTGAAATACCGAAAAATTTCATACTAAAAGGGTGATGGAGTCCTTGTATGATAAATATTTTAGTGTATGCACATGTGTTTTGAGTGCAGCTCTTCTCGCAGCGATGCGTGCAGACCTGCTGCACATCTGTTTAAGGCATTATGTCGCTTTTAAAAAGTGACATAAAGCCAAATTTGTTTGTGACTTAAGGCCAAACGTAAAATGTTTTGAAAAAAAAAACAGTAATTTTTGGAAAAGAAACTTTGCATACACCCAACCTCGCACCCACCACAAATCCTATAGTGAGCTCCAGCAGGGGGATTGCAGGGGGCAGCATGCCCCCCCATACACTCACTGTTTATTGCGAATTTTAAAATTTTACAAACCTAATAAAACCCTCCCCTTTATTTGGTTTGTGAAACATAAAAATTTTCAAATGAACAGTGAGGTATGGATGGGGGGGGGCATGCTGCCCCCCTGCAACCCCCTGCTTGGGCTCATGATAGGATTTGGGGTGGGTGCAAATTTTGGTGTGTACAAAGTTTCTTTTGCATTTAAAGAAAAATTTTTCAATGAAACATTAAAAAAATAACAAATACGCTAGTATTAAAAGTGACACAAGGCCAAATTGGCCTTATGTCACTTTGTAAAAGCGACACTAGGCCAACTCTTAAAATTTGGCCTTATGTCACTTTTGTTAAGTGACATAAGGCCAAATATTCAAATTTGGCCTTATGACACTTGGCCTTATATCACGGCACCTACCTATGTACCTACTGGTTTTTAAGAAAAACCTGTATTTTTTGCGTAAGAATTAATCAAAATATACACCCCGATTACAGAATCCGACGAATGAGCTGCGGAGGGAATCTGACTCAATTTTGACATTTGGCTCATAGTAAAAATGTCCAAATTGAGTCTGATTCCCTCCGCAATTCATTCGTCGGATTCTGTAAACGGGGTGATAAATTGATATCGATTTTAACGTTTATTTACAGTAAAATAAATTAAACGCATGATAACCCCAAAACGAACAAAAAATCTTTAATAAGAAATTTAATTGTGATCGAAAGATCACAGCTCATAAAATGCTCTGATTGGGTTTGATTTTGTTAAAATTTAATTTTAAAAGTAAATCGTTAGAAATGTGTTAAAATAATTATTCCAAAGAATTTTGGTTCCTCCAACTTGTGGCCTTATCTTTTAGTCCGAGAGCCCACAGCAGTACAAAATTTTAAGATTCAGAAAATTGTCTCACAATTTATTAAAAACATTAATGTTTGTTTTTTTTTACTTAAAAAATGAACAATATAAATAGACTAAGAGCCCACAGCAGATTTTGGGTGTGACTGATAGAAAAAAAAGAAGTATAGGCATCGAAAGCTTCATTAAGGGCTATTCAAAAAATCAAAGTCTTACAGTCCGCAACTGGGATTAACAGTGCATTTAAAAACAAATATGAATGCACCTTCGAAGGTTATCGTGTTAGCCGAAATTGGTTTTCACTCTCCCTAGATAAGCTCCTCTGGTCACATATCACGGAATCTGAAACCATTTGAGTGTATAGTTCGCTCTACCGGACCGTTTGAAAAATTCAAAATGCGAAGTGAAAAAAGGTTTTTTTAAACAGTCTGGCAGTCCGAATTAAACACTCAAATGATCTCAGATTCCGTGATATGGTAACCGCGGAGCTTATCAAGGGAGGGGTGAAAACCAATTTCGGCTAACACGAATACCTTCGACGTTGCATTCATATTTCTTATCAATGCACTGTTAATCGCAAAGGCCCCAGTTGCGGACTGTAAGACCTTGATTTTTTGAATAGCCCTTAATGAAGCTTTCGACGACTATACTTCTTTTTTTGCTATCACTCACACCCAAAATCTGCTTGGGCTCTTAGTCTGTTTATATTGTTCATTTTTTAAGTAAAACAAAACAAACATTATTTTTTTTAATAAATTGTGAGACAATTTTCTGAATCTTAAAATTTTGTACGTAGCACTGAACAAAAATTGAATACAAATATGTGAGCTCCATTTTTTGCTTATAATTAGTTATAGCTCTTTAAATACACAAAACATGAACAAATGTGGCCTTTTTTACAAATTCATTAAACTTATTCTTCTTGTCAGGACTGCATTTGTATTTTGTCGATAAAATTAAAAATGCGGATTTCATTTGTGCAAAACAAATTCACTCCTTAATTGAAGATAGCAGCAACCCTGAAAGGAGTTGATGGTCGAAAGCTTGGATTTGAGCTAGTCCTTCAACTAACTCAAAAATAAAAAATGTCTTTCCCGTTTCCATATTGAAAAAACCCCACTCACACTTTTGAAACACTTATAATTATAGTGATGTGCGGATACCTTTCGGGCAATTCAGTTGGTAAGCAATTACTGCTTATAAAAATATTAAGAACAAAACTGTAGGATATAGTGATTACTAGAACTTTCGAAAGAAATTTTCGGTTAATACTGAAAGAAAAAAAAATTGACTAAAAAAGTGTGAACTCCATTTTTATTGTTAACTAACTGGCCCACCCCGGCTTTGCCCGGGTACACACAAATTTTGAGAACAAACTAAAAAAAAATTAACTATGTGTCCTTGATTAATTGAACTCCGAATAACTGAGATTCGAATGCATTTTTTTTAAATTTTATTTTGTTAGAACCAAATTTCATGATTAATTGATTTCTTTTCAAACTGAATTGATTTACTTTTGATTACATAAAGCAGGTACCCAGCGTCCGCTTCTGCATATTTTTGGCAAACCGCAAGACGACTTTAACCAAACTTCACAAAAACACTCCCAAACCAAAGATTATCTGAAAAGAATCATCCAAATAGTTCAAACGGTTCTTGAGTTATGGCGTGACAAAGGGAAATACGTATTCATTTTTATATATCTGTGTTGTTTGGGAGAAACATGATAACTCCATTTTAAAAATTGCGTCCTTACGTCCACTTTACATCGCCCTAGAACCTAAACGGGTGGACCGATTTTCTTCAAATTTGAAACACATTTTTTTAAAGATTGTGTTCATTAATATTTCAAATTTGAAGAAAATCGGTCTAGCCGTTTAGATTCTAGGTCAATGTAAAGTGGAGATAAAGACGCAATTTTTAAAATGGAGTTATCATGTTTCTCCCAAACACCACAGATATAGAATTAGTCTAAGGGCTCTTAATTTTAAAGGTCTGGGTGAACTCCGTTTCGGATGAAAGGTATTATTGACATAAAATCAATATAACAGCCAGATTTCTTCTGAAAAATACTGAGAGAAAAGTATATCACAATACCAAATCTCGGCCCCACTGTGCGCCGCCGTTATGCTGTTGTGTGCTATAAAGTGCAAGGAAATTTATTTTAATATAACGAAGGTCAGCTTTGGATTTTTCGTTGTCCATTTAATTAAAGTCGTGCTGATAGAAGTATAAAGGGAATAATATTGGTACAACGATCTGACTTTTTTCATTTTTTGCTGACGAAGTTGAAAGCACCATCCGGAATTTCACTGTTTTTCTAAAATTTCAAAGATATCCATACCATTTATGTCATTAAAAGTGCCTTAGGTTACTCCACTACATCCACGTAAAGTCTCGTCAGAATCGTTTTAAAGATTATTGTGTTTAAGCAGACAAATTTTTTTAATTGATGATTGATTACATGTGTATATTTCTTAACAAATAAACAGGTGGTTTTCTAATATTTTGTTAAGAAATATTCTTTCAATTTCAACTTTCAATTATTTCCGTATTAAAGACAAACACTCCAATTTAATTATTATGTAAATAGAACCTGACAGCGTGTCAACCGCATTGTTGCATTTTTAAAAGTGCATTATTGTGGTTAAAGGGCCGTCATAAGGCTGCAAGGTTGATGGCATAAAGTTTGAACGAATACAAAGTGTAAGGTATAAAACACTTTTATTTGTTGCATCTTGAAAATACATTGTGGTGGTCAAAGGGCCGGCCGTGGCATCGCTGCCTTGTTGGTGGCATATAGTTTGCACAGATCTAGACACTGCGTTTACAAAATTTTGAGCAAGCTTTCACCACCTCTAAGACTATATAATTATTTTTATTATGTAATTGTAAGTGTCAGACACTTTTAAAATCGATTATTTCTACTTGTTTATAATCATTTCCTATATATAAATTTTTTGTTTCGACATAATTTTCCCTTAATTTTATTCTTTTTCTAATATTTTAAGGATACCGTTAACATTTCTTCAATTAAAAGTAGCCTAGATTACTCCCAGAGTTGTCCACTACATTTACGGAAAGTACCATTATAACCTGTTCTGCTGTTTTGAAGGTTACCGCGGACAAACAGACAGACAGACAAAAAAATTTTAAATGATGCAGTTATGTTTTTTGGCAAGTAAGCAACCACCTAAGCTCAAAAATTTGAAATTATTTCAATATTAACGACAGACACTCCAATTTTATTTATATGTATAGATGTATAGATGTATAGATAATTGGTTATAATCCGTTTATTGCGCAAAATTTGAAAAAATATCATATATTGAAATTTGTAGAAATGCATTTGTTATGAATGCATTTTTATTTTTTCGATATATTTAAAGTAACGGATATTTTTTGTTAAAAACGAATTCACTCTTTAAATCAATATAGCGGCAACCCTCCAAGGCGTTGATGGTCGAAAATTTTGACTTAAGCTTTCTGTATGTTACTTTAAAAGTACAAGAGAGTGCTAGGACGTCATATGGCCCTAGGCTCAATGATAGGAAAATCCCTATGCACACCTCCGCGTGGTAGAGGGCGGGTAACGCTAACGTGCAGGGGGACCGAATGGATGCCGGGATAAGCAGACAACCCAGCTATGCTGGTCAGGGCACAAACTTGTCCTCGGGATGGTTAAAAGCTCCCTTACGACGGATGAACTGCAGGCAGTGGTCAACGGCATGATAGTCTGGTGGCGGAGGAGCTTTTTTTCGTAAAAGGCCAACGGCAGCAGCAGGTAGCGTCTATAACCCATATTGGACAGCTACAAAAGGCGTCTGTTTTCCCATAGTGGGCGGCCTCGAGCAGTTATGTGTTTGACCATACAAAAGGCGGGTGTGCCTGTCAAATCTGAGCTTATGCATGTTATTAATCATATCTCGGAAAACACCATGGTGGAAGGATATATGCAAATACATGAACTATGACAACAAATGGAAATGAGTCCCCAAGAGGTAATCTTTTTATGGAAAATCCTTCTGCAGCTTCGGTTGCAGTAAACCGCACATAGGATTTGGGGGTGCGGCATCTTTCATGTACGAGCGTCAATCAAGACGCTATAATAATAAATGAATCGTTGACAAATAGAAGAAATCTTTCAAGAAGCGCAAATGTTACTTTTGGCTACCGCATACGTACGAAAATCGGAGCATGGAACGTTCGATCCTTGCACAGCGATGGTAGATACGAGCAGGTTGAGCGTGAAATGCTTCGCCTAAAGATCAGTATCCTGGGCATAAGCGAAACTAAGTGGAGAGGAAGAACTGAATACAGATCAGACACTGGACAGACGAGAATGCTGTATTCCGGGAAAGATGAAAGAGAGGGTGGCCAAAGACTGCATGGTGTCGGAATTATGTTGAACGAAGAAGCGAGGCGTAGTTTGATCTCGTGGGCGCCCATTTCTGTGAGATTAATGACAGCAAGGTTTCGTTCAAAAATTCGTAACGTCACAACTATTCAGTGCTACGCCCTCACAAATGAAGCGACCGAGGAAGACAAAACCGCGTTCTACACTCATCTTAACTCGGTTATCAGTAGTGTTCCGAGAGCTGACATCATAGTCGTTATGGGAGACCTTAATGCCCAAGTCGGTTCAGACAATTACGGACTGGAACGCGTGATGGGAAGAAATGGCTTGGGGTCGAGGAATGAAAATGGTGACTTGCTTGTCGATTTTTGTAACGCGAATCGTCTTGTGATAGGGGGGACTGTATTTAAGCATAAGACATGCAACAAAATTACCTGGGTACATCCAGATGGTCAAACCGAAAACTAAATTGTTCATATCATGATTCATCAGCGATGAAGGAAGTCTATGTGTGATGTCCGGAGTATAAGAAATGCCGATGTGGGAAGCGACCACCATTTGGTTCTGATGAGTCTCAAATTACGAACCGCTGCCCTACAAAAACCAGCGCAGGATGCAGCAAGGAGCTCAAAATTCATTACTAATGCTTTGAATGACCCCAACATATATCGAAACTATGTCACCACCCTTAACGACAGAGCCTCTTCATTAAATGGAATCCAGCATTAAACAATTGATGAGATGTGGGGTGAAATTAAAAGTGTTTTTATGGAGGCTGGATCCGAAACTGTACCCAAGCGAACGAGACGTAGAGACTCTTGGATATCCCAAGACACCTGGGATCGAACTTCGCATATCGTTGAAAATCCAAATAAATGCCGAAGCAGATGTTCAACGATAGGCTGACTTGCGAAGAGAGTACCGCATTGCACATAAGATGGTCTATCGCTGTGTGAGACGTGACTTGAGGGTGAAGTTGGATGGACTCGCAGATAATGCGGAAAGCGCTGCCAGAAGAGGAGATATCCGGGAATTGTACCAAATAGCCAAAGATGTGATCGGGAAAAAAGCAACACGAACCATCCTGTAATGGATGTGGATGGCACACTTTTGGTATCAATTGAGGATCAGCTTCATTTTTGTGCCCTGCTAAATGAGGATTCAGTTGAGCAGAGTGCTGAAGTGCCCCAACTAAACGAGATGCGCAGGTCCTATAGGGGTATTGACATCGAACCCCCGTCAGAATCGGAAATCCTTACATCAATAAATCTCCTCAAAAACAACAAGGCAGCTGGCCTGGACGGAATACCAGCTGAATTCCTGAAAGCCGATCCCGTAACAGCGGCTAGTATGTTACATTCGTTGATACAAAGCATTTGGGAAAACGAACGCTATCCCAGGGATTGGAAGGATGGTGTGATTGTTAAGTTGCCAAAGAAAGGTGACTTAAAGAATTGCAACAATTGGCATGGTATCACCGTTTTGTCCGTTTTCCCAAAACTAATGGCAACCATCATTCTCGAACGAATAAAGGATAGAATCGAGTCTACACTCAAGAGGCATCAAGCTGGCTTCCGCAGTGGTCGATCGTGTGTCGACCATATCAACACCCTGCGTATCGTCCTCGAGCAGTCGATGGAATTTCAATCACCGCTTTACCTCATGTTCGTGGATTTTGAGAAGGCCTTTGATCGAGTTAACCGAGAATGTATATGGAGATCGTTGCTTGGTAGAGGAATTCCACCAAAAATTGTTGCCATTATTAAAGAGTCCTACAACAACGCAAGGTGTTTCGTTTTGCACAATGGACAGCTATCCGACTCCTTCGTAGTGCAACAGGGTGTGAGACAAGGGGATGTTTTATCGCCAATTCTCTTCCTGCTGGCGATGGACGACGTCTTGACGCCCAGTTTTGGTACAGCTGAGCGACAGGGCTTTCAATGGAGACCGTTCGAAAGGCTCAGTCATTTAGACTATGCCGATGACATATGTCTACTGGCAAATAACATCAGTGGGCTGAACGGGATGTGCCAAACGCTGCAAGTGAAGGGAGAGCCGAGTGGTCTAAGAATAAACAGCAAAAAGACAAAAATAATGCTCACAGGCCGCTCCACACAGCAGCGTATTATTCTACAGGAGACGCCAGTTGAAGTAGTGGAACAGTTCAACTACCTTGGCAGTATTGTTTCTGCAAACGGTGGTACGGATCTGGACGTTAAAAGTAGAATGAATAAAGCTCGTGCTGCCTTCGGTACCCTGTCCCCAATTTGGAAATCCAGTCAAATATTCTTACGCACTAAGTTGAGATTCTTCGAATCCAATGTCAAATCCGTGCTGTTATATGCTTGTGAAACCTGGAAAGTCACGTCTTCTATTTCAAAGAAAATGCAGGCTTTTGTGAATCGCTGTCTTCGCCACATCCTAAAAATTCGCTGGCCACAAATAATATCAAATGAGGAATTGTGGCGCAGGACAAGTCAAGAGCAGCTGGACGTCGACATAAGAAAGCGTAAATGGCGTTGGATTGGTCACACACTGAGGAAACCAAACGATGAAATTGCAAAGCAGTCCTTTGGAATCCTCAGGGTGCACGGCGGGTTGGAAGACCAAGAACAACATGGAAATCAACTGTCTTAGCGGAAGTAGAATCCCAGAGAAAGACATGGCCACAGCTAAAGTACCTTGCAGCAGACCGTGAAGGATGGAGACGTTTTGTTGACGCCCTATGCCCCAGCCGGGGTTACAGGACACGATGATGATGATGATGAACATGTCATATTAAAGCCGTAAGACTCCAGTTTACTTTGTTCATGCATGTCTTGAGCGTATCTTTGCTCCGAAAAAAGTTAAGCACAATTAAGAAAAAAATTTAAAAATCTTTTATTTTTCGTTTTTTTTATGTTGGTTTTTGTTTTTTTTCCTACTTTAATTTTTTTAAGAAATTTTCCAAACTATCCATTTCGATAGAAAATTTAATTTTGAACAAAAAGTATTATATGTAAAATTGTCAAATTCAGCTTAGTTTTCGAGTCATACCAAAAATACTGAACAGTGGCCAGTGTGACCGTTCTTCAGAAACGCATGGCTGAATTTAGTAGCATTTTTGGTTTTAAGCATGCTTATGGGCCAAACAAATATATTCAATATTAAAAACCCTTGCACGTAATTGTTCCTTTTTAAAAGGTCTATTCAATAGGCTAAAAATATTTGTTTGCATTTAAAGTCGATTGTTTTTGACCATTATTAAATAAGTCAATCAACCAAAAAAAGATCGATTTTTTGAAAACTCGATATCTTTTGAATGGATCATCATAAAAATTTCAGAAAGTGTTTATCGATGGATACTAGAAAATATAAAAAATAAAGAAAATCAAAAATAAAAATTTTCAAACTGTCCATTTGGCATGGAATGCCCCATGTATATAATTATTTTTTGAGACAAAAAACAAAACCAAACATAATAAAATGTATAAATTTTAAAAATCTATAAACATATTTGTACACTTATATAATAATAATTATTATTATTATTTTAAACAAAATTCTGATCAAACTATTTAAATTCCCTTAAAAGTTTTATTAAACATCAAAGAAAACAAAAAGCTATTTTGATTAAGTAAATTCAATGAAATTGTTATTTTAAATAAATTGATAAATTTTATATTTTTTATTAGAAAAAAAAACATTTCATGACACATAAAATTATGGTAGGTAGTATAACTTATAAAACAAAATCAACATTCATGCTTCTTATATATATTTTTTTAATTTAAAATATAAATATAAATTTTTCTGATATTTTAATAGTTATTCTCCTATTTGAGGCAGAGACAAATCCAACAAACCAAAGATCATTAAAATCCGTTCAGCTGTTCTTGAGTTATAAATGGTGTAACTTACCCGACTTTGTTTAATATATTAAGATATCCAACAAAATTTTTGTAACTTTATCATATTGAGATCTCAAAAAAGAAGAGTATTTAAAAGCAGAGTATAGATCATACTTAAAGTGTGGGCTTAAATGCCTAATCCAAAAAGCAATAGCACCCGCGCTTCTTATTTCTTTTCTTTCGTGGGTTATTGCCATTTCAAAATGGAAAATAAACTCGTGGGTATTTTATATATTGGGTAATAACGAACTCGGGCCAAGGGCTTTATTACCGCGGGTGTTATTGCACTGCACCTTAATAACCATTTTTTGAAAAATGGTTTTCCACTCCAATGTACATATATATGTATATAATATATGGTAAAGATAGAAGTGAAAGAAAAGTTTGAAAAGTGCCAAAAGTTTGTACCTATGTAAAAAATCCTGCACACAAAACACCTACATTTGAGTAGATAAGAACGAAAACTCATCATACCTATCCACTTTAATCAAAAATTGAGATTTTGATGCAGATTTGTTAAGCTGGGCATATTGAATACTTTTTAAAGAAAATTTGACAGCGTTACCCCTCTAAACCCCTTTAATATTGATGTCAAATATCGTAATTTTTTCCAAAACTCTCGATATCCACAGCGCAATTTACATTAAAACTTTCCATATCCATTGTAAGAAGCAGGTTTGCTTTCTTCTTATCCATCATAGGCTATTGATTATGTTTTATAAGAATGAACTAAAACTTTCACGTGTTTTTATTGTAAACAATTTTAAATGGGTCGTTAAAGATTGGAAAGTAGTGGAGTGCTTTTATATTAGAGGGTGCAATACTGAGAGGTGGGGAAACTGGCCATATCCAATCATTTGTAGCAAAACTCTTCATATCCAAATTTAACTGTTAAATATCTTTTAAACGGAACTTCCAATATTTGTTTGCTCTCAATCATAACACAGATTTAAAGATCTTTTATTATAAGTACAAAATAAAGTCTTTTATAACATCTACCATTACACCTTAATTAGGTAGTTTTTTTTTCATTTGCACAAAATGAAAATTTTGGATATGACGAGTTTTGGTTCTCAACTACCTACCTACTCAGTTGTAAAAACTAACCCACATACCTACATACCTATATTCCAATGTATAACTACCTCTTCCTCTTCCACCATAGAAACCCAAAAATCTTGCAGACAATACGCCTACAGCTGTGAAAAAAACAAATACACCACATGTATACCTACCCCTTTCTCTTGCACCATAAAAACCCCATAAGCCAAAGAGAATATCCAAAACTGTTCTTTTTTGTGTCTTTAAGCTTTATCTGCATTATAAAAAATGTAAACAAAACGGATAACCAAAACAAAATTGAATATTTTCTCCAAAATGCCTTCTACCTGATTCACTCTAACTCTCATGAATTCAGTATACGTCTTTCCCGTGCTTATTCTATTCTTCATTTCCGCCCTCCCACTTATTCCACAATTCTCCACGTCAAGGTACCCCTTGGAGACTTGAGATGTCGCCCTCTTCGAGTGCCACAATGATAGTACTATGGTTTTCATATACAAAGGTTCCACCGAATCATCCCGCCTCCGCCAAATTTACACTGAGTCTCAGTAAGATATTATCACAAATCAAAGGGCACGGTAGTGCCCAGCCATGTTCGCGGCACTACCTTTTACAGGAACAAACTCAGGCGATTTTCAACCCCCCTCTAACTTCAGTACCAATAAAGTCAGAAACTTCAAATTCGGAGAATTTGCTGAACTGATCAAACACACCACCAAATTTCAACTCTTTAGCATTAGTAGTTCCCAAGATATAGGACTTCAAAAATCGTAAAAACCGTAACTGACTGACTCACTGACTCACTGGCTGACTGACTCACTGACAGATCATCAAAATTATGGAGGACTTCCCGACATCGTAGAAAATTGAAATTTCGCACAACAGTAGGCCTTGTGGTACATACAAAGGAAAAAATCGAAAATCTGCAATTTTCTATTCAGGGGGCGTGGCATCCACCCACTTTCTTAAATATTCTATAAATTATATGGAGCCTTTCCGATTGTTGTAGAACAATAAAAATTGGTAAGTTGGTAGGGTTTGAGGTACTTAGAAAGAAAAGAATTGAAAATTGGAAATTTACATACAGGGGAGGTGGCATCCACCCACATTCTTAAAAATTCTTATAAATTATATGGAGCACTTCCGATTGTTCTAGAACGATGAAAATTGGTAGGTCCTTAGGGCTTAAGGTACTTAGAAAGAAAAAAATTGAAAAATTGGAATTTTGCATTTAAGGGGCATGGTATCACAAATAATCATATCCAGATGTCTCACGCATATGGAGCAAAATGACCTATGAAATTGAAAAAGCTATATTTTTCAAAGCTTTTAAAAAGCGAGTTTTACTACAAAAATGAAAGCACCTTCCCCAGACTTTTGTATCTTTGACTCTGTTGGAAAATATCTATGTCTATCTCTTCTTCTCTGTCGATTTCGTTTTTGTTTCTGCAATGCTAGCTTTGCCCCTTAAGCAACGATCAAGTCAGTGTTTTTTTTTTGTTTTACTTTGCTTTACCGGTTGTTGAGTAGGTATCTACTTTTTTTTGTCTGAGGCTTGCAACGAGGAACAAAAAGTATGAACTCATTTCTCCATTGTAATTGTATGCATGTATAGGATGTAATTTGTGGCCTTGAGGGTAGGTAGAGAAAGATTTTTTTGTGGCGGAGATATTTCTGACGGTGGTTTTTCACAAATAAAATCCGCATTTTTAATTTTATCGACAAAATACAAATGCAGTCCTGACAAGAAGAATAAGTTTAATGAATTGGTAAAAAATTCCACATTTGTTCATGTTTTGTATATTTAAAGAGCTATAACCAATTTTAAGCAAAAAATGGAGCTCACATATTCTTATTCAATGTTTGTTCAGTGCTACGTACAAAATTTTAAGATTCAGAAAATGGTCTCACAATTTATAAAAAAAAAATAATGTTTTTTTTTACTTAAAAGTTGAACAATATAAATAGACTAAGAGCCCACAGCAGATTTTGGGTGTGAGTGATAGTAAAAAAAGAAGTACCTATAGGCGTCGAAAGCTTCATTAAGGGCTATTCAAAAAAAAAAAATCAATGTCTTACAGTTCGCAACTGGGGCCTTTGCGAATAACAGTGCATTGAAAAAAAAATATGAATGCAACGTCGAAGGTAATCGTGTTAGCCGAAATTGGTTTTCACCCCTCCCTAGATAAGCTCCGCGGTTCCCATATCACAGAATCTGAGATCATTTGAGTGTTTAATTCGCCCTGCCAGACTGTTTAAAAAAACCTTTTTTCACTTAGCATTTTGAATTTTGTAAAAGGTCTGGTAGAGCGAACTATAAACTCAAATGGTTTCAATGGTGTTGTGTGACCAGAGGAGCTTATCTAGGGAGAGGTGAAAACCAATTTCGGCTAACACGATTACCTTCCAAAGTGCATTCATATTTTTTTTTTCCAATGCACTGTTAATTCCAAAGGCCCCAATTGCAGACTGTAAGACTTTGATTTTTTGGAATAGCCCTTAATGAAGCTTTTGACGCCTATACTTCTTTTTTTGCTATCACTCACACACAAAATCTGCTGTGGGCTCTCGGTCTAACAGGCAAGGCCACAAGCTGGAGAAACCAAAAATCTTTGGAATAATTGTTTTAACACATTTCTAACGATTTTATTTTAAAATTAAATTTTAACAACATCAAGTCCAATCAGAGCATTTTATGAGCTGTGATCTTTCGATCACAATGAAATTTCTTTATATAGATTTTTTGTTCGTTTTGAGGGTTGTCATGCGTTTATTAATTTATTTTACTGTAAATAAACGTTAAAATCGATATCAATTTATCACCCCGTTTACAGAATCCGACGAATGAATTGCGGAGGGAATCAGACTCAATTTGGACATTTTTACTATGAGCCAAATGTCAAAATTGAGTCAGATCAGATCAAGATCCCATCAGTAGATCCAAAGTTATAAGCGAATCGAAATTTCCCTACAAGAAAATCATTCATCAAATCACATTTCCTTTACCAAAGAAAGTTCCAATTCAAAACAAAAAGATCTTTACGAAATCACATTCACAACCCGCAAACTCCTAATACAAAAACAAAACAACCACCAGCCACATAGACGCCAGCCAAACCAATGCACACAGAAACAGCAGCCAGCAATAAAAAAAACAACACACACACAACATGAGAATTGCGGTAGTCCACGAAACCCAACAAATAAAAATAAAATAAATCAAGGGGAAATAGAGCTCACGAACAAAAATGACAACAGAGAGAAAGAGATGCGTGTACCTTACCTAATGAGAATGAGAAACGAATTTTTTTTATAGATTTTGTATCTATATATATATATATAAGATACAAAAGCCAGCAGCGGTAGGTGAGCTGCTGGCTTTTGTATCTTTGTTTGTTAAAGCTGTTGGGTTTTGTATCTTTGTCAGGTAAGACAGGTAAGGCAATTTCTTAAGACATTTTCTTCTATGGGGCTGAGACATCTGTATATGATTATTTGTGGTTAAAGTACCATACAGAAAGCTTAAGTCAAACTTTTCGACCATCAACGCCTTGGAGGGTTGCCGCTATATTGATTTAAAGAGTGAATTCGTTTTTAACGAATAATATCCGTAATATTAAATTTATCGCAAAAATAAAAATGCATTCCTAACAAATGCATTTCTGCAAATTTCAATAAATGATATTTTTTCGATTCAAAATTGCTTTTTTATGGCCTTTAGTCCTATAAATTGGCGTTTCGTTCGGCTTACTCACTTGAACTCATCAGTGACATAGTGAGGGCTTTGTCATACGCAATTTATATTAGGTTCAGTTCAACTTACATGAATTTTTCAACAAAAATCCACTGTAAACTATATCCAACAAGATTAGAATTCCTAATCATTAAGCTGGAAGTTTTTTTTTTTTTCTAATCTTGTTGGATATAGTTTACAGTGGAATTTCGTTGAAAAATTCATGTAAGTTGAACTGAACCTAATATAAATTGCGTATGACAAAGCCCTCACTATGTCACTGATGAGTTCAAGTGAGTAAGCCGAACGAAACGCCAATTTATAGGACTAAAGGCCATAAAAAGCTATTTTGAATCAAATTCAATTCAATTTCTTTTATTGAACATTATATATACAATCTGGCTTATAACTAATATGATACTATGATAAATTTACATTTGTTGGCACATAGGGGGCCTAACGTTATACAATGTCTTAAGTTTAACAAATTATAGATATATAAATTACATGTCAAAAAATTTAAATTAAAAGTCGGCTGACTTAATCGCTCTCAGGGTGTTCATTCCCGGTTGTCAATGAATGGCTATTTTGAATCAATAATTCAACAAGTCCAATCCTTAATGCTAAGTCTTCTACTTGGCTGATTTATTTCAGTAGTATATAGAATTTGTATTATAAAACCTTCTTATATAGAAACTATGCCTGGCCCAGGGCAAAAAAACTTCCAGCTTAATGATTAGGAATTCTAATCTTGTTGGATATAGTTTACAGTGGATTTTCGTTGAAAAATTCATGTAAGTTGAACTGAACCTAATATAAATTGCGTATGACAAAGCCCTCACTATGTCACTGATGAGTTCAAGTGAGTAAGCCGAACGAAACGCCAATTTATAGGACTAAAGGCCATAAAAAGCTATTTTGAATCAATAATTCAACAAGTCCAATCCTTAATGCTAAGTCTTCTACTTGGCTGATTTATTTCAGTAGTATACAGAATTTGTATTATAAAACCTTCTTATATAGAAACTATGCCTGGCCCAGGGCAAAAAAACTTCCAGCTTAATGATTAGGAATTCTAATCTTGTTGGATATAGTTTACAGTGGATTTTCGTTGAAAAATTCATGTAAGTTGAACTGAACCTAATATAAATTGCGTATGACAAAGCCCTCACTATGTCACTGATGAGTTCAAGTGAGTAAGCCGAACGAAACGCCAATTTATAGGACCAAAGGCCATAAAAAGCTATTTTGAATCAATAATTCAACAAGTCCAATCCTTAATGCTAAGTCTTCTACTTGGCTGATTTATTTCAGTAGTATATAGAATTTGTATTATAAAACCTTCTTAGATATTTTTTCAAATTTTGTGCATTAAACGAGTTATAACCAATTATCAGCAATAAAAATGGAGTTCACACTTTTTTAGTCAATTTTTTTTCTTTCACTATTAACCGAAAATTTCTTTCAAAAGTTCTAGTTATCACTATATACTACAGTTTTGTTCTTAACATTTTTATAAGCAATTATTGCTTACCAACTGTATTGCCTGAAAGGTATCCGCACATCATTATAATTATAAGTGTTTCCAAAGTGTTAGTGGTGTTTTTTTTCAATATGGAAACGGGAAAGACATTTTTTATTTTTAAGTTCGTTGAAAGACTAGCTCAAATCCAAACTTTCGACCAAAAAACTCCTTTCAGGTTTGCCGCTATCTTCAATTAAGGAGTGAACTTTTTTTTCACAAATAAAATCCGCATTTTTAATTTTATCGACAAAATACAAATGCAGTCCTGACAAGAAGAATAAGTTTAATGAATTTGTAAAAAATGCCACATTTGTTCATGTTTTGTGTATTTAAAGAGCCATAACCAATTAAAAGCAAAAAATAGAGCTCACATATTTTTATTCAATTTTTGTTCAGTGCCACGTACAAAATTTTAAGATTGAGAAAATGGTCTCACAATTTATTAAAAAAATTAATGTTTGTTTATTTACTTAAAAGTTGAACAATATAAATAGACTAAGAGCCCACAGTAGATTTTGGGTGTGGGTCATAGCAAAAAAAGAAGTAGAGGCGTCGAAAGCTTCATTAAGGGCTATTCAAAAAATCGAAGTCTTACAGTCCGCAACTGGGGCCTTTGCGATTAACAGTTCATTGAAAAAAAAAATATGAATGCAACGTCGAAGGTAATCGTGTTAGCCGAAATTGGTTTTCACCCCTCCCTAGATAAGCTCCGCGGTTCCCATATTACGGAATCTGAGATCATTTGAGTGTTTAATTCGCCCTGCCAGACTGTTTAAAAAAACCTTTTTTCACTTAGTATTTTGAATTTTTAAACGGTCCGGTAGAGCGAACTATACACCATCTGACCTTAAATAATATATTTGATTGTCTTGGAGAAAGGGGGTCATGACCCCCATACTCCGTTCGTATATTTGCAAATTTTAACATTTGAAAATTATGTGGTTGTATTCCCTCACCCCAAAAATGTAGGTATACCTAGACACCAAGTTTGGGGTCCTAAGTGATTAAGAAGCTGAGATATTAATAATGTAGGTACCTAACTTTCAAAATGGCGACTATAAAATCCAAGATGGCTGACCGCCGAGATGGGTCCTACCCTTAACCTCAAGCTATGGACCTAAGTAATACCCAAACAAAATTTGGTGCTTTTTTCCGGCAAAAACAGATTTTCTTGCTAAGCGACCCTACTATTAGAACGGATATAAAATAAGTTTCTTATACGGATATAAGAAACAAAAAAGAACACAAACACAACAAATACCAAATTCAGTGTCAAAATGAAGACTGAACTGAACTTCTCTTCTAATGTCAAATTGCATCATAAATGACATTTGCATAGCTTGCTTTAAAAATTTTCTTAAGGGTCTGTTCATGTTTTATGAGTTTCGTAAGTTTTTTTGCAAGTTTCTTAAATCCAACCAACTTTATATGGAAAAAAGAAAGCTCGTGTTTGAGAAATGTTTTTTTTATCAGTGTTTTTCTTATAAACGTGTTTCTTATAAACACACATTTAAATATTAAAATATATGGGAAAGTACACGGTGCTTTGGTTCAAGTTTCTTCTAAGCGAGGTTTTCTTATAAGCGTGTTTCTTATAAGCGATAAATACTGTAATTATTCTTCCCGAAATATTTGTGCAATGTTCGCCCAGTCTCACTTCTCATATCAGAATAGTTTTGCTTTGAGGGCTAAACACATCCATTCTGGCATAAAAATAACAGAAAGGTAATGATGTTAACACAGATATAGCGAGGAAAGCATCCATCTGTGGATATATTTCGTAGATACATACCTACCTTCGTAAATGTATATTTCCTACTTGCTTAAGGGGGTTTGGCCATAAGCCGTTTAAGAATATATCCTTCCGACGGCTAGGCTACATTTTAATAGTTCCCTCAAAGTACGTCACCCATCTGACGGAACGCCTTCCTAACACCAAACCAATAGTTTCAGTTAGCGTAATAGATTCATCTTCGTGTCGTGGTCGTATAATCTTTTACTCGCGCACAGTTCAAGTGAAATATTATGTTACTTTGTGCAGTGTGCAGCCATGGACAACAAGGCTCAGGAAGCGTGCGTCGTACATCTAACAATTACTGGACGAAGGCAGAACATCTCTTACACCCGCCCGATTTTCCGATGATTTATTGCACGTTACCGAGCAAATTGATTCGATGTGGCATTGCCCGCAAACCGAACCAGAAACGAGTGCCTGGTATGTCCGCTCCGGTTCCCTCCGCAAAGCAAATGGGTTGTAGCGAGTTGCGCACCAATGTTTGGTGTGAATGTGGCAGCTACAGCAGTGCAAATTATTTAATTTAAATTCGACATAAGGCTTGCTTGATCTTGTGGCGATAAACGTGCAAGTATCGCTGCATTGTCGGATCGGCTTACAGAGCTGGCCTCAGCTGGGTCTGGGCTTCACTAATAATAATGATGTTAAGGTGATGACTGTGTTATTTTCATTTATTGCATTTGCACACCTAAATTGATGTCTGAGTTGTTTGTGTGCACCCTGAGGGATACTTTTAAAATACCTATGTTTCTCTAAGGACTGGACGGACATCAATGAGAGGTAAAAATTGGGTCTGAGTCTGACTCTGAATGAAGTTATTGCATGGTAGGGCAGAGTGCAGAGGAGACAGAAAACAAATTCAAAGAGAGTGATGGGAACATTCGGGTCGCGCTTATTGGTATGGCGTGACTGCAGAAGTGTAAAACGTTTTGCATTCCATTCAATCAAACACACATACCTACACACTTTGACGTGGTGTAACCGTAAGATCGTGTAGTGATTGGTATCACGAAGTCATAACTTGTATTGTTTAATTCTTTTGGGTCATTACGTATTTGAAGGAGGAAAGGGTAAACAAATATGTCTGTTTATTAATTTGACTAAAAAAACAATTATTTTAGTAATACCATGAATCATTAAAAATTATTTACATATTTAGAAACGGTTCAATAGCTTTTTGTTAAAAAAGATTGGGTTTTTTTGTTCATTCTTAATATAACCAGAATCAGAATATTCGCATTTGGGTGATTCTCCGCCAACTGTGATTTTTTTTTAGAAAATTTTCAAAAATTGAAACATCTTGGAAATTATTTTTTTTTTTTTTTTTATTGCTTCATTTAGTCAGAGTGTTAAATCAGAACAAGCATTTTGCTACAACTTTTAAAAAACATAAAATATGGTGAAATGTACTAAAACTGGAATAGATAATAATGACACTCTTTTTTATTTTTTATTTGTTCTCTCTCTTTTTGACCATATTTTTGTTGAGATTCTTTATTGTCTAACATGTTTTGACCTCTTACATTTCTACTTCCCTTTTCTTTTCTTTAAAAAATTATCTCTTTTTCGTTTTTGAAGTCTGTTCTTCTGAATGCCAACCATTTTCTTTGTGCTGGGTTATTACTTAGTTTTTATTGCACGGAAAAATTTTTGTTTGGCTCGTTTATTTAACATCACTTCTCATGGTAATGAAAATAAAATGCACGACTGGGTCGCACGTACTTCCTCTTATGTTCAAGACACTGCGAGTTTAAGAAAATTGTATATACAAACATGGAAATTATGAGAGAAAAATGTAGAGAAGCATGAAATACGACATTTAAATTGGCTAAAACAACTTTTTTGACAGTTTGAGGTGAAAAGAAAGTATGCCATCTTAATTCATGATGGAATATGATTGTATGGGAAAAAAAAATTTAAAATCGTTGGAGCGGTTTTTTTTAAATTAATTTTTTATATATAAAATTCTTGAAACATTTTTATGAACAAATTTTGGTATGCATTTATATTATTATATATTTAAACTATATATTTATGTGTATATAAAAACAAAATTTTCAAAAAAAATTGTCAACCCGTTTTTGAGACATCGAATTTTCAAAAAAAAAGTTTGAAACTTTTTTTAAAATCCAAAAACTTTTCTTTTGAAAATTTTGATATGCAATATTTTTAATCTTATCTGAAATTTGTATATAAAAAAATTCATTTAAGTCCGTTGAGCTGATAACGAGAAAACTCAAAATAAAAAAATACGTTCTATGACAGGTACTACTAATGGTTGCTATGTGTAAAATTTTATAATTTTTAATGGTAGATCGTACTAATTTTAGTATATGAAAAAAGTTTAATCAAAATCGTAGGAGTCGTTTTCAAGCAAAAAAATATTTTCCTTTCCGGTTTTTTCACTTTTGTATGGAAGGTACCGTTATTTTTTCATAAATATAAAATTTTTTCCAAAAATATTTTAGAGTGTACTAAAAAAGTCTTAAACATCGAGTTTCAAAAAAATCTATGATGCTGTTTTCGAAATATTTGATTTTCCAAAAAAAAATTTGAAATATTTTTAAAAATCAGAAAAATATTTTTTCAAAAATGTTGATACACAAAACTATTAAAATTTTTTGGATGCTTCTGTATAAAAAAAATAATTTAAATTGGGCATAACATTTTGAAGAAAATCAAAAATTAAAAAAATGGTTCCTTGGGAGGTACCATTTTTGAAAAATGGTTTTCCATCCAAAGAAAGCCTTTACTAATATAAATTTATTGAATTTTTTTTAAGAAAAGTCGTCGAGCCGTTTTTTAAAAAAAAACGATTATGTAAATTTACCAACAAAAATGTATGGCAGGTACCGTTATTTTTGGTTCTAAAAAAAAAATGAAAAAAACATGCGGGCATAATCACCAAAAACCACTATGTACCAAGTTTGAATAAAATCGATCGAGCCGTTTAGGCTGTAGACGAACAGACAGACAGACAGACAGAATTGTGCCACCCACTTTTTTGGTGTTCTCTATCATCGTTATATCATGTTTGATTGTTATCTCAAAATTTTTTTTTGCATGAATCCAAAACTCTAATCTATAATCGAAAGTAAGAATAATTTCTAGGACAATTTTAACTTACCTATGCCGTTAATAGGAATACAAAATTCTGATAAACAACCAAAAACATGTTATAACATGCTTAGAAACTGACAGTACTGACAAATAAATTTGTGTACTTTCATCGCATGAAAACATCACTCTTAAAGTACAACAACGTGCAAAAAATAAAATGACTGTTGTTAACTATATACTATCTATTTCTTTTAGAAAACCACAATTTATATGTGTTAAAACTAAAATATGGCGGCTGAGCGGGAAATCTTTTGAATTCAAAAATAAAACCAAAACCTCGGACAACATTCATTCATGATTATTTTTTATCAGCAATAAGTATGTTGTCCTAACCTTTACAAAATTTTGTCAAGTAGGTAAGTATTGCACTAAAACTTTTCTAAGGATAGCATTTTTATTCAATGAAGTATATAATTAGGAAATAGTAGATTTATTTGGAAAAACAAGGAACGGACATGCCACGGTAATGACATTTTGACTACACTTTTGCAAGCCATGTGGAGTAGGTGGCAAATTTAGTCATGATATCGAATGTAGATTGTAGTAAATAGCCATTCACCCAATGCAAACCAGAAATTTATCGGTTGAGATTTTTTTTTTTAATTTTTTGAAATATCTCTCAGTGGTTGAGTTTTTTGCGAAAAAATAAATGGAAAAGGTCAACCTTTAACCTTTTTCGCTGAAAATAAATCAAAAATGGGTTTTACGATTTTGAATTTTGTTATAATCAAGCCTTTTTGATTATATTTTATGAAAAAATATTTTCAGTATCTTTTATTTAATTGAAAGACTAAGGGCATGTTTCACATTCTCTGAGTAAAGTTCTGATTAGTTATTCGACACATAAATTCTGAGGCAGGGTCATATGTTCACAAATAAAAAAATATTTATGAATTTATTACTTAATTAGGTGGGTCATAAAACAATAATTGTGAATTTTTCTTCTGTGGACATATTACCCTGTGCTAATATTTATGTGTCGGATATTTAATCAGAACTTTATTTAAGCATTGTGAAACAAACCCTAAGGGTTTGATTATATACATATGTACATACATAATAGTCACCAACGGACGCAGAAGTGGTCAAGACCACTAGCAAACGTCCCCGAAAATGTGTTTTTTTTTTTGCGTTTTAAGACTTTTGGGTTATCACTCTTAATATATTCATAAGGCCAGAGTGTGTATGGATATGCATAAATGAAAGACGTTAAAGTAGCCCTCAAACCACCGCAATTTTTTCGAGTTTTTTAGCAGTTACATAAGTGGAACTCAAATCGTCGATACCTACCTTGAGGTACCTAATAGAAAAAGCAAATGCACGAAAATATTGCACTTGCAAGAATACTTAGCCATTTGTATTCGATCGTGAATTCTAAAATGGCATCATACCATGCAAAAATATTTGTCAAATTCGTCCTTTTTAGCTACATTTAGACCTACCATTTAATTGTCCGTGTACATTGTTCATTTTGTCCGTACGCGGAAAAGCGAAGGTGTAAATAATAATACCAAGCATGAATAACGAAGAAATTCAAAGCCCTTTTTTAATTTTCGATGAACTTTGTACGTTGTTCGTTGTTTGCGAAACAACCTTCACCGAATGTAGGACGAAAGTCTAAATGCATCTTTATGCTTCAAATACATTCAGCAACCATTACATTTATCTGTTTTGACGGTGGCACATACAGCTTTGAATGTTTTAATTCCCAGTTAAATTTGTTTATCAATACTTCATCTGACCATTAAAATACTGAGAACTTTAACTACTAGTAAGACGTATTCAGATATTGTGAAACATAAATGAGGTTGTTAATTGACGAATAAGTTCAAAGTAGCTTAGTTGAAACTTTAATCAGAGAATGTGAAACAAGCCCTAAGAAATTTAGTTTAAAGATTTTATTAGTTTTTACCTCTTTGGAGCACAAGTTTTTAAGCAATGGCGAAAGGAAATAGCAATTCGAACAATGTGGTTTTTTGTTATTTTTATGCATATACAATTGACAATTACTTATTCGATGAAAGTAATGATACAGTATTAACAAAAAATATTTGTACATGCAAAGTTTTATTAGTGTACATTTATGATCAAAATAATTTTAATTTAAGAATCTGATCTTAGTTAAATAGGCTGAACAGATTTATTGCACAAAATCACTCATAACCAGAGTTGCTAAAATTTCAATGCAAAAGAAATGCATTTTTCATTAAAAATAAAATTTTACTGCAATGTGAAAATGTGCGGATCAAAAATTGCCTGCATAAAAAAAAAATATGAAAAATTGTTTGCAAAAAAAAAAATTCCAGTAAAATTTAATTTTTGCAGTTCCATAATTTTTAATCAAAATGAACAAGTGGCGGAAACATGTGCACTCAAACAAATAAAGAAGTTTGAAGCCTTAACCAAGAAGGTAAGCAGCAATGAAAATGAGAGTTCTGATTACTATGTGAAAAATCTATCCAGTAAAGAGCTTGATAATAGTACTTATTCGATACTGTCAAAAGGTATGAATTTTGCACCAACACCACCGAAAATTCCAATTGAGGAAATTATTGGTTGTGTTGAAGAATCGTTACGTAAGAATAAGATTGACAGAATTGTGTCTGAAACCATACGCCAAGACGTATCAGTTTTAATTCGAAAAGCGAAAAGTATAAAATCCAACGTAACAGAAAAAGAGATGAAAGCTTTGATTAAACTCAAAAAAGATGAAGATCTGATTGTTTTGCCTGCGGACAAAGGGAATTGTACTGTTGTACTTGATTTAAAAGAGTATGACAGTAAAATACTTTGTCTTCTCAATGATTAACTTACATATAAAGAAGTTAATTATGATCCTACTTCAAGAATTTTAAGAAAAGTTAGACAAAAAATTGAACTCTATGTAAATCAGCTCTTACAAAAACAAATTTGACTCCGTCGTGTCCCCAACCTCCAAAGCTCTATGGCTTACCAAAGGTACATAAAGATAAGGTCCCTTTGAGACCAATTGTAAGCCAGATTGACTCTCCAACATATCTTGTTGCTAAAGAGTTAGCGGGGTTATTAAAACATCTGATAGAAGACTCCCCATCAGCGGTTAAAAATTCACAGCATTTTCTATCCATAATTAAAGATTTACGAATTAAAGATGATGAGATAATGGTTAGTTTTGATGTCACTTCCCTATTTACAAATGTGCCGATAAAAGAATGTTTAGAAGTCATTAAAACGAAGCTTTCTTCTTCTGATGGTGACTCAAAGCTATTAGAACTTCTTGACTTATGCCTAACGTCCGGATATTTTCTTTACAATGGAAAATATTACTTACAAGTAGATGGAGTAGCAATGGGTTCACCAGTTGCGCCCATCGTAGCCGACATATGGATGCAACATTTTGAAGAGCGGGCTATAGAGTCATCACCAATAAAACCCATAATTTGAAAGAGATACGTTGATGATACGTTCTGTGTATTAAAGAAAAATGATGTAGATAATTTTCTAAGCCACCTAAATTCGATACACAGTAAAATTCAATTTACAATTGAGATAGAAAAAGAAAATTCGTTGGCGTTCTTAGATGTCCAACTGGTTAAAAAACTAGATGGATCAATCGGCCACACAGTCTTTAGAAAAAGTACACATACCGACAGGTACTTAAATGCTTCATCTCACCACCACCCAACGAACTTCACATCAGTTGTGGCAGCTTTAATTAATCGAGCTCACACAATCTGCGATTCCGATCATCTTCAGGAGGAACTAGAAAATGTCGGTAGAGCTCTAAAAAAGAATGGATATAATGACCATCAGCGATCGTGGAAACGAAATCAAAACCAATCGAAAAGCCCTTCGAACCCCATGTCAACAGAAAAGCGTGCCTTCCTCCCTTACAGGAAAGGAGTTTCGGAAGGAATCGGAAGAATATTGGCAAAATATGGTATAAAAACTATATTCAAACCTCCACCCAAAATCCGCCAAATACTAAGATCTCCGAAAGACAAAATACAGTTCCAAAACCCAGGTGTCTATTCTGTTCCATGCAGTTGTGGCTCATCCTATATAGGAGAGACAAAAAGAGCGATAAAAACACGATTAAATGAACATATAAAAGCCGTTCAAAACAACTCTGTCACAAAATCGGCTATAAGTGAACACTTGGCATATAATGAAGGGCATTTCATTCGGTTTGATAAAGCCAAATCAATATCAACAGAACGCTTTTATGTGCCAAGAATCGTACGGGAGGCTATTGAAATTAAAAAGCATACGAATTTTAACAGAGATCAAAGTTTTAAATTATCAAGTGCATGGGATCCACTCATAAATAGCTTAAAGCAACAACAAAAACCTAGCAATGAACCAACTGATGTAACAAGTGTTGTGTGTACACAAGAATACATAGATCTTATGCAATTGCAACAACAACAACAACAACAACTACAGGTGCCATCCACAACGCACCGGTATAACTTGAGAACAAGAGAAAATTGACAACTCAAAATCAAATTAGTATAACCCGTGACCACGAACAGTGTAATCCGTTCGAAACGTCGGGTAACCAAAATAATTAAACGAATTAATTATATAATTAAAAAAGATCATTTATACGTGGTAAGTCCGAAAAGTTTTTCTATAATACAAAATAAAATACATTTTTATTTTGCGAAACCAAGTATGCCAATCGATTAAGAAGGGGGGTATTACCTATGCATATTTTAACACTGTCAAATAAAATGTGTTCTAGTGATCCCACAACCTTGGCGGGAACACTAGGTAATACCCCCTTCTAAATCGATTTGCATACTCGGTTTTTCAAAATTTTGAGGTTGATATGCTTACCCTTGTCAAATAAAATGTGTTACAGTGGTCCCACAAAGTTGGCGGTAACACTAGGTAATACCCCCCTTCTAAATCGATGGGTATACTCGGTTATTCAAAATTTTGAGGTTGACATTTTAACACCTGTCAAAAATCGTGTTCATGTGAATCTACGTCCTCTCACAAAATGAGTACTTCATACAAACTCATTTGAAATTCGTATCGTGCAAAAAATTTTCATATTGCTTTAACATTTTTTTTAATGCAAAACATTTTTATTTTGAATTAACATTCTTTTTAATGCAATAAACAAACGGACTTTCTGATTGATCAATTTGCAGATGAGATTTATTTTTTTCTCTCAGTGATAAATTTAATTTCGGTCAACGAAACATTAAACAAATCAAATAAAAGGTTTCTCTCAGAACTTAACCGAAAAAATTTCTTTTTTAGAATAAAGGTTAGTGAGTGATTTTTATTGAAAATAATAACAAATGAGAGTTATTGAAGAACCTTTCAAAAGGTTGAGTTTCATTTCTGATCTCTGATAGTAATTATAATCAAAATAACAGAAATTATAATCAAAATCAAAACTATAGAAATATAGAAATTGTTATACTCTCCAGTTGTTCGCAATTAGAGATAAAATGTCAATTATGGTTTTATATTATTTTATTAGTTTTAACCTTTATCGTGACAATCTCTCAAACAACAATACAATAATAATAATAAAAATAAAATTCTAAAATCATTTTCAAAACATTGCTTGATCATTTTATAAATTCTAAGTAATTTTACTGAACAGGTCTCCACATCTCTTCGATGTTTTTAAGCTTCAGTCGTAACCTTGGATTTCCTGGATTACTTGTTCCATCAGTACTCACGTGGGATGAAGATTCTGGAAAAGAATTAGATTCACTGTCATGTTTTTTTCGGCTCTGTAGTTCTTGATTTTCTTTAAGTTATTAATGTTTCGTCTACACACTTTTCCATTTTCAGCTCGTACTTCTTCTTGACGAATATACAAAACTGACATGATTAATAGGGCCAACAGCAGAAAGACGTTTAAGAATATTTTATTCAAACCGTTGAAATTAACTCTGTACTACAGGCGCTAAACCGATTTAAGCGCCTTGTCATCACCAAGAAAAATTAATCCGTCCCGACTGGACGAGAATTTCTTATTTGACAGATGAATCTCAGCAAAATCGCTGGGTTGGAATATATTTTTATTTACAACTTAATATGCTTTTTTTTAAGCAAAAAATCGTCGAAGACAGCATGTGAATTTCGCCAACAATGCCAGTGGTTCAAGCGAATCTTGTGATGCTCTGGTCTGTGGTGCTAATTTTTTCAATGGAAGTGGTGTTGAGGGAGACAATTGGTTTCTGGATTCCGGTGCGAGTCAACACATGACTTATCATCGGGAATGGCTCACAAATTATTGCGAATTGAAGGTACCAATGGCTATAACAGTAGGGAAGGGAGCTAAAATTTTGGCATATGGTAAAGGTGATGTCAAGGTTATGTCATATAATCGCAACACGTGGGAGCACAAGCGTTTGATGGATGTCAATTTTGTACCTGAAATCAAAGTCAATTTATTTTCATCTGGGAGCACCCTCGACAAAAACTACAAGTTAGTTTCAGATTGTAATTCTTGTGAAATTTTGAAAGACGGAAAAATAATAGCAGTAGGTGTGCGAAGTCATAGTTTGTATAAAATGCTTTTAAGAGTGATTTTGGCAGATGGGAAACTGGATACAGGCATTGAATCTGCAAATTTCTCATCAACTGGTGAATCAATTGAAAAATGGCATCAGAAGCTTGGTCACATGAATATTAAACAAGTGCGAAGTGTTCTTAAGCAGCACAAAATAAGTTATCTTGATCATCCTGATTTCTTTTGTGATGCATGCGCTTTGGGTAAAATGCATAGATTGCCTTTTAATGTAAGTAGCTCCAGAGCTGAGAAATGTGGTGAATTAATTCACACAGATTTATGTGGACCTATGCAGGAGAGCTCTATAGGTGGTTCCAGATATTTTTTATTGTTCAAGGATGATTTTTCAAATTTCAGGACAGTGTTCTTTTTAAAAGAAAAATCTGAAGTTCCGTTGTTGATCGAAAAATTCTTGAATCGTATAGAAACTGAAATCGATGGAAAGGTGAAAACTATGAGGTCAGATAATGGGCTAGAGTATAAAAATAAACTAGTAGAGTCGACACTTATGAAACATGGCGTTCAACATCAGACGTCAGTTGCTTACACTCCAGAACAGAACGATAGAGCCGAAAGGGACATGCGATTCATCACTGAAATTGCTCGAACATTACTTCACGCAAGGAATATTCCAATTAAGCTTTGGGCTGAAGCTGCAAACACAGCAGTTCACCTCATTAATCGATTTGGTCCGAGTCCTATGCATGAAAAGAGTCCATTCGAGCTGTGGTATGGAAAAAAGGCAGACGTTCAAGATTTAAAAACCTTTGGTTGTGAAGTGTTTGTCTACATTCCGAAGGAAAAGCGAAGGAAGTGGGACAAGAAGTCTTGGTCTGGATTTTTTGTAGGGTATTCAGATACTAGCAAAGCACAGTACACATATTGAAGGTAATATCATTAGCGTTTTCATTTTTGTTCAGTTCTGCGCATCCATCAAAATCAGTGAAAAATGGCGACTCTACGTGACCCCGACTAGTTAAACATCAAAATTTGTTGTGTGTTATGTGTTCATTTGTAACTTATTTATTCATAAACACAATTGTTTCGAGCTTTTTAGTGTTTATTAACATTTTTTTAGTGTTATTTAAATTATCCTTTTGTGTTTGCTTTCTTCGTTGTTGTTGTAATACAATGGAAGAGGTCACGTAAGGCTGCCATCTTGAATTTCTTTGACAGTTCTCATTTCGGACCACATGCGCAAGATAATACCTTAGATATGTGTACTGTGCTAGCAAAGGGTATCGCATATGGAACAAGCAGGGGAACAGAATTGAAGTTGCCAGAGATGTCGTGTTCAAAGAGGAGACAAACATTTATCTCAATGTGGATCGACATAATATGAATGGACAGTTCAAAGAGGAAGATGATAAAATGGAAGTTAAGGAACCTAAAACGGAGGCAGCTGAAATTCAGTCATTGAAGGCAGAAACTGGTGGTGTGGTAAATGTGGACAAGAATGGTGAAAAGGAGGCGTATAAATCGGATGGATCTGCTACAAGTACAAATCGAAGAGTACTTCGAAGTCGGGCAAAGCCAAGTGGTCAGATTTCGAGCGTGTTTGCTTGTGCAGAAGAAGGCTATGCATTTGTTGCACAATCTGATGAGCCTCTTTCTTATCAAGATGCTTTGAGAACCGATGAAGCTGAACAGTGGCAGACGGCAATGAATGAGGAAATCCAGTCCCACCGAGACAATTGTACTTGGGAATTGGTAGACCAACCGCATGACAAGAAGGTAATAGGATGTAAATGGGTGTTTAAAACCAAACTTTCTTCAGACAACCAGATTGAACGCTTTAAGGCCCGCCTTGTTGCCAAAGGTTTTAATCAGCAGCAAGGACTAGATTATGAGGAAACATTCAGCCCTGTAGCCAAGTTTACGTCCATTCGTGCGATTTTATCTATTGCAGTAAAGGAGAATCTACACCTGAAGCAGTTCGATGTGAAAACTGCGTTTCTCTATGGTGAATTAAATGAAGACGTTTACATGACCCAACCTCCAGGATATGAAGATAGATCGGGTCGTGTTTGCAAGCTCTTAAAAAGTATCTACGGACTAAAACAGGCTTCAAGATGCTGGAACCGTAAATTCACAAAGCAACTTGAAAATCTAGGATTTATTGAATGTAAAGCGGATCCATGTGTTTTTTCATTGAATCGGGGTTGTAAAAGGATTTTACTAGCCATATATATTGATGACGGGTTCATTGCTGTAAGTAGGACTCAGGATGCTTTGGAGGTTATCCACGAACTTCAAAGAAATTTCGATATAAAATTGAGCGAAGCTAATTTCTACTTAGGCTTACAAATATCTCATCAACCAGATGGAACAATTTATGTTAACCAGTCCAGTTACATCGAACGTATGCTGATTAAATTTAAAATGTCAGAAGCGAATCCAGTATCAACTCCATGTGTTGCGAACTACAAATTAGATACCACTATGGATGACAACTCACGTTGCTCAACACTCTATCCATTTCGTGAAGCTGTGGGGAGTATAAAGTATCTGATGCTTGCTACAAGACCAGATATTGCTTACTCGGTTGGTATTGTCAGCAGATACTTGGATAAACCAGAAGATCAACACATAAAGGCGGTCAAGAGGATTTTCAGATATTTGAAAACAACAAAGGACTTAGGTATTATGTTTAACAAATTTGAATCCTTTTCTTTCTCTTGCTTTAGTGATGCAGACTTTGCGGGCGATCTAGAAACAAGAAGGTCGACAAGTGGTTATGTTGTTTTGATGGGTGACAATCCAATATCATGGTCATCAAGAAGACAACATTGTACTGCCCTATCCACCACAGAGGCAGAGTATATAGCTGCATCGGAAGCAACCAAGGAGCTAATATGGTTCAAGACGTTCCTGGAAGACTTAATTCCAAATGTTAGTCTGCACCCTACTCTATATGTTGACAACCAAGGTGCCATCAAGCTAGCTAAGAATCCACAGTTTCATGCTAGAACAAAGCATATAGACGTACGAGTTCATTTCATCAGGGAAAAATATAATCAAAACTTTTTTGAGTTAGAATATGTTTCAAGTCAAGAACAGATAGCAGACATTTTTACGAAAGCTCTTTCAAAAGAGAAATTTGAGAAATTTAGAAAAAGTATGTCAATTATAAATGTTAAAACTTAATTTTGAAAATGGATTAACTTATAAATTTTTTGAATTTTTGAATTAATGTAATGAATTTTAAATTGTAATTTTTTGTAAAGTTTAAAACTGGTGGAAGCCTTATTTTTTTGAAGATCAGTATTTAATAAAAGGTGGAAGTATTGAAAATCTTGGAACTCACTGTATTACTAAATACTGAATATGTAATTATGAACTTTTAGTACACACAATTCTCTTATATCAACAAATACAATATGTTATTTACTGTATGCTTTATTTAACCTCAAGACACTTGATCTTTTAATAAATCAATCAGTTATTGTAAAACCACCAAGCACTCGACTTTTCTTTGGGAATAATAATGGGCCTTACTAATAATCAAACACTAATGTCGACTATTAACTAACTGAGAGGTTAAAATAAAATGTGGTGCTTAAACAGAATGCTACCAATAAACAATTTTACCCTTTTGCTAACAAAATCCTCAGACTTCCCTTGTAGCCCAGGAAAAATGTACTTTCGCTGCGGAAAAATTCCAAGTGAAGATTTTTGAATGCAATTATCTTTATTTGTGCCTAAGGAATACGCATGCGAAAGTCTACAAACGAAACTGGCTTGCGTTAAAAGTTATTCAAGGTTAAATATCGAAAATACCGGTTTCCCACGTATAACTTTGAAACGGTACATGGTATTAAAAAGTAATGCATACAAAACTTGTAGATAATATGATTATCTACAAGAAATGTTAAAACACTTTTTTTTCTCTGACTGATGGTTAAGAAGATATCGGCGTTTCAAAAAACGTAAAGTGACGAAAATATCCCTTTTTTGCGTATAACTCAGAAATGGTGAGTGTTATTGAAAACATTTATAGGCAAAGTTTGTATACTATGTTACCCTCTATTAAAAAAACATTAAATTTTTTCTAAGAGTAATAATTTTAAAGATATAATTATTTGAAAAATTTCGTCAAAAACCTGAAATTCCAGACTTTTGCTTTTAAATCTTAAATAACGAAATTTTCATAAAATAATTTATGTTCAGCTTATAGACTATAATGTAATCTACAAAAAATATTAACACACTTTTTTCCACACGAGTGACCAGTAACAAGATATTGCTACTTCAAAAAGGTTAAGTATTGAAAATAAAGATTTTTCGCTTACCACTCTTAAACGGTATATGTTAGAAATTTTATTTTTACACAGTTTGTAGGTTATTTACCCTTCTACAAGAAAATAAAAAAAAAATTTTTTTGTTTGCGGTTATTTAAAAGATATAATATTTTATATAAAATGCACAAAAGTCAAAAATAACGGTACTTTGAGGTTTTCTCTTAAATGGTGAAGTTTTTGAAAAATAATTTATACTTTTTGTATAAACAATAATATTCTCTATAAGAACTCTTATGAAGACTTTTTCGATATAAGGCCCCAATAAAAAGATATTGAGACTTCAAAAAGTATCAATTTTCGAAAATGCTGGTTTTTCCGGCCCAAAATGATTCTCCCAGCGACATAAAATAATAATAGGGTTTTTTAGAGAGACATAGTAACAACATTTTTTCATACTGAGGTGGGGGACTATCTCCCCCCAATTAACCGGGAGGAGCAATTTTCTGAAAATAGGACTAACAAAAAAAAAAATAAAAACAAATGGCAACACTTAAAATAAAGTACTATATTTTTTTTGAGATTTTCAAGTTTGTTCCTTAATTATTTTTTCAAAATAAATTACTTCTGCCAATAGTTTTCGAAAAAAATACCTTCAAACCCAACATTAAAAAAAAACTGAAAAAAATTATATATGTACTGTTCTTTTTTCAAAATATGAAATCAAGAATTATGTTAGTTTCTATTATACACTTTTCCTGTAATTTTTAAATGAACACTGAAAACCAGATGGTTTTATGCCATCTAGTTTTCGAGAAAATTGTAAACTAAGAAAACTATTTTTGTATTATATGTTTTTTTGGTAGTATATCTAGGAAAAATGCATTACCACTTCGGGAAAATTCCAAGTTAAAATTTTTAAGCGCAGTTATCTTTATATTACTATAAAGAATACCCGGTTAATTGGGGGGAGATAGTCCCCCACCTCAGTATGAAAAAATGTTGTTACTATGTCTCTCTAAAAAACCCTATTATTATTTTATGTCGCTGGGAGAATCATTTTGGGCCGGAAAAACCAGCATTTTCGAAAATTGATACTTTTTGAAGTCTCAATATCTTTTTATTGGGGCCTTATATCGAAAAAGTCTTCATAAGAGTTCTTATAGAGAATATTATTGTTTATACAAAAAGTATAAATTATTTTTCAAAAACTTCACCATTTAAGAGAAAACCTCAAAGTACCGTTATTTTTGACTTTTGTGCATTTTATATAAAATATTATATCTTTTAAATAACCGCAAACAAAAAAATTTTTTTTTTATTTTCTTGTAGAAGGGTAAATAACCTACAAACTGTGTAAAAATAAAATTTCTAACATATACCGTTTAAGAGTGGTAAGCGAAAAATCTTTATTTTCAATACTTAACCTTTTTGAAGTAGCAATATCTTGTTACTGGTCACTCGTGTGGAAAAAAGTGTGTTAATATTTTTTGTAGATTACATTATAGTCTATAAGCTGAACATAAATTATTTTATGAAAATTTCGTTATTTAAGATTTAAAAGCAAAAGTCTGGAATTTCAGGTTTTTGACGAAATTTTTCAAATAATTATATCTTTAAAATTATTACTCTTAGAAAAAATTTAATGTTTTTTTAATAGAGGGTAACATAGTATACAAACTTTGCCTATAAATATTTTCAATAACACTCACCATTTCTGAGTTATACGCAAAAAAGGGATATTTTCGTCAATTTACGTTTTTTGAAACGCCGATATCTTCTTAACCATCAGTCAGAGAAAAAAAAGTGTTTTAACATTTCTTGTAGATAATCATATTATCTACAAGTTTTATATGCATTACTTTTTAATACCATGTACCGTTTCAAAGTTATACGTGGGAAACCGGTATTTTCGACATTTAACCTTGAATTACTTTTAACGCAAGCCAGTTTCGTTTGTAGACTTTCGCATGCGTATTCCTTAGGCACAAATAAAGATAATTGCATTCAAAAATCTTCACTTGTAATTTTTCCGCAGATTGGCAATTTATTTGTACATTTTTCCTGGGCTACTTGAATCTACTACAATTTGCATCAAATTCCATCAAACAAAACCGCACACTACAATAACACAAGTAAATACGTAGAAGAAGAAATACACGAACACGCATGCATTAACTCAGGGTCGGCGTGAAGTTACTCGGCCGTATGGTGGGGCGCCTAAGGAAAGAAAAGATTTAAAAAGAAGAAAACCATAAAATCATTGAAATTCTTTCGTCATTTTGCCGCGCTATAAAAAAAGTGTAAAGAGATTTTAAATCGTTAAAATAGTAAAAAAATATTTTCAAACATTAAGAGTGAATACTTGCAATACTTTATTGTACAAAAATTTATGACACTACATGCGGTGCTGCGGTAAATAATGTAAAAACACATACATATAATACGGAGTGAATATTTTTTTCATTTCACAGTAAGTTTTAACATATTCTACATAAAGTTATGTTGAAGTGATGTTTTAAACACATTATCGTAGAATATTTTTAAGCTGACATACAAATTCTTGACGAAGATAAATTCTTGACGAAGATACGCTGGGTTGGAATATATTTTTATTTACAACTTAATATGCTTTTTTTAAAGCAAAATATCATAAAATATGGATTTTGAAGTATTCTTCGATAATTTTATAAACTAAAAACCATCACTTCACATTAATTTATGTAGAAATATTGGATAACACTTGTGAAATGTTTGTACACTTTTTGTTTTAGGCGTTTTTACAGGATTTAGCGTGGCACCGCCTGTCATTTTGTATTTTATTCAATAAAGTATTTCAATTGTTCACTAAACTTATATTTTTACACTTTTTTATTTAGTTTAATAAGCTTTTTCACTTGTTTTACGATTTGAAATCTTTCCTTTAGCTCGGCAAAATGACAGATGAATTTCAATTTGTTTTTTTTTTTGTTCAAAGAGTGGAGATAGGTATGCCGTATTCTTTTTTAACAGTAACTTTTTCAGTACCATAGTATGGTATTTGTTTGAGGAGTTTAGACGATTTCAATTTTGTTTTAACGGGTGATTTTTTAGCTGGTTTGGTTTTGGCAACACTGGTTTTGACAGCTGACGTGTGTTTAGTACCTTGTGTCACTGTCAAACAGCTTCAGTTTGGTTTGCAATTTAACCATGGATCGTCTTACAAATGAACAACGCTTGCAAATTATTGAATTTTACTACCAAAATTCGTGCTCGGTTCGAAATGTTCATCGCGCGCTGCTTCCATTTTATGGTCGGCAGCGTTACTGTCAATGGTGAACGCTACCGAGCGATGATAACAAACTTTTTTTTGCCCGAAATGGAAGTTCTTGACTTGCATGATATGTGGTTTCAACAAGACGGTGCCACATGCCACACAGCACGCGAAACAATGGCGCAATTGCGAGGCGAGTTTGGTGAACAGTTAATTTCACGTTTCGGGCCGGTCAATTGGCCGCCTAGATCGTGCGATTTGACACCATTAGATTATTTTTTGTGGGGGTATGTCAAGGCTAATGTCTATAGGGACAAGCCCGCTTCGATTGACGCACTGGAAGCCAACATCCATGCATTCATTCGTGAGATACCGGCCGATATGTGTGAAAGAGTATGCCAAAATTGGACTCAGCGGATGGGCTACCTGAGACGCAGCCGCGGTCAACATTTGCATGAAATTATCTTTTAACATTAAATTGCAAGGTTCAAACTATCGATTCAAATAAATATTTCATTCATTTTTTCGAATTTTTTGTGTTTTTTTTTTTTTTTAAAGTTCTAAACCTCTTAAAAAATCACCCGTTATATAGTAGATAAGCATTATACAAGAACATGCATATTTTGAATATATGTACTTAATAATTTTTTGACATTTGTACATATTAGAACGAAATTTCTACGGAAACAAATTATTTTCTGTCGATATTTTTCTCTTGGAAATATAATTTCGCATATTTTGTCAATGGGTATTTTCAGTCTAAATGTTACAATATCAAAAAATCAAAATGGTCGAAAGAGCATACCTTAAGTCGATCTCGTTTTGAGAATCAGTTTAACTTTGGTTTGGACTAGAATATTAGCTGCATTTTATTATCCCTCAAATCTGATCCGGATTAGATTTATCATAATAAAACAAACGAGTGTGACAAGAGTGTTATGTACCTATCTCTGTTTATCCTTTTGCTTCTATATTTCTTCTCTACTCTATTTTCAATTTTCTCCCTATTTTCAACACAAAAAAGCCATCTACACGTCAGAGAAAAAACTAAATTTTGCACGAAAATTCTAAGGGTGTGTGGTTAGAATGGATCTGAAAATCGAAATCCAAAATCAAAGTTGGATTTTGTGTTGTTTTTGTAATACATGTATGTACACTAGTCAACAAAATTAAAGGAACAAATTTTTTTTTCAACTTTTGTTAGCGTTTTTTGAAGAGCTGTATCTTTGTGACGAACAGTCGTATTGAGTTGAAATAAAAAGCATTTTACAGCCTTATGTTTTTTGTTTCGAGATTTGTTTGCAAACAAATTTTTTTGAAGTACCGTTATTGCGTTATTGCAAAAAATGAGACGAGATAACAAAATTATTTTTTTTTATTTTTTTTTGAAGGTCCTCATTTCTATGGATAAATTTTTTTGAGTCAATTAAATGACATGATCAGATACCTTGTTTATTCAGCTTCAATTCAGTTTTTTTGTTGTTGTCGTACGATTTTTTTTGACATGGTTTATCTGACTTTGAATGAAATAAGATACTTTTAGCCTCGATTACCAATATCTCAGCAAATAATGATGTTATAAAAAATTCAAAGACAGTTTTGGAAATTTGAAAAAGCGTTTTACAAGATGTTTTTAAGGTTTTGTAGAAATTATTTTTTTTTAGCCGTTCACCGTTAGTTTAAAAAAAGTACTAAAAACCGACGTTTTGTGGTCTTTTCATAAATCTTTTTTTTTCTTTGCAAATATTGATTGCATGGCTTGCGTTGGTATGCAAATTTAAAGACTTTTAAATCATAAATATTCTTGTAAATTTTCAAATGCAAATCCAATCCAGATCAGATCTGGGGGAAAATATTTTTTAAGGTTTATTTTAGGGATCAGTAATCGATACTGTTGTTTTCATACGTTTTTTGAGACATTTCACTCCTTTTTAATTCCAATTATACATTAAACGACCACCTTCCTGATTTGACAAACAATTTTCGAAAACATTTATGTATCACTGTGACAAATAATCCAAAGAGTTACTTAACGTATGTTTACATTGTGTTCAAAGAGCACTCATAAATGAAATTATGAGATAAAAACACTCCGCAAACAGCACTGGAAACATTCAAACCCTTGGAAGACTTTTGAAATGCAAACGGATTGAAAATGCAAAGAAACGGCGCAATTGACATTAATTTCGAAGTGTGCCTTGTTATATTTTTGACAAGACGTTTGAAGAAAAAAATGGTAATTTTTAAAAAGCAAAATTAATCTGATTAACTTATTAAAATGTTTATTAAATAATTCAAGTAAAAAGAATGTTAAAAATTCAAACCAAATCAAACATGTACCAAACCTGACATTTACATATATGTACATTATGTGTATGTACATATTTATATACAAAAATATCATTGTTTTTTTTCAATCAACCCAAAATTAGGCTTTATGAAAATACTAATAAAATTACACAGTAATATTCGAGTAAATTTAAGTACTTATTTATACATAATACATAATATGTAATACAGGCAACACTCGCACTGAAATGTCATTTCACATACTAAAGTTACGACTTTAAACATGGATTTCTGTGTATTAAATTTTGACGTTTTGCTAGTCTCTAGTCTGGCAGCTAAATTGATTATTGGTATGCGGTTTTTCTGAAATATGGAGATTTTTATTTAAGCTATAACTTAATTTGATTATTAGTAAGGCCCAATAAGATTTATTTTGAAAAATAATCTGTGCCTACGTTATGTAACTCTTGCATCGATAAAATTGGTCGAGAAACGAAAATAATTGAAGCAAAATACATGAGTTTTGTTACATTTTTCAACGTTTCTTGACCGATATTATCGATGCGAAAGTTAAAGAATTTGATTTCAACAATTATGTACATAAAAAAAAAAGAGTGTAAAAAAAAAAAAAAATATGAGAATGATCTTGTTTAAAATAAAGAAACAATAACAAGATCATTCTTAATAAAAAGGGAAGTGTAGTATGTTTATGTATGCATTGTATATGCCACGTATCGAGTGACGAATACTGCTCGTCACTTGATACGTCGCGACGCTGATGTGCGACAATGTGCCCATCAGCATACTATAATCTGTTAACTTCCCACGATTCATTTTTGCTGACTCCACAAATGTACATATGAATATGGAGTCAGCATAGTTTTAAGCAGTAAAGTTTTTCAAGAGGCATTCAATAAAGAACTTACAACCAAAGAAGAAGTGTTTTTAATTCTACGTTGGCTTTTATTATTTGTTCCTAAATTATCTACATGTCATAAATAAAGTATCTACAAAAGGACAAACAACAATTCGTTTACTTATTGACACTGGAGCTACAAATAGTCTTCTCAGAGAAGAAAATGCCCCCAAAGACCCCAAAATTAAGAAAAATTCCTTTAAATATTAAAACCGTCGAAAATAATGTAACAGTCAATAAGGACGTCATCATACCAAAAGATAAATTTATTTTTCCGTAATTGAAGCCTGTGAATTTCAGGTGTATAACTTTAACGAAGAATATAACGGAATAATAGGAAACAACATACTCATCCCGAATAATGGAGAAATCTATTATGCGAATAGGATACTTAAGTTAATTGGAACACATATACCTTTGTTTCTCAACGCAAATGAGGACCGTGAGTATGAAGAATCTATTAACTATTTTAGTAAAATTATTCCACAAATTTCAATTCT
Organism: Dasysyrphus tricinctus; assembly: GCA_963921185.1. Lineage (NCBI taxonomy): Eukaryota > Metazoa > Arthropoda > Insecta > Diptera > Syrphidae > Dasysyrphus > Dasysyrphus tricinctus. Next base: position 163,237,362 of record OY992532.1, on the reverse strand, counting down.
CGATTTAACTATTGAAAAAGACTTTAGAACTACTTACTTAAATAAGGAAGAACAAAAAAAATTGCTCGAAATAATAAAAAAAATATAAAAACACTTTAAAAAAAAGGAGAGGATTTGACGTTCACAAATCATGTTAAACACAAAATCCCCGCAGAGGATAATTCTCCAATTTATACCAGAATCTATCGCTACCCAGAAGTACATAAATTTGAGGTTATAATAGACATTTCAAGGAAATGTTAATCCAAAGTGATTCAACATTCCACATCGCCATACAATCCACCAATTTGGGTGGTCCCGAAAAAGGAAGAAAACACGAGTAGCAAAGAATGGTGTATTGTAATTAATTGTAAAGAAACTCAATAAAAAGCGCCCCATCAACGTTTCAACGTTTAATGAATGAAGTTTTAAAAGAATATATAGACAAAATCTGTCACGTTTACCTTGATGACATAATTATGTTCAGTACTTCTCTCGAAGAACAAGTCTGTTCAATTAGGAACATTTTAGGAGCTTTACGAAACGCAAATTTGAAAGTCTCCCTGGATAAATCCGAATTTATGAAAAAGGAGACGGAATTTTTAGGTCATGTAATAACGCCTGAAGGGATTAAACCTAACCCGAAAAAGATTGAAGCTATTCAAAAATTTCCAATTCCTAGCACAGTTAAGGAAATTCAATCTTTTCTAGGACTTACTGCAAGTTAATTTATGATTATGCTGGAATAATAAAACCCATGGCATTATTCTTAAAAAAAGATGTTAAAATTAATATTAAAGACGAAAATTATATAGAATCATTTAAAAAACTTAAAAGTCTAATGGCAAATGGCCTAATAAATAGGCATCCTGATTTTCAAAAAGATTTTAGACTTACTACCGACGGACGCTTCAAACTTCGCAATTGGAGCAATCTTGAGTCAATCTCATGGTCCTCTTTGCTTTGCTTCACTTACCTTAAACAAACATGAGTGTCTTTATAGTACTATAGAAAAATAGTTATTAGCTATTGTATGGGCTACAGCTCAATTTCGACATTATTTGTACGGTAGAAAGTTCACCATTAAGACTGACCACAGGCCATTAATATGGCTTAGCAATTTGATGTTGGAAAAAGACGAATAATATTCAGTAGACAAAAATATACGGAAGAAGATTTTATAAATATAATAAAAGAAGTAGATATTACAATGCTAAATTGCATATACGTCAAAGATAATGAAATATTTAAAAAGTTCCAAGATGTATGGAAAAAAGAAAATAAATTAAGTAAAACAATATTACAAAGAATATTGGTTATACTTAAAGACATAACCGAGTTAGAAGCAAGTAATTTAATATTAAAAAATCATAAGAATCATAATCATATACTGGTATTGAAAAAATATATTTAGAAATAAAACGAGAATATTATATACCTAATCTTAAAAACTTAATTAACAAAATAATAAATAATTGTTCAACATGCATGGCAAAAGCGGAAAGAAATCCATTTAAGTTGCCGTATGAAAAAACTGAAACTCCAAAAAGCCCAAATGATAATTATCATATCGATATATGGTTTGTAAGTAAAGAGAAAAATATTTATCATGCATTGACAAATCTTCTAAACTTGCAACTATAGAACCAATCAATACAAAAACTTATGTAGACGTAATAAACACTCTTACTAAAATATTCTCATACATGAAAAAAACCAAATAAAATAACTCTTGACAATGAAAACGCATTTGTTTCAGAAACACTAAAGAACTATGTAGGTATCTAGAAAATAACAAAATTATCACACACTAGCTGGCCCGCCTCGGCTCTGCCCGAGTACACACAAATTTCGAGAACAAACTAAAAAAAAATTAACTATGTGTCCTCGATTAATTGAACTCTAGATAGCTGATATTCAACTGCATTTTTTTAAATTTTATTTTGTTAGAACCAAATTTCATGATTAATTGATTTCTTTTCAAACTGAATTGATTTACTTTTGATTACATAAAGCAGGTACCCAGAGTGCGCTTCTGCATATTTTTGGCAAACCGCAAGACCGATTTTAACCAAACTGCACAAAAACACTCCCAATACCAAAGATTATCTGAAAAGAATCATCCAAATAGTTCAAGCAGTTCTCGAATTATGGCGTGACAAAGGGAAATATGGATTAATTTTTATATATAGAATTAGTCTTAGGGCTCTAAATTTTAAAGGTCTGGGTGAACTCCGTTTCGGATGAAAGCTATTATTCACATAAATCAATATAACAGCCAGATTTCTTCTGAAAAATACTGAGAGAAAAGTATATCACAATACCAAATTCCGGCCCACTGTGCGCCGCCGTCATGCTGTTGTTTGCTATTAAGTGCAAAGAAATTTATTTTAATGAAACGAAGGTCAGCTTTGGATTTTTCGTTGTCCATTTAATTAAAGTCGTGCTTATAGAAGTATAAAGGGAATAATATTGGTACAACGATCTGACTTTTTTCATTTTTTGCTGACGAAGTTGAAAGCACCATCCGGAATTTCACTGTTTTTCTAAAATTTCAAAGATATCCATACCATTTATGTCATTAAAAGTGCCTTAGGTAACTCCACTACATCCACGTAAAGTCTCGTCAGCAGTGGCGGACTAAGCTTGTTAGAGGCCCGGGGCGGCTATGCTAAATGGGGCCCCTTATGTGATCAGATAAGAAAACGAGTATTTTGATGCTTATAAAATAAAAAATAGGTTTTCTTATTTTTTTAATTTTAAACAAACTAGCAGCAGAGCAGGGATGAAAAATTGTGTTTCCGCAATGTATCGAAAGTTAAAAAAAGTCTATCAAATTGTACTTTTTGCTTCAAAAACATAAAATTTTATCCACTTTGTTGATGTATTTGGGTGGCACTTATTGTAAAAATTTTGGATTTCCCCCACCACCTAAGAGCGAAAATTGTAGTGGCATGATGGTTAGTGCGTTGGACTGTCATGCCGAAGGTGTGGGTTAAATTCCCCGCCGTGCCATCTTAAAACAGAAATGTTTTATCCGAGGTACTGCCTCTTGCAAGGAACTGACAAATCCTCCAAGAGTATACTTGTCATGAATAAGTGCTTCTCATTTAGCCGTTCGGAATCGGCAAAAAACTGTAGGTCCCTTCCATTTCTGCCAACAACACGCACACAGGAATGGTTGAGAGTTGTAAGTCACTAGGCCCTGGTTCTCCACGAGCTGTTGCGCCACCCAATTTTTGTATTTATTTTATAAGAGCGAAAATTTGTGCAGTTTTTTTTAGATCGGTTAAAAAATTATTAAGAAGAATTAAAAAACAAACAAATGTGATCTTAAAAAATAGGTCTTTACTTTTTGGTTTTATGTTAGGTGCTTCCGCTAGTAAAAAAGTCACGCCTCGTGCCTGATACTTATGTACCTTAGCGGGTGGCAATGGTGCAGTGGATGTAGTGCTTGACTGCTAACTTAGAGGTGTGGGTTCGAGCCCCATTCTAGGCAGCATTCTTTTCTATATTCTCCCAGCTTAATTGGACGCCACCCGTGAGATTTTATGACATAATAAACACCTTGAACTTAATCCACTGTGCCAAATCTCTCCTATCCTCCTATATTCTTTCTAACTAGTGCCGTGCAATTCAGGTTGCATTTAAAAGACCTTAGGTCTTACAGGTATAGGTATAGTTAATATTATTTTTATAAGTCCATTTATATTTTCGTTGAATACATTTTTTGAAAATATCGTTTTTTAGGGGCCCTATACAATTTTGTTTCTTGCGTAATGTACATTATGACAAACATTATTATGAGTACCCATTTTTTTTGCAAAATCGATACTTTTGTCTGGTATTTTAACTTTTTTTATATAGCAAAATACATTAAAGCCAAAATTTTTAATTCTGAAATATATAAAATTTAAAAAATGTGGCATTTTCTGCTTGGATCCCAAATTAAATAGTACCTATTTAAGATTGATTAAAGATTCAAAATATGATAAGAAAAAGTGGGTTATATCAATTTTGCACTCACATCCTCATATATTTCTTTAAATAAACATACATCCAATCTAAACATATCGTGTTTGAATTGGATTTGGGGGCCCCCGGACACCAGGGGCCTGGGGCGGACCGCACCTCCCGCCCCTACCTTAGTCCGCAAGTGCTCGTCAGAATCGTTTTAAAGATTATTGTGTTCAAACAGACAAATTTTTTAAATTGATGCAATTACATGTGTATGTTTCTTAGCAAATAAACAACCACCTGATCAACTTTCAATTATTTCCATATTAAAGACAAACACTCCAATTTAATTATTTTGTAAATAAAACCTGATAGCGTTTCAATCGCATTATTGTATCTTTAAAAGTGCATTATTGTGGTTAAAGGGCCGTCATAAGACAGCAAGGTTGATGGCATAAAGTTTGAACGAATACAAAGTGTAAGTTATAAAACACTTTTATTTGTTGCATACATTGTGGTGGTCAAAGGGCCGGCCGTGGCATCGCTGGCTTGTTGGTGGCATATAGTTTGCACAGATCTAGACACTGCGTTGACAAAATTTTGAGCAAAGCTTTCACCACCTCTAAGACTTATATAATTATTTTTATAATGTAATTGTAAGTGTCAGACACTTTTAAAATCGATTATTTCTACTTGTTTATAATCATTTACTTTATATAAATTTTTTGTTTCGACATAATTTTCCCTTAATTTTATTCTTTTTCTAATATTTTAAAGATACCGTTAACATTTCTTAAATTAAAAGTAGCCTAGATTACTCCCAGAGTTGTCCACTACATGTACGGAAAGTACCATTATAACCTGTTTTGCTGTTTTGAAGGTAACCGCGGACAAACAGACAGACAAAATTTTCTTAAATGATGCAGTTATGTTTCTTGGCAAGTAAGCAACCACCTAAGCTCAAAAATTTGAAATTATTTCAATATTAACGACAGACACTCCAATTTTATTTATATGTATAGAAGATGTATAGATGTATAGATTAACGACAGACACTCCAATTTTATTTAGGTATATGTATTAGGGTGGTCCTTAAATTGGTCATTGTCTTGGATAGGCTTCATTCGATTCAAAACATTGAACAATAATTTCCCTAATTTTTTTCAGATTTTTATTTCACCCCCCTGGTCTCCCTTTTTCCACTTCAAGGTACAAATAATGGAGTTACGGTGATCATTATAACACGCGAACAAAAATCAGAACTTATAGATAAAGCTGGATTTACACCTTCGTTGTTATCGTCCGTGTACGTTGTTCGTTGTTGGTCGTACGCGGAACAACGAAGGTCTAAATGATAACACCGAACAACGAATGAACAACGAATGAAGAACGAATTAATTCAAAGTGGCTTTGAATTTTCGGTGTTCGATGTTACCCAAACAACGAACAACGTGAGTGTAAATGCGATTATCATTTAATCGAACATTCTTTTTCAGTGCCGTGCAATGAATTGGGACTCTCCACGTTCTTCTTTTTATTACTTTATAGTTTTACAGATAGAAAATTGTGAAACAATTTAAGAAATATTTCTCTCCGTAGCTAAGTTACGAAAGATTAATTCTAGTGAACATTTAATCAAAAGAAAAAAAGACAAAACAATACCGTACCTAGAATAACAAAACAAAACATACAAAATAAACCGTTGTAACATGCATATAGGTACGCGTAGAGCCATGTTTACATACAAATGACCAACAAACAAAATAAAATGCATGTATGCACATACTTCCGTGATCGCCATTAAGAAATCCAACAAAACAACCCCCATATACCTAACGAACAAGTGTCTGGTGTTGAGGAGAAAATATGTATGTGTTAAGATTTTTGTTGTGTATTTACAATGGTCAAAGTGGGAGTTTCATGTCCGGTATCATTAATGGATATACTCTGACCGTGCATGGTGGTGTCTGCAGTCGTTTTGCTTTAAAATAATTAAAATGACGGACTTAAGAAGTCTATCAAAAGAAGTAATTGAGGAATTTTTAGATTTATATAAAAGTTTTCCTTGTTTATGGAAAATTAAATCAAAAGAGTATAGTGATCGCGATGAGAAAAAAAAAAGCATACACAGTTTTGGTAGACAAACTAAAAGAATCAATACCTAACTGTACAAAAGAGTTGGTGGTGAAAAAAATTGATTCCATGAGGGGACATTTTCGAAAGGAATACAAAAAAGTGATAACCTCTCAAAAATCTGGTGCAGGATCAGAAAATGTTTATGTACCAATATTGTGGTACTACGACAAGTTATTTTTCTTGAAGGACCAGGAAATACCCAGAAGAAGCATAAATACCATAAATATTCTGGATGAAGCAAACACAACACAAGATGTAAGTAACGTTTTAAGTATTTATTTATTAAAAAAAAGTAAGCATTTAAGTATTATTTCTGAAACAGCTTTATATAAATTTTTGCTGCCATGGAACAGCTCCTTCTTGATTAAAGAAGTCCATGAATTCTTTTTGCACATCCTTTGCTTCATCAGAGGCGTTCCTATTCATTCCAATCTGAATGTCATCCATGATATTATTTGCTCTGAGCCCGATATCAATCACTCCCGTATCCAAATTTTCTGCATCCAGTGAAGATAATAGGTAATCGGTGGAATTTTTTCTTCTTAAGAAGTTGTGCAGGTAGCAACACGCTAAAAGAACTTTTTCCAAGTTTTCCAATTTTAAGTTAATTGCTGTATGGAAAATTTGAAATCTATTGGCTAAGATTCCAAAAGCGTTTTCAACTACGCGACGTGCTCTGGAAAGTCGATAATTGTATATTCGACGTTGACTGTCAAGACCATGTTGTGAAAATGGTTTCAAGAAATCCTTTCTCAAAGTAAAAGCATCATCCCCAATAAAAACCATTGGAAGGTTTCGGGAAGAATTTGCAGGGGTTGATGGTGGTGGTATTTTCAATGATCCTTCTTTAAGCTTTTCATAAAACAAGGTGTTTTTTATAACACCTCCATCAGAAACTCTTCCATTGGTTCCGAAATCACAATATATGAATTCATAGTTGGCATCACATATAGCCATTAGTACACAACTATGAAAACCTTTATAGTTGTAATAATAAGATCCGCTGTTGCAAGGTGGAATTATGCGTATATGCTTTCCATCAACTGACCCCAGGCAGTTAGGAAAGTTCCATTTTGTCTCGAATTCATTTGCTATTTGTCTCCATCCACTTTCACCATCTGGAAACTAAACAAAAAATATTTTCATTTATTTTTACAGAACTCAACTTTTGAAAATTTAGATGATTTGGATTTGGATAATTCTTTAAATAATACTTTCGAGGATGAAGAAGATATTTATTCTCAAGAGCCATCATCTGCACCACGCTCTCAAAGCTCAAGCCGAGTGCGGAAACAAAAAAGGGTTGAAAGCTTACACGATAATGTTTTGCGCCAGGTGCAAAAGCGATTAAAAGAGGATCCTAAAGAGGATGAAAACGATATTGTTGGGAAAAACTTTGCTTGTAAGATAAGAGCACTCCCTAAAGAGGTTCGTACAGTTACAGAAAAGTTAATGAGCGATATTTTGTTTGAAGCAGCGATGGGAAATATAAACGTTGGCACTACAATGATATTATCGAACACGCTTACAAGCAACAACCATCAGGATATTCAAGATTACATCTCTTCATTAAATCCACAATAAAAGAATGTATATGTGTGTATAGCAATTAAGTATTTATTTGTTTTGTTTAATAAAGAATATAAAAAAATATTACCTTCATGTAACTTTGTAGAACTTTAATTATTGCAGCACATGTTTCTGGAATAATATGGCATAAAGATGAGGCCGAAATTATTGCTGAAAATTTTAAATCATTATATTTTCTTCCTGTAGCAAGAAATCGCAATGTAGTGGACAGTCGCTCATGTGGTGATATAGATTTGCGTAAAAGACTGTCTGATTTTTCAATAATTGGTTTGACCAAACCAAGAAGCTCAATATAAGTTTCTTCAGACATCCTTAAATAGTTACGGAAGTCATCTGGTTGAAGTCTTAATTCTTCGATTATGTTAACATGCGAAAATTGTTTTCTTTTAAGTAGCCAACTCTTCGTCCAACAGGACCTTTTCTTTTTTTCTTTTTTTTTCACTATTAAAAACGCCGCCACTGCCAACAATGTGTTGTTATCCATTTTGCTGTAAAGAACGTACTGAATATAAAAACGGAATAATGTAGATGCTGCTTCGTTGTTCGTTGTTTTTAGGAAGAACGAACAACGAACAATGTTCACCGAATGAAGAACGAAGATGTAAATCCAGCTTAAGACTGAGACGAAAAAATAATTGTATTGGTGGGGGGGTTATTTCCCCCCGTTCAGTCGGGAGGGATACTTTTCTAAAATTTTGATCCGAAAGAGAACAAAATTATTAAAAAACAACGGGACCACTTACAATGGCATGCTATAGCTTTTTTTAAAGTCATGAATACAGTCTCTAATATGTTTCTTAAATCAAGTTTTTATTGTAGATAGTTTTTGAAAAAATAATTTTCAAACTTAAAAATGAAAACAAAAATAATAATGTTGTACGTTTGAAAATTATTTTTTCAGAAACTATTTATAATACAAACTTGACTTAAAAAACATATAAGAGACTGGATTCATGGCTTTAAAAAAAGCTATGGCATGCCATTGTAAGTGGTTCCGTTGTTTTTAAATAATTTTTTTCTATTTCAGATCAGAATTTTAGAAAATTACCCCTCCCGCCTGAACGGGGGGAAATAGACCCCCCCTCTTATACAATTATTTTTTCGTCTCAATCTAATCTATTAGTTCTGATTTTTTTCGCGTGTTTTCAAAAAAAAAAAAACGAATATAAGGACCACCCTAATATGAATAGATGTATAGATTACTGAACAGCAAACACACTGGAAACTCCGATGTAGAAAGACTTCATGGTAGTTTGAATGAATACATGAGAATTTTACAGCAACTGCAACTATCCAATGAAGAAGATTTACCAATAAAACATGTCCCTGAGTAACATAGGCTAAATTTTATTTGGATACAAATTAATTGCAACGTTAAAATCTAAATGTTTGTACTTTTTTGGGGTATTTGTGAGTTTTTGATTTTTATATATACGAGAAATTCTTTAAACAAAAAACTATATTTATTCCAATTTATTGATTTTTATTAGTTTTTAAATAGAACATACTTAAATATTTTTTCTGTACACATTTTCTTAAAGCAGGGGGTCAATTCTCGATCTGTGAAACTGTGAAGTGATAAATATGATAACGCCTTCACACCAAATGCGATTCTCAAAGTGTGAAAAAATGAAAACAAATGCCAAAATGTTTTCATATGATAATTCGTTTATCACAATCATTTCATTCTGTGAAAACCTGTGAAAAGAAAAATGATAAACAGAAACAAATTGTGCTCCAATGAGCACCATCATCGCCATCTTGGTCTTTCTATGACGTCACAATCATCTTTTTCTATGAGCAATTGGTAGCATTTGTCATGTTAGTACTTTTTAGTACTCACTTTAACAGCTGTTTTTCATAACTAGTTCGGAAATCGCATTGCACATGTTTGTGAAGTGATAAAATGATAAAACTCTGTGAAAACTGAAATGATAACTTTTTTTTCATTTCACAGTTTCACAGATCACAGAATTGACCCCCAGAAGACGTCTTGATTTTTTTCACATGACATCATTCACCTTATCTGGATCCACATTAATATGCGAATGAACAGATATCATAGCAAGAGAGCTTAATTTTTCATTCCCCATAACGCTTCGGGATACTATTTAAATCCTTTTCATAGTTGAAAAGGTTCTTTCAACACCAGCTGTGGTCACTGGAAGCGTGGCCAAAACCGTAAGCTAGAAGTTTATACCTCTATAGTAAGGCTATACCTATATCAAGCAATTTCAAAACTTCGGTAGAAAAATCACTCGCCAATGTTTTTCCACACCAAAGAATGTACTCAGCTTTCACAGCTGACAAAGAAATTGTATTATAAAAATCATATGTTAGTTTTTCCATTTCGTTCACTCGCTCAACTGCGGCAAAACCTGGGAGAAGAGCTTGAAACGATGCGATGGTAGAACGTCTTCGTTGCCCATGAATCTGTCCGTAAAATTTTGTATTAACGAATTTTTGCAATGAATCAGTTTAGACACTCAGTAGAAGAGGTTTCTGGATTGGAGTGTTTTGTTTCAATGAAGTTCTTGGAGCTCTTAATTGAACTTCAAATAAGTGTTCGGCAACTTGGGATATGCGGATTGAAAAGCCTCTGTGAAAAAATTTTCGGCATTTTCTTTTATGTTCTTAAGAGAATTCAAAACTTCTTTTGTGCGGTCGATTGCAGAAATAGTTCTGTAGGAAAACTGATAAGGGTAGCGTTAAACAGAATAGTTTTTCGCATACAATGAGGTTTACTAGGAAATCACTTCTTTGGATCGCTGCCAAGTGTTGATGCTTTCGAAGACATATTGCCCACGTTCTGCTCCTTATTTCTTTAAGACTTATTGAGATGCATTTGAAAAGCTCTATAAAGGAAATAAAACTGTCATGCCTTTCAATGACTCTTGTTTCACAAAGGCGTAGAAGTCGAGTTTTTCGGCTCTCTGATGCGTGTTTTTTAATGACAGTTTAGAAAGTTATAAAGGGTTTTTCAACAGGGACCCTCATGCTGGCTGTAGTGTTAACTGTCTGTATTTGCAGTTGAAGAATTTTGTTTTTTGCTGCACAGCATAGGGGTGGGTTTGGGTTATAAAAATAAAATAAATGCCTTCACTCACACACACACGATGGTGAGTGAGCTGAGAATAACGTCGACAGTTTCAAAAATTTACCCGATTTGCCATTCCAGCATAGTTGAGGTACATTAGAAATGAATAAAGCATTTATGTATTTTAAAACTTTGACTAAAGCCAATTTGATTGTTTTTTAGTACAGGTAAAATAGTACGAAAAATCTTTCGAATAAAAAAAAAATTAGTACCATCATGAAACTTGGTGAAAACGTCTTTCGCATTATGAGAACGAAAAATCAAAAGAGTCTATAAAAATATTTTGCATGGAAGGGTGTGTTTTGAGGGGGGAGGGGGGGAAGTTGTGGTGTCAAACAGAAAAATTAACTTTGGTGCAACATTGGCATATGACACATGTTTTTAAGGTAGTTTTAAATGCTGAATCAAATGACACCAAAACCAAGTCAATACGGCCTCCGTGAAAAAAGTTACTGTCATTTTTATGTAAGGATGACTATATTTTCAGTATAAAAGTAAAATATTACCGAAAACCAGTTGAAAATAATGGTCTGTCGATGAAACTTGGCATCAATGGTTCATTTGTCATGAAAATTAATAATAAGAAGAGTCTATAAAAATATCTGTGGTTAAAGGGTGTTTTTTTGGTGAGTTGGGGTAGTGGTGCCATATTGCCATAAAACCTGTGACAAAAATGGTACCCCCATGAGATTTTGTTAAAATGTGCTATTAACTTATAGAATGAAGAATCAAAAGAGTCTATAGAAATATTTTGCGTGGAAGGGTGTGTTTTTTGAAGATAGGGGGAAGTGTGTGGTTATTTTTCAAAAAAAATGGAAAAGGATGGTAACCCTCAAGAAACTTGGTAAAAGTGTTTCATTTACTGCGAGAATGAAGAATTTACGTAGTTTACAAAAATATCAAGGAAGGAAGGGTGTTTTTGCGGGCTTGGGTAAAGGGTGTTATTTGTTTTTGGAAACAATTTTAGTTTTTGGAAAAAGTTTTATACATTCCTTCACCCATAGAAAACATCCTTCTACCATATAGATATTTTTATAGACTCTTTTGATTCTTTATTATAGTAGTTCATACCACATTTTTAAAAGGTTTCATGATGGTACCATTTTTGTAATAGGTTCTATGGCAATAATCCCACCATAACCCCAACACTCACTAGAACCCTCAAAAAAACACCCTTTAACCACAGATATTTTTATAGACTCTTCTTTTTATTGCTTTTCATGATAAATGAACCATTTATGCCAGATTTTATCAACGGACCACCATTTTCAACTAATTTTCGGTAATATCTGACTTTTATACTGAAAATATAGTCATCCTAACACAAAAATGACAATAACTTTTTTCACGGAGGTCATATCGACAGGGTTTTGGTGTCATTTGATTCAGCATTTAAAACTACCTTGAAAACATGTGTCATATGCTTAGGTTGCACCAAAGTTTATTTTTCCGTTTGATACACCACAACTTACGCCCCTCCCACTCTCAAAAAAACACCCTTCCATATGAAATATTTTTATAGACTCTTTTGATTCTTCATTCTCATAGTACATGAAACGTTTTCACCAAGTTTCATGGTGGTACCAATTTTTTTGTTTTATTTATCCTATTTTACCTGTACTATTTGGTAAATAATATTACCAATCGGTATCAATTTGTTTTCTTTTTATTTTTGCTTTATGTAGGTACATTTTAATCTTTTCTAAAATTTTGAACCTAAGGTTTTTTGTTTATTCCCTAGAGACGAAATCAATCTTTGTAGCTCCAAAATAAAACGGCACCTGGCATTTCCATTTTGAAAAGGCTATTTTTCCTAAAAGATTAGTAGGTATACAAATATTTGTGTGTATTGTCTGCATTTGGATTACAAAATTAATAAAAACTGCAATTAACTTTATTTAAAAATTTTCGACTTACTCATTAAGAACATTTTGATGAAATTCGGTAAGGCTTTTAAAAAGTAAATGGAAATTATCATTTTCTCTAGCTTATTATTACTCATCTTTCATAACCACAACAGCAAGTTTGGGCGATTTAATCGTCCCTTTTATTTCTTGTTTCATTTATTATTTTTAGGTAGCTAGGTATTCATAAGGGGGGGTTCACATGGGCCAACATGTTGTCCAACATTGCTTGGCAACCATCGATGTTTGATCATTTAAACGCAAAACCAACCATGTCCAATTTTGATGAACGGTTTTCAAAATAATCAATTCCATCAAGCAATGTTGTTCCATGTGAACCCCCTATTCAACACATTCAACAAACCAACAGACGACAACAGACTAAAGGCAGACAGAAATAAATAACCACAAAGCAAATGTGAAATCGTCGAACCCAATATTATCTATCGCCTCACTTTTCCCCTATGTGGTACTTTTTGCGTTTTTATTCCCAAATCGTAATACCTATGTATATTGTATATGTTGTATTCCATATTCGGTAATTCATTTTTATATTTTCTTTTCTCCACATGCAAATCTGGGTAGTCTACGAACACTTCTCCTTTTTTTTGGTGTCTGTTTTATCATCTTCTTCGTATTTTGTTTCGGCATTGAATAATTACAAATAGAAGGGACACCCAGCAAAACGTCCACTAGGTGGACAATATTTTATATGTCGCTCTATTAAATACAACAACCATTTAATAAATGTGTTCCTTTTGGATATTTGTTCCTTTTGGGAAATCTGTTCCTTTTAGGAAATTGACTTCTTTTGGGAAATTTCTTCTTCGGCAGAGTAAAAAAAAAGACATTCCTATTGAGAATGAAAATGAACAACAGCGACAAACTGAGTAGCCGTTTAAGTTTTGTTTTTTCAGGTATTTTCTTCAATGCCATTCAAGGACTCAAGGTTAACACAAAATGTGAGGTAGAGACAAAAAATTATATTCTCTTTTTTTGGTTTGTTTTGCTTTTGTATTCATTAAATAAAATTGTTGTTAGTGCTTGCTTTCAATTTGGGATGTTTACGATGATGGCTTTGTTTTTGCTTTAGTTTTTTTTTTTTTTTTTTTTTTATTTCTTGAGATTTATAGACAGTGAATTAATTTTTAATTATAAGTCTTTTATATGCAAGAAGGTACCTGTTGCACCTTCTTTTAAATTATTCGTTGATTTTCACGGACTCTTATTAAATATTAACGAAAACGCATCTAATAATTTGATATAGTTTTTTTAAAAGCTAATACTCTATTCTTGCAACAAGTCAAACTATAGCAAATTATTAGATGTATTTTCGTTGATTTTTAATGTTTTTTTTGCATTTAAAGTCAATGTTTCAGAAACTGCGCCCCCCTCCCTGAATCAGGGAGGGGAGATACAACTTTCCCCCTTTACATTATTTTTTTAGAATAACCCCAAGAACCACACCCTTAAATTCTTCCACTCAGGTCCGGGACACCCTGTATAACAGGCTATTGATTACGTCCTAGAAAAAAGGGCAATAAGGAAGTAAGACGTTCATGGAATTTTATTGTAACAATCTTCAAAGGGGTCATTGAAGATGAGAAAACCGCGGAGTGCTATTAAATTAGAGGGTGCATTTTGGAGAGAGGGGTGCAAAAGCACCCTTTTATAGCTAATAGATAATTCTCAAAACCTCTTTTGTAGAGAATAAAATTAACTATCAAAATGGATCTAGAAAAAAAATTTAAAATTTTTAAGTTAGCTAATTTTCAGAAAAATCATTGCAAAAAAATGTGAAAAATCGCATTTTTTGTTTTTTTTTTTTTTACTCATTTGCTTATAACTTTTTTACCAGCAGAGAAAGCTATCGGCATTGCTTCATATAAAAGAAATATACATAATTAAATTTCCTGTAAAATGAATTATTCAAAAAATGGTTTGTATAAAAATCGAACGAGATATAGTCGTTCAAACTAGGCTGATGTTAAGTTTTTAAAGCTTTATAAATGGCATTTTTGGCTATTTTGATGGACTAATTAGATTATACGCTCAAACTGGGTGTATTAGGGAGTCATGACCATTTAAGTCATAAATAATTGTAAAGTTTAAAATTTTTCGCAGTTTTAGGGTTGCCATCTAATTTTTACCATATTCGAGAAGGTATAAGCTAAGTGTGTTGATTTTGGCTATTATTCTAAATTAAGAAAAAAAAAAATAGATGGCAACCTAAAACTGAAAAATTTTATTTTTATTTTTGATTTAATTGGTCATGGCTCACTATACACCCAGTTTGAGCGCATAATCTAACAAGTCCATCAAAATAGCCAAAATGCTATTCATAAGCCTTAAAAACCTAAAATTAAAATTTATTTTAAAAGAAATTTTATTATCTTTCTTTTATATGGCACAATGCCTATATCTATATCTGCTGGAAAGAAAGTTATAGGTAAGCAAATACGTAAAAACCAAAAATTGCTATTTTTCATTTTCGTTTTCGAGTTATATGCAAAAAACCAAAAAGGGTCCTTTTGCACCCCCCTCTAAAAAATGCACCCTCCAATTTAATATCACTCCGCGGTTTTCTCATTTTCAATGACACCTTTGATGATTTTTACAATAAAATCCCATGAACGTCTTAGTTCCTTATTATATGACATAATCAATAGCCTAATAGACCTACCATATATTTGCGTAGGTACATAGGTACCTAGCAATAAATACCTATAAATAATTTAAGAAAATAAATACAACGTAGCATGATTCATTGTATTTTCCCTTAAATAATTTCCAAAAAAATGGTACATAGTTTTATTACAATAATTTTTAAGTATACCCATGACCTACAAATAAGTTGCCTTAGGCGGCCAGTTATCGGATCACTTTTATTGAAAATTTTTTCCTTCCATTTTTAGGTATTTAGAAAGCAAAATAATTCATTATTTTGATGAAGAAATATCAAGACTAAATTAGTATTTCTAGTAAAAAAAAAAAAAATTCATGTGGGCCCAACCTTCCACATAAAAAGACTTTGAACATTTCAATGATCATTGGTAAGGTAGTTCAATCCCTGAAATAATAAAATTAATTTTTTCTTATGCCAGATATAATAAATAATTAAGAACTGCCCTTTATTTTGGCATCAAAATAACCACTGATTTTGATTTCCAACCGTTTCAAAATCAATCATTTAAATAATCGTTTCTATGATAGTTAACTGTGGGCTAATTAATAAAAAAAATTTAATTTTCAGTCTTATTTTCAAGTTAACTAATCCATGGATTACGAATTTTCCAAACTCACCGTACAGGCAATATTGTTTACTGTTTCAGTTGAGTCCAAAACATTCTTAATCCTGGAATTAGTTAACTTGTAAATAAGTATTAAAATAACAGTTTTTTCTTAATAGGACAGAAAAGGTTTAATAGAACGATCTACTTTAAAAAAAAAATGCATGACTGGATCGAACAAACTTGCTCCTAGGGTTCAAGGCTGCATCGTAAAAAAACGTTTTTGAAGTTTTTTTGAAAAACTCAAAAAAAAAATTTTTCAAGTCTTCTGTATTAAAAAATAATCAAATTTGGTTCAACCGATAATGAGAAACTAAAATAAAGTGTTCTATGAGAGGTACTGTCAATAATTGATTGACAAAATCTCGAGTTCGATTATTTTAACGAATGCAAGACTTTCCCTATAGTACCTACATATGTACATATAGTCGCACGTAAAAATTAAATAATTTAAATTGATTTATCTCAGCTTCTGGCTCTATGTTAACCTTAACAAAAATTCAAAATTTTTGATATATGAAATCACATTAAAATGCTCTGTATCAAATTTTAAGCCAAACGGATTTACCGTTTAAATCGTAATTGTAATAAATTAAATTGTAATATAATCAGTGTGCGGACTTCGTTCTTATCAGTTGTGCGAGCATGCTTTGCGTAAATATGCTTTTAAATAAAAGCACATGCCTATGCTTTCTTTCTTATTAATACCATCTATTTTTCTTATCTGTGTGAGAATACATGTGATTCCAATAAGGCACCATATTTGCATTCTCTGAATGAGAACAAAAACAAAAACAAAAACAAAAACAAGCAAAATAAAAAACAACACTTGGAAAAACTTTATGTCTACTGAAAGTGCTTTGACCTTGCCTGGCATACCAGACAAGTTTTACTATCTGGTATTCCAAACCAAAGTGGTTGTTATTGTTGTTGTCTTCATTCTATGCCAGACTCAAATATCCCTCCGAATCATTGTATATCCAATCTATAGTATTCTCATGAAACACGATTTTGTAGGTAGACATTTGGTCGATAGGTTCGCTGTGATCGCCTTACCGAGATCCCTTAACAAAAATTAGTATTACATTTGGACGCATAGATGGCCACGAGCTTTTTTTCTTCATGAGAATACTATAGAATTTATATACAATGTCCGAATCTCCATGTTAAAAAAATCTAAAGACATTTTGCATCCACTAATGGGTTTGGAAATTCAATGATGAAAAGGAAATTTGAGCTTCTTATTTCCACCACCGAATTGATGGGGCGTATAGTCAACTGAGAAATGTTCGGTGTCCACTTCTACATGTAATTATTCAATGGTTTCGGCAGACCAGGGGGCCAATTCTGGTTCTGTGAAAAAGTGAATCGAATAAATCGTTTTCACATTCGCTGCCAACCATTGCTTTCACTTTTTCGATTCATTTGCCACAAATAAGCGATTCTGGTTCTGTGAATGAAAACTATATTATCGATGCTAGAACCACCTTACCATTTCTCCTGAAAACTGCACGATTCTCTCAATTTACTTGTGTTTTTGAAGCAGGCGCGGATACAGGGGGAGGGCAATGGGTGCAATTGCCCCCCCCCCTGGGCAGGAACGAACGAAGCATAAAATATGAATTTAATAAAATGTAATCAAAAAAAAGTTATTTCGCTATACGTTTATAAGAATTTTTCTTGGCAGCACAGCGTTGCAGCAATGAGTGGTTGTGCATTGGCCGATTGCTGACCAAGTTCAGTTAAGAAAAGTTCCGCTACACATAATAAAAATAAACAACAAATAGCCTTCAAATCGACCGAGTGGAAAGCTTATAACTTTGGTTTTAGATTTCCGATCTTCAAAGTTAAGGTCTTGGGGAATCCCAAATCGATTTGATTTTCAGTTTTCAAAATGTTGTGAATGAAAATTTTCACAATTTGAAAAATAATGTTTTAAAAAGTTATTGCTCCACCTCCAACCCTACTCTATAATTTTTTTAGTGGGTTTTAATAGTTAAATGTAACGGGGAGGCGGCAGGGGCACTTACCTAAATTTTCAACCTTAAAGTTAAAAAAAAAATATATCTTTAAAATACGTCGATTGTATTAGCTTCAAAAATGTTTTAACTTTGCTTCAAATGCTTAGACCTACAGGATAAAGAGAATTAAAGTTAAAGAAATAACCTTTATTTATGTATAAAAGTTATTGAGAAACACCAACAAAATTCGTAGGTACTAAAAAGATGATAGAGTTCTTTTTATGATAAATAATTTAAATGTGTGTTTTCATTGAGAGAGTACTTTCACTAGAAAACAATCGAGATAGAGTGAATCTCGGATACCTGTCTTCCTCTCTGGTGAGCTTTGACTGTGTCTGTGTTCACTTTCGAGTTTTACTCACGAGAATTTCTTCAGAGCTGCTCGCCGTCTTTTTACTCTGAAATGGATACGCACCTTAAGAGTATGCACATGTGTTTCGAGTTCGGCGCTGCACGCAGCGATGCGTGAGATGCCACTGCTGCTGATTTTAACACTTTCGTGGAAGCGTTTCAGGAACTTCCGTGTTCCATATATTAAACTGGCGAAGAGTACGAATCCAACGAAGAAGATTGGAGATAAACCAGGAAACGCCTACAGCAGTCACTGCCGAAGAGAAGTTGGATGGAACTTTTACATCTAAGGATAGTTATTTTTGGCCGTTTTGGAAAACGTCAAGTCAACGTCAATTCGATTGTATCGAACTGCATGAGTCTGGCAACTCTGCAAACGATGGTTTGATCTTGTATGAACATTCTGCAAAATGCATTTTTGATGCTGCTGAGGTTCTCGAAAACGACATTTTACTGGCAAGGATGGGTTAGGTTGTCCCAGCAAAAGAAGGTGCTAGAAAGGAGAATAGGACAAAACGGTATACACGACCAATAACGACGAGACATTATGTCGTTGGAAAGGTATTTGTATGTACTACAATAGCTTCTGTGGGGGCTTCCTTCAAATCGCTGTGTGAAAACAGTTATTGGGTAAATTTGATTGTGTTCTGATGCATTCTAGTATGAATAGCATATATTTAGTGCGGGAAAAATTTATGAAAACTGGTCAAACCAATAACGACAATATATATATCATTGGAATGGTATTTCCATTACCTCCAATATCTCTCATAGCTGTTTAATTCAAGTCACTGTGTGAAAAAAGTTATTCGTAGACTAATGAAATATTTTGGTTCATTTTAGTGTGAAAAAAATGTTCTGTTTTTAGTATGGGCAAAAAGTGTGAACGCAAGTTCATCCAATAACAACGAGACGAATGTCGTTGGAAAGGAAATTTTATGTACTACAATAGTCTATAAGGCAGCTTATTTGTGTGAAAAAAGTTATTCGCTAATTATTACCCATGCTCCATA
Source organism: Dasysyrphus tricinctus (assembly GCA_963921185.1). NCBI lineage: Eukaryota > Metazoa > Arthropoda > Insecta > Diptera > Syrphidae > Dasysyrphus > Dasysyrphus tricinctus. Next base: position 163,218,024 of record OY992532.1, on the reverse strand, counting down.
CATTTAATCTGTGCCAAAATTCCCTAAAACAACGAATAACTTTTTTCACACAGTGATTAGAAATGAGCTGCCGTAGTGACTATTTTAGCGCATAAAATACCTTTCCAACGACATACGTGCCGTTGTTATTGGTTCCTAGAACACCTTCCATACATTTTTGCCGATTGTCCTTTCACTCGAACTCGAACGTCATGTGCCTGAATAGGAACATACCACTGTGCCATTATGTTTTCCGACCATAATTGTGGAGTTACGCAGATCCAGAGGTAACTTAAAAGCGCTGAAAAGACACCATCCTATAGATACTATCTGCAAAACTTCATTTCACAAAGTTCAAAGTACCCGCTGTTCGAGACACTGTGGCAGTTATGAAAAAGTTAATTGCTTTCTTCAAATTTAAAACTCATCAACTCACATTGCTTTGTGCGACCAAGCGGTGGAGCGGTATGAAGTGTACTAAAATTTCCTGTAGATCTCAAGATTTTGGAAACTCACGAAAATTGCCCCCCCCTGAACGATATCCTGGATCCGCGCCTGTTTTGAAGAGAACAGAGAAATGCGTGAGATAGGAACACTTTTTTCTGTATGGATTTGACAGAGAGAGAGATATGATTGAATTTGTCATTGCTTGTTCGTATTCACGCTTTCATTTTGGATATTCGCTTCCAAATGACGGCGTGAAAGCAAATTATTCATAATGAAAGTTTTTGATGTTTGGTTGCACATTTTCACAGAACGGGAATCGGAATTAGTGTGAAAGCGTGAAAAATTGTTCGTTTCATTTTTTCACAGAACCAGAATCGGCCCCCAGTATGAACAAAGTGAAGCTTGAACGCAATAATTTTGTCTATACCCCTGACGTTTCGCCCTCTTTGTCCACTCGGGGCTTCACATTTTTGGAATCCTGTTGATTTTTTCACATTTTTAGTAGGTATGCCTCCGTTTAAACATTTCTAATGTTAAAAGAGAAAAAGAACAAATAGGTAGGTATCTGTTGGTAAAAGCGAACAAAATCGTGCACTTTTCAAAGATTTTGTGGTGTAGTTTTTTGATACTGTGGGTGAGAATAGGAAGATAGACATCGACTTATTTTTGGAATAGTAGATAGATATATGTATGTATATTATAACTGTGTTTAAATTCAGAATAAACTGGTAGTTATATACTGGATATCACTATTGGTGTGAGAAATACAAATTAAAAAAGTAGGTAGATATAGGTAGTGGTTACGAGAAGTGGCTTTGTTAATGCCTGCTCAAGGCGCCCCTTGGGTTCAGCGCCTTGTGCATTTGCACCGCTTGCACGTATAGCTTGTCCGGCCCTGATTCGATATCATGATAGATGTACCTGTAAAGTGTAAACCTTCATACCCAGAGATTGGTAATACATCCATTCTCAAAATATGCTGAGGGCTCTTGTTTTTGTATTTTAAAATCCAACATCATAGAAAATGTTCCTAAAAACAATAAGTGTGCAAATTTCAAAAATTCACTACATTAGAAATGAAGGCTAAATACAAAATTTGAAAAATAAGGTTAATATTTTTTTATATTATCTTTCAAGAAATATATAAATATTTTTTATAAAGCATCATTTTGATTTTTGGTGAACTATTTCTGAAACTTCTATTTTACAATTCTCGACTTTCAAATGTTCATATCTCGATTTGCAAATTTCTTAGAATTTTTGATGTGAGACATCTAATGCGGCGGGTAAACTCGATTTTGGGTGTGGCTTAAAGCGTTACGAAAAGGGGAAAGACTTTTTTCTCTTTCATTTATACTCGCACTCACAAAGTTGTCGTAATGGGGAATTTGTTTGTTTACATTTTTCGGCAAGAAGAGCCCAAGTGGAAGAAATATACACATATATCCATGTCACTCGCACTCAACCTTGTTTTCTTTCATTCACAATGAAAAATCTAGTACAATGGATAAGGGAGGTTATAAATACATGCATTACTGGCGCTTCCTTTGACGGTGTTCAGACTCGAGGCGACTCATTTTGACATTTCTTTTTTTCTATCTGATTCTCATCTCTTGAAAAGAGAGAGATGGCCAAATGTGGTCGCACGAAACCGATCGACTAAAAGGAATTCATGTGACGCGACTAAAATTGCGATTTCGGTACTGTTCAACAATTCAAGAACCTTTTAGTACTTGCAAGCTTCTCAACTTTTTTTTTCGTTTGCTGATAAAATTCACCCTTATTACGATAGTCGTTTTACTAAAATGAAACGTCTCTAGAAGTGACACCTTGCGTTCCAATGAAACCAATACCGTTAAGGTGGTGAGAATATTGAAAAGCGAAGAGAACGCTTAACTCTTTGTTGCATTCAAAAAACAAAAATTGTCATTTCTGGTGCCTTGCCGTTTTACTGGTGTTTTAGTAAAATTGTAGGCGAAGGCGATTATATTATTTTACAAATAACGTGACGTCCAATCATACAAATTAGATACATAACTAACTATAATCAGATGACTTTTTACTATTTTCAGGAGTAGTCTTATCAAAGAGAAATAATAATAGTCCAGGCAATATAATGATTTAACATGGGCAAAATTGCAACAGAAGCTTTTTAATCAATTTATGATCAGTTACCACTACTGAAAGACATATACAAAATCGGACAAAATCCCTCCATGGGAACACCCCGAAAAACGGTTTTCAAAATGGCGGATTTATTGGTTTGTTGTTTTTGGTTGTTATTTTTACTACGCTGTGATTTTACTTTTTAATTATGTTTAATTATCACTGGTGGATCCACTATGACATTCTCGAGTGTTTACCCCCTCCCCCAGTCATGACCCTTCCCCATTTATGAGCCCCCCCCACTCCCTTCAGAGCCCTAGAGAATATGATCGACGCGACCAATCTTCACGAGTATAGAAAGAAGCACCCCCCATTTATGATCCCCCTCATTAATGACCCCCCCATACATTTATTAACATACATATATACCATATCTACCAGAAAAATAATTCTATTTTATCTAAATATACGTTAAATCACGAGAGAAAATAAATGTATTTATTCAGTCCAGGCAAACTAAGCTAAAAGTACCGTGAACATGGGCAAAATAGCAACAGAAGCTTTTTTAATTGATTTCTTATCTCTAAGCATTACTAAACAATATACCCAAAATCTGACAAAATCCGATCATGGGAACACTTCAAAAAACGGATTTCAAAATGGTGGATTAACTGGGGTGTTGTTTAAGGTTGTTATTATTTCCATTACGCAGTGATTTTGTTTTTATGTGTTGAAATCAATTGCGGATAGTTGATCATGAAGCACCCGAGTCATGGTATTCTCTCTGCTCAAAAATCTTAATTTTCCCATAAAAAAAAAAACTGATCACAAAAAGAAAAAAAAAAAGAAATACACCCTATTCACGACCCCCCAAGCCATATCCTCCTCCCCGCAAATGATAAACACGACCAATCTTCAGTAATGGTCCTAGAAAATGAGGACATAAATAAACCTATTGTAAGCTTTTGGCACGCTTACATACACACATACACTCGCGTTCAATTGAATAGGCTCAAAATTTTCGAGCGCGATTTACCGTTATAACTCCGAACTATGTGGAATAAATGAATTTTTGAAAATGGCATTAGAGAAAGCATCCAATTGAGGAGAGAATAAGAAAACACACAATATGAAACTTACCATCATTACACGTTTTATTATCATTTCTTTATTTCATTATCATTTCTTTATTGAAATCGTAGCACTTTTTTTCGTTTATTTGAACAGGTTGCTTGTTATTCGAACTTGAATCTGTTCTGCCGACTAACTTGATGACTAAGTCTGGGATGCGACTGTAAGTTTAGGTACATATCTCATCGTAGCTTTTGAAAAACAGGAAACCAACCGGTAGATTTTGTCCAAAAATTTACAAAACCATGGATTGGGCTAGCTTTTTCAGTTAGCTTTGATAAAAAATCCCACTTAAAAGTAAAGGTTAGGTTAGGTTAGAAGGGGTGATGATGCGGCAAGCCGTATCACCTCACTCGGATCTCAATGGATCCATTGTGCTCCCCAGGATGTGGATAATGCAGGAATAGGAGGGGTAAGAGGAGGGATTTAGTGGAAGTTTTGGGAATGGGATGCCTCCTTGAACCATCCTGAGCTATGAATGAAGTTCAGGATGCTGCTCAATGGCAAAAAAGAGACGTCACCCAGTTCGTCGAAAAAATATTCTCTGAGGGCTGTTTTCCTTGTCCATGCTAGGATCGGGCATTCACAGAGGAAGTGAAAAGAGCCCTCCTCTGCCTCTTCGTCCTGGCACCCACTGCATAAGTAAAAAAAAAAGGTTGCATATACCCAACTCGCTGGTGAATATACTCGTTCGCGTGGCCTCAGGGTAATGAAGAGAGAACGGTTTAACATAGTGTAGTCTTATAGACCAAGAGCCGACAGCAAATTTTGGGAGTGGAGGTATAACCAAAATCGGAGTATGAGAGATTATAGGTACATGTATCGTGATTTGGAATATGAAAGTCTGGCAGGTTTTGTTTTCAGCCTTTGGTGGGGGTGGGGACTTAAAAGCCGCGTAGTTTCCTATATATATGGTAGGTTCATTAGAACTTCAATTCACTTTTAAAAAGTTGGATATGATGCTCTGTCATTTTCCCTAAGTTTCAAGGCTTATATCTTAGTTATCCGAGAAATAGGACCCATTATTTTTACCTTTTTAAGCAAACCTTATTGGCGTTTTTGTGGAGACTTTATTTGTTGATTTTTGTTTTGTTGAAAATCTCCAAAAAAAGGGATGATAAGGTTCACGTAAAATGGTTATATCTTGAGTTCTATTAATCGGACCGTCAAGATTGTGGTGTTTATGCTTAGGAAAAATGACAGGGAATCATATCCAATTTTTTAAAAATAAATTAAAGAGGTTATAACCCGAAAAATAAATCAGGGGATCTAGCATTTTATAACCCCCCACCGCTCCCAAAGGCTGAAAACAAAACCTGCCAGACTTTGGTATTTGATATCACGATACATGTACCTATAATCCCTCATACTCCGATTTTGGTTATACTGTTGAACATACCCAAGTTTTATATCGCTGCGCCATCTTACAAATCAACTCAATATTATTATTATCTTAACGATAGAAAACAAGAGTGTCAAAATTGACGACACTTCCTATCATTTTATAATACTTCTCTTTTTTTTCTATTCTTGAATTCCTTTCAATAAAGTTAAGTACTTGAACTACACTAAAGTAATCCTCTTTTATTTTAACCATCCTTATACAGAGCATAAATTCCAACAGGTTATGGGCCCAGTTTTGCGAATACGGAAGGAATCTAAATTAATGTATTAATATTTTTTTTTAAGAAAATTACTTCATAAAGCATGAACAACATAACCGCAAGAATCGAGCCTTTGGGAAAGGAAAACTTTGATACATGGAAGCTACAAGTGGAAGCTCTCCTAGTTAAGAACGACTGCTGGGAATTTGTAAGTGGTGAAAAAGTTATTCCCAAGGTGGAGGCAGGAAACGCAGCCTCAGAAGAAGCTCTAAGGAGGTGGACGGATGGTGATAGAAAAGCACGATCGGACCTCATTCTGGCAATTAATCCATCCGAATTAAAGCAAGTCAAGAACTGTCTAACATCAAATGCAGTGTGGAAGAAACTACATGAAATATACCAGTCAAAAGGACCAGCAAGAAAAGCCACTCTATTGAAAAAATTAATTTTGCATAAAATGGTAGATGGAGTGAACATCAGAATACACATTGCAGAATTCTTTGATGCTGTTGATAAATTATTAGATATGGGTATTTCAGTTAACGATAATCTCTTATCTATTATGCTTCTTTACAGCCTACCCGATAGTTTTGACAATTTCCGATGTGCGATCGAGTCTCGCGATCAATTACCAAATCCAGAAACATTAAAAATTAAAGTCTTAGAAGAATATGACGCAAGAAAGTGCAGAGATAAAGACTCAAACCACGATGCTATGTATGTTCGAAAGTACACAGATAACAGAGATGCACACGAAAAAGAAAGCTATAGAAATCCCCAAAACAAGTTTCAACGCAAAGTGTTCAAGTTCAAGTGTCACAATTGCAGAAAGATTGGACACAAAGCGTCTGAATGTAGACAAAAGAGACACCAGTCAGTTGGGCGAACGGAATACTCCAAAGTATGTGCAGAGGGTGACGATCATTTCAAAACAACAACTGAATTTGCATTGAAGTACTCTGAGGAAGACAATGACAGCAGCAGTGATGATTGGTGCCTCGATAGTGGGTGCACATCCCATATGACATCCAAAAAGTCTAGCTTTGATCAGCTGAGGTATGTTAAGAAGGAATTGAGTTTGGCAAACGGAGGTAAAACGTCAATTCAGGGTATAGGCTCGGTAAGAATGTCGGTAAATGATGGTAATGTTCCACAAAATTTAAGGCTGGATGAAGTAATGCTTGTTCCAGATTTAAGAACTAATTTGATGTCGGTGGCAAAAATTGTAGACAAAGGCTGTGCTGTAAATTTTGGTACAAAAGAGGCATCTGTGGTAGCACCTAATGGAAAAGTAGTCTTGGTGGCTGAGAGGCGAGGTGATCTGTTCTACATAAAGAGGGGAAAGGAGGCAGCTAATTTAATCTCGTCTAAGGAAAAATCTTCATTAGAAGAATGGCATCAAAAACTGGGTCATATTAATATTGATTACCTATTGAAGATGGGAAAAATGCAAAGTGCTTTAGGTCTCGAGGTCAGAGGTAAGAAAAATGAGTTTACTTGTGAAGCATGTATAAAAGGAAAGCATGCTGAATTACCATATACCATAAGTGATGGACCTAGGACAGCTGATTTGCTGGAAATTGTCCACAGTGATATATGTGGACCGATAAGAACTTCATCTATTGGAGGTGCAAAGTATTTTGCGAGTTTTATTGATGATAAGTCCCGATGGTGTGAGATTTACTTCTTAAAAAATAAAAGTGATATTTTTTTCTGTATTTAAAGAATATAAATCATTTGCAGAGACACATACGGGTAGAAAAATCAAATACTTGCAGACGGACAATGGACTGGAATACTGCAATAACCAATTTGATAAATTTTTAAAAGAGCATGGTATTCGAAGAAGACTGACGGTTCCCCACTCCCCACAGCAGAACGGAATCGCCGAGAGAAAGAACCGCACTCTGGTGGAAGCTGCACGATGTATGATGATCCAAGCGAAAGCCGCACCGATGTTCTGGGCAGAAGCAGTCAACACCGCTAATTATATTAAAAATAGAAGTTGGACCAAACCTATTGAAGACACACCGCATAAAGTTTGGACTGGAATGCGCCCAACCGTAAGCCACTTCAGAATATTTGGAACTAAGGCATTTGTTTTAAATAAGCAGCCATCGAGAGGGAAATTTGAGGTTAAATCAGAGGAATCCACTTTTATGGGCTACTCTACTGAAGCCAAGGCGTTTCGCATGTGGTCACCTTTGAAAAGAAAAATTATTATAAGTCGTGACGTTAAATTTACAAATGATTTTAATTTTGATTCTAATTTTGATGTTTGTTTTGACAGAGTCGAAGGGAGCAGAGGCGATGGTTTGAACTCACCAGCATCCAGCTCAGAAGAAAGCATCGAAATTAGTTTGCATGACGGAAGAACAAGAAGTCCAGACGAAGGGATCGTCGAAATAGCAATACCTGAAATTGAACGAGAAAAGCCAACAAAGAAAAATAACAAAGGTCTAAGACGAAAAAATGAAAAGAAGTATCCAAAGAAGAAGCATTTTTTGAGAACATCTGTGCGGCCACCACCACCACACAAAGGTCCATGTCGGTTTTCAACTGGAAAAGTGCCAGAAGGCGAAGATTCAGATGGTGAATACGAATCTGCAACTATGGTCACCGATGAAGACCCTTTGGATATCGCGGAGGCATTAAGTAGAGATGAAGGTAAAGAGTGGAAATGTGCTATTCAAAGTGAATACTTGGCTCACATTAAAAACAAAACGTGGGAAATAATAAATAGACCAAAAGATGAAAAAATAATTAACAGTAAATTTGTCTTTACTACAAAATATAAGTCGAGCGGAAAAATCGATAGAAGAAAATGTAGGCTTGTGGCAAAAGGCTTTGCCCAAATAGAAGGTATCCATTTTCACGAAACTTTTGCTCCAGTTATTAGAGCTAGTTCCATAAGACTACTTATGGCTATGGCTGTGGAGCATGGATGGGAAGTACATCAAATGGACGTTGTCACAGCTTACTTGAATGGTGAATTAAATGAACGAGTCTACATGGAAATACCTGAATTACTTGAAGAAACTCTGGATCACATTAATTCCGATAATTTAAATATGGAAACCAGAAATACTATTCGAAAATGGCGAGAAAAAATATCAAGTGGGAAACAACCAAAAGCCTGCTTGTTGAAGAAAGCTCTTTACGGACTACGACAATCTGGACGTGAATGGTATAATAAATTAGATATAGAACTAACCAATTTACAATTACAGAGAAGCAAATATGATCCATGTCTCTATGTGAAACGAACAGAGAAGATAACACTTGTTATAGCCATTTATGTGGATGACTTGATTATCGCATCTAACAGTCGCCATCAGATCAATGATATCAAACAGAAACTAATGCTACTATTTGAAATGAAAGACCTCGGAAAAATACACTACTGTCTGGGATTAGAATTTAAACAAAGCGATGACACAACACAAATTTCAATATCACAACCAAGATATGCTAAGGAAATATTGAAACGTTTCGGGATGGAAAACTGCAAGCCACATGCAACACCTCTTGATGCAAATACTAAGCTACAGCGTTCATCAATTGAAAATAATCAAGTAGGTAAGCAACCTTATCAAAATCTAATTGGTTCTCTTATGTACTTGGCAGTTTCCACCCGCCCGGACCTCGCATATACGGTCAGTATGCTGAGCCAATTTAATACATGCTACTCAACCGAACACTGGAATGCAGCCAAACGAGTCCTGCGGTATCTCCGAGGAACATTTAATTTTGGGCTCATTTTTCGAAAATCTGGAAGAAAACCAGTTTGTTTTACGGATGCAGATTAGGGTGCATCCTTAGATGACCGAAAATCCTACACAGGATTTGCCTTTAAGATGGCTGGTTCTGTTTTCAGTTGGGAGGCACGAAAGCAAAAAGCAGTCGCTCTTTCAAGCACAGAAGCGGAGTATGTTGCGCTAGCAGAAGCAACAAAAGAAGCCTTACAATTGCAGAAACTTATTTCAGAGCTTGGACCACCTCTGGACTCAATTACAATTTATAACGATAACCAAGGAGCCCAAAAACTAGCCAAGAACCCAGCTTTTCACAAAAGGACCAAACACATCGACATTCGATTTCACTTTATTCGTGATGTTTGTCAACAAGGGCTTGTCAACTTGGAGTATATGTCGACCAGCAAAATGCCAGCTGATATATTAACAAAAGCACTGCCTCGGGTTAAACATGCTACTTGCAGCTCATCTCTCGGAATGGATTTCATTGAAAATGATAACTAAATAAAACTTTGAGAGGGGGTGTTGAACATATATCGCTGCGCCATCTTACAAATCAACTCAATATTATTATTATCTTAACGATAGAAAACAAGAGTGTCAAAATTGACGACACTTCCTATCATTTTATAATACTTCTCTTTTTTTTTTTATTCTTGAATTCCTTTCAATAAAGTTAAGTACTTGAACTACACTAAAGTAATCCTCTTTTATTTTAACCATCCTTATACAGAGCATAAATTCCAACACCTCCACTCCCAAAATTTGCTGTCGGCTCTTAGACTATTACCATAAGCGCATGAGTTTCAGGCCTCGGAAGATATCTAGGTGTCGTACACCAAATAAGTGGAAACCGAAAACTGAAACATTGAACTGAACCATGGGAGGGAAGCCATTTCATTTTCTCTACACAATTTATAATAAATTTTAATAAAAAAAACGGAAAAGTTGAAAATCTATCATTTGTTTTCATTTTTTTAAATCGAAATCTAACGCAGCAAAAATTTATTTTTGGCGAAAATATGTTAATATGCACCAGCACATGGGAACGCAAATTGGGCACAAAATAGCTTCGCAAAACTGTTTTTTGGTAGTAAAAGTTACAAATATGCGATTTTTTTTGTTTTCTCTTCGGAATATGGCAGCTCAAAAAGCGCAGAAAACAGCATTACTTTAATTTTTTACAAAATTTGCCAAATTTGAAAAATTTTCATCCGTAAAATTTGCAAATTTGCAAAAAAAACTTTTTTTTTGAAAATCCCAAATGGCGGTGCTAACTTCACGCTTCGCAAAACTGTTTTTTGGCCGTAAAAGTTACAAATATGGGAATTTTTTTCTCTTCGGAATATGGCAGTACAAACAGCGCAGAAAACAGTACATTTTTAGTTTTTTTACAAAATTGCAAAATTTGAAAAATTTTCATCCCTAAAATTTGAAAATTTTTAAAAAATATTAACTGCACAAGGCAGAACAAGTTGAGCACAATACAGCACAACTTTTTTTTCGAAAATCGGAAATGGCGGTGCTAACTTCACGCTAAAGCCCTTCGTAAAGTTTAGTTTTGGCCATAGATGCAATTATGCGAATTTTTGTTTCTTTCTTTTTGGTTCTTAGTATCATTTTTTGAGAACAATGCAGCACAACTTTTTTATTTAAGAAATTCTGAAATTTCGCAAAAATTTCACTCGTAAAATTAGCAAATTTGCGAATTTTTCAATAAGCGGTCGGATCGATCGCGCTTCGGTGCTATTCTACAACCTGCTGAGCTCGGCATAATGTAGCAAGCTCGGGCGAGATGCGATGCAATCGAGTGAGTCTCCTATGACCCAACTTATGTCTTCTGTACTGACCTAACAAGGTACCTCAACCATACTCCACAGCCGTTCTATATTTCAAAGCAAGGAACGCTTTTCTGGTTTCTTGGGAAAGATGATCTCCACTTGAAACTTCTTTTCATGTGGAGTGAGTAGACGGAGGCCCAAGAGGAAATCTCACGTCCAACGCAAGGAACGGGACCCCTGAGGAATAAGCCCCTCAGAGCATAAACCCGCAAATCCCCACTTTGATCTGCTTTCATTCACAGATCAAGCGAGTTATGGTATCAAAACGGCGCCATCCAGTGCTAATTGGGCACAGAGCGGGTGTTACGCTCTTGCCACCATTTTACCAATACCTACCCTATAAACATGTTCTTAAGAAAAATATGCATACATTTTGAAGAAAATTGGTAAACGGTTTTCGGCTCTAACTCGATGTAAAGTGAACCGTAGATGTGAAGAAGCAAATTAATTTTTGGACTTAATATTTATACGAAACTTCAGATTTAAATGTGTTTGTGAAGCTGAATAAAATTTGAATGAATATAAGCCTACTGATTTTTTGTCATGGTCAATTTTCAAAGAAAGAAAACTACAAAAAAAATGTTTACTTTCTTTGCGATTTACGATACCTACATATTCTGATTGTTTTTGTTATTTATCAAAAAATTTCTTAGTGCGACTTTTTTTTCCTTGTGACCCTTTTTTATGCGACCTTTTCAAATTCCTCAGCGGCAACAATGCACCAAAACCAAGTCGATACGGCTTCCGTGAAAAAAAAGTTATAGTTATTTTTATGTAAGGATGACTACATATATTTTCAGTATAAAAGTTAGATAAATATTACCGAAAACCAGTTTGAAAATAATGGTCCGTCGATGAAACTTGTCATCAATGGTTCATTTTTCATGAAAATCAATAATAAGAAGAGTCTTTTAAAGGGTGTTTTTTTTTGGTGAGTTGGGGTAGTGGTGGGAGTATTACCATAAGACTTGTGACAAAAATGGTACACCTATGAGATTTTGTACAAATGTGCTATTAACTTACATAATGAAGAATCAAAAGAGTCTGTACACATATTTTGCATTAAAGGATGTATTTTTTGAAGATAGGGGGAAGTGTGTGGTTATTTTTCAAAAAAATGGAAAAGGATTAACCCTCAAGAAACTTGGTAAAAGTGTTTCATTTACTACGAGAATGAAGAGTTTAGGTTAGGTTAGGTAGAAGGGCTGACAGTTGATCTCGTTACCGTCACACTTAGATCTATGTAGATCCGTTGTGATACCCTAGGAAATTGTATTCCACTTAATGTAAAAACCTATGTGTTCTGTTAGCAGTCAAGCCATTTAGAGGCGTTGATGAAATTCAGAAGGCTATTAGCCGAAGTTCCAGAAAGTTCCTCTAGGTCATTATAGAAATAATTTCCTAGGTGTTTCTTTCTTAAATGACAGAGTGCTGGGCAGTGGCAAAGGAAGTGTGAGGTATCCTCATGTGCTTCTTCGTCACTGCATCCTCTGCAAAGGTCATCAGTACTGAGCCTCATTTTCTTTTTATGGTATCTCAGTAGGTTGTGTCCGGTGATTATGCTGACAAGGGAACGGAGATGTTTCTTGTTCATTTGCATAATTTTGTCTGTTCTCTGCTTATTGAAATTTGGCCATAACTTTCTAGTTGTGGCGCATGTTTCAAGCAGATTCCATCTTTCATTGGTTTTTTCTAATATTTTGTTACCAATTTCCTGTTTGATGCTACAGGTTGGTACTTTGATATTTTGTTCGGCTTGACTTGAATCAAGCGACGAACCCGTTCTCGCCAGCTCATCAGCTCTCTCGTTTCCCTGTACATCACTGTGACCGGGAACCCAGCAGAGTCTAATGTTATGCTGCATGCCAAGAACCCTAAGCTCTTCGCGACAGCAAGTCACAAGCTTCGAATGTATCTCGGTGGCAGAAATTGCTTTTATTGCTGCTTGGCTATCAATAAAGAGGGTGATATCAGCTCGTGGTATCGCCATCATTGATATTTGCATAGCTGCTTTTGTCACTGCCAAGACCTCGGCTTGGAAGACGCTGCAAAAGTCCGGAAGTCTGAAGGAGCTAGCTAGTCCCAGAGTTTCCGAGAAAATTCCTGCACCAACTCCAGTGTCCATCTTTGAACCATCGGTGAAGACAGTTATCGTAGATGCATTACTGAAAGGTTGGTTGTTTTCCCACTCCTCTCTATTAGGAAAAGAGGTAGTGAAGGGTCTGTTGAAATTTAAATAGGGTGTTGTGTAGTCTGTGCAAACATTATTTCCCACATATCTCTGCAGAATCTGAGTATGGCCCGATGTGCTTTGCTTCCAGCATTTAGTCTGGCTTAGGCGCAGGGCACTGTATGCTGCAGATTCTTGCACGAATAGATCTAGGGGTCTCAAGTTGAGTATCGCTTCCAGTCCCGCTGTGGGAGTGGTTTTCAACGCCCCCGTAATACCTACGCATGCTAATCTTTGAACTTTTGTCAAGGTTTTCAGGTTTGTTGCTTTATCAGTCGCGTTCCACCAAACTAAATTACCGTAGGTAAGTATCGGTCTAACTATTGCCGTGTACATCCACCTGATAATTTTTGGATTGGGTCCCCAGGATTTTCCAAAGATCCTGCTGCAGGAATAGAACGCAACCATAGCTTTCTTTGCTCTCTCTTTAGTGTTGAGACTCCAGTTCAGTTTCTTATCAAGGATCACACCCAAGTATTTGGCTTGATCCGAGATTTTGAGTGGAGTCCCTGCAATTGATGGTAATCTAAACATTGGTATTTTTCTTCTGTTAGTGAAGAGAATCAATTCAGTTTTCAATGGATTAACCATTAGACCACAATTCTTTGCCCATGTGTTGACCTTTGACAGGGCATATTCTATTTGTTCACTAATAGTGGATGGGAATTTACATGTCGCAAGTTGTACTAGGTCATCTGCATAAGCTACTACTTTGACTCCACTATATTTTAATTTCACAAGAATTTCGTTCATAACTAGTATCCAAAGAAGCGGAGAAAGCACCCCTCCCTGGGGTGTTCCTCTGGATGTGGATACTTTTAAACGTGAATCTCCAAGTTCTGTATTAATATGCCTGTTTTTTAACATGCACATAGTCCAATTTATAATTGAGTTTTCTATATTCAGCTCTACAAGGGCTCTCTTAACTGCATCGTTTTCCACATTATTGAAAGCTCCTTCAATATCTAGAAAGGCAGCAAGAGTGTATTCCTTGTCTTTGAGAGTTTTTTCAATTGTATTAACAACACAGTGAAGTGCAGTTTCTACGCTTTTGCCTTTCGTATAGGCATGCTGCATTGGAGAAATTACCTCCGGGTTCAGTGAGCTGCGAATATAGATGTCCAACAATCTCTCGAAAGTCTTAAGAGTAAACGACGTGAGACTGATTGGTCTATAGTCTTTACCTTCCGTGTGGCTGGCTTTACCAGCCTTCGGGATAAATACAACCTTGACTTCACGCCATGCTTTAGGTACATATCTCCATCTGAGGCAACTTGAGAATATGTTTTTCAGGTGTGAAGTAATGAGGTTTTCACTTTTTTGTAACATCATTGGAAAGATGCCATCTAGTCCCGGGGATTTGTAAGGGGAGAAAGAGTTTATTGCCCATTTAATCTTGTCTTCCGTTACAATGTCCGACGGTGTTCTGTACTCTGTAAATATCTCAGTTTCCCGGTTATAGCTTGGGTTAGAGCTACACCCGGGAAAGTGAGCATTAACTAAGAGTTTTAGAGTTTCACTGCATGATTCTGTCCAGCGACCACTTGGTTCTTTTAAGGAACCTAAGGTAGATGGCTCTTTGGAGAGAATTTTCCTTAGTCTAGCTGATTCATTGGTGCCTTCTATTTCATCACAAAAGGTTCTCCACGAGCTGCGTTTCGCTCGCTGTGTTTCAGCTTTGAATTTTCTTTGACTGGATTTGTAGATCTCCCAGTCGATGTCTGATCTGGTGCGCTTGGCGACATTGAAAAGTCGCCTCGTTTCTTTCCTAATGTCGCCCAGTTCTATTGTCTACCAAGGTGGTTTTTTGTTGCCTTTTTTACCTGGTTTTAATGGACATCCTTTGACAAAAGCATTGCTGAGTATTTCTGTGAATTTCTCGGCAGCTTTGTCTAAGTTCTCAGGATTATCAATTGCATTGGTATTAAGCAATTTGATTTCATTCTCTACTTCCCCATTAAAAATATCCCAGTTAGTTTTTCTGAAGTTTCTAAAAGGTTTTCGAGAGTTTGTGGTACTAAGTATAAAGAATTCAATTAACCTGTGATCGGAAAAAGATTCTTCCTTAAGTACCTTCCATTGTTCTATTGAGACAGTATTCGAGTTGCTCACAAGGGTGATATCGAGTACTTCCTCGCGGTTCTTAGTGACAAACGTTGGTTCATTACCTCTATTCGCTACTAGTATGTTATTTTCTATGATAAATTCAAAAAGAGACTCACCCCGATCGTTGATATCAGTGCTGCCCCATTGAATATGATGTGAATTAGAATCACATCCTATCACAAGGTCCCATTTCT
Source organism: Dasysyrphus tricinctus (assembly GCA_963921185.1). NCBI lineage: Eukaryota > Metazoa > Arthropoda > Insecta > Diptera > Syrphidae > Dasysyrphus > Dasysyrphus tricinctus. The sequence goes on along the minus strand of OY992532.1, from coordinate 163,202,631 downwards.
CTACAGCTGCGCGTTGAACAAGTTGGCACGTGACATTTGCAGGAGGTCCCTCCGTCCCATCGTACGGCATATAGCATGATGCCAAGATAAGCGGTGGAAGCCCATCGCGCTCCAACTTTATCGCAGTTTGGTCTAGGTTACTGTATGTGGATAGAAGAAAGAGATTAATCTGTTTTCTAGCTACAATACATGTTCTATAATTACTGTTGGTACCTGTGTTAGAGGATTTAAACAGTGTAAGTCCTTTTGAGTGGAGCCCCCTAATTCTGCCGCCTGATATCCAGGGTTCTTGAATTAGGGCAATGTCTATTTGTCTACTCTCCATGAGGTAGACCAGGTTGGCGCTGGCAGCTTTACTATGATGAAGATTTATTTGTAAAAATTTCATGATAAGTTATTAACTACCACCTCCTTATTTACCTGTTTTTTCTTATTGGCTATGAACCTAAGCTTGCATCGGTTTGTACCAACGCGCACTTTGTAGCCAATTTTCCGCAGAAGTGGCATCGATTTGTGGCTTAGACTCACAATCACTTCGGTGCCATCTTTGGTTGGTTCGTTAACCTGAACAACCTCCCAATTCTGGCTGAGTTGTTCGGTGTTCAGGGACTTGAGGTTCCGCTCTATCCGGTCTCTTGGTATCACGGGTCCCTTAAGTGTCAGCACTGCCTTTGGCCTGCTCAGTTCGCTGATTTCCTTCTTACTAATAAGTCGAAGGTCAGCGTTCGGCCAAGGAGCTTCGGTCTTCTCGATGAACTCTCGGAGCCATGTGAGAGTGTTACCGTCTTCACATGTCATCACCTTGAATCCGTGGACAGTGCTGAGGCTACCGAAGAGTGGCGGAGGCCTATTCTTGACGATAGCCTCGTTTACCCCGTCCAGAATTCTTAGTTCTATCAATTGCCATTGATCATCCGTCAGTTTCCTTGAAGGGTTGCCAAAGTCTGCAATCGCAGTCTGTTGGACCTCCATGGTCACCCGGGAGAATTTGGCTTTCTTCTTCTTGTTCCCCGGTGAGGGAACAGCTGGTGACGTAGTGTCGTCGTGCCTAGCTCTTTTGGAACCACTCGCAGTTGGGCGAGAGATAGGCGGAGGCAAGAGGCCGTCCTTTCCTACCTTCAACTTTCCTTGAGCAGTCCTCAAGTTCGGCTCGTCCTGAGTCAGTCTGTCCGTACATTTATTATCCGTCCGTGACGGATTGTCGTCTGGCCTAGCTTGGTTGGACGTACTCGCAGTTGGGTGAGAGCCAGGCGGAGGCAAGAGGCCTTCCTTTCCCTTCTTCACCACCCCTTGAGCAGTCTTCAAGTTCGGCTTGTCCTTGGTTCGTCTGTCCGTACCCGTGCTTAATGTCGTGGTCGATAGTCTCTGAGTGGATCTATCCAGGGCTAGCTTTTCCTTGGCCGTTAAGGATTCAGGATTCCTTTTGCCTAGCCGCCGGATAATCCTCTCAGCGTTCCGATTTTGCCTGCGGAATATTTGTTTATCGTCCAGGAGACCTTTCACCTTGCGCTTACGACGCTCAGCTCGGGCCTCCAAAACAGTCTTCACGGAGTCCATTGTTGAGTCGGTCGGCTGAGAAGAGGTGGACGCATCCGGACTGCATTCAGGGTTCTGAGCCCGAAGGCAATCCGAGTGCGACTCCTCTAACTCATCCACTCCCGTGGTTACCTCCCCACCTTCCAGGCCCGTTGGAGCAATATGCACCGCGCAACGGCTGGTTGATGGTTTGGATGGACCAGGAGCTGGTTCATGCATCTTGTCTTTTGTCGTGTCAGTATTTGCATGCACAGCTGATAAGGCCGTCCCTTTCCTTACCTGGGATTTACCAGCAGGGGGTTTGGGTGGTCCCATCAGCGTGTCCGCGTTTGTGTCTTTCACAGAAGTAGCCTTCGCCGGTGATAGGACCAGAGGCCCAACTTCCATTGCAGACTCCTTCTGTAGAAGCGCACGTGCGTTATGCAGTCGTTTGCGTTCCAGTTCCGTAAGTTCTTCCCAACTCCTTGTGCCAAGTCGTTCAATCACTCTTCTACAGTTGCGGTATTTACTCCGCACTGAAGAAGTTGAAAGCCGTGAGATGTTGGAGCTGGCAACAGAACAGGAGTCACTGATGTCGTCAGTGTCAACCGTTATGATGCTGGCCCCATCATCCACACCGAGATTGGCGGCAAAGGGGCTGAGAAGAAGGTCTTCCTCTTCCTCAGTCATGTCCGTTTTTGTGTCGTTCTTGTCTTTACTGGTGTTTTTTGTCACTGGCGACTTCTCCCCTCGTTCGTTTCGAGGGGCCAAGCCCACGCCGGCAGCCGCGACTTCTACCGACGGTTTAGCGTATATCCCCGCTAGTTTTTTTTTCTGTTTTGTGTGTCTTGTCCATGGTTTTTACGTTGTGGGTTCCTCTTAGTTGGCCTAGAATCCTCAGCTGTCCAGCTGCGGATCTCCTGATCAGTCTAGTCCGTGATGTATTGTCGTCTAGCCTAGCTTGGTTGAACGTACTCGCAGTTGGGTGAGAACCAGGCGGAGGCAAGAGGCCGTCCTTTCCTTTCTTCACCTTCCCTTGAGCAGTCCTCAAGTTTGGCTCGTCCTGAGTGTGTCAGTTTCCGTAGTTACCGTCCGTGACGGATTTTCGTCTGGCCTAGCTTGGTTGGACGTATTCGCAGTTGGGTGAGAGCCAGGCGGAGGCAAGAGGCCATCCTTTCCTTTCTTCACCTTTCCTTGAATAGCCCTCAAGTTCGGCTCGTCCTGAGTTTGTCCGTATTCGTATAAACCGTCCGTAACGTAATGTCGGCCTTGCTTGGTTGAACGTACTCGCAGTTGGGCGAGAGCCAGGCGGAGGCAAGAGGCCATCCTTTCCTTTCTTCACCTTTCCTTGAGCAGTCCTCAAGTTCGGCTCGTCCTGAGTGTGTCAGTATTTACCGTCCGTGACGGATTTTCGTCTTGCCTAGCTTGGTTGGACATACTCGCAGTTGGGTGAGAGCCAGGCGGAGGCAAGAGGCCATCCTTTCCTTTCTTCACCTTTCCTTGAATAGCCCTCAAGTTCGGCTCGTCCTGAGTTTGTCCGTACTCGTATAAACCGTCCGTAACGTAATGTCGGCCTAGCTTGGTTGAACGTACTCGCAGTTGGGCGAGAGCCAGGCGGAGGCAAGAGGCCATCCTTTCCTTTCTTCACCTTTCCTTGAGCAGTCCTCAAGTTCGGCTCGTCGTGAGTTTGTCCGTACTCGTATAAACCGTCCGTAACGTAATGTCGGCCTAGCTTGGTTGAACGTACTCGCAGTTGGGCGAGAGCCAGGCGGAGGCAAGAGGCCATCCTTTCCTGTCTTCACCTTTCCTTGAGCAGTCCTCAAGTTCGGCTCGTCCTGAGTGTGTCAGTATTTACCGTCCGTGACGGATTTTCGTCTAGCCTAGCTTGGTTAGACATACTCGCAGTTGGGTGAGAGCCAGGCGGAGGCAAGAGGCCGTCCTTTCCTTTCTTCACCTTTCCTTGAGCAGTCCTCAAGTTCGGCTCGTCGTGAGTCTGTCCGTATTCGTGTTAACCGTCTTCAAGCAGATCTAAGAAATTCACAGCTGGCCAGCTGAAAACCTAAACGTAAGCCTCCCCACCACTACAGGGTGGAAACCCGTCGAGGAGGGAATGAAGAGTTTACGGAGTTTACAAAAATATCACGGAAAAAAGAGTGTTTTTATGGGCCTGTGGCAAAGGGTGTTATTTGTTTTGGGAAACAGTAGTTTTAGTTTTTGGAAAAAGTTTTATACATTCTTTCACCCATAAAAACATCCTTCTACCATATAGATATTTTTAAAGACTGTTTTGATTCTTCATTCTGGTAGTTCATACCACATTTATATAAAGTTTCATGAGGATACCTTTTTGTCACAGGTTTTATACCTAGTAATAATCCCACCATAACCTCAATCCTCAAAAAAACTACCTTTAGGCACAGATATTTTTATAGACTCTTCTTATTATTGCTTTTCATCACAAATGAACCATTGATGCCAAGTTTCATCGACGAACCAGTATTGTCTACTGGTTTCGGGTAATATTTTACTTTTATACCTACTTAAAATATAGTCATCTTTACATAAAAATGACAAAACTTTTTTCACGGAGACCGTATGGACTTGGTTTTGGTGTCATTTGAATCAGAATTCAAAACTACCTTTAAAACATGCATCATATGCTAATGTTGCACTAAAGTTAATTTGTCTGTTTGATCCACCACAACTTCCCCTTCAAAAAAACACCTTTCCATGTGAAATATTTTTATAGACTCTTGGTACATGAAACGTTTTCACCAAGTTTCATTATGGTACTAATTTTTTTGTTTTATTTATCCTATTTTACCTAGTAATTAATAAAAACAGTTAGACAATGTACCTACACATAATGTACATATAAGTAAGTGAGGTGCCTATATTTCATAACAGAAATATGTACACATGTTAACACATACACACTTACTTTATCATTTTATAAGATTTCTATTATTATTGTGTAGTCCCATACTTTTTGTTAATGCCTTGTTATGTATTTGAGTATATGTTTTATGTATGTATAATGTATGTATATTAGGGTGGTCCTCAAATTGGACACTGCCCTCATTCGACTCAAAACATTGAAAAACAATTTCCCTAATTTTTTTCAGATTTTTATTTCACCCCCCTGGTCCCCCTTTTTTCACTTCAAGGTAAAAATAATGGAGTTAGGGTGATCCTTATAACACGCCAAAAAAAAAATCAGAATTTATAGATTAGATTCAGACGAAAAAAAATCGTATCGGAGGGGGGTCTATTTCCCCCCGTTAAGGCGGGAGGGGAATTGTTCTAAAAATTTGCCACAAAATAGAAAAAAATTATTAAAAAACAACGGGACCACTTACAATGGCATGCTATCACTTTTTTTAAGGCCATGAATCCAGTCTGGAATATGTTTTTTAAATTAAGTTTTATTGTAAATAGTTTTTGAAAAAATAATTTTCAAAACTTAAAAATAAAAACAAAAATAATAATTTTTTACGTTTGAAAATTATTTTTTTTCAGAAACTATTTAAAATAAAAACTTGATTTAAGAAACATATTAGAGACTGGATTTATGGCTTTAAAAAAAGCTATAGCATGCCATTGTAATTGATCCCGTTGTTTTTTAATAATTATTTTCTATTTTGGGTCAATTTTTTTAGAAAATTACCCCACCCACCTGAACGGGGGGAAACAGACCCCCCCTCCCATACGATTTTTTTTTGTCTGAATCAAATCTTTAAGTTCTGATTTTTTTTCGCATGTTATAAGAATCACCCTAACTCGCCACTATTTGTACCTTGAAGTGAAAAAAGGGAGACCAGGGGTGAAATAAAAATCTGAAAAAATTAGGAAATTTTTGTTTCTCTATTTATAGAGTCATTTGATGCCTATCCAAGTTAATTAAAAAAAAAAAACAATATAAGGACCACCCTAATGTATATTCAAGTAGGAATCCCAATCCGAACTCAGTTTCAGCTGCCACGCCTAATTGAAAATCGTATTATTTGTTGTTATTATATTTTCTTTATATGCTTACTGATTTCAGTTTTTAACACTTTTGTTCCTCTTTTATGTTCTCACTTTGAGATCAATTCAAGAGACAACTCAATTAAAATCGGAGCTCCGACTCCAACGTAGATCTCATTCATTCCAACTTGAGATTCCAGATTGCTGTAGCTGTTTTCCTTGCAGTAATTTGTACCCTAAATTCATCCTGTCGGTGTCGGTCATTTGCTTAACCATTTATTGGAGTGTCTCGGTTCGGAACTTTAGAACAACATCATTATTTACGTAGAGTGAGTTGCCCCCATGCTGAGCTGCCTTTCGTAATCCCAATTTGTTCGAATATACTTGAGCTGCCGCTGTGTTGTCTCAACAGGTAGTGATCTTCAGAGGACCTCCGATCATATAAAATACGAATACCAAATTCATTTAGATCAATAAGATTGTTTCCTTTGTCGCACCGTCCATGGTATCTGTGTGAAAAGGCCAACAAAAAACAACCAACGAATTAATCTACACGGCGAATTAAATGTTTTACAAGTGATTTGACAGTTTCGCTTTCCACTTTGAAATCCACACGCACTCCGCGTAAGCGTTATGTTAATCTTGAATTGGATAAGGCAAAAGATCATTAATCTTAATGGAGAATTTGATTTTGAGGCTCGTTCGGAGATTTAATTGCGTTCCAGTGATGATAGATACGAATCAACGATAGTTTTAAAAGCAGTTTGATTAAATTATTAAAATAATTCTTTATTAATAGAAGAGGTTTCGACTATTATCTCATTATCATTAATCACAGAGTTTTGAATGAAATTTATCTTTTTTAAGACATCAACAGCTTAAGCAATCAGGGACGGTGTCAATGAGAGGCTTTAGACAGTGTCTTGTGTCTACCCTACCCATTAGACAAAAAAATAAAACACAAACTTAGACTTAAAACAAGGCAATTAACAAAACAGTCGTTGACAAACAGAGGCTAAACAATTTGAACCTGAAGCCGAGTAAAAGGGCGAAAACTTGTAGTTTCTAAAATATTCAACGTAGTTCAATGCAGTAAAATTTGTTTGATTTGTGAAAGTTTTTTTTATAAGATTGACTGTAGTCCAGTAACTATATATAAACCTACATTAGACCTTACGTCAGGTCCGGTAGTTCTGATTTTTTGCTAAGTTGTTTATGATGTTGGGCTAGTAATAAATCTGATTTTTTGACCTCGAGCGCCGAACGCAACATTGGTAAAAATCCAAAAAACTGCTTATTGGCCATTTGAACCATTACGCCTTAATTTCCGAAAAAACATTGCTCTACGATTTCAACCTTACTTAATTTGCTTCAATTGGAGTTCAAAGCCGGTTCTGTAGACATAACAGTTTCCAAGGGACGGCTTCTCAAAATATAGCAATAAAAAATTAAAACAACAAGTAGTATATAAAACAGTATAATAACAAAAACATGGTTTTTGACATATGCTCCATCAAAGCAATAGTGCATGTAGATTGGGCCAAAAGAAGAAAATAATAGTACTGGATGGGGGTTAGGGTAATGTGGTATACATGTTTGTATTTTTGACTTAACATAAAAAGTAGTGACACGAATGCTCCCAAATTTGGTAAATTTTAGCATGAACATACAAGCTACAACGTTTACGGTTTTTGTCGGATTCTAACAGTAACTTACAAAGATTTTGACCCAATAATAATAAGACCTCGAAATCGTCACTTTTGAAAAGCAGTGGGTAATGTGGTACTCCTTGCTGTCTAATGTGGTATACCATAACAAGTGGTCCTCCGAATGTCTTGAAGGCAAATTTCATCATTCATCATAGTACAAGTGGGTCTCTGCATATCTTTCGGGTCCCATTTTCTTATTTCACCTTTTTGGGCATTTAAAAAAAATCATCATAGCAAAAGCACAAAAGTCAGTTGATGGAGGTATAGACTTTAAGGTTGGGTAATGTGGTATACTATACGATACCCCATCAGGAATACTATACCACATTAGCCCACTAATAGTATACCACATTAGCCGAAACTCTATATTTTTACAAAAAATAAAATAAAATTTAAAATAAAAACTTTTAAGCAAAACAAACAATTAAGTAACGTAAATGATTAATATATTCTTCCGATGCATTGACAAATTGGTTTAGAACGCAATTTTTCAAAGCGCACAAACACTTTTTGTTCCACCAAAAAAAAAAACTCAGCTGCACACAATTACGGATTTCCACAATTTGGGCGAATTAATGGACAATTTTAGATTTGTTTAAAAACATTACTTCTTTTATTATAATCACCGTCTGCTGAATCAAGAACCGTTGTAGAAGCATGCTTCGTTTTTGAAATAACTGCTTATACCATATTACCCGCATATACCACATTACCCTAACTTACTCTATATCCCCCCGTTTAGGCGGGAGGGGCAATTTTAAGAAAAGTTGACTTCAAATAGAAAAATAACTTTAAAAAGACAATGGTAATATCTGGACGAAAATCTTTTTGCTCATCTTAAGGCCAGAAATCCATTCTTTAATTTTCTTTTTAAATAAGGTTTTTTTGTTTGATAATTTTTGAAAAATTTCCTTTCAAACTCAAAATTTTGAGAAAAAGACGTTTTTTTTTGTTAATCTATTTTTTTTTTTTATTTTATGGTATTAAGTACTATTTTTGTTTTTGATTTTCAATGCCCTTATTAATTTTTAGTTAAAAACTGAAAACCAAATGCTAAAATGACTTCTAGTTTTGAGAAAACTGAAATTAACATGATCAACTTCAACGTTTTCAGTCTATTATCTTTTCTCTTCGGGGTGGGAGGGCTCTGCCTCAGATCCGGTAGTTCTGATTTTTAGATGAGTTGTTTATGATGTTGGCCTTACCAATAATCCAAGCTTTCGACCTCGAGAGCCGAACGCAACTTTGTGAGATATGCAAAAAACCGAGAAATGTTCGCGGTTTTTTCAGTTATTGGCTATTTTAACCTTTAAGGCCTGGTTTTCTATTATAACTTTGCTCTACCATTTCAAAATAATTAAATGGGCTTGAATTTAAGCTAGAAATCGTCTCTAAAAAAATAATACATACTTTCAAAAATACAGCCTTTTCTTAAAATTGCCCCTCCCGCATAAACGGGGGGATATAAACCCCCCATCCAATACTATAGTTTTCTTCTTTTGGCCCAATCTACATGCACTAATGCTTTGATGGAGCATATGTCAAAGGCCATGTTTTGTTATTATACTGTTTTATATATGTACTACTTGTTGTTTTAATTTTCTTATTGCTATACATATTTTGAAAAGCCGTCTCTTGAAAATTGTTATGTGTACAGAACCGACTTTGGACAAAAATTAAAGCAAATTTTGTAAGGTTGTAATCATAGAGCAATGTTTTATTCGGAAATTAAGGCGTAATGTCGGTTTTTTGGATTTTTACCAATGTTGCGTTCGGCGCTCGAGGTCTAAAAATCGGATTTATCACTAGGCCAGGCCAACATAATAAACAACTTACCAAAAAATCAGAACTACCGGACCTGACGCAAGGTCTCAGTCCTATGAAACTACAAGGTTACTGGACTACTAAAAAAATAATAAAAAGACTTTTATTTTTAAACAGTTGTTTTTAAATATTATATTTTAGGCATTTTGAAAATAAGTTTTTAAAACCATAGATTCATAAACATGGGCCTCAAAGACTATCTCAGTTTAAAAATAGATCATAGCATGCGATGTGCTAGAGATACAAATACGTCCATCTTAGTACCTTCCTAAAACAAAGAGAGCCTAGTGTTGCGGAAGTTTTGTTGTTGTACAGACCTTGAGTATTCGATATTTCAAGTTAAGGGGTCTCAAGTCCGTATGTTTATGAATAATGTTACAGTTAATTATAGCTGCGTGTTACCTTATAAAGTGAAATTATGTGCGGAAATTTAATTTTATTATAAATATACATATATGCAATTGTGAATTATTGTTCTCGTAAATTATTAATTTTGGTGATTAGTACTATCGTAATTGTTATTTTGGTTGATATAACTTTACAATCGGTATATTTGGCATATGTGAGATTTGTATGTGAAACTTTGAGGCGATGCCTAAAAATGAATATTGATGCCATTCTAGGTGATACCTTTTCCTGTGCTCCGGTGAATCCTGAAAATCAACCTACAAAAAATTGTGTTTTCTGCGATTATAAAAAAAACCTAAGACCAGATTTGAATGCACCTCTTGTAAACGTCCCATATTTGGGGAGCATCGCGAGAGTTGGTGTCAAGATTGCGCCGAGTGAAAAAATTTCATTGTATTTTCGTTAATTTGTTTTAAATAAATGTTCCTCAAAGTTAAAGTTAGTAAATAAGATAACTTTTAGTTACCATGAATGCAGTTTATGAATCTAGGTACCTTTTTGATTCTCAAATGCCTGTCAAATTAAAATGGAGACATAAATTAAGTTAAGAAAAGTTTTGTTGTATTGTTGTTCATTTTAGCTTTTTTAAACAGCTATAATAAAGAACATTAATAAAATAGATAAATAATACTTTTTTTTTTTCAAAAACGTACATAGGTATACATTAATAATAATTCACAGCTATTTTTTTTCGTTTTCATTATTATACATAGGAACTTCGGAACAAAAAGTTAAAATTTAGTCAACGACTACGCAGAAAATACTGCGTTTCTTTAAGGAAACTCACGAGATCATCTGGTTCATCCTCAGGATCATGCGAAAATTCTCAATCGATAATTTCCATGTCAAATTTTCTCTCTCTCTTTGGCTTTTAAAAAGGGAATTCCTGAAGGCAATGATCTTAGATCCATTATATCAACTCTTTTACCCGGACGCACTATTGACCTTATAACTCTAACGTCAGATTTATAGCTCACCTCACTTCTTGTTCTTATAGTGCCGCAAGCTCTTGTTATGACAATACGGGTTTTTTGGCTTAAACTTATGTAAAATGCCATTTACTAGTTGGTAAATAGCGGATTGATTTGGGTGCTGTTTTAGGTTGTTATTTTACTATGCAGTTTGTGGGAAACGTCTAGGAATATCTTATCATTTATTTAGTATTAGTTATATAAAATTAAAAAAATAAACCTACAGTCGATACAGTTTGAGGTAATCTGGTGGATACTATCAAAAACCCGAACCTCTTTATATTCAAGTCATTTCATTTCAATTGAATTCAATTCATCGAATTTGCGAGTACTGATGGTGTGGGTGAAAATCTACTCAGGTGTGGTGAATTAATCAAATTATTGAGAGTCAACTATGCAAGGAAGTAGCTGACAACTTCCATTTTGCACGAGAGAGGGTGCTGAAGAAATGTGTCAAAAGAGATGGCGATAATAGACAAAAAAAAAACGAAGCAAAGCCAACGCATACCAGCACAAAAAATTGTTTTTTTTTTTTCTGTCATGGAAGTGTTTCCGGGAGGTGTTTTCTTCGCCGTTTTTGATGAAAGGGTTAAACTTTTATCACATCTATTTTAAAAAAAATCTGAAATGATTTTTAAGATAAAAAGTTTAATTTTTTGGTCAAAGATAGGTCGGAAACAGCGTCTTCCGGAATCACCTCCATCACCATGATGATGAGCCTCTCTCGCATGAAATGTCGGATGCGCTGAGGGTTGCCGCCAGGCTATAAAAGGGGTGAATGCCAAGCATCGCTCTCTTTTGTTGAAGGTATTTTGTGCGGTTCACTTTTGTCCACGTCGGTCAGTCTTTGCTATAAAAAAAGTTTCTTTTTATCTTTTAGGTACGCTGTTTTGCCAAGTTTTTGAAACAAATAAGCATTAAATAGTTGTTTTGTTTTTTTTTAATCAATGACACCGGCGCACCAATAAATTTGTTTGTTTAAAAGAAAAAAAAGAAAATCTAAAACTTACATCCATCGACAAGCAAAAAAAACACACAAAACGAAATCCACGTGCGCTACACTAAACTCTACTTAAACCAATCCATACATGCACCTTAAAATAAAATATTAAAACTGCTTAAATTACCTTTAACCTGCCAAAAGTGAAAAAAAAGGGTAAATTACCTACTTACTGTCTACAAAAAAGGTGTACGAACATAAAAAAAAAGAAAAATCAAACCCTATGCGTAACAATGCGAAGAAAACAGCACCTCGATATAAAGACGAAATAAGTGAAAATCCCTAAAACGAAGTTCTTAACATCTCCGCACAAAATCATCCGGCTCCAGGCCCCATCACACCTAGTGGGCCAAAACTACAAACAAGGAGCACCCCTGGAACTCTCAGCTCACCCCAAGCAACCGTCCAAGAAAATTCCGGAAGAAACAGATCCGAGTTCCTATAGACGACAGAAACTCCACCACATTGCAGACTGTACCCAAGTCTGTTTTATACGCCGTTTCCATAACTCGCCGCCAAAATCCCAACGAAGAAAAAAAAAAGACACATCTTTAACCAATCGATTTGCGATCAAGCACAAAATAATTTGATTGAGAGTGGTGATTATAGAATTCCTACAGTCAAATCGAAAAGTTTTCACCATGCCACCGTCATCACTTGCAAAACCTACTACATCATCATAGCATCATAATCCTCCATAGTTTTATCCTAAAATAGTTTTTTTTTTATATTGTTAATTACTACTCATTCCTACCTCCCTCTTCTCAGTTCACCATAGTAAATTATACCTATTTTGAATTAGTCTAAAATTAAAGTGATACACAAAGAAAATAAAAATAATTAATCCCACAATTTATTCATTGATCGGAAACGAAAAAAAAAATATTCTCCCATATCGTTATCTTTTTATGCGCAAGAGTGTTGAAAATCTTATTCATACAGTTAGAGGTGAAGTGATTTGTCAACCATCAACCTATGAAGCGGTGCACCACCTCACAGGATACGTGGTAAGTTTCCATTTTTGTTAATACTTATTGAATATTTAAACTTGAAAATTTGATTCGCTCCACCTACAACAACAAATTAAATAATAAAAAAAGTGAGTACAGAGGATACTTAACTCGATTCAAGCCTAGATTAGAGACGTGCTCTGCATGCAATCCTCGGCGAATCGATATTCTCTTAAATATAACAAGCTAAGAATAAAAAAAAAATATATGTGGTGAGCTTTGAAGCGAATTGAAATGTAAAGGGTTACGTACGAATGACCGACAAAAAAAATGTCGACTGGTTAAAATGTCGACTTTTATCGACTTTTTTGAAAGTTAAAATACCGACTTTGTTTTTACCGACTTATTAAAATGTCGACAGTTTGAAATGTCGATTTGACAAAAAGTCGACTGCCCTGATAGAAGTCGAGAAAAATATCGACTTGTCGGAATTTTTCCCATATAGAAAAGTCGATATAAAATATAAATCGACATTTTAACCAGTCGACATTTTGACTTGTCGATATTTTGTCTGTCGGTCATTTGAAAGTAACCCAAAGAACAACGCTCTGCCTTAAATGTTTACATGGAATAACTATAAACTCAAGAATCATAAATTCTTGCCTGATTTTTTAACAGGAACTTAACAGTTTTTTGATGCTGTGGAAAATTTAAGACTATATGTTTAAGATACAAGTTCTTATTTGATTATTATAATAGTTAACTTATTTAGGTAGTTATGAATTTTGTATTACCTACCTTTTGTTTAGCTTCAAGAAAGTTCAATAGAACGCATTTTTGTTGCCTACCTACATTATACCTAATATTTCGATCTTTTAACTGCCTCATTTTCTGGATGTTTTATTATTGTATCACAATTAAAACACGTTACAGACCCTGAATAACAGGCAATTAAGACGTCAAAATATATAGGCAACAGAAATTAAATTACAAAAAATGCGATTTATTGCACTATGACAATGCGATATTAGATAATAATGATCGGATCATAGTTTAGGGAATGATGTTTACAAGCGCGCGCTTGTAAATGTCGACTTTCAAAATGTCGACTTTTAAAATGTCGACTGTTAAAATCTCGATTCATAAAATCTCGACATTTTGAAAAATCGACATTTTAAAAAGTCGGTTAAATTTGTGTCTATATTTTGATCTGTCGGTCTTTTAACCAGTCGAGATTTTTTCTGTCGAGATTTTAAAAGTCGATCTTATGGAGTCGATATTTTAAAAGTCGACATATCGTACCCAATCCAAATGTAAAAGGTAGCGAATTTACTCTTCTTATATTTTTTTTGTATTATTATTAAATTTTTTAAGTAGACAAACACTACTTTTTAAACAAATCTGAGTGAGAAAAATATTCCAAATTATAAAAGTCTTGCAAACAATTAATTTCTCATTTACTTTCTCTTTCTCACTCTCTCTTTATTAAAGGCCATATTTATTAATATAAAGAATAAAAATCATGTAATCATTTGGAATTGTCGTTAGTTGTCAAAAAAAAACAGAAACATAATAATTTGAGTAAAATAATTTTTGACTGAATTTGCTTTGGATATTTATGTATATATGACCTTGTAATACAATTTACCCTTAAGATTAAATTTTATATTTTCTTTTTCGAATCAAAACAGAGATAAAAACAGTAAGAAACGAAAATTTAAATGCTGGTATGAATTGAATTGAGTTGAAAGAATTTTTGGTTTACGGATTTTGATAGTAATCAACTGTTGGTCCTATTTGGTTTTAACATATTTTTTTCTTTAATTACTCTCTTATAAATCTTATTATTAATTATCTTTATCTTAAAAAGACATACATACGTTTAAATGTATGTATTTATCTTTGATTTATTGTTAGGAAATTTTTTTTTGTAGAATAAAATGAATCCTTGTTAGGTATAGTATTTGAAAGTACTTCTTAGTCTTCTTATTTCATGAATCGCTGATGAACTATTCTGGGAAGATTTATTTCTTATTTCTTGGACTTTAGGTTATGATGAGTACATTTTTAGTGACGTCACAGGTGGATGTGACTATGGAGACCTGAAGAATGCCTACGTGAAGTTTGTATGAAGGTTGAAATTCGTAGTTGAGGAATATTAATTTATTTACAAAAATCTTGCTATGTATGTAAGTTGAAGACGAGAGTTTAAAATCCTTACTTGCATCCTTGGGTTAGGGACTGTTATAAACATAGAGGGCTTAACAGTCTAGGTAGTATCCTTTGGGAAACGTGGGTGGGCCACCCCTCAGAGAGACATTTACACCTGGGTCTCTCCTCACTTAGGAATTTTTTTATTTATATATTCAGGTTGTCATATCGAGACGATTTCGGGCTCCGGTTTTCTGATCCCGAACATTTTTAAGCAACAATTTTCTGGCATGTAATTATTCGTAACGACCGTTCAGAGTTACGATGGCAAGAACCCCCCCACCGACGAGCTAGGATGAGCTGCACGCTAGCATGCTACGCCATCGTAACCTGAACACCATTTCCTCTCTGCGGCCAGTATCAGCCCTCTGTACCTGTAAGCAGTGGGTTGTAATGGTGGTAAGGAGAGGAAAGGTTTAAGGAGCTCAGTGATAGGTTGTTTCTACAATGTGCTAACTTTTTCTGTTTTTTGGGCCATAGCACCTCTAGGAGATGAGATTTTGGAACATCCTGTCGAGAGTCCTTTTGCCGACGACACCTCGGACCGTTACAAGTTTTTTAACGTTTTTCTGTGCCGAAATCAGTTGCTTATCCTAGGAGAGGGCCATGAAACATACCAGTCATGATATTCTCAGTCACCCCCTCCCCTAGTCATAACCCTTCCCCCAAATCTGTCCCCAGAGGAAATTATAGACACTTCGACAATTCACTTTTAGTCTAAGAAACTGAGGAAAAAAGACATCCCCCCATTTACGACCCCCTCCTTCAAAGCCCCCTTCCTTCAAAATCTACCTCCAGCCATGTTCTCCTTTCAAAAATGATCTCTTGAGAGCCCAAGTGAAAAATTATAGACCCGACAAATATTATTTCAAAAGTCAACAAATACAGAAGAAAGAAAGAAAAATACCACAGTCATGGCGCATTCAATCAGCCCTTCCCCCACCAGTCATTAAAACGTGAACCTCTACAGTAAAGGACGTATATCTATCATGGATGACACGATGCATGGTACAAAAAGACCAGTAAAGATATTAAATTTGAGCCTATCAAGTCCCGGAGGCAGCCACGTGAACCCATTTCATGATAGCTTCCTTTTGAAAAACAGAATAGTGATAGCCTAAGAAAGTGTAATAATTTAACGTCTGGTGGCAGACTTGTCTAGGTTGCTTTTTTATAAAAAAAACAGTAAAACTGAGTAAAATAATATCAAATATGTAGCTTAGAAAGTGACCACTTTCATTTGATTTTTAATAGATTTCAAATGTTGAAGAGAAAGTGTAAGCAAAAAAGTATTTCGACTAAAGACAACCAATAAAGCTTTACAAACATCAATATCTTATAGAAGACAGTCTTGCCGGTTCCACACCCAACTGCAAACTTGACAAGTGTACATGTACAAGCCATATTGTACAAGCTTACTTGACTGTGTGTAAGAAAATATTGCACAAATTCTCGGGTTGCACAAGTGGCTTAAGAATGATAAGATTTTTATAATTCTTACTTGTGAATGTCTCAATAAAAACATCAAAATAAATGGATTTCGATGGAATTTTAATCAATCGCTGACTATTGTTGTTGTTTTCACTTTCAAACAATAATAACAACCAATAACAAAGGGTTTAAACTATAACAGCATAACTGTAGCAAGTAATAGCTTTTCTTAGTGTTTTTTAATGTTTTTTTTCATAACATATTTAACATAAAGATGAATTTTTGAGAAATATGGAAAATTGGCAAAATGGATTCCCAAAGATCTCAGCCACGGGACCATGCATTGCCAAAATTTAAATTGCATATGAAAGAATGACATTTTGGCATCAAAACGTGCAAGCAACATGGAGTTGCATTGGGAAAATATTTTGACATATTACGTTATAATTTGCCAACATTTTTGACAAAAAGTGGCTATAGAGATTCTGAACTCCTTTTCCAATAAGATATGGGGACTATGGCCCTAACCTCAATCCAACAGAGAATCTCTGGTCAATTGTGAAGTCATGATTATGGAGGTACTAAATTCATCCATCCAACACTAATGAGCTTAGAGGTCGAGCCAATAAGGTAATTCGCAATTCGGTAAAAAGCATGTACATATACACGGTGCTTTCAAGTGATAAAGAACAAAATAATGTTTTTTGTCACATTATTTATTCCATAAATCTTTTTTCCTTATCACAAAACGGGCAAAAGTGGCCGAGTCCAAAAATTCATTCACCATTTTTTTCAGTGTATTGTAATACTTTTTTCAAGTTTAATTGGAGAAAATAAGATTTGGTTAATACACTAAATAATAAAATTAAAATTTTTTCCTCTCGGCTTTACAGCTTACAATGCTAAGTTCCATCCTCTACAAATAAAGCCTAGTACGCTGCCGATGCGAAACGAAATTTTTAGTTAGTCTCCAACAAGACAACGAAATGCTTACGAAAACAAAGCGGAAAAAAGTATTCCTTGACAGTTGCACAAACTCAAAAAACTAAAACAAATCCAAATGCAAAAAAATCACAGCAGCCATGCTGTAATGAAAGAAACAACAAAAATAAACACGAAAAAACACAAATGTAATTTTTTCGCACACAATAAATGGTCTGGGTAATTAATTGTATGCAAAAAAAGAGTGTAGACTTCTCCAATAATCTGCTACAATTATCAATTTCGCTCATCGAACAGCGTACTGGAGAACGAAAAATAGAACACAATTTTTAGTTTATGATTTCGTTCTGTCATATTTGTATAGGATTTTTCGTTTCGTATCAGCAGCGTACTAGGCTTAAGTGAATACATTTGTCCACTTTTGCTCGTCACTGTATATAATATGTGTATAGAAGTAGATCAAAAGACATAACGGTTATGATTTGGGTTTCAATCTGTTTGACGCCGATTTTTAAAATTTTGGAAATTGCCAAATATTCTATTCTTCAATAGTGTTTCTTTTTCTTATAAGAAGGAAAAACATTAAGGAAACAGTCCCATTCTGGTGCGAAGTCAATTCTAATGCCAGAGAAGAAAATCCATTTCAAAATTTGGCGAAATTCGCTACCTCTGCATTAGTATTACCAATTTATAATGCAGAAGTGGAAAGAATGTGCAGTCCGTTGAATTAAGTCAAAACCAAACAAAGAAACCGAATGAAGATATTAACATTAACAAATTTCATTTCGATTATAAGGGATCAAACACGGGATACAAAATGCTGCAGTGATTTTTAATTCCTGACGATGTAATACAAAAAATCTGAACAAATTCCATATACTAAAATAAAAAAATAAAACAAGAATCCGAAATTGAGTACAGTACCTCAGATTTATAGTCTACGAACCACCGACGTAAAAAGTCAAGTCATTGCGTAAAGTTGTAAGGTTAGGTTAGGTTGAAGTGGCTGCCAGTCATGAAAACTGACACACTTAGACCATAACTTGGCCATTGTGATACCACAAGAATCTGGGAAGCCTTTTTCCCTACTCGATGAACCATTTGGAGCTTCTTATGAAGCGTAACAGACTACCTATGTCAACATTTACTAAATCACTAGGATCATTGAAGTAGAAATCTCCACGATGGAGTCTTCGCCTATGAGATAGAGCAGGACAAGTGCATAGAAGATGAGGAATCGATTCTACCTCTTCCTCGTCCATACAGCTTCTGCAAAAATCGTTAGAGAATACGCCAAGACGCGTTGCGTGCTTGCCTATAAGACAGTGTCCGGTTATGACACCAATCATGGAGCTAATGTGCAATCTGCTTAGAGATATCAAACATTTAGATCGCTTAAAATCCATTACTGGCCAGATTAGTTTTGTTGCCAAGCAAGTGGTGATATTGTTCCACCTAAGGTTTGTTCTCTCTAAAGCATCTTGCTTCAGCATAAGTTTACATGTAGCGATGGGAATACCAATATCTGCCTTACTAGGTAGAAGAAGTAGAGTTGTTCCATATTTAGCGAGTTCGTCGGCCTTACAATTACCAGGAATGTCTCTATGCCCCGGCATCCAACACAGGTGAATGTTAAACTGCTGTGCCATCTCCAGCAGAGATGAACGACAATTTAAGGCTGTTAAAGAGTTAGTAGAGACCGATTCCAGAGATTTGATAGCTGCTTGACTATCCGAGAAGATGCGGATATCTGTAGTTGATAACACGTTTTGTTTCAGCTTATGTTTCCAGCTTAACTTTTTGTCCAAAATAAGACCCAAATATTTTGCTTGATCAGTGAATGTTAGTGGAGTACCTTTGATAGAAGGAGGATCAATATGAGGGATTTTATATTTCCTTGAGAATAGAACAAGTTCTGTTTTATGAGGGTTGACACCCAGACCACACCGGTCAGCCCAATTGGTAAGCTTATTTAAAGCATTTTGTAAGAGTTCTTTTAAGACAGTAGGATGCTTTCCTGATACGGCAATAGCAACATCGTCCGCATATGCAATCACCAGAGAAGGGGAGATAGGACACCACCTTGCGGCGTACCTCTACTGACAGACCTTCTAGCGGAAAAGCTGCCCAGTTTTGAATTGATAACCCTGCTAGTCAGCATTTGATAAATCAATTCACCAAGCGTACCATCTACCTTCAGGGATGTCAGAGCAGATACGATCGCATATGTGTCGACATTGTTAAAAGCGCCCTCTATATCCAAGAGAGCGACCATGGTGTACTCTTTATGATGGAGGGAATATTCTATAGTTCGAACTAGAGTATGTAACGCAGTTTTAACCGATTTCCCTTTGCAATAAGCGTGTTGAGCAGTAGACAAAAGTTGCGTGTCTATGCTTGTTCACAGGTGGATATCGATCAATCTTTCAAATATTTTAAGAAGGAATGATGATAGACTAATAGGTCTGAGATCTTTCGGGTTTACTTGGGAGCATTTGCCAGCTTTGGGTATAAACACAACCTTAACTTCTCTCCATAACAGGGGAATGTGGACCAGGTTTAAACAACTAGTTAGAATGGGCTCCAGAATTGGCAGAATTAAATCAGAATTCATTTGGAGTTCAGCTGGTACTATGCCGTCGGGTCCTGCAGACTTGTATGGCTTGAAGCTGTTGAGCGCCCATCGCAGCTTTTCCCTAGTAACCAGACCTTGTGGATATCTTGGCTCATTATCTGACCTATTATGGTCGAAGCTATTAATATTTTTGGAGCTTCCAGGGAAATGAGTATCTAGTAGCAGGTTTAGCGATTCTTCGCAAGAGTTGGTCCATGAGCCATCAGCATTTTTCAAACAGCTAGGCATCACTGGATTTGAAGAGAGGATTTTTCTAAGCCTGGATGCCTCTGAAGTTTTTTCTATTTTTCCACAGAAAATTCTCCAGGAGGATCTTTTAGACTTCCTCAAAGCTTTCTTATATAATTTAAGGGTTTCCTTATAGGATTCCCAATCCGACACTACTCGGGTACTTTTAGCTCGATTAAAGCATTTACGACAATCTTTCCTGAGTGGTTCAAGCCCTGAATCCCACCAATACGGCTTCTTTTTTCCCCTTACTTGAGTAAGTGGACAGGAAATAGCCATTGATTTGTTAAGGGCTAACGTGAGATCACTGACCTTGCAGTCAAGTTCAATTATATTTGAAGGAGGATTTAAAAGATCAGGTTTTAATAGACCTTTGAGTGTTATCCTATATTTAAGCCAATTGGTTTTTCGAGGGTTTCAAAATTCCAAGCGGCTAGGAGGTTCATCATTTAGACTGAATTGGATGTACCTGTGATCAGAAAACGAGTGTTCATCAGATACTTTCCAATTCAAGATCTTGTGATGAATTGTATCTGAGACAAGAGTAATATCCAATACTTCTTGTCGGTTTTTAGTAATGAAGGTAGGTTCGTTTCCCACATTACTTACTATAAGGTAAGTACTTAAAATATAATCAAAAAGAGATTCACCTCTATCATTGAAATCAGTACTTACTTCCCCATACTGTATGATGGGAGTTAGCATCACTCCCAATAATGAGACATATCTTCTGTCGTTCTGCCTGTGCGATGATTCTCTCCAGTGTATAACCGGGGAGAGGGCCGAGATTGTCATGGCCCAGATACGCCGACACTAGCCACTACGTACCATTCGCCGTTTCAAGTCTAGCAGTGGTGATATCTCTATCGCTGAGATCAGGGAGTAAATAAACGTTAGTGGTACTTTTAACTAGTATTCAAGATCTAGGTTCACCCTTACCAGATGCATACAGTAAGTAGTATCCAGGAGTTCTGAGTCCTTTAACCATGGATTTAACAATCCAGGGTTCCAGGGTAGAAAGTTCAATTTTCTATTAGAAAAGCGTATGTAGTTAGTTTAAATACTTGTTATTATGTATAAAGTTATAAAATTCCAAATAAAAACAGGAGTTTTCTCACATACAAATCGTATGGAAAACCGAAATCTGCGACGAGGCATGCCTAAACATGATTTTTAAGAGCCCAAACTTTCACAGACATCTTTTTTCGCTTAACTGAAACTTTTGAGCCCATTTGGAAGATAACTTTTTTTTGAAACAGTCGTTTTTATAGTGAAAAACTCCATGTTGAGGGTGGGGTGGAAGAGAGTTATGTCGTCAATTATTTGTTTGAGTATAGCCAATCATGATACAAATATAACAAAACAAAATTATAACAAAAATAAAACATCCAATCCTGTACAAATTTCTTGAATATACATATTGTATGCGCTACAGAAGTATACCACATAAGAAAAATATTGAGGCACAAAATATACATAATTGAAAGGTCTACTTACAACTTTTATTTCGACATTTATTTTTCTTATGATAAATTGAAAAAAAAAAAACTTTTTTTAACAAAATGCAGTACAATTTAAAAAAAGTACAGTTACAAGAAACATTTTGTAGGAAATTCAATGTTTTACAAGTTTGTTCTACAACTTTTTTGTCTGGCATAAACAAAAAGTGAGCTACATGCGAAGATATAAGAAACGTTAAAAACAAAATGGTGGCTAAATGACTCTAGGGGCAGTTGTGAAGAATGATATTTTCGGCTCGAGTACTAAATTACTTTCGAACCTCGAGGTTTCTATTTACCAGCAGAAGTCAAGTAGTTAAAAATATATGATTCCATACAGTTCCCTACTACTAATATGCGCTACAGGCCGAGAACCGTAAGCTTCAGAACAAAACTGTCAAGGCTTAAAGTTAGATAATTGAAAGGACTATACATTTTATTTCGAATTTTTTTTAGAACAAAAAAAATAAGATATGATGAATATACCAAAATCAACCCCTACTTTTTTTAAGAAAATGCAGTATAACTTTTTAAAAAAAGCACTTATCGAAAAAAGTTACTTAACATATTTTGTAGACAATTAAATTCTACAAGTTTGTCTCACAACTTTTTTTCGTAGCGTCAAAAATGCGTGAGTTACGTCCGATAACAAAAAAAACCGTTAAAAACAAAATGGCGGCCAGATGACACTAGGTGCAATTGTGAAAAAAGTGCTTTTCGGCTCGTGTACTAATACCCTTTCGAAAATCAAGGTCAAACTGCATGTTTGAATTATTTCCCAGCAAAAGTCTAACTACCCCGTACTAGTGTGAGACTTGACAAGAGGGTGAGGTTAGATGGACTCGCAGATAATGCGGAAATCGCTTCCAGAAGAGGAGATATCCGGGAATTGTACCAAATAGCCAAAGATGTTATCGGGAAAAAAAGCAACACGAATCATCCTGTAATGGATGTGGATGGCACACTTTTGGTATCAATTGATGATCAGCTTCGTAGATGGAAGGACCATTTTTGTGCCCTGCTAAATGAGGATTCAGTTGAGCAGAGTGCTGAAGTGCCCCAACTAAACGAGGTGCGCAGGTCCTATAGGGGTATTGACATTGAACCTCCGTCAGAATCGGAAATCTTTACATCAATAAATCTCCTCAAAACAACAAGGCAGCTGGACTGGACGGAATTCCAGCTGAATTCCTGAAAGCCGATCCCATAACAGCGGCTAGTATTTTACATCCGTTGAAACAAAGCATTTGGGAAAACGAAAACTATCCCAGGGATTGGAACGATGGTGTGATTGTTAAGTTGCCAAAGAAAGGTGATTTAAAGAATTGCAACAATTGGCGTGGTATTACCGTTTTGTCCGTTTTCCCAAAACTAATGGCAACCATCATTCTCGAGCGAATAAAGGATAGAATCGAGTCTACACTCAAGAGGCATCAAGCTGGCTTCCGCAGTGGTCGATCGTGTGTCGACCATATCAACACCCTGCGTATCGTCCTCGAGCTGTCGATGGAATTTCAATCACCGCTTTACCTCATGTTCGTGGATTTTGAGAAAGCCTACTTTGATCGAGTTAACCGAGAATGTATATGGAGATCGTTGCTTGGTAGAGGAATTCCACCAAAAATAGTTGCCATTATAAAAGAGTCCTACAACAACGCAAGGTGTTTTGTTTTGCACAATGGGCATCTTCCGACTCCTTCGTAGTGCAACAGGGTGTGAGACAAGGGGATGTTCTATCGCCAATTCTCTTCCTGCTGGCGATGGACGACGTATTGACGGCCAGTGTTGGTACAGCTGAGCGACAGGACATTCAATGGAGACCGTTCGAAAGGTTCAGTCATTTAGACCAGTGTTTTTCAAACTTTTTGAGTGCTTGACCCCTTTGTTAGTAAACAAAATTCTGGCGACCCCCCACATTCATAATAATACTTTGTCAGTTATTTAAAAAATGAAATGAAATCTCCTTTGTCAAACAGAGCTCAGATGGTTGTCAAAAGGAAAAGTATTTAGATTAAGATCCCACAGCAGATCTTGCGTGTGATTGAAAACAAAAATAAAAGTATAGGTGTCAAAAGCTTCATTAAAAGCCATTCAAAAAATCGAAGTCTTGTAATAACCGGAGCCTTAGTGATAAAACACGAGGGTAATCGTGTTAGCCGAAATTGGATTTCATCCCTCCCTAGATAAGCTCCTCGGATCCCATATCACGAAATCTATGATCATTTGAGTATATAGTTCACCCTGCCAGACTGTTAAAAAAACCGTTTTTAACCTCAAATTTTGAATTTTTTAAACGGTCTGACAGGGCGAACTAAGCACTCAAATGGTCTCGGATTCTGTGATATGTGACCCACGGAGCTTATCTAGGGAAGGGTGAAAACCAATTTCGGCTAACATGATTACCATCGAAGTTGCATTCATACTTAATATTTTGCTATCACTCACACCCGAAATCTGCTGTGGGCTCTCTGTCTAATTAACACGAGTTCTGGAATTAAAAGCTGAATAATTGATGTTTGTACAAGATTCAAGATCTGGATATTCAAATCATTGTTCTGTCCCCACTTGGCTTTTAAAATTGTCATTTCTCGCTGATCTATTTGACGACTTAAACATCTTGAATACGAGCCTCCAAGTGAGACAAGAAAATATTATTACTGCAAAAGACAAAATCAGAGGACTCCTCGCAAAACTTCGATTGTGCTCAGAGTACATATTTACAAACAAAAATGTATGATTCTTTTCCACGGGTTCAGAAAATTCTCGACTAAATTTCATCAGATGAATACATGCCATGACAGTAAGCTCTTCTCACATTCCTCTCATGAGAATTTGTATAATTTGGAGAAGAATCTTTTAAGTGCCTTTTCAAATGACAATTCTGAAGGTGGAAATGGACAGAGATAGATACTTAATCCTTTTTTGAATATATCAGTTCATCTGGCTGATCTTCCATCGGTAAAGATGACAGAAAATCTTATAGATTTAGCTGCAGATGGTATGCTCTGAATTCAATGTAAGAACCATTCATAATTTCTGGATGAAGTCAAGAAAAGAGGAAAATATCTAGAGCTGGAAAAAGAGGCTTTAAGATTGTTAGTGCCATTCACCACATCATACCTATGTAAACTCACGTTCTCTTCCTTCAATAGAAAAATGCTTAAATTGTTAACGCCTCAAAGATACAACCTAGTTTTGAACAGTTAGTAAAAGAAAAACAGTTCCAACCGTCTCACTAAAAACAGTTGTGTTAATGGCTTATGGCTTGCGACCGCGACCCCTCTAGTTATTCTTGGCGACCCCCTAGGGGGTCGCTACACACAGTTTGAAAAACACTGATTTAGACTATGCCGATGACATATGTCTATTGGCAAATAACATCAGTGGGCTGAACGGGATGTGCCAAACACTGCAAGTGAAGGGAGAGTCGAGTGGTTTAAGAATAAACATCAAAAAGACAAAAATAATGCTCACAGGCCGCTCCACACAGCAGCGTATTATTCTACAGGAGACGCCATCGCCAGTTGAAGTAGTGTAACAGTTCAACTACCTTGGCAGTATTGTCTCGGCAAACGGTGGTACGGATCTGGACGTTAAAAGTAGAATAAATAAAGCTCGTGCTGCCTTCGGTACTCTGTCCCCAATCTGGAAATCAAGTCAAATCTTCTTACGCACTAAGTTGAGATTCTTCGAATCCAATGTGAAATCCGTGCTGTTATATGCATGCTTGTGAAACCTGGAAAGTCTCGTCTATCATTTCAAAGAAATTGCAGGCTTTTGTGAATCGCTGTCTTCGTCACATCCTAAAGATTCGCTGGCCACAAATAATATCAAATGAGGAATTGTGGCGCAGGACAAGTCAAGAGCAGCTGGACGTCGACATAAGAAAGCGTAAATGGCGTTGGATTGGTCACACACTGAGGAAACCAAACGATGAAATTGCAAGGCAGTCCTTTGAATGGAATCCTCAGGGTGCACGGCGGGTTCGAAGACCAAGAACAACATGGAAATCAACTGTCTTAGCGGAAGCATAACCCCAGAGAAAGACGTGGCCACAGCTAAAGTACCTTGCAGCAGACCGTGAAGGATGGAGACGTTTTGTTGACGCCCTATGCCCCAGCCGGGGTTACAGGACACGATGATGATGATAAGACAAAAGTTATTATTTTATAAGTGGAATCGTTTTATAATTAAATTGTGAAAATGAGTAATGTTAGCTATTTTGTGAATTGTAGAGATTTGTTTGAATAACATAACTGAAGTTCGTAATATTCAAAATCATTCTATCTCAATGCGGTCAATTTTAAGTAACTGGATATCTCCAGAACAAGTAAGTTGCCATGTTTCATTTTTGTATTTCTTTTTTAGTATACCTTATTTAAATTAAATATATCAGATTCAGATTTGATATATTTAAATTGCTACCAAATTATCGAAAGGATCGCTTCGACAAATTACCCTAATCCGAATCGCGAGTTTGGACATTTAAGAATTTGCATTTGCTGTGGATCTTCGTTGAGATCTCGTAACGTACCTCAAAACTGTCCTCAAAGATCTATACTGAACGAATTGTTACCTGTTAATCAGATAAATATTAGTTGTTTTATAAAGACTATCACTATCAGGTGCTAAATAAATTATTTTGTTAGCATCCCAATTTGCAGAGAGTCTGCCTTCCTTGTTGGCTACGTGCAAATCGGGCTGAGCGAAGAAATCGGCGTCAAAATATAAATGCACAAGACGAGGTGCCTCATGTTCCCGTTCCTAATTATTTAGGTGATTTTGTAAAAGAAAACAATCTTAACAGAACCAGCGCCTCACTTAGCCGCATCGATGGAAATATCCCGAATCTGAGTAACTTCCCTATACTCGCCTTTCAAGATCTACGCAGGATATCAATAGGGAATTATCAAATTAACCACGCTCGCTCTTATTGTGGGGAACATTTAAAGGTAAACGGAACCTATACCATTGAAGTCTGCGAAGACCGGATGCGAATTTCTTCCTCTGCACATCAAAGTCTTATTGGCAACAATAACTTTTTATTACGAGGGCAAATCAAAACGAGGCATATAAGCAGAAAAGTGTATCTTACTTATATCCTGGTGAATGGTGATACAAACGAAGCAAATAGTTCGAGCGCAATAAAAGCTTACTGTTGCAACTGTCTCCTTGGCATGAGGACTGTCGTTTGTTGCACTCATGTAAGGAGCACTTTATGGTATTTGGGCTATGCACGACACCAGGAAACAATAAGCATACCACCAGCCCTGTTTTTGGATGGCATTTTGATTGACACTTTCAACGAAGACTAGTTTTTTTTTCAATTTATTAACATTAATATATTTTAAATATGTATCATATAATTTGGTAAAAAAAAGATACATATTTAAAATGAAACATTACCTTTATTTAACATAATTTTTTATTTGAGTTTTACTTTTTAAAAGAAAAGTGTTAAATGGACGGCATTTACCCAGTGTACGATAATTTAATTATATATCAAATTAAAGCTTATCAATCAGGCATTACAGCGGTGTAAGAACAAATATAGGTCATCATTGAGTTTTTCGAGATATTGACTTTCGAAAGTAACTCAAAAAATATTTTTTTAAAAAGTTTTTGGCTCGTTTATTCAAAATATATCAGTGCCTACGTTCTGTAACTTAGTCGAGAACTTCTCGCATCGAGAAAAGATGGAACACAAAATCCCAACGTTTCTCGACCTGGAAAAATAAACTGTGTCTGTATTTCAATGTGAGAAACAACTCTTTTGATTTGTCTTTCCATTGAAATATCTACCGGAAACTATAATATTGGCAGTTAAAATTCAAATATTTAAAAATATTTGAATTTTTATCAAATGTCCTATGTAGGTACATAATGTTTATGTTAAATACAGAGGACAAAGGACAATAACCGCCGTAATACAATTGTAAATACGTATTAATATAAGCTTGTATCGCCAAATAGTCGAAATTCAAATATGAAAATTAGATTCTGCCCGAGCGATTGGATATACCTTTCAAATAAAAAAAAAATATGAAAATAAAGTTGCCATTAAATCAATTTAAAAGGGAGATTAGAAAAGTGTTTACGTATTAATATAAACGTCATTTAAAATATGCATTCTTCGTTTGACCACGACCTTGGTAAACGCAAGATTTCAATCAAAAATTATTTGAATTGAGCCATTCTGGACGAATGATCGACTTAACTTCATTTATTACAATAACGGTATTAAGTGAAATGCCAAAAAGACTAAAAGCTCTTGAAAAGAAAATATCTACCTTATGGAATATAAAAGTTTTTACAAAACCTTATAGCTAGTAATTATAACAAGTATGCGTTTAACTGTATCAAATAAGCTGTGAGCTGTATTTTGTTACTTAATTGCTTCTCTCCACATTGGAGAAGCAAAGGGGGAGTTCTTGTGAACTGAATTTTGCACCGTTTGTCCTTCAAATACATATTGACAAACGTGCATTTAAATTTTGATGGCACACCTCTTGGCTTTGCAGTTACAGAGATCTAAATATTTTAAACGGACACTGTATCAAATAAGCTAAAAGCCACTGTATATATATAAATTGTTTTTTTTTTGAGGGCAATTAACGCATTTATTGAAAAGATATCAATCTATACACATGGATAATATAGGTATATGCATATATCTGTCTGTGTATATATAACAATACAATTATGCAAATATTATCTACATACATAATGACGTTGCTATAATTTCGGTTCGATTACTTTTGGTCTAGTTTCAATTTTTTAAGCTTTCAGAAGCATACCCCAGGCTCTCACAGTTATACTCATATTTTTCCAGGCTCTCACAGAAATTTTATTCCGAAAAGTTTCAAGTCGAGAAAATCTAGTTACAGAACCAGGCGAATGTGAGAAAACAATTTTAATGCCAATTCACGTCATATTTGTTTTGATTCACGTGTTCCATGCGAGAAATTTCTCGATGCAAGAGTTACAGAACTTAGGCACAGGTGTAGTAAAAAGTGTTTAACATAATTTGAAAGATATGTTTATGATCTTTCATTTGATATCAAAATATTAATCGTACGTGCCATACTTTAGGACTTATAAGTAATTGCAATGTTTGCAAAAAAGCCAGATTTTTTTTAATTTGCAAAGGTCAACTTCAAGCTCAATTATCTAAAAATCTCCGGAGCCGAATTCGAAAATATTTGGCAGATAGATTGGGCTAAACGTTAGCTTTCATTTGGTACTAGTCTCATTAGAGTACGCCCTGGGCCCAAATATGGGTCATCTCCATTGGATTTTAATACTTGACTGTTTTTTTTTGATTATATGTTTGACTGTTTTTTTTTTACTGGATTGTGAAAAAAACAAATACAGTCAACAAGTCAGATTTTACTGGATTTGGAATTTTGATTTGAAACACTGATTATATCATTAGCGTTTGGGAGATCCAGATGTAGCGTTTACTGGTCAAATGTCAAAATGTTATGTTGTTGTGATTAAGTGTTATTTGAGAGGCTCTCAAGAAATAGCCATTTTAATTACTGACATTTTCAATTGTGACAACTTGTGCAACATGCATATTACAATATTTGTTTACTGTGGCGAATACATACCTTTCGTAACAGACACATATTCGAAATTTGTTTATGTTTTTGTTTGATTGTCTTATACGTAACATATTAGTAGGGTCGCTTAGCAAGAAAATCTGTTTTTGCGGGACAAAAGGACCAAATTTTGTTTAGGTACTACTTAGGTCCATAGCTTGAGATTTAGGGTAGGACCCATCTCGGCGGTCAGCCATCTTGGATTTTATAGCCGCCATTTTGAAATTTAGGTATATTATTAATATCTCGGCTTCTAAATCACTTAGGATCCCAAACTTGGGGTCAGGGAATACAACCACATACTTTTCAAATGTTAAAGATTGCAAATATACGAAAGGGGCATGGGGGTCATGACCCCCTTGCTCCAAGACAGTCATATATAATATTTAGGGTCGGATAATATACCTATATAATCAAGTTTAAAATGTATCTGACTAAACATATTCAAGGAGGGAAATGGTGGTCATGACACCCCCCCCCCCCTCAGAGCCCAAGAAAAAGTATACATAAATAAAAAACAAACTTCATTTAAACACACAGAAGTGCAAAAACTGACGCGACGTACGGCTAGCCCAAATTATTTCTTAACCGTAATGTTACCTTTTATGAGACTATGGTAATATTATTCGCGAACACTGTATGTTTTGTCGTATCGAGTTTTTCTGAAAGGAAAATTAATAAGTTAAATGCCAATAAGTTAAAATCTAAGATGGCTGACCGCCGAGATGGGTCCTACCCTAAATCTCAAGCTGTGGACCTAAGTAGTACCTAAACAAAATTGGTGCTTTTGTCCGGCAAAAACAAATCATCTCGAAATTTGACGCTAAGCGACCCCACTATATAGAGCGGGTCTCCCAAAATTCGTGGATTATTGCAAATATGTATGTATTTTTTGTAATTAATATCTACTTATCAATGTGTAGGTACATGTGTCTTTTGGTGTACATAAGCCCTAACAAATTTTTTTTCATGAAATAACACTTTAGCTATTAAAAATAAAATAAATGTCATAGCCAGACTCGGGGATTGCTTTTTAAGAAAATAATTTCATATTTACTATTTGCTACTGATGCCCATATATGTTTGGGCTTTCTCCTTTGTTGAGTTTTGTCGGCCTCAGTTGAACAATTTTGGCAGACACTTGGGCGTATACGTACTTTTTACATTAAGATAAGTGAGTTTGGAAACAACCCACGAAATCATCTGCAAAATAATTCCTTTGAAATTTTATACTTTTTAGTAGATAAGAAGTTTCTTAAATGGAAAAAAAATAATCATTTGGCACAAATTTCTATATGAAGTGACCTTTAATATTTTTGTATGGTTTGTGTTAATACTAGCTCTAACTCAAATAAAATAAAATTGAGTTAAGGAAGTATAATCAGATAGCTAGAAATTTAAATTTAGTCATACAAATGTGCTCATCAATGCTCAGTTTAAATGAGAATTAGCACTGGCATTTACCTCAATTATTTTCAAATATCTGAAATTTATAGATTAAGTTTAATAGACAACTATCGATTTTCATTTCTTCGGTGATTATAAAAGCACATGTTTTTAATTCATTTGATATAGGCTAGGTTTGAAATTTGAAGTACTCAATTTGAAAAAAAAAAATTCATACTGACCTGCTAACTTCACTGTGAAGTCAGTCTTGTGCTAGACATGAACGAGTGAATACGAAATAAAATTGAATTTAACTCTAAATAAGAATTGTCATCTTTGAACTAATCCCGGTATGACCGGCGCGAACCGTTGGGCCGATTTCGATCGGCGTTGCTATTTTCTTACAATTCACGGATGTGAAATCGATAACTGAAGTTAGCTGGTCAGTATGAAATTTTTTTCAAAAAAGGACTTCAAAATTTTAACCTAGCCTATTCTTGAAATGCAAAATGCGATTTTGGAGCCTTACTGCAAGTTCCTAGCATGCTTGGTTCCTGAGATACACGATCGTGGCTTGCTTACTTCACTGTGAAGTTAGCAGGTCAGTATGAATTTTTTTTTCAAATTAAGAACTTCAAATTTCAAACCTAGCCAGTAGTGTGTTTTGGAGAGATCTGGACCCTCCCAACCTCCCAAGGTATTGGTCTATCAATCAGACACATTTGTATGGAGAATAAAGGCAATCTAGCTACTTTTAGGGTTACCAACGCTGGTATTTTTTGGTCGGTGATAGTAAGTTGGTTTTGCCGTTGACTAGTGCATCA
Organism: Dasysyrphus tricinctus; assembly: GCA_963921185.1. Taxonomy (NCBI): domain Eukaryota; kingdom Metazoa; phylum Arthropoda; class Insecta; order Diptera; family Syrphidae; genus Dasysyrphus; species Dasysyrphus tricinctus. Next base: position 163,171,528 of record OY992532.1, on the reverse strand, counting down.
TCTGTGCTTAGTAACACGCGCCAATGAGGATGGTAACCTTTGTAATGAATTTTTTGGGGTTGGAAGTGGCAGCCTTTGATGTGTTACGGTGGTGGATGGCTTGTGCGGAAGGTTTTGATGTTGGTGGCGGCGGCGGCGGCGCGCGTGGCGGTGCGGCGCGTTGGGTTGATGGTGTTGTTTGGGTGAGTGAGAAATGTATGAATGTATTAGAAAATAATATTGAATGTTTGGGAGGGAAATGATAAGATAAGAATATATTATAATGATGATGATCGTAGGGTCAGTGTAAGAGTTTATGTGGTATTTTGATTGGAATATAGGTTTAGATGAGGGAAAAGTGTTTGCCGGTTTGGGGGTCACGTGATAGTCGTGGTGATCGTCGTGAGTTTGGATATTGGAATATAGTGGATTAAAGAAATGTGTCATGGTTTATCACATCATGTCTCAACATGTTTATTGAAACCTTCTCATGATAATGATGATTCTTGTTGGGCGAAGGGATACAAATGTAGGTATTTTGGTATCTATGTTTATTTATAGATTTGTTGATATAATACCATTAATAGTAGAGAGTTACATGGTGACGAATTCATGTTTTATCATGTTAAACTCGTATGTAAGTAGGTATGTTAATTTTATGTTTTGAAAAGTATTGTGTGCGGGTGCTGGTAGCGGAAATTTAGATTTATGTAGATGATTATAAGTGTGTTAGACTGGATTTTTGATATATGTATGTGTTGGTGCTTATGTGCAATACATGTACCTTTATTAGATTGTCGTCGCTTAGAGTTGCCAATGCCGGGCGTTATTGGGTGTTTTGTGAATGTTTCAAAAAGGAGTGTCAACCATTTAATACTATCTAGTACGCTGCTACCTTTATAGTTCTATATCTATTCTACGGTTTACTACATTATGTACTACATTATACTAATTTTTTAGATTATGGTACAGTTTTTCTTACTAATGTGGGTAACACTGATAGTTAATTTTCTTATAAAAACTCGATGTATGACATCTTTCGGTGAGTTCCTTGTGAAATTTGTATGGGTAGACATCAATCGTGCGGTCTTTTGTATTCAAATAAGATTGTTTCAGTTCGCTAAAAGTGAATCTTTTTCAAGAATATTGTTTAAATATTATAAACATAATAAAAATAAAAACACTATTTCCCAGTTATTTGAAAAGAAAAGTAAAAACTTTTCCAAGAATAATAACATTCAAGTAATATTAACTTTTTGCAAACATTCTCTGTAAAATCAGTGTCAACCTCTAAAACAATATGTTTACTTGCGAGCTCTGTCAAACCACGTTCACTCGACGAGATAATCTAGTACGTCATAGACAGATGAATCATGAAAAAAAATTTTCAATTATGTGTGATAAATGTGGTACGTTTTTTGATAACGTTAGGAATTATAGCTATCACATGAAGAAAAATCATCATGAAATCGTTTCATACAACGCAATATCAAAAAAAAGGAAAAACTCTCAGTCTGATGTGCAAAATAAAAGGATCAAAACTGAAGGTGACTTGAGTGATGAGATCAAACATTGCAATATTTGCAAGCTGGATGTCATGAAATCATTGTTTCAAGGTCATCTAAAGAGTGATTTACACAAAACAAATGCTTGTAGCAAGCATGATGGTTATGATGGAAACGTTGAAGTTATATCTACGGCTTTTAAGAACCGTATAAAAAGCTATAGAGTTCGAGATTGTGATCGTCTAAATGACTATAAGAACTTTATGAAGAAGCAAGAGGCTATTATTATAGAACTTGTAAGGAAAACAATGGAGGTCGAAAGTGTTATAAAAGTCGCTTTTGAAATGTTCGGACTATATGTAAAAGATAATGCTAATGAAAAAATGGTGACTGACATTAAATCATTTAACACTAAATATAAAATCATAAACCAATCAAATGATTTAAAAGAAATTTATAACACGTTTACTGGAGACATCATAGCTAAGAGTGAAGAATTTCAGGAGCGTGATAGTGGATGGGCCTTACAAGATATACTTTACCTAGAAATCAACATTAATAAATACAATCCTATGCGTGGATCATCGTATATCGAATTACCAATCAATATTCAATCGAAAAAAGCTATCATCAATGTTAAAAACAATGATAATGCATGCTTCGCCTGGGCTATCGTATCTGCTCTTCATCCTTCTATTCATCATGCAGATCGAGTTTCTTCATATCCTCATTACACCGGAGTTCTTAATTTAAGCGGCGTGAAGTTCCCGATGGATATAAAAAAAATTTGTCAATTTGAAAAATTAAATAATTTAAGTGTTAATGTGTATGGGTTAGAAAATAATACTATTGTAGGACCTATATTTTATACTTGTAAGAAAAAAGATAAGCATATTAACTTGTTATTCATAGAAAATGGTGCGCAGGGACATTATTGTTGGATTAAAAATTTAAATAAATTGGTAAGCAGTCAAATTTCCAAACGTAATGGTACAAAATGGTTATGCGATGGATGTTTAATATACTTTCGGTATGAAGCTCAGCTTAATGAACACCTCAAACATGATTGCAATAAAGTGCATACTGTATTACCAACTGAAATTAATAACATTTTAAAATTTAAAAACTTTAATAAAAAAATGCGAGTTCCATTTGTAATTTATGCTGATTTTGAAGCGGCTTTAAAACCAATCATTACATGTTCACCAAATCCAATTGCATCATTTTCGAGTAACGTTCAAGTTCATGAACCTTTTAGCTTTGCGTATTATATTAAATGTAATTTTGATGATTCATTAAATAAATTTGTATTGTACCGAGGTGATAACTGTCCCAAGGTTTTTATGAATAACTTGTTAGATGAAGCACAGCGCATTCAAATTATACTAAGAGAAGTGACTCCAATGAAAAAATTAACTGATAAGGAAAAAGACAATTTTAAAAATTCTAAAATCTGTTTTATATGTGGTGATGTTTTAAATGAAAATCGGGTAAGAGATCATGATCATCTCACAGGAGAATTTCGAGGTGCTGCACATTCTGAATGTAATTTGAAATACCAAATACCCAATTTCATTCCAGTTATATTACATAACTTAAGTGGCTATGATTCACACTTTATTGTAAAAGAATTTGGTGATAATGATGAAAAAATCGATGTGATACCCGCAAACAAAGAACGGTATATCTCATTTACTAAATACATTAAAGGGGATACTTTTAAAAGCAGCATTCAACTTAGATTTATAGATTCCTTAAGGTTTATGGGTTCTAGTATTGAAAAACTATCAAAGAATTTAAATTAATTTTCAGAACAGTTTATTGAAACTAAAAAGGCTTTCCCAGAGGAGGATATGTTTAATTTAGTTACTAAAATAGGTATTTTTCCATATGAATATGTTACATCATCTCTAAAACTTGAAGAAACTCAGCTTCCACCAAAGTCAGCTTTTTATAGCACTTTAAATTCTTCAAATATAACTAATGATGATTATTTACATGCTCAAAGAGTATGGAATACCTTCAATATAAAGACATTAGGAGAATACAGCGATGTTTATTTAAAAACCGATGTTATGCTTCTAGCAGATGTTTTTGAAAATTTCCGGAATGTTTGTATTAAAACATATGATCTTGATCCCTGTCAGTATTATACAGCACCAGGTCTAAGCTGGGATGCAATGCTGAAAAGTACAAAAGTGGAATTAGAACTTTTTACAGATATTGATATGACCCATTTTATACAAAAAGGAATAAGAGGAGGGTTAAGCCAATGCAGCGGAAGATATGCTAAGGCTAATAATAAATATATGGCAAACTTTGATGAGACTAAAAAATCATCTTTTTTGGGGTATTTCGATGCAAATAATTTGTATGGATGGGCAATGAGTCAATATCTTCCCATCAACAAGTTTCGATGGTTAAATGAAGAGGAATTTGAAAGTTTAAATATAGAATCAATACCTGATGATTCAAATAAAGGTTATATTTTATGTGTAGATTTAGATTATCCTGATTTTTTGCATGATTTGCATAATGATCTACCATTTTGCCCTGAAAACATTAAACCTCCATATACAAATTCCAAAAATTCAAAATTAATTGCAAATCAATTTAATAAAACACGATATGTTATTCATTACCGAAACCTTAAACAATGTCTATCAAACGGTTTAGTATTGAAAAAAGTACATAAAGTTCTAGAGTTCAATCAAAATGCATGGTTAAAATCGTATATCGATCTTAATACGCATTTAAGAACCCAATCAAATAATGATTTTGAGAAAGACTTTTATAAATTAATGAATAACAGTGTTTTTGGGAAAACTATGGAAAATGTAGAAAAAAGAGTTGATGTAAAACTTATTACAAAATGGGATAATAATGGTAAACGTATGGGAGCAAATTCTCTTATAAGTAAACCAAACTTTCATAGTTGTTCGATTATACATGAGAACTTAGTTGTCATTCAAATGAATCGATTGAAGGTCAAGTATGATAAGCCTACATACGTTGGGTTTTCTATTCTGGATTTATCTAAGACCTTAATGTATGACTTTCACTACAATTTTATGAAAGATAAATATGGCGATAAGTTACAGCTATTATATACTGATACTGATTCACTTATTTATGAAATTGAAACAGAGGATTTGTATGATGATATAAACAAAAATTTAAATTATTTTGATACAAGTGATTATCCAAAGAATAATCAATACAATATTCCAAGAGTGAATAAAAAGGTCTTAGGAAAATTTAAAGATGAGTGTTCAGGCAAATTGCTCCTTGAATTTGTAGGCACCAAATCGAAATCCTACTGCATTGTCACTGAAGATGATATAGTTAAAAAAATAAAAGGGATTAAAAAAAATATTGTAGCAAATGAGATAACTCTAAATGATTTCAGAGATTGTCTAAATAACCCGTCTACATCTTTATTAAAAAAGATGTACTGTTTTAGAAGTGATAAACATTTTATTTACACACAATTAATAAATAAGATCAGTCTTACTGCTGATGATGATAAAAGATTTGTTATTCCTAATTCATCTAAAACTTTAGCGTGGGGTAACAAGCGTATAGAAGACTATTATTTTATCTAAAATTAGTTTTAAGATATACATACATAAAATAATATATCAAAGAAATTTATATGTTAATAAAATGTTGATATTTATAATAAAATTAAGTTGATTTTTTCAAACTTTAAGATATAGGTAAAGACAAAATGTTTGTATCATAAAATATGTATATTAAGTAGAGGAATATCCCAATTATGTATAATAAAAATTATTTAATTTTGTAAACCGATGTTAGAGTATAGTAAAGCATATTTCTTGGTTTATTTAAACAAATCTGCTGAATTTCAACGTAACATAATAATATGATATTGACTAAAATAGAGACTTAATAAAAAACAATAAATATAGATCAGTAAGATATTTCGTACGTAAAAGATGTTAAACCTATAACTATAAGGATACTATTTAATAAATACAAATATAAAAATATTATAATTAAATAGAAATAAGAACAATTACATAATTTCGTATTTCATTCTTGATTTTCTCAAATGTTTATGAGAATATATACATACATAATATATACATAATAAAGTCAATTGAAAAAAATGCCTATTGTTTTATTTTTATTTTTTAGCATTTTTATGACAGCAGTTGGTTACAAAATACAAAACGGACAAACTAATTTTGAAAATATAGGCAACAGCAATAAAGAGAATACATAAATATTAAATAACAAAAACACATTTAATTTCATAATTCTTCTTTATTATGTGGATTGAAAATTTTACATGGATGAAAAAATAGTGTGCAGATAAAAAAAACTTATCAAGGTCACCGAAGCTATCAGCTAATGTTTTGTAGGAATAATAAAGTATGGATAAAGAAATGAACAATGTTACATTTTCTTATTATAGTGTTGCAATACTACTTAGAAACTAAAGTTCAACAAACTATTGTATGGTTAGAGTTTATTTTATTTTTGCCCCTTACTTTTTTAAACCATTCTAATTGTCTTTGAAATGTATGATGGGAAAAGAAAACTCGGTTATTTTCATTTTTTTTGGTTTATTATTTAACAATCAGGTAATTGGTAATAATAAATACAATATTAAAAAACAATTTAAAATGTAACAGCAAAAATGGTGTTCTAGATCAGTTTATAATAAAAGTAAAATTTAGTTTTTACAAAGTTTCATAAGACCTTCCCATGAAGCGTTTGTTGTAAAGTGACTATAAAATTTTCCTCTTTTTAACACACGTTTCGGTTTCATCTTCACATTTTGGTTTGGTATTTAAAGAGTAATGATCCGATAAGGCCATGATAGAGTATCATAAGAACCCGGTATGAGATATTGCTTGCTATCATAAGGACTAAGAGCAATTTTCGTTTCAGATTTTGGTTAATTGATAACTCCTTATAGTTCTCCAAACATCCAACATAATCCTCAAATGCTATCTTTGTTTTAAGAACTGATCGCTTCACGCCTTTAGACTTTTTGGTCGGTCCAACGTTGCTTAGTTCCATATTAATTGCATATTCCATAATTTCTTCATTTCGGAATTTCTGACGGGATTCAGCTATTTCTTCTGGTGTGGTTAAGGCTTTCAAAGTACCTATATATTTTTGATCTTTAACCAATAAAATGGATCATAGGGATTCCATTATTCTCTCCTTCATCATACCCAACACTTTTTATTAACATATCGATACCTTCCCGTAAGAATGTATTAAGCGACATTTTCAAAATTTTAAATAAAATTTTTGAAATACCTCTTATTCAGTTATTTATTTAGGAATTTTGTTGTAATAAACAGATTTTTAGAGGCATTTTGAGTTGAAAATCCCGTTCCCAATCTTTTTATTTTTTTAAATACATAAATAAGTAACTGGACCAGAGGTTTTTTTCGATGCCTTTAAAATTTTTGAAATGTCGCTTAATACATTCTTACGGGAAGGTATCGATATGGTATACTATAAACATTTGGTTTAGGTTATTACTGGTGTCATAATATTTATGGCAATCTCTTTTTATCAGTTGATAAGGGTTTACAAACTTCATAGATAATAGAATCGGTCCCCGTATGTGATGTATTTTTGTTAATATTAGCCCTGTTTTTTGTATGTATTTGTATATTCATTTAAAAAAAGTAGAATGTTAAGTACAACAACAAAAACGATAACAACAACAATACGGAGATGGTAGTATTGTCAACTCAAAAGTCAAAAGCCACCTACACGTTTTCAATTCTCAAAAAAACAAGTGATACGAAAAACATGTTTATGCTTGTTCCAGGACTATCATTAATTATAAACGGTGACTAAGGTCCATAGTCCATCCGTCGTTGATAACGTTAAGTATAGAATTCGTTCCTCATACAGGTATACCCACAGGTGTATAAACAGGTAAACAGGTGTACAAACAGGTTAGCAGTATGGAGCAGTTTGGATCGGCTCTAAGGCAGTATATAGCTAGTTGGGATCAGTACATTTCTTACAAGTCTGAGTCTGAGCTTTTAAGGTATCGAACACACTTCTGTTATACACTAACCCAAGACATGTTATGTGAGCGAGGCTAAGAACGTAATATACAAACCCAAAACACGTTGTTAACGAGGTTTAGAACATAACATAAGAACCCAAACCACGTTGTGAACGAGGTTAAGAACGTGTTTTGGGTTTGTTTATTATGTTCTTAGCCTCGCTCACATAACATGTCTTGGGTTAGTGTATAACAGAAGTGTGTTCGATACCTTAAAAGCTCAGACTCAGACTTGTAAGAAATGTACTGATCCCAACTAGCTATATACTGCCTTAGAGCCGATCCAAACTGCTCCCTACTGCTAACCTGTTTGTACAACCGATTCTATTATCTATGAAGTTTGTAAACCCTTATCAACTGATAAAAAGAGATTGCCATAAATATTATGACACCAGTAATAACCTAAACCAAATGTTTATAGTATACCATATGTTAATAAAAAGTGTTGGGTATGATGAAGGAGAGAATAATGGAATCCCTATGATCCATTTTATTGGTTAAAGATCAAAATTATATAGGTACTTTGAAAGCCTTAACCACACCAGAAGAAATAGCTGAATCCCGTCAGAAATTCCGAAATGAAGAAATTATGGAATATGCAATTAATATGGAACTAAGCAACGTTGGACCGACCAAAAAGTCTAAAGGCGTGAAGCGATCAGTTCTTAAAACAAAGATAGCATTTGAGGATTATGTTGGATGTTTGGAGAACTATAAGGAGTTATCAATTAACCAAAATCTGAAACGAAAATTGCTCTTAGTCCTTATGATAGCAAGCAATATCTCATACCGGGTTCTTATGATACTCTATCATGGCCTTATCGGATCATTACTCTTTAAATACCAAACCAAAATGTGAAGATGAAACCGAAACGTGTGTTAAAAAGAGGAAAATTTTATAGTCACTTTACAACAAACGCTTCATGGGAAGGTCTTATGAAACTTTGTAAAAACTAAATTTTACTTTTATTATAAACTGAACTAGAACACCATTTTTGCTGTTACATTTTAAATTGTTTTTTAATATTGTATTTATTATTACCAATTACCTGATTGTTAAATAATAAACCGAACAAAATGAAAATAACCGAGTTTTCTTTTCCCATCATACATTTCAAAGACAATTAGAATGGTTTAAAAAAGTAAGGGGCAAAAATAAAATAAACTCTAACCATACAATAGTTTGTTGAACTTTAGTTTCTAAGTAGTATTGCAACACTATAATAAGAAAATGTAACATTGTTCATTTCTTTATCCATACTTTATTATTCCTACAAAACATTAGCTGATAGCTTCGGTGACCTTGATAAGTTTTTTTTATCTGCACACTATTTTTTCATCCATGTAAAATTTTCAATCCACATAATAAAGAAGAATTATGAAATTAAATGTGTTTTTGTTATTTAATATTTATGTATTCTCTTTATTGCTGTTGCCTATATTTTCAAAATTAGTTTGTCCGTTTTGTATTTTGTAACCAACTGCTGTCATAAAAATGCTAAGAAATAAAAATAAAACAATAGGCATTTTTTTCAATTGACTTTATTATGTATATATTATGTATGTATATATTCTCATAAACATTTGAGAAAATCAAGAATGAAATACGAAATTATGTAATTGTTCTTATTTCTATTTAATTATAATATTTTTATATTTGTATTTATTAAATAGTATCCTTATAGTTATAGGTTTAACATCTTTTACGTACGAAATATCTTACTGATCTATATTTATTGTTTTTTATTAAGTCTCTATTTTAGTCAATATCATATTATTATGTTACGTTGAAATTCAGCAGATTTGTTTAAATAAACCAAGAAATATGCTTTACTATACTCTAACATCGGTTTACAAAATTAAATAATTTTTATTATACATAATTGGGATATTCCTCTACTTAATATACATATTTTATGATACAAACATTTTGTCTTTACCTATATCTTAAAGTTTGAAAAAATCAACTTAATTTTATTATAAATATCAACATTTTATTAACATATAAATTTCTTTGATATATTATTTTATGTATGTATATCTTAAAACTAATTTTAGATAAAATAATAGTCTTCTATACGCTTGTTACCCCACGCTAAAGTTTTAGATGAATTAGGAATAACAAATCTTTTATCATCATCAGCAGTAAGACTGATCTTATTTATTAATTGTGTGTAAATAAAATGTTTATCACTTCTAAAACAGTACATCTTTTTTAATAAAGATGTAGACGGGTTATTTAGACAATCTCTGAAATCATTTAGAGTTATCTCATTTGCTACAATATTTTTTTTAATCCCTTTTATTTTTTTAACTATATCATCTTCAGTGACAATGCAGTAGGATTTCGATTTGGTGCCTACAAATTCAAGGAGCAATTTGCCTGAACACTCATCTTTAAATTTTCCTAAGACCTTTTTATTCACTCTTGGAATATTGTATTGATTATTCTTTGGATAATCACTTGTATCAAAATAATTTAAATTTTTGTTTATATCATCATACAAATCCTCTGTTTCAATTTCATAAATAAGTGAATCAGTATCAGTATATAATAGCTGTAACTTATCGCCATATTTATCTTTCATAAAATTGTAGTGAAAGTCATACATTAAGGTCTTAGATAAATCCAGAATAGAAAACCCAACGTATGTAGGCTTATCATACTTGACCTTCAATCGATTCATTTGAATGACAACTAAGTTCTCATGTATAATCGAACAACTATGAAAGTTTGGTTTACTTATAAGAGAATTTGCTCCCATACGTTTACCATTATTATCCCATTTTGTAATAAGTTTTACATCAACTCTTTTTTCTACATTTTCCATAGTTTTCCCAAAAACACTGTTATTCATTAATTTATAAAAGTCTTTCTCAAAATCATTATTTGATTGGGTTCTTAAATGCGTATTAAGATCGATATACGATTTTAACCATGCATTTTGATTGAACTCTAGAACTTTATGTACTTTTTTCAATACTAAACCGTTTGATAGACATTGTTTAAGGTTTCGGTAATGAATAACATATCGTGTTTTATTAAATTGATTTGCAATTAATTTTGAATTTTTGGAATTTGTATATGGAGGTTTAATGTTTTCAGGGCAAAATGGTAGATCATTATGCAAATCATGCAAAAAATCAGGATAATCTAAATCTACACATAAAATATAACCTTTATTTGAATCATCAGGTATTGATTCTATATTTAAACTTTCAAATTCCTCTTCATTTAACCATCGAAACTTGTTGATGGGAAGATATTGACTCATTGCCCATCCATACAAATTATTTGCATCGAAATACCCCAAAAAAGATGATTTTTTAGTCTCATCAAAGTTTGCCATATATTTATTATTAGCCTTAGCATATCTTCCGCTGCATTGGCTTAACCCTCCTCTTATTCCTTTTTGTATAAAATGGGTCATATCAATATCTGTAAAAAGTTCTAATTCCACTTTTGTACTTTTCAGCATTGCATCCCAGCTTAGACCTGGTGCTGTATAATACTGACAGGGATCAAGATCATATGTTTTAATACAAACATTCCGGAAATTTTCAAAAACATCTGCTAGAAGCATAACATCGGTTTTTAAATAAACATCGCTGTATTCTCCTAATGTCTTTATATTGAAGGTATTCCATACTCTTTGAGCATGTAAATAATCATCATTAGTTATATTTGAAGAATTTAAAGTGCTATAAAAAGCTGACTTTGGTGGAAGCTGAGTTTCTTCAAGTTTTAGAGATGATGTAACATATTCATATGGAAAAATACCTTTTTTAGTAACTAAATTAAACATATCCTCCTCTGGGAAAGCCTTTTTAGTTTCAATAAACTGTTCTGAATTTAAATTCTTTGATAGTTTTTCAATACTAGAAGCCATAAACCTTAAGGAATCTATAAATCTAAGTTGAATGCTGCTTTTAAAAGTATCCCCTTTAATGTATTTAGTAAATGAGATATACCGTTCTTTGTTTGCGGGTATCACATCGATTTTTTCATCATTATCACCAAATTCTTTTACAATAAAGTGTGAATCATAGCCACTTAAGTTATGTAATATAACTGGAATGAAATTGGGTATTTGGTATTTCAAATTACATTCAGAATGTGCAGCACCTCGAAATTCTCCTGTGAGATGATCATGATCTCTTACCCGATTTTCATTTAAAACATCACCACATATAAAACAGATTTTAGAATTTTTAAAATTGTCTTTTTCCTTATCAGTTAATTTTTTCATTGGAGTCACTTCTCTTAGTATAATTTGAATGCGCTGTGCTTCATCTAACAAGTTATTCATAAAAACCTTGGGACAGTTATCACCTCGGTACAATACAAATTTATTTAATGAATCATCAAAATTACATTTAATATAATACGCAAAGCTAAAAGGTTCATGAACTTGAACGTTACTCGAAAATGATGCAATTGGATTTGGTGAACATGTAATGATTGGTTTTAAAGCCGCTTCAAAATCAGCATAAATTACAAATGGAACTCGCATTTTTGTATTAAAGTTTTTAAATTTTAAAATGTTATTAATTTCAGTTGGTAATACAGTATGCACTTTATTGCAATCATGTTTGAGGTGTTCATTAAGCTGAGCTTCATACCGAAAGTATATTAAACATCCATCGCATAACCATTTTGTACCATTACGTTTGGAAATTTGACTGCTTACCAATTTATTTAAATTTTTAATCCAACAATAATGTCCCTGCGCACCATTTTCTATGAATAACAAGTTAATATGCTTATCTTTTTTCTTACTTAAAATAGGTCCTACAATAGTATTATTTTCTAACCCATACACATTAACACTTAAATTATTTAATTTTTCAAATTGACAAATTTTTTTTATATCCATCGGGAACTTCACGCCGCTTAAATTAAGAACTCCGGTGTAATGAGGATATGAAGAAACTCGATCTGCATGATGAATAGAAGGATGAAGAGCAGATACGATAGCCCAGGCGAAGCATGCATTATCATTGTTTTTAACATTGATGATAGCTTTTTTCGATTGAATATTCATTGGTAATTCGATATACGATGATCCACGCATAGGATTGTATTTATTAATGTTGATTTCTAGGTAAAGTATATCTTGTAAGGCCCATCCACTATCACGCTCCTGAAATTCTTCACTCTTAGCTATGATGTCTCCAGTAAACGTGTTATAAATTTCTTTTAAATCATTTGATTGGTTTATGATTTTATATTTAGTGTTAAATGATTTAATGTCAGTCACCATTTTTTCATTAGCATTATCTTTTACATATAGTCCGAACATTTCAAAAGCGACTTTTATAACACTTTCGACCTCCATTGTTTTCCTTACAAGTTCTATAATAATAGCCTCTTGCTTCTTCATAAAGTTCTTATAGTCATTTAGACGATCACAATCTCGAACTCTATAGCTTTTTATACGGTTCTTAAAAGCCGTAGATATAACTTCAACGTTTCCATCATAACCATCATGCTTGCTACAAGCATTTGTTTTGTGTAAATCACTCTTTAGATGACCTTGAAACAATGATTTCATGACATCCAGCTTGCAAATATTGCAATGTTTGATCTCATCACTCAAGTCACCTTCAGTTTTGATCCTTTTATTTTGCACATCAGACTGAGAGTTTTTCCTTTTTTTTGATATTGCGTTGTATGAAACGATTTCATGATGATTTTTCTTCATGTGATAGCTATAATTCCTAACGTTATCAAAAAACGTACCACATTTATCACACATAATTGAAAATTTTTTTTCATGATTCATCTGTCTATGACGTACTAGATTATCTCGTCTAGTGAACGTGGTTTGACAGAGCTCGCAAGTAAACATATTGTTTTAGAGGTTGACACAGATTTTACAGAGAATGTTTGCAAAAAGTTAATATTACTTGAATGTTATTATTCTTGGAAAAGTTTTTACTTTTCTTTTCAAATAACTGGGAAATAGTGTTTTTATTTTTATTATGTTTATAATATTTAAACAATATTCTTGAAAAAGATTCACTTTTAGCGAACTGAAACAATCTTATTTGAATACAAAAGACCGCACGATTGATGTCTACCCATACAAATTTCACAAGGAACTCACCGAAAGATGTCATACATCGAGTTTTTATAAGAAAATTAACTATCAGTGTTACCCACATTAGTAAGAAAAACTGTACCATAATCTAAAAAATTAGTATAATGTAGTACATAATGTAGTAAACCGTAGAATAGATATAGAACTATAAAGGTAGCAGCGTACTAGATAGTATTAAATGGTTGACACTCCTTTTTGAAACATTCACAAAACACCCAATAACGCCCGGCATTGGCAACTCTAAGCGACGACAATCTAATAAAGGTACATGTATTGCACATAAGCACCAACACATACATATATCAAAAATCCAGTCTAACACACTTATAATCATCTACATAAATCTAAATTTCCGCTACCAGCACCCGCACACAATACTTTTCAAAACATAAAATTAACATACCTACTTACATACGAGTTTAACATGATAAAACATGAATTCGTCACCATGTAACTCTCTACTATTAATGGTATTATATCAACAAATCTATAAATAAACATAGATACCAAAATACCAACATTTGTATCCCTTCGCCCAACAAGAATCATCATTATCATGAGAAGGTTTCAATAAACATGTTGAGACATGATGTGATAAACCATGACACATTTCTTTTATCCACTATATTCCAATATCCAAACTCACGACGATCACCACGACTATCACGTGACCCCCAAACCGGCAAACACTTTTCCCTCATCTAAACCTATATTCCAATCAAAATACCACATAAACTCTTACACTGACCCTACGATCATCATCATTATAATATATTCTTATCTTATCATTTCCCTCCCAAACATTCAATATTATTTTCTAATACATTCATACATTTCTCACTCACCCAAACAACACCATCAACCCAACGCGCCGCACCGCCACGCGCGCCGCCGCCGCCGCCACCAACATCAAAACCTTCCGCACAAGCCATCCACCACCGTAACACATCAAAGGCTGCCACTTCCAACCCCAAAAAATTCATTACAAAGGTTACCATCCTCATTGGCGCGTGTTACTAAGCACAGATGATGCACTAGTCAACGGCAAAACCAACTTACTATCACCGACCAAAAAATACCAGCGTTGGTAACCCTAAAAGTAGCTAGATTGCCTTTATTCTCCATACAAATGTGTCTGATTGATAGACCAATACCTTGGGAGGTTGGGAGGGTCCAGATCTCTCCAAAACACACTACTCTAGCCTATCATTGAAATGCAAAAATCTGCTAATCTGGAGCCTTACTACAAGTTCCTAGCACGCTTGGTTCCTGAGATTCACCATGTGAGCTTCTTAATTCACTATGTGAAGTTAGCAGGTCACTCAATGACAACCTTATTTGCGAACTGCAAAATCGGGAACAGAAATGCAAAAAAAAATGCAAAAAAACTGCAAATTCCTGTCAAGGTCCCATTTGCGTGGGTGAAAGTTGCCCTGCTAAATTCACAGACGTTTCGGTATCGTTTGGTATCGTTATCGAAAACCCAAACGATACCGAGACGATACCAGAAATAAGTCTCGGTATCGATATCGGTATCGGAAGCCCAAACGATTCCACCCGAAACGATACCGAGTTGGTGCCGAACCGATACCGTACCATTGGGACCGTAATATGCCGAGAATTGTTTGGTATCGGCAGAAAAAAATGGATTTTTATTATTACAAGTAAACAATCCTGGAAACGGTTTTAACGATTTGGATGAAATTTTCAGATCTTTTTTTTTTTAAGCAAAGAGGTCTAGAAAATGATTTTAGTGAAAACCAACTAGTCGCACACCCATTTTTATCATGGCATGACATTGAGAGAATAGGTGGAGAGTTGCAAGCTTTAAAGGAGGACAACGGTAGCACTGCGTGACAGATTGCTTCAAATGGAATCCTGTTTTTCATCGTTGGAAAGAAAAGTCGAGCAGAAAGAGTATGTTGGGTGCATTCTAAAAGTCTTTTCCAAGTTGCGCGACAGAGGCATCTCAATACATAGGGACTTTACAGCAGTGACACGAGATCGGAGAAAACGATTGTTCAGCTTAAAAGCAGATATTTTAAAGAATAATATAGAAATATTAAGGTGGAAGTACGACGACAAAAACTCAGATTATTTGAAACAAATTTTTATTTTGATAATTTTAACATTCTGAAATGTGAAGGAAACGAAAACATTTGTGGAATGTCAATCAACAAACTCATTGCTGACAACTTGTCAGTGACAGCTGTAATACCAGAAGGTGCGAGCACAAGCGAACGACTGCGAAATTAAACCCCTACAGATGCGGGCATAGATTATTGAGGTGGACGTATGGCTGCCCATGGGCCGGAGTGTAATATTTAACTTAAATGCCGTCTGTTCTGTTAATATAAAAAACAAAAAATATGTTATGATAGCAATACTAATAATAATTGTACCTGTAGTCCAGTCAACGAAGACTCAAAATTATAAAATAAATGCAATAAATCATGCTCTCTGGGTAATTATTTAATATGGTAGGGGTGACCCCCAGGTATAACATACTAAAAGTCCCCAGCCCAGGGCCGCGAGTTATAGCCAGGAGGGGGGTTAAAGGTCCCTTTTTGTAATTTTTCGGGAATATTTTGAAAACTAAGCGTTTGAGCGGAAAAGTGTCCACTACAAAATCAAAGAATAATAAATTTCCTACAAAAAAGATCATATTCATATTTTCGGTAGGAGGAGGGTTAAGAAAGATACGGGGAGTAGAAAATTCAAAAAATTGAAAACAGTGTTATCGTCTTACAACATCAATGGTTTTTGATCAATTAACCCAGAGATAACCGTACAAAGGTTGTTATAACATTCTAGATCTTAGCGACAGATCTTAGATTTTATCAATTACTGTCAAGAAGGTGACTATGTCACACTGTGAAAGAATGGCGCACTGTAACTGTTGCATATATTTTATTTATATATTTTTATATATTTTTTTCTTGTTTTATTTAACTTAGGAACCAATCTTTTTTCTGTAAGTTCATTATTTTGAAATGTAAGTTTATTATTTTTAAATTTTATTCTTAAATGAGGCCGTGAGTGCAAAAGTGGTGTAACCCATTTTTTGGCATTTTTGATATTTTTGTCTCGTATTTTTACATTTATGCATCAAAAGCCATCAAAGCTAAAATTTTAGTTTCTAAAATATCTAAGCTTTCCAAATGTGGCGTATACTCACTGAATCTTAGTCAAAATAGTTTTAAAAACCGATTCAAAACGAAAAATATGATAAAAAATAGTGGGTTACACCACTTTTGGACTCACAGCCTCAAATAAGCTGGTATTAAATTACTTTTTTTGTATAGGTGAATTTTACTCAAACAATTAAATTTGCTGTTGCTCGTACATACTTTGAAAACTTCAATTAAATTCGATTTGTTTTAAAAATAAAAAAAACTTTGAAGTATCTAGTAAAGTTGGGGTGTCAGTGGGTGAATAAAAAAAAATAATTCTTTTTTTTTGCGCATGGGAACAAATCTTTAATTATAGCCCAAATTTTTTAGTCATTTTCAAGAAATCAAGTCCCTAATAATAAAAGTGAGCGTGGCAATGGGCGGATTCTTTACTGAAACTATATTTTGTTTGTTTGCCTTTTTTATGAAAGTAAATTCTGAAATAGTATTAAAATCAATTTATATTGAATAATTTTGAATGAACAACAACACATATGTATAATGCGCAGCATGCACTGCACTTGTGTGGATTTCCATTTACACACAAAACCCAACTTAAAGTATTAATATCTTTTCATTCATTTCCAAGAAATTGAACAAATATGTAGAGCAATTTTCGAGAAACAAAAGAAATAAGCCCCTGCCCAATTTTACCAAACCCTGATTTTTACAAAAACCAAATTTTGTATTCCTTTTGCATTTATAAGAACAAGCTGTTCAAATGTCATCCAAATCCTTAAACCATTTCTGAGAAATCAGTGATTAATAAAAGCGGATTGGCAGATGGTGGATTTTATAAAAGCCATTTGTCATTTCCTATCTTTTTAATTAACTCTCAAAATATTATCCAAATCATCTGAGTCGGTATGAAAAAATACAGTTAATAAGACCGTTTTCCAGAAAACAACAAATAAAAATTGCCATGGCAATGGGTGGATTTTAATAAATATACTTTCCAAATGTTTTTCATCTTCAAACAGACAATCTCTGAATATTTAATCCAAATTGTTAGAGCCATTTTCGGGAAACCTAAAAATATTAAAATTGCTCGTGTCAGTGGGCGATTTTTACTAACACCACTTTCGAAGATTTGTCCACTATTAGAGCAAATAAGAAAAAGGTATTTTGATCATAAGGGCCGTCTCTGAGATATCAAGTAATAAGAAAAGTGGGCTTGGCAGTATACTGGGGGGTCATTCCGTAATTTTTAAAACGATAATCGTCAAAACGATTATCTTTAACGATATCGTCTATAATTTGCTTCACGTAACTCAATCACTATCGTCTCTTCTATCGTTTATTTTTTTGAATGAATGAAATGAATTTGAAAATGAAATTTTGCTGTCAAAACAAAAAATCCTTGTAATTTTATTTGAAATGTCAGGTTATTTTAAAAATTTAATTGCAGTATCGTCCGTTAAAGTTTGTGTTCGTGGATAAATTGATTTTTTACGTTGCGCAACATTAAAGAAATAAGGCCTGAAAGCAGCTGGTCCCTTTAAAAATACGATTTTGGCCTACAAGCAGCCCAGTGTTGAAAACGAATATGAAAATAAAAAAAAAAATGCCTTAAATCACGGTGCGGGTTTCTAACAGTCTTTTCTCATCCTCTACGATTTCCAATTCTTTGGTTATCTAAAAAGTGCAAAATTGTCAAAAAATTAATGATGTGCATCAAAATTATTTATTATTGAATAAAATATTATCTAGGAAAGATATGCTTTTTTGCTTCTTAACTTTTTTTTTCTCAAAACCAAAAAGAGTAGGCACTCCTTAGCTATCGCGTTTAAATAAACGTGAAAAAGACATCGTAAGACGATCACCGTCTTACGCGATGAGAGCCCTGTTGACATAGGCGCCTGTATGGATAAACGATTATTTTGGTATAAATGGTCGAGTTTTGATCACTGGGCAGATACTTTTTGTTAATTCGATTATAAGTATGATTAGTTGGTAAGATTTTTTTCTGAAAACTCAAACCATGAACTGATATATGTATATGCCGTAATTATTCAATAATTGTTTTGTTTTCATATTATTGGAAAAACTGTGGTTAAAAATCAACGAAAAGGCATTTATCACTTTTGAAACAGTCAAATAATTACAAGACGATATCTCTTTAGCTATCGTCTAAGCTCTATCGTTTTGACGATAGCGTTTTGACGATTATTGACTTACGTAGAGCAAATAATTCATCGCCAAAACGAGATCGCCAAGACGATAGTCATTTTAAAAGTTACGGAAAGCAAGACTATCGTCTAAACGATATCGTCTGGCGATAATCGAAATACGGAATGACCCCCCTGGATTTAATAAAATAATTATTCAAGGTTTCTACCTGAAAGAAAAAACTCGGAAAATCTCATTTTACCATTGGAGGTGGTTCCGAAAAACTTTAAAATAACAGAAGTGGACGCGGTAGTGGGTGGATTTAAATTAAACTGCTTTTTAGATTTTTTGCTCATAATAACGAACTCTGAATATGTCATCTATGTATATCGATAGATTCTTATCTTAAAAATCGAGAAATTAGAAACGTGGACCGGAGGCAAATTTTACTAAAATATTGTTCTTAATTATTAACTTGATCATTTTTTTGTTAACTCTGAAAATTTTATTCTAATCGTTGTAGCCATTTTGAAGAAACAAATAAATAGTAAAAGTGGGCGTGGCATTGGACATAATATCCAAACATACATTTTTAAATTATTTTCCTCTTAATGTGAATAAACTCTTAAAATTCCATCAAAAGCCAAGAAGCCTTTTCCGAGAAACCAAGAAATAATAAAAGTGGGCGTGGCAGTGGGCGGATTTTACTAAATTTAATTTTTGTATTTTTTTCTCAGTCATAGGAACAAACTCTGAAAATGTCATCCAAATCGTAGGAGCCGTTTCCGAGAACCCAAATATATAGATACAAGATTAACTCGTTTAAAGTAATAAGATTAAAGAAATTAGAAACTATTAAATATTATCGTATAATTTATCAGGGCAAAGAACTAAGGACTTGTTTGTAAATTTTTTTAGTTTTGTAAATCAGTCTGAATTCATTTTCTTGTTTGAGACCCATGTTGAAGAAAGTAAATGTATTGAACACCAGGGAAAATTAAAAAATTCTGAGTGTAAATGGATTCCAGCAACAAGAACACACAAGACAAATCTAGAAGGAGTGCACTGCGAGATCAAAGTCTTAGAAGATATATGGTACCATAGTCTTCAATTTGAGAAAACTAAGTACACCATACTTTCTTCCTTTAAATTGCAATAATTGGGATCAAGACTTTGAAAAGTTAAATCAGTTTATAACGCAATTGAATAACACTAACATGATGATAATCGGCGACATAAATGCAAGAATAGGTCTGGAAATTGGAACTGAAAATAATTTTTCTGGAACAAGACGCCTCTCTCTGGATGAAACATGCAATGCAAAAGGTAGAAAGCTGCTGGAGTTTTGTGATTCCTTTGGTTTGCGGATATTAAATGGTACGACTGCAAGTGACGAATGTAGAAACTTTACATTTGTTGGGAAGCAAAAGGGATGACGGTGATTGATTACTGTCTTATTGGGAACGTACATATGGAGTGCATGAATAAATGACCTGGAGGTCAAACCACTTCCCTATTCCGATGATTTACCTATTGTGGTTACCTTTAAAAAAAATTGCACCTTCGATGAAAGAACAAAGAATATGAGGTTGATTCCGAAACTGGTGTGGTGCTTACCAAAAGCACCTTCTTACCGAATGGTACTGGATGAAAAGCTACCACGCAGATACTGGGCTTGTGGGAATTGAAGCATGCATCAAGGATTCCTATATCCTGCTTCTAAAAGGAACACTTTTAACTTTAAAAGGAATACAAAGAACCCATGGTATGACGAGGAATGTGAGAAGGCCAGACAACTTTCGTTCTCCTGGCTCAAATTGCTTAGAAAACATAGTGAAGGCTGCATCAAGGACAAATATCTTCAAAAAAGGAAAAATACTACGAGCTGGAAGCTGAGAAAGTGGCACTCTTTAAAGATTCGTCGGAATTTTGGAAGCAAATAAAGTGTAAAAATGGAGGAAGATATGATATGGGAATAGATCTAAGCCCTAACGTACTGAAAAGTTACTTTGAAGGACTACTGAACCCAGCAACAAGCAGTGTAGGTTATCAATTTGCCTCACCTGATATTGAAAATAATATTCTGGATGCTCCTATACAAATGAATGAAATGAGAGATGTTCTGTATAGCTGGAAAATCAGCTGGTTCAGATGGAATCCCACCGGAATTCTACAAATATGGCACAACACAGCTCATTGAAAGACTTATGTTCGTGTTCAATGATATTCTTGAGAATGGTAACGTTCCGCAGAGGCTAAAAGAAGCATTGATTTTTCCCATTCATAAAAAAGGTGATACATCCATCCCGCAAAACTATCGCGGAATCTCGTTTCTTAACGCTTCATACAAAATTTTTAGCAGCATTTTACAAAAGCGATTAAATTGAGTGGATTAGAGTTAATAATCTTCTAAAAGAATTTCAAGCTGGTTTTAGGCCCGGTTACTCCACTATTGACCACATTCCTGTTCTTACCAGCATCGCAAAGTACTTCCTTTCAAAAAGCAAGAATTTATATATACCTTCTTTATAGATTTTAAGGCGGCATTTTACTCTGTTAATAGAGGTGCATTTTACTCTGTTAATAGAGGTGTTTTATTGTACAAGCTGTTTAACATGTGAATGTCACTTAAGTTTGGACGATTAATTGAGAGTCTTTATGCAGATACCAAAGCAGCTGTATGGGATGGAGAATGACTTTCAGAGTGGTTCTGTACCTTGTCAGGCGTAGGGCAGGGATGTGCATTGAGTCCCAGCTTGTTTACTCTTTTTATTGAGGATCTAGTCGATTGTTTGCCAGGCGGAGTGGAGTATGCAGGTGTGCTTATTAAAGCCCTAATGTTAGCAGATGATGTCGTACTATTGGCGTACTCTCCTGAGGCCTTACAGTTTATGATCATTAGATTACAGAATTATACTAGGAGTTTGGAAGTCAACCTCAGCAAGTCAAAGATAATGATATTTAAATCTGGTGGTGGTAGAAATTGCCGTAATGAAAAGTGGGAATATAATCAGGAACAAATTGAAATTGTCAAGGAGTACAAATACCTTGGAGTCTAAATTACTATAAATCTCAATATGGTATATCATCTTAGGGAGAAATTGGCAAAATGGAAGAATTGTTTCAGCAATAGATATCTACCGTATAGTAGCAAATATAGAGTCTTTGAGGCAGTGTCTGAGTAGATAATGTTATATGCTGCTCAAATCTGGGGAGGCAGACAATATGACTCTGTCGAAAAACTTTTAAGATTTTTATCAACAGAATTTTTAGTCTACCGCCAAATACTCATCCTAATGCTTGAGACCGGCTTATTTCCTTTGTTTATAAAGACATTTAAAATGCAAGTTGATTATGTCTTAAAAGCCCTTGAAATGTCATCTAATCGGCTACCAAGAATAGCTGTCCTGCATGCAATTCATTCCAAAACAAGCTGGTGTGGAGAATGGCTTGAACTAGCTGTAGGATGTGGAATAACACTTACCGAGAAGCCAATATTATATAAGCTGATAAGCAAGGTGGATGAGGAAGTCCGACATCGTTATATTGAGGAGTCTTCAGGATCCATACAACGGGTAATGAACAGTAGGGTGTGTCATTTATTTCAACTCTGGAATTTCCACATCTAATACCTTCCAAAAGTTGTTTTGCATATTAAAATTACATAAACTCTTCATTTGAAATTTTAGTTTAAGTTATTGGCTTTGGCTCGCTAAAAAAGCTTGAAAAGAACACCAAAAACGTTTGTTTTAGGGTATTGATTATGTTCTAAAAAACAGTACAATAAGGAACTAAGACGTTCATGCGATTTTATTGTAACAATCTTCAAAGAGGTCATTGAAGATGAGAAACCACGTAGAGCTATTAAATGAGAGGGTGCATTTTGGAGTGGGGGGTGCAAAATCACCCATTTTGGTTTTTTGGATATAACTCGAAAACAGTGAAAAATTTCGAGATAATTCTAAGAACCATTTTTGTACAAAATAAAATTTACCATCGAAATGGATTTTTGAAAAAAATTAAAAAAATGTTAGTTAGCTCAATTAAAAAAAAAAAAATCATTGCAAAAATAAGTGTAAGACCAGGTTTTTTGTTTTTTTTTACTTAGAAAATGTTAAGCTCGTCTGGCAAGGACTTTAAACCGTAAAACTGGCTTAGCACTATTTTTTTCATGTTTGAGAAGGTATACGCTAACAAGTTCTCAAAACCCGGCTTTGTAAGAGCAAGTGTGCTGATTTTGGAAATTATTAAAATTTTGAAAAAATTAGATGGCAACCCTAAAACTGCGAAAATTTGAAACTTGACTTTTATTTTTGACTTAACTGGTCATGACTCACTAATACACCCAGTTTGAGCGGATAAGTAAAAATTGATTTAAGAAAAAATTATTAATATCTGTCGCACTTGAAAATTGTATAAAAATACAATTTTGAGTGATTTCGAATTTTTAATTCGTACTGCCTGAAATTGTTCTCTTTTTAATTGCTTGTATATATATATACTTTATGCAAAATTATTTAAATTAGTTAAATCAGCTCAGATAAACTATAACCATATCCAAGCAATAGACAGAAAAAGTACTAAAAACACACTTTTCGAAAATAAACCTTGTTGTTCAAAGTTAAAAGTTCAAGTGAGCTCAACTCCATGATTGCGAAACGCAACGCAGCTCACTTGAACTTTTAACTTTGAATTATATATTCGGTCACTCCACTTAAACAGAAGAATTTCTTTTAAAATTTTCTTCATATTCAATTATAAACCTTGTTGTTTAGCGAGCCAAAACACCATCTAATTTCAAAAAATTTTCATATATTCTTATTCCTACGATTCTAATGCAACTTTTGGCAGGTATTAGATTCTAAATCTGAACAGTATTTTTTTCGCTATACCAAAGTGATACACCCTAATGTACAGCCAACTGGAGTTTAACCTTGGTTAGAGAAACTACTTTCACGGTACGAACAAGATTTTCCTCCATCTTGTTCTTATCGTGAATTATGATGCTGCGATTGCGAGGAGAGCTTTTGAGGTTAAACTATGTTCAACATCGAAATGACTTGCCAATTATTTGTAACCTGTGCAATTTAGAAGAACGAGAGGATGTATTTCACTTTTTGGGTAGATGTCCTATACTTCGAGAAACAAGGTAAAACGTGTTTGGATCTGATTTTTCAACGGAGGAGGAAATGTTTATTATTACTCAACGAAATGGATGTTAAAAATTGTTCATATACTTTAGACTATCGGAATAATATTATTAATGAAAATTTTTAAGTTTACTTAAATAAATTTATAATACCTTATTTTTAAATGATTATTACTTGCACTTATGATATTTGTAAAACGTTTTTTTTTTTAACCAATCAGGCAGATGGCAAAGTTTATACAAAAATATACTACTGTAATGATTTTGGTTTGTCAGTAAAATCTTATCTTATCATGCTTTATTTCTCGGATAAAATTGCAAGACTTTTACCTGGGTGAAGTAACTTTAGTAAAAGCCACCCACGAGCCACGCTAACAATTTTACCTAACACATTTTTTAGTAACCAGTACCACCAATAGAACGTTTTTTTTTTTTAGTTTGTTCATTAACTGCTGAACTGATGTGGATCAAACTTTTTAAACGGCTAACGCTTAGTAAACAATGTCTGAGCTTAGTTCTGACTAGTTATCTAACATATTGTACACATTTTAAGGTAGTCAAGTCAACAAAAAAAAAATACTTTTAGGATTAACAACCCATTCAAATGGGCCATAAAACAGTTTGTGAATTGTTTTCCTGTTAACTTATGGCCCTATGTCAATATTTATTGTCTGGGATCATATTCGGGACTCTACTTAGACATTGTGAAATAACCCCTCAAAGATTATTAAGTCATGAAAAAAATTAAGTTACAAAATAAATGTCTTCCTTTCATTATGCATATTTTCTAATAGTGAATTTTTTATTAAATTTTAAAAATACAAAGCATTTTGAACTACACCACCAGACCGAAACCAGACGAGACCGATATCGATACGAGACCAGACCTTGTTATATGAGACCGAGACCGAGACGATACGGACTTATACGACACCGAGACGATACTGATATTTTTCGATTTTAACGATACCGAGACGATACTTATAAAAGTATCGTTTGGTTTGGTTATTGAATAAATATAAATAGAAGCATTGAATAAATATAAATAGAAGGTGACACCCGGCAAAATGTCCGCATGATTTTATAGTAGCTCTGCTTTCGCTTTAAATATTATGATGAGGTTGGTGTATAACATAAAATTAATTTCCTTAATTAAATAAAGTTGGTGTATTCGAAAGGGAATTTTTCAATAATAGCATTGTTTGTTTTGTTTATTATGAATATCTATGGAAACGATGGGTGTCAGACGATTGTAGTGTCTGCTTTGGGTGTTAGTTGTGTTCTAATATGAAATTTAAATTTTCTTTAGAATTTGTAGTTTTGAATGATTTTCGTTGCCTTTTCAAATTAAACTTTTTTTTTCAAATAAATGTACTGATTTTCTTGATACGAAATCTGCATAGCATTGCTGAGGTGTTCAACTTGAGTTCAGTTGATCTGATCTTTTGGATAAAGTTCTTAATATACAGGAGGTAAAATAAGCTATATTCTAGAAACACTTTTTTGAGATAGGCATGGGAGCAGAATATAGGTTGGTACACAGAATTTCCAAACGCCAAAAACTTTTTATTAATTTTTAGAAAATCGTTCGATTTTATGATGAATATTTTAAAGATAAGAAGGTTTTGTATACATAATACAAATTCTATATACATACAACTGAAAAAAAATAATTCAACATTTTGGCTGATTTATTTCAGTAGTACTATATAGAATTTGTATAGTAAAAAAACCTTATAGGTGCTATGCCCGGCCCCGGACAAAAAAACTTCCAGTTTAATGATTAGGAACTCTAATCTTGTTAGGTATAGTTAACAGTGGTTTTTGCCAAAAAGTTAAACTGAACTTAATACAAATTGCGTATGACAAAGGCCCGCGCTATGTCACTGTTAAGTCCAAGTGAGTAAGCCGGACGAAACGCCATTTTTTGGACTAAAGGCCATAAAAAGCTATTTTAAATATACATATTCCAGTTTAAGGTCTATCAAGGCTTTTAAATAAATAATTAAGTAGATGTTTAGATGTGAATATAAGAACTAAAAATAAAAAACATTACCGTCATTTACTTTGAGCGCTTATATTAACAGCTAGTTTGGCTGTGGATGCATCACCAAAATATGAATATAGGGGTCTGGTACGTGCGTTTTGATATTGAATGAATCGAAAATCGAGGAACTGAAAAAAAAGAGATATAACAGACTAAATTCTTGTACTACCTATAATACAATTTATCGTTCAAAATCCATCGTTTTCGTTACATTGCGATTTAGTCCAGTCATATTTTGTTTTTAGTATGCAAATTGTGGGGTAGTTTTGATTTGTGCCCTGCTATATGGTTTCGGGGTTGCTGAATCGGAATCTGAGGTTTTCGAACACAATTTTGTGACGCAACGTGGACAAAAATGCAAAAAATTATGCAAAAGTGGATTTTTTGGGAGGTTTTTACTTATGGCTTGAAAGCTATCCATTATTCGTGAATTACATCAGAGAGCAATTGAAAGCATAAACAATTTCCAAGAAATCTCTGTTTTAGGTTTTTCTTCTGCGGCAACCCATTTGGACACAAGCGCTAGTTGAAAATTTACGTGTTTTTACTATTTCCGAAAATCCACTAGAAAACACTAATTTACTACCTACTTTGCGTGACAACATTTGAATTTTTGTCTTTAACATGATACAAGATATACTTTTTTGATGGTTTTTGATGCGCTGATTTCGAATCTGGCCTAGAAATTGCTTTAGCACGTCACGTTTTAAAGATATTTAAATCTAAAAATAAAAAAAGGAATGCGTTTTGATGCAAATTGTTAAAAAAAACTCGCTGTAATTTTTTTTCGAATTAATGTTTATGGTCATTCTAAAGTATGAACATTTTGCTTCGAAATTCTTTTTGAATCTTCCAAATACCTTCATTCGTCTTTGAGAAAATCATTAATTAGTTGTTAGCTTTCGTCTTAAACCAGATAGTATGTAAGTATGCTTAATTCATATAGACCGAGAGCCCACAACATATTTTGGGTGTGAACGATAGCAAAAAGAGAAGTATAGGCGTCGAAAGCTTCATTAAAAGCTATTCAAAAAATCAAAGTCTTGCAGTCCACAACTGGGGCCTTTGCGAGAAACAGTGCATCAAAAAAAAAATATTAATGCAACTTCGGGGATAATCGTGTTAGCCGAAATTGGTTTTCACTCCTCCCTAGAGAAGCTCCTGGGATCACATACCACGGAATCTGAGACTATTTGAGTGTATAGTTCGCTCTACCAGACCGTTTAAGAAAATCAAAATTCTAAGTGAAAAACGGTTTTTTTCATGGTGAAGCTAATTTTGTCAAAAAATGTATTAAAATTTCATTAATCTATAGGCAAAATTTTTTGTACGAATTGTGTTTGGGTATATATCCTCAATATAAAACCAAGATTGTGGGTTGCCTGCCCGGGGTAAGGAGAAGGCCGTCATCTTGGAAAAGAAAGTGATTTGGTTTTTATTCATCAGCTCGATCGAATTTTATTTTACAACAAAATAATGACAGAATAACATTTAGACAGTAAAATTATCTAAAATTATATAAATGAGCTATTAACAAACACTGTAGGTTAATTAATGAATTTATATTATTGCTCATAAAATTCTACACAAAAAATATTGTAACACTTTTTATCGTAGGAGCAACAGATATTAGAAAAACCTGCACAAACCAGCTCATTACCTATTTTACCCAATGAATGATGAATGATGAAAAAAATCTGTACAGTAAAAAGATCTTATTATAAACGTCTCTGTCGATTTAATTTTTGAGGAAGAAGAAAAAGCTTGAAAGGAAAAGTATTGAAAATAGGTAGTTTTTATACGTACTGGGATGCGTATGTAATTCTATTTTCTGTGATACTGCGCTTCGCACGTTATGGATGACTCCACTCAACTAATTACGAATTGGAATCAAAAAAATTCATAGTTTTCTATGGCAATAAAAAATCAACTATAAAACCATAAATTAGAATCAAGAAGAGTTCTCGTTTCTTCATGGTCTTTAGTACAACCTCTGCGCAAAGAAGGAGGTTCTACTGGTTTCCTGGCCTATACAGTGTCCGTATTGTGGGCTGCCATTGGCATGAACGGAGAACGCCTACGATTTTCTGCTGACTGTAGCCGGGTATAATTGATATAATCCCTCGAAAATGGTGGGTGGAATAAGCTAATATTCGATTGCAAGTCTTCCAGCGTGACAGATCCCAATGCACTAGCCATTTTAAATTATGATGTTAAGTTGCATGAGTGTTTTTTTAACAAAATTTTATCTAAGCAGAAACAAATAGGATATCCTCAAGTGTTATGATTTTTGCAATAAAGACTGATTTTTGAACACAGTGTATCTACTGTTATCAAAACCAAAAACAACGTCTATCTAGGTGTGGATCTGTCGATGCTTCATGAAAAATCACTTCAGGTCTGAATTCACCAACTAAAGCTTCATATGCGTGGATGCTCCTACAGGGGAGAAAGATTATGACGTTAAAGACATCAATCAGAGCTTCTGAGCAAGATGTTATAATTAATGTCCTAGCAATGGACCTGTTGCACTTCTCATGGTTGAAGCCACGCACGTCCGGAAAGTGACCAAACGATTTCAAAAACAAAGTGTTTGTCTTGTTTAAAATATGACTTACTCTAGTGAGCCAGTAAATATGTATGTACAGTACATATGTAGCTACATCCCTAAATTAAAATCTGAGAGCAAGAACTATTTTTCACAGAAATTATACTAGAAACTTAATCAAAATCAACAAGTCTCTAAGCTTCCCACATATATTTTTTTTGTATCTAAACACATTATGAAATAATAATAAGACTTTCCTCAAATAATTTTGTTCTATATACCAATAAGAAAAATAAAATCTTCTGCTTAGCTTGAAAAATCATAGTCATGGCAACAAAAAAAACAAACAAAACCAATACCACCATACCTTATAACACAAATTGTAAACAAAATTTAAATACAAAATAATAAATTGGGCCATAATCGTCATGGAAACCAGAAATAAAGGAAATATTAAATAAATAAATATCCCTTTGAGAATTGGTTTACGTACGCAAAAGTTTCATAATTTCTATTTATTTGTTTCTATTGGCCAACACCTTCTAGTATCGCTTTGAGTAATGCGGTGTCACCATTGTATATAAAAACTATAGTAGTATCATGAAGAAGAACGATCCGGGCGACATCTAGATTATAGGAAGACAACTTCTTCTTGAGGGGTACTAGGGAGTGTTGAGTAGGTAAAAATATTCATATGAAGAAGAATAAAGCGATAATTCGAAAAGAGGAATACTGTATACTAAATTTGAAGGAGTTCGAGGGAGAGAAACATAAAACAATATTGTACTGTGAATATGAAGTCACATATGTATGTATGTATTGAGGAAAAGAAATATAAATTTAAAGAATATTTTTTTTGTCTCGGGTATTTTGTTTTTTGTCGTGTTCGTGTGTTTTGTTTACTTTTATTTTCATTCTATACAGTATATGTCGGTTATAAGAAACGCGCTTTTCAGAAGAAAACTGATAACATAAACATTTCTTATATCACCAATTTTCAATTTCTCTGTAAAGTTGGATGTACCTATATACAAAATTCCAATTAATAATATAATGTTTTAGATAAAACAATGAACAAATGGTTTTAAAAGATAACAGAAGAAAATGCAAAAATAATCCACCCAATTTTGCTAGAAATATATTTATATTTATTTTTGTATATAAAATTTAATATTTCTTTTTTCTAAGAAAGATACATTTTCTGTAAGAAACTCTTTTCTGTTATCCGCATTTTTGATTAGAAAACAGTTTTTTTGTATCCGTGGTTAGGATATAAGGAAAGCTCGGTAAAAAGAAACAAAGTTTGTGGCATTTCGGTGTATCTTATAGGCGTTATGTACTGTATTTTATAGATATACGCATAAAAGAACAAATTTGAATTTTGTGGCTTTTCATCTTCATGAAATTCTATGGATGTAGATTTAGTTGTTGTAAGTTGGTTGTATGTTCGTTGATGAATTCGTTTTATTTTTTTTTATATTTCTGCATTTTCATTTCCATTCATTTTCTCTTCGAGACTTTTTATAAATTTTGTTTTTGTATGTTTTTTTGTATTTGATTTTGTTCAAGAGGAAGGGGTTGTATCGCTTTTGGCTTTGTCAGAAAAGACGACATATGCATACCTATGAATAAATGAATGAAATATTGGGGTTGTCGCACTGCGACCTTAAGATCTATTGTGCCCCCACCTAAAAACTGGATGAGATTGCTCATCTTACAGTTCTTCCTCCACCTTAATTTCTCTCAGAAATTTGAGTATTTGGAGGACTTTTAGAGAGGAAAGTTCGCCCTCTTCCACCTGGTAGTGTCCCAGGTGTTTTTTCCTTTGATGCATGATTGCGTCACATTTCCCCAATATATGGTCTGGTGTTTCCTCCTGTGCGCAGCAGAATCTGCATGTGGGACTGCTTACTAGACCAAGAATGTTTAAGTGTCTGTTTAGTCTGCAGTGGCCAGTTAGGAGACCAGTTATTTTTCTTAGGTTGTTCCTACTTTGGTTGATGCAGTCTTTAAAACGTGTTCGGTTGTAGTTACCAAGCAATAGTTTAGCCTGCCTCAGCTTTGGGAGTTCTTTCCAGTTTTTGGATCTTTTAACCTCCTCTTGTTCTCTTATTTTGTTTTTTATCACATTTTCTCCTATGCCACAATAGGGTTCAGGCCCCATTAAGGGAGTACTTGCCCCTATCTTCGCTAAGGAATCTGCTTCTTCATTTCCCTGGACACCAACGTGACCAGGTACCCAATGAAGTGTGACACTGTTGTTTTTGCCAAGGACATTAAGCCTGTTCACACACTCCCAAACTACCTTCGAGCTGATGGTGTAAGAGCTCAGCGCTTTGAGTGCGGCTTGGCTGTCTGACATAATGGCAATGTTTTGGTTTCGGTAATTTCTTTCGAGATTACGATCTGCGCATTTCGCTATGGCGTGAACTTCCGCCTGGAAGATGCTAGTAGACTGTCCCATCGGTATAGAAAGTTTGGTTCTAGGCCCAAAGATTCCCGCTCTAGTCCCTTCAGTCGTTCTCGATCCATCAGTGTACCACTTGATGGAATTTGTTTTGAGATTGTAGTTTACTGTTTCACCTACCCACTCCATTTTGCTACTTAACTCCGTTTGAAAGTTTTTCTCGAAGTTGTATTTTTTAATCATGTCATCTCTTGGAATGTCAATAAGGTCTGTTACCGCTGACTTTGGAATGCAATCTTTAACCCTGAGGCTAATGCACTTGCCAGTACCGGTTCCCTCCTTGGCAAACCTCATGATAGCTACCTTTGCAGCGCTTGCTAAAGCTTCATGTAATGGGGATAGATGAAGGATAACTTCCATTGCTGCCGTAGGGCAAGTTCTCATTGCTCCAGTTATGCATAAGCAAGCGAGCCTTTGTACTTTTTCTAGTGATTTCCTAGTTGTGAGTAATTCGGTTCTTTTGTGCCATGCAACCGCACCATAGGTAATGATAGGTCTTACCATCATGGTGTACATCCACCTAAGGATAGTTGGTTTGCAGCCTTATGATTTGCCTGCTAATCTTTTGCAAATCATGAGGGCTTTTGTGGCTTTCCCGACGGTTATTTCTACGTGTTTATTCCATAGGAGTTTACTGTCTAGTGTGATTCCTAGATATTTAACCTCACTTTTTGTTTGGATTACTTCACCCCCCAATCGGATTGGTTTCATGCGTGGCAGAAGTCTTTTTCTAGTAAATGGTATAATCGTCGTCTTAGTAGAATTAATAGATAATCCTACAGATATGCACCATTTACTTGTAATAGTTAGTCCTCTTTGGATTATATCACAGAGGGTTTCTTTAAACCTCCCAAAGGCTGTGATAACGATATCATCAGCAAAGCCAATGCATTATATGCCTTGGGAAGTAAGCTTTTCTAGCAGTTCATCCACTACAAGACTCCACAGCAAGGGTGATAGTACCCCTCCCTGTGGACAACCTCTTGTCGTTAAGATTTTTTGCATATTCGGTCCTGCTAGTGCCTCAGCTGTTCTGGTGGCTAACATCTCACCAATCCATGTGGATATGGTGCTGGGCACACCTTTCCTTACAAGAGCTTTATTAACCGCA
Organism: Dasysyrphus tricinctus; assembly: GCA_963921185.1. Taxonomy (NCBI): domain Eukaryota; kingdom Metazoa; phylum Arthropoda; class Insecta; order Diptera; family Syrphidae; genus Dasysyrphus; species Dasysyrphus tricinctus. The sequence goes on along the minus strand of OY992532.1, from coordinate 163,139,269 downwards.
TCATGGGAGGTATTGTCAAAAGCACCTTCTATATCAAGGAAGGCAGCTAGTGCTATTTCCTTTGCGTCTAAAGCTTTCTGTAAGGCATTAGTGAGTTCAAACAGAGCGGTTTCTGTAGATCTTCCCGCTCTGTAGAGGCATGTTGGCGTACATTGAGAGGCCTATCAACTAATACTTCTGATCTTATAAAGTTGTCGACTATTTTTTCCAGAGTTTTCAGTACAAAGGATGTTAGGCTTATCGGCCTGAAAGACTTTGGATGGGTCGTATCTTTTTTCCCTATTTTAGGAATAAAAATTACTTTAGCTCTTCTCCATAGGCTTGGTATATACCCAAGAGCTATACTACTACGAAGTATGCTAATAAGATAAGGCATTAGATGATCCTTACCCTGTTGTAATAGGGCTGGAAATATGCCATCCACACCTGGTGATTTAAAAGGTTGAAAGGTACTAATCGCCCAATCAATCCTTTTGCTTGAGCAGATAGTTGCAGCTAACTTCCAGTCTTCTTTTCTTGGTTTGAGAGGTGTTCTCTCTGCCAAATTCCCTTCAAGAGGTAGACTGCCTGGAAAGTGCGTGTTAAGCAACAGAGTAGACCTCTGCTCTTCATTTTCCGTGAAGCTTCCATCATTATACCTTAAAGCTAATGATGTGATTGTCTTCTCTTTTGCAAGAGCTTTATGCAATCTTGAAGCAGCAGGGGTTGAGGAAATATTCTCACAGAAGGATGCAAAACTATTCCTCTTGGCTTTTCTTAGCTCCTTATTATATATTGTAAGTTCTGAGGAATATTTATGCCACTCTCTGGTTCTTTTTGCCTCATTAAAGAGTTTTCTTACTTGGGATCTTAATTTTGACAGATTTTTGTTCCACCAAGGAGCGTCTTTCTGCCTTGTTTTTGGTTTAAGGGGACAACTGAGTTCATATGCCTCTTGTATGGCCCCACTAAATTCATTTACATTAGATTCCAATTCAAGGTGACTATTTGTCCTGCTAGCTGGGCCTATGTGTTCCAGGTTTGATTTCAGAACAGTTTTGTATAGGTCCCAGTTTGTTCTCTTTGGGTTCCTTCCAAAGGTATTCTCTGTAAGAAGGCCTTCCAATGTGAACACAATAATTCTGTGGTCGGACATGGAGGGCTCTTGGGATACCCTCCAGTCTCGTATAAGACAGCCTACATTCGGAGTTCCAAAAGTTATATCTAGAACTTCTTCTCTCACTCTAGTAATAAAAGTAGGGGTATTCCCCACGTTGAATATTTCTAGATTTTTTACCAACAAAAAGTCTAAAAGGTACTCACCCCTTTGGATTATGTTGGTGCTGCCCCATGTTGTATGGTGGGCGTTAGCATCACATCCAACTAAAAGTGGTAGCTTCCTTTGGGTGCAGTAATCAACCAGCCTCTGCACTTCGATTGGTGGAATGTTGGCTTCGTAAACGGCGAAGTAGGCCGCTGCAACCACCATTGTCCTGGTATTGCCCTCGATGTTGATTTGGGCCTGTATCGGGACCAAGTCCCTTGTCATAAAATCTGAAAGACATATAAAAGTTATGTTATTTCTTATTTTAATACAAGTTCTGGGTGAGTCTACTCTCGTGTCCCATACTAATTTAGAGTCGCTACTTGCTAACCCTCTTACCTGACCCTTGTAGGTCCAGGGTTCTTGGATCAGTGCTAACCCTAAGTTGTCCGCGGTGAACTTCCTTGCTAAAACGGCTGATGCCGCCTTTGCGTGGTGTATGTTCACTTGGGCTAGCCTGGTACTGATCCCGCGTCCGGTCATAGTGTTTTTTCTCTGTTAGCGGGGGCAAAGGCCCCATCATCTGCCAGCAGATATTCTTCCTCCTCTTCGGTAGGAAGCGTCTCTTCTTGCCCCGTTCGACTGGGAGAGAGGTCCATGCCCTCTATCTCTACATCTGGACCTAAAGTTGCCAGTGGTGTGGCCTGGCTTTTCGGAGATGATTGTTTGCTGTTTGAGGGGGGAGGGGAAGGTGGAGGGGAGGTAGGTTTGTCTGGTAAGGTTTCAAGGGTTTGGGTGAAGGATGGGGAAGGGTTGGGAGCATGGATAAGTTGAGCGGGAGTGACCAATACCGGTTCGCGAGAGGAGCTCTGACCTGTTACTTTACGTAAACCGTAAACAGGTATTTTTCCGAATTTGTAGTGAAGCTGGTGGTTTGCTCTCACTATTGTCTCCACAGACCGAGCATCTATGGTGATCACAAGCAGCCGACCTTTGCCCTCTACGGTGCTTTTCACGACCTTCCAGGCCTGGACATTAAGTCCCTCATTTTGGGCTTGAACTAATGCCAAGGATTTCTTGTCATCTTGCCCCATACTTCTTGGCAAGAACAACGTGATTGTGTGCATTTTGGGGATTTCGTCTCCCTTGCACGTGACCAACTTGATGCCCTTCCAAGTGCTCAGTTTTGGTACACTCTCCCTTAGCCAATCCGCTGTTTCGGTTCCAGCGCAATCAACCAAGAGCAGACCGGTTCTGAAGTACAGACCATTGAACTTCAGTTTATGCTTCCAGCCAAGAGAGACTTCCTCAATTATGGCCACCTCAAGTGCCGACAGCTCGTCGGCATTTAAGGTTACCTGAGGGTAGTCTTCCGGCAGGACAGCAATTCTGACGCTCAAGGCTGCACTTGCATACGAGAGCCTTCCTTCGACGGTTTTCACGGTGTCAGGTCCCGCAAGTGCCGTCGTCCTGGGTTTTTTGGCTTCTTGCCTTTGGGGAGGAGTTATATGGCTACTTTTCCTCTTACCCTGTCCCAGGAGTTTTTCTTCGTTTTCACGCCTCTCTTTCCTCTCCTTCACTTTGTTTCGGGCTTCCTGGGGGGACATCCCCTCTGCCAGGAAGCGGAAATACCACTTTGTGCCCGCTCCACTTAACCCCTTCCTGAATGGGTCATCCAGGGCACCTGGTTTCCCCAGATCTGCAAGTGGGAAGCTTCTTCGGCCATATCGATTTCGTCGACTTGGTGGCTTGGTCGGTGAATTAGAGGCACTTGATGATGGTGGCTTCATTTTGTATGTCTTCTACTTGCACAGGAGAGGTATTCTCCCCACGCTAGTAGACGCTTCGTTTTGAGTTTCGTTTTCCTCTAATCCGGGAGGTGTTCTCCCTTAACTAGAGGTCGACGCTCCTCCTGAGGGCCGGTTCTGCAAGTTCCCGTAAGGCATCCTCTTCAAGAACTTACTGATATCCGGTCTCAGATCATCGCCACGGAAATCTCTTTCCATTTGATCTGCGGCTTCACTCGCGGTGACATCCCGCGGAGTGTTGAACTTTTTAAAATTTGTGTTGTTTTTTCTTTTTTGTATAATTTTGGCATATAGATCCCACGAGTAGCTAGAGAAATAATGGGGTCGAGCCATACCAGAGCTCCGCATGGTATGGTAAGGTCATAGATACTCTTCAATTCGACCAACATCAAAGAGGTTCCGTTAGAATACAGCCGGTATACCCCCTGGCTGCAAACCATCCAATAGGCACGGGTCACTTAACACCCTGGATTAGGGGGGGCAGTTCTTGGTTCGTAACTCCTCAAAATCAGCGGGTCAGATGAGTCTTTGCTACTTAAGCCTTCGCACCACAACAAGGTGACTACCACGCGAAGGTGCATACCTATAGATAAGTTTAATTTTTATGGGATATTATTATATTTTTATTTTTATTATGTTTTTCTTGACCTTGACCTAGTAAGATTGATTTAGGTTTGCTGAGGAAGAGGTGTTTAGAACTGTTCTGCTATATGTACATTAGGGGTGTCAGAATTATTTTTTTCAATTCAAAATGGGATGGTGGATCTTGTAAAGGGTTTAGAAAGAAGTAACTTTAGTTCTGGGATATTTTCCAAAATTTGTATGTAAAAAAACCACAATACGAAAAAGTGGTCCAGAAAACCACTTAAACTTGCGTCGATATGTGGTCACAGTTAATGTTTTTTTTTTGCTTTTTTAACCTGGTGATAAGAAAATAGCGTAAAAACTGCTCCTTTAAATTTTAAGAAGTAATTTTGTACCTCATATCTTCATGAAAGTCCCCGAAAAATCGATCGATTTTCTAGATATTTTCGATTATTTGTTCTTAATGGAATGCTCGAATTGGTTGAAACTTGCATTCTCTACATTATATAAATAAATAAATATTTATTAAAGTGAATCTTTATTATTTATTAATTTCAGAATTTAAAACATTTTTCTAAAAACTTCTGGGAACGAATAGTTATTTGCTTAAATCAAGAACTTAAGGGCAGTGATTAGCTCTTGTTTTCACTTATTTTGAAGAAAAGGTAAAGAAACAGACCATTCTATTTAAACAACTCGCAACTTAGCCGTAGGTATTGAGGTACTTTACATACTCGTATACCTACCTATAGGATTTTGTCAAAAAAGTCAAAGATTCAGAAAACTTATCTATTTAGGAAACCATCTTATTTCTTTGGAAAAAAAAATTTCTACCAAAAGGTAGAAAAACAGCCACAATATTAAACAGATTATTTCTTCATAACCATTGAAAAATAAAACTAGCAACGTTATTTTTATTTAAATTCCAAAAAATATTTATTAAAACTATAATATTTAAATATTCTACTCAAGGAGACAAAACGGCAGTACATAGAATATATCCCGAAATATCGCAACACTGCTCGAGGATTTCCACAAAAAGATAGTGAAAACTAACAACGTTGTGGATTATTTATTTGATTTTTTCACCAAAATTGAAAACTTTCAAATCAAATGAATTAGCAAAAAAAAAAATAATAGCATACGATATAGTACATACATACATACAACATACATTTATTTACAAACATATACCTATCCATCTCTATTCGCATAAACCATAATAAAACAAATCGATTCGTAAATTCAAAACAAAATACCTATGCGATGTATGTATGTATGTATATGCTCAACAGAGATAGGCCATGCCAAATATTTTCCCATTTTCTCTTATTCTGGTTGTTCTCGTTTTTTTCGTTGCAATGACAAAAATACCTGACTCACTTATCTCCTTTACTCCCATTTTTTTAGTGTAAATCAAAAAAATATTCTCCTCTCATTCTTACTAGTTGTTCTTTATTCCTTATGATACTCTTATCCTACCATTCATAGTCAAAATTTGTGGCTATCTTAGCGCCACAACGCATACAACGCGTACTACAAAAAGCTATTCCATAGTAGTACTATAGTTTTTATATACAATGGTGTCACTTCTATTTATATTTATTCAATGATAGAAGTGACACCTCATTGCTCAAAGCGCTACTGGAAGGTGTTGGCCAATAGAAACAAATAAATAGAAATTATGAAACTTTTGCGTACGCAAACGAATTCTCAAAGGGATATTTTTCTATTTAATATTTCCTTTTTTACTGGTTTCCATGACGATAATGGGTCAATTTATTATTTTGTATTTAAATTTTGTTTACAATTTGTGTTATAAGGTATGGTGGTATTGGTTGTTTTTGTTTTTTTGTTGCCATGACTATGATTTTTCAAGCTAAGCAGAAGATTTTATTTTCCATATTGAAATATAGAAAAAGAAATCAAAATCCACGGCTTTTTTGACAACTTCTAACGGGAAAAATCCCCAGGGTAATTATTTATTTAATTTTTTTGGAATTTCATTTCAGCGAGTACATTGTTATTGGGAGAGTTCTTTTAAATTTAAATTTTGAGATTTCGTGAAGTAGATAAATCAATTTTTTATTAAAGGATATATTTTATTTTATAATACAAGGTGGTTGCAGGGGCCCAGCGAAGCGGGCGGGATACAGCTAGTTTTGAAATAAAAACAATCCAAAAATATCTTCATATGTACCTATCATCTTTTTTTCAAAGAAGCTACTCTTAGTCTTGTTAATTTTAGAAATAAATTGATAATTAATTGGATTTAAGAACCTCTTATTCATTCGACATTCACAGACACACCAACAAACAATACTTAATGCCTTTCAGGTGCTCCATCCGCCCGTCCGCTGGAGAATTATTTTTAATCTAATCAGAATATATTGACTTAATTGATTCGCATGTGATGAAGTCATTATACCTCATCAAATTTCAGGCAGCCTGAGACCAAAACAGGCTGATTTACACAAACAACAACAAACGAGGAACCCAAGAGCCCCTTATTATTTTGGGATGAAACAATTAATCAATGAGATACCTGAATTCAGCCGTCATCATAATCATCATCAACATCTCATCTATATCATCTTCGTGGCGATCTAAACACATGTAATTTATTTTTCTGCTTCCCCTTAGAGGGTTCGGGTGGGGCAACAGCTTGTGGCTATTGCGAGTGTAACGCTCGGAATGTGGATATCGTGGCCCTCCATCCTCCATTTAAGTTGTTGTTTCTTTTTATGGTCTGCCGCTAGGGTCGATACCGACAAATAGTGGTAATCTCTATGCCTATAATTTAAGGCAATAACCGAGACCATTGAGATGCGAACAAAAAGGCTTCCCCTCCCCCAACAGTTCGTAATTATAGGTAACAATTTTTGAGAATTGATTCCGCTTCTTATATAACCTGCACCGAGAACAACATAAAGAAGAATACGAAAAATATGTCGATTAATAAGAAAATTTTGGTAAGAAACTACTTTCCAACTCTCACGTCCCCCAATGTCATACAAACAATTTACTGTGGAAAGTTTAAATAAATACATAGTTAAATCGTCGGCTTAGAGTGAAGAGCGGCTAACTCCACATTTTTTTAAAATTGGAAACCACTTTAAAAATTGCTAAAAAATGAAAAAAATCTATCAAATCTTTTCAATGCACTGAATTTAGCAATGACGACTGTTGGGTGTTTCCATCGTTACGGATGTGACAGTGAGACCCCTTTTTTTTTATTAATTATTCACATACTACTCCCAATTGATAAATAAAAACTTTACTATTCTAAAGGACTCCTGAAGCCCTTTTAAGAAATTAGTATATTAAAGTATATATATGGAAGGTTTTATCAGCTTTTCCTTTCAATTGCCATTATTAATGAATTCTTTTGTTGTCAAACATTAAATACTTTTTCAGTAGCAAGAAAATCTTATCATAACTCTGTGTGTAAATTGTGCGGTTACAACCAACTTTGTAAAATAATTATGCTGTTAAATAAATAAAGAACTAGTGGTTCAGTTATAGGATGCAATTTAGTTGCGAAACGGGTGTGACCTTAGAAAACTGGTGATTTGCAATTGCGATTAAGATATCTAATTTTCATGTGGTGTAAAATATTGCATGAGAAGTACATATGTATTATTCTTTTGCAAAAATTAACCCAAATTTTTGATCTTCAGTTTCGTTAAGAAATGAGAACCAAAACTATGAAAAACTATACAAAATTTTTATTTGAGAACGTTACGGGTGTGACAGGTCATCGTTACGGGTGTGACGGAGTATGATTTTTATGCATGAAAACAATATAATATACTATATTTTGACGGGAAATTGTTGTCATCGATGTAAAATCATTTTGCATATGATGTCAGAAACACTTTCTATAGAAAAATGAAGTTTTTCTCACTGAAAAGTGTATAGATTTCTTACTTGAATGAGATTTTTTTAAATGCCAACCTATTACGGGTATGACAAGACTTAAAATTTTAAATACAGGCTCAGTATTAATTTCAAATTCTTGAAATTTTGGTGACAGTAGATCATAGTATTCTCCGTTTTTAGTAATGAAACATAGTAATGAAACATATAATTTTTTTGTTACCGGCGTGACACTAACCACTTTATGAATCAACTGCCTAAAATCTCAAATTGTATTTACTACTGAATAATTAAATGACACGACAACGTGTTCAGAGTTCTGATAACGGTAAATAACCACCAGTTCTCAAATTGTGAAACAATTAACTATTGAAAATAGGGTTTTGAGCTTCTGATAACAAAAAGTGACTTTGGAGACCTATTCTGCTTAGTGGTTCGAGGCGCGAAATAAGCGGCGATAAATAAAATTATTGATAATTTCACTTTTAAAATGAAACCTGCAATCTCAGCAAGCAAGCTACTCAGACTCAAGTGAAATATGTGATATGTTTGCTACAGTATCACAAAAAGAAAAGCTCTTTCAGCAATTATAAATTGTTTGACTCAGCTGGTTTTGGCTTGCCCCGATTATTATAACCGCAAAGATTATAATGTAATAAATTTGGCAAGATGGGAAGTCCTGGGACTCACCCTTAAGGTTCCTTACGTGTCCGGCTTAGAAGAATTTCGTAGCAACCCTTCTCAAAATCCGAAACATTCGAATCCCTCGATGGATTGGATACGATCCCTCAGTTTCAATTCAGCTACACGGATCTAGTGATTCTTCTGAGCGCGCATATGCATCCGAGTAACCCATGGAGAAGACAACTTTTCTTGCTATCTTCTCTGTGCCAAAACTAACGTCGCTCCAGTCAAGCAAATAACTCCTCCAAGGTTAGAGCCTTGTGCATCCGTACTCCTCATAAAACTCGTTGAGAAAATTATGCCTCAACTGAAGTACCCGATTCAAAATATGTTTTTATGGACTGACAGTTTCATCGTTCTTGCTTGGTTAAAGAAACACCCACCCATGTGGAAAAATTTTGTTGGGAACAGAGTTTCTCAAATTCATCAGAATGTTGGAAACATTGGATGGCAACATGTTCGGTCTGCAGATAACCCAGCGGATCTTGCAACCAGAGGCTTGACGCCACATGAACTTCTTAACAAGCAATTATGGTGGCATGGTCCCAAATGGTTATCAGAACCGAAAAATTCATGGCCCAATTCTAATCCCTATCCCCGTTGAAAACGATTTAGAAGCTCACCCTATTCAAACTTATTTAACCATAATTTTTCCAGATATTCAAGGAATTTTAAGAAGATTTTCTTCATGGGCAAGAATGATTGGTGTTATGTCATATGTTTCCAGATTTACTGGAAATTCTAGACGCAAATTACCAAACCCCATTCAAAATACCGATTTTTCTTTGACTCAACAAGAAATCTCATTTACGAAAACCCTTCTAATTCGCTTAACACAACATCTCTATTTTTCGAATGAGTACACAGCTCTCTGCCAAAGTCAAATCTCTTTGTAGACTTTGTTCACAAAATCACTCTTCACGGAGTAAACCAACTTGTTATACGATTGATCAGATCCGAGATATGGATTCCAAAACTTAAAATTCTAGTCAAATTTAAAATTAACAAATGTTCAGTTTGTAAAATTTATAAGCAAAAAATGGCCTCTCAAATATTGGGTGCACTGCCTAAAGAAAGAACTGAACTTTCATATACGAATTACGCCATCGATTTTGTGTTGAAATATTTAACTTTACGTTCAAGCACTTTAAGATATTTTACTTATCATCAAACAGATAATAAATATGTTTTAAAGATTTTCGTTTCAGTAAATTATTATTACTCATATATTTTCATATCGAAGAAGAACGTTGTTTCATTTTTTCTTTAATAAAGAACATAACTACTGGTTTCAGTATATTTACAATAGGTTATAGGCCCAGATAACGGTTAAAGAATAATTACAACTTCGATATGGCAGATTATAAAGGAAAACTGGAAAAGTTAAGTAATTCGAATTATATGAACTGGAAGTTCAAGACTGAGCTTTTGTTGAAAAAGGAGGTCTTGTGGACAGCAGTGAACAAGGCAAGACCCGCTGATTTATCTGGTAAAGCTACCGCTGCTGGTGCCAAAGAAGAGAGACGACAGCTACAGGAACAGTGGGACCGAATTGATGAAATGGCTTTTTCTTTTCTCGGTTTGTCGATCGAAGATGACTAAATTGTCCACATCTGTAATTCAAATACAGCTCTCGGTGCTTGGAACAATTTAAAACAGTACCATGAAAACGCAACACTGAGCAACAAAGTTCACTTGATGAGAACGATATGCTCATTGAAAATGGAAGAAAATAGTCGAGTAGCAGACCACATAAACGAGTTGAGAAACTTATTTGCAAAACTCAAGGACATCAGTAATGAGGATTTGTCGGAGCCTTGGAGCGTAGCAATGCTGCTGAGCAGTTTGCCTAAGAGTTATGACACTCTTATAATTGCACTTGAGGCTAGAAATGAGGATGATCTGACATTCGGTTTTGTGCACAAAAGTTAATTGCGGAATATGGGCTCTGGACCTTTGGCACCTCATAAAAGGGAAATTTGATGAAAAAATATCCCATCTAATTGGTCAGTAATTGGTCAGAAAAGGTCAACTGGTCCCAGAAATTGGTCAGCCCTAGATAACTTTTAATCAAGGCTTAAACTTTCTCAAGGTCGCTCAAGGTCACACGCGATTTTTGGCACCTCATTTAAGGGAAATTTGCCAAAATTGTATACCATCCGCAAGATTTCTAGATCGTGATAAAAGGTCAACTATTTTCAGTAATTGGTCAGCCATAGATTTTTTTCTATGAATTTTTGAAGTTCGTTTCAAGGTCACAAAAAAAACTTTTGGCACCTCATTTGGGTCATTTAAAAAAATAAAGTATGCAATTTGAAAGGCCTCTTCACGGTTGTAAAAGGTCAGCTATTTTCAGTAATTGGTCAGTCATAGATTTTTTTTATGAATATTTAATGAATTTAAAAAAAAAATTCAAAGTCAAAACGATTTTTGGCACCTCATTTTAGGGAAATTTGCCAAAAAAGTGTACCATCTGAAAGATCTCTAGATCTATAAAAAGGTCAGCTTGTTTCAGTAATTGGTCAGGTATAGATTTTTTTAATGAATTTTTAAGAATTCCAACGTTATAGCGATTTTTGGCACCTCATTTATGGGAAATTTGCAAAAATTTAACACCATCAGAAAGGTCCTGAACACTATATAAAAGGTCAGCTAGTTTTAGTAATTGGTCACCCATAGTTTTTTTTTAGTGAATTTTTAAATTATTGTTCAAGGTCACGCGTGATTTTTGGCACCTCATTTAAGGGAAATTTTCAAAAATTTAATACCACCTGAAAGGCCCCATGCACGGAGAGAATTGAAAAATCTCCAATTGAAAAATTTGCAGTTGCAATTTACGAATCATGTTTAATTCGTAAATCAAGAAATTTTAATCCCAAATTAATACAAAAACTGGTAGTTTTACATTCAAAACGTAGCAATTTACAAAATTTGTTTCTTCGTGATTTGCAATTAAAATCCATGATTCAAGCTTGTAGGTACTTTTCATAGCAAAATACAACTTTTTTGGCGTAATTTACTCTCCAAAGGAATAAAATCACAAGCAGCATTTAAAAATATTGATTTGCGATACAAATTTAGTAATTTACATCATGCACAATCACTGATTTACGTTTTTTCTGTCGCAATTTGCAACTCCAATAGTCGCAAATCACCAACAAAAAAATCCTAAATCACGTCTTTCTTGTCGCAATTTACTTCTCGAAGAGATAGAGCACCACAACATGGCAGGCAGGTATCTGATCATCAATGTGTGACACCAACGCCACAGTGCGTGCGTCGAATTGTGGACAAAAATAAAAAGAATAAAAATGCAATTTCTCTGTTTTAAGCTCTAAACCTGTTCTGGAACATCTTGGAGTACTTAAATTTGTTTTTGTTTTGTTTTTCTCTTCTTTGGGGATTAGTGGGAATTTCGTTAGAAATTGAGGTAATTTAAGCTGCAGTGTAATTAAAGGTTGAAATTTTGTGCGAACAAGTTTAGCTCGTGTGAGAAAAATATTTTGCTTTTATAATTTTTCTTATTTAAATATTGAAAATGGATACATTGAGTACTGGTATGAGTTATTGTTTTATTTTTTTCTTGTTAATGTGAATTTTGGTGATTTTTTGAAAAAATGTTCTTTTTTAAGGCTTATAAATTGTAGAAACTTAAGCTTTAAAAAAAATGTTCGCAAATGGCAGCAAAATCTTTTATGCCATTATGTTCTGTTGTTATTGTGCTCTAAGAAAATGTTAACTTTTCTTGCTACTTCTTGCTAACCTTCAAAATATTTGACTTTTTGTAGGACAAGGTCAAACCATTAAAAATGAAAAAAATTTCGAAAAATGGATTTCTTTCGATAAAAACTCTAAAATAGAAGGTGTTATTCAAGTTGTATTAAATGAATTGAAAATAAAAAATTGACCTGGTACAACTAAGAGTGATTTGGCGGAAAAAATGAGACTTTTTGATAATTTGGAACGTAGGTGGAAACAATGTACACGAAACCACGCTCTTTTTGCGAGACGCCACGGAGTCTGGTTAAAAACTCCTTTTATTCTTCCAAAAAGCAATCTCAATTTTCTAGAAAATGCAATATCTTGTGAAAAACTAAGTACTAGCCGTGGAAGACCGCTAAAAGCATTTTCTGATTTATCTCAGAAAACCAAAAAACGTAGAGTCTAGAATCTAACTCTACTGAAGAGCTAAATTCTACCATTAAAGATTTTGAGAATAGAACTCCGATTTTTGATTTTTTAAATTAGAATTGTTCATTTTTGTGCACAAATTTCTATTTTTTGGTCTTATTTATTTGTGTTATCAGAATTTATCTAAAAAATATTATTTTAAAATCATGTATTTGTGAAGTATTTGAAGATTGAATGAAAGAAGACAATTTACTACTTTATAGTGAAAAATAAAAAATGAAAAATCATTAAAAAAAAAAATGATTAATTTTTTTTATTAATTTTGAACTTTCAAAGGAATTTTTCAAAAATTGTTAACTATATAATAAAAGAATCTGTTTTAAGCTTTCAAAAAAGATATAGCACAATATTGTTAGTATGTCCGTTGTTTTTAAATAGCTATTTTTCTATTTTCAGTCAATGTTTAGGGAATTTGTCCCCCCTTATAGAAAGGAAGGGGAAATACACCTCCCCTTCTAATGAATTTATTTCTTGGGATATGTCCAAAAATGCTTTCATAAAGTATTGGTCTCTAACTTGGAAATATTCTATGTACTTCTTACCTTTGAAGAAACAGTCTTTCTCATATAAAAATAAACACTGAATCAAAAAAAATAAATAAGGACATTTTAACACAACCAGCTTCTGTACACTACAACTTGCTCTCATGATGTCACTGAAATGACCATGAATTAATATATATGTACTTTTCCGGTTATTTCTGGTTTAATTGATCAAAAACCATAGATGTTTTAAGACGATAACATTGTTTTTCAGTTTCTTGAATTTTTTACTCCCCGTATCTTTCTTAACCTTGCTCCTACCGAAAATATGAAGAAGATCTTTTTTGTAGGAAATTTATTATTCTTTCATTTTGTAGTGTACACTTTTCCACTCAAACGCTTAGTTTTCAAAATATTCCCGAAGAATTACAAAAGGCAACCTTAAAGCCCCCTCCTGCTATAGCTCGCGGCCCTGGGCTGGGGACTTTTAGTATGTTATACCTGGGGGTCACCCCTACCACATTTAATAATAACCCAGAGAGCATGATTTATTGCATTTGTTTTTCCTTCGTTGACTGGACTATTATTAGAAGTAAACAATTTAAAAAAGTGGGCATGGCAGTGGGCGGATAGGGTCCACACTATTTTTTTGTTTTTGAATTCACCTAGAAAGTCAAATTCTCTAAATTTTATTCAAATCGTGCTAAATTCTTAAGATATAAACCATATTCAAAAGTGGGCGTGGCAGAGGGCGTGAAAATTTCATTAGATTTTAGAAAATTTCTTTTTTATTACATTTACAACAAATTTTTTTTGCAAAGTCAACTTAGTTTTGGAAAATTGATTTTTGTCCACCATCTCCATACAATCGACGCACTGTGGCAACGGTCTGTAATGCAAATTGGACTGGTGGTTGCATGCTCGCTTCGCAACTGAAGGGTTGCGAGTTCAAATCCAAGTAGAGTCAAGCGTAAAGTATTTATTTCAAATAAATTAAATTAAATGTGTATACCTGCAAAATGAAGGGTAGAGCAGGATTGATTTTTCCAAGTGGCAATATCACGAAATAAAAGTGGTGATCACAAATTCAATATACAAACAATATCAATATCTTCATTTTGCTCAGTTTTGCAAACAGCAAGCAAATAGTCGTAAATTACGAAATCCGGAGCCAAGGTATAAATCGGGATTCATTTTTCGTAATTTGCAGCTCATTTTTTGTGATATGATCCAAGAATTCTTTCCGTGTGATCTGTATAAAAGGTCAGCTAGTTTCAGTAATTGGTCAGTTATATATACTTTTATACGATGGTTCCTTTTTTTGGCAAATTGGCTGACCAATTACTGAAAATAGTTGACCTTTTATCACGATCTAGAAATCTTGCGGATGGTATACAATTTTGGCAAATTTCGCTTAAATGAGGTGCCAAAAATCACGCGTGACCTTGAGTGACCTTGAGAAAGTTTAAGCCTTGATTAAAAGTTATCTAGGGCTGACCAATTTCTGGGACCAGTTGACCTTTTCTGACCAATTACTGACCAATTAGATGGGATATTTTTTCATCAAATTTCCCTCATATGAGGTGCCAAAGGTCCAGAGCCCGGAATATGAGCGGCGTGTTCGTGCAGGAGGAGATTCTAGTGCTGAGATGATGCTCAAGTATCTGAAAAGACCAGAAACACCGGAATTAGATGTTTTTTCTGCAAAAATCTTTACCTTTTGAAAAAAGACTGTGCTGTGCAGAGTACAAAAAATGGATTACGAAAAAACAAGGATATGCACCAAATAAAAAGAAACCTGCGGATAAAGTCAATTCAGTAAGTTCACCTTAAATTGATTTTGTTTTTTCAATTAATCAGAAGAGCAGGTATAATTGGTTACTTGATTCGGGAGCAACTAGACTAGACTCGTGACAAATAATAAGCAATTCTTCAAATCCCTGGATGATTCTTATCAAACTATTATAGAAGTGGGAAACGGAGAAAAGGTTAATGTAGTTGGAATAGGCAGCGGAAATGTGCAATAAATTTCTAAATCAAAGCGGTGAAGTCCTGGAAGTATTAGCACATGAGGTATTATTTGCACCAGAACTTGTCGGAAACGTTCTGTCAATAGGAAAATTAGCTGACAATGGGTTTGAAATATTATTCAAGAAAAATAACTGCGTTATATCCAAGAATAAGACAAACATAGCAATAGCAGACCGAGAAAATAATTTATATGAGCTTCATAAGCCACCAGATAAGATCACTAGTATAGAGTTTGCACATAATGCCAATTGTATTCATAGCTGGCATAAAATATTAGGATATAGAGATCCTGAAGCGATCCGAAAAATGGTTACAAAAGGACTTGTTGACGGAATAAAGATAACGGAATGTGGTATTAAAGAGTTGTGCGAGACATGTGCAAAAGGAAAAATGACAAGACAACCATTCCCAAAGGAATCCTTGAACAGAAGAGAAACTTTGTTAGACCTTGTGCATACGGATGTTTGCGGACCTATGCAAACGGCTACTCCAAGTGGAAAACGATATATGATCACATTTATAGATGATTTTTCGCGCTTTACAGTAATTAAACTGTTAACTCATAAAAGTGAAGTCGAAAAATCTATAAGAGAATTCGTTGAGATGACTAAGACTCAATTCTATAAGAAACCCAAAATTCTTCGTTCGGATCGAGGAGGAGAATACACGGGTAACCAGTTTAAGGAATATCTTAAGGCAGAAGGAATTACAACTCAACTAATAGCAAGATACTCGCCTCAACAAAACGGAGTCGCTGAAAGAAAAAACCGAACGATCATTGAAATGGCTCGCTACATGTTGATTGACGCTGACCTTCCAAATACCTTTTGGGGAGAAGCAGTATCAACAGTAGTATTTACTCAAAATCGAATTTTAACAAGATCTACAAGTTCAATACCGTACGAGCAGTGGAATGGAAGCAGAGTAACGTTTGAAAATCTTCATCCTTTTGGAAGCAATTGTTTTGTACACACCTACTGAAAAAAGGATGAAATTGGATCAAACAGGAAAGGAAATGATTTTTCTGGGATATGACACCAAGTCGAAAGCTTTCCGATGTTACGATGCAGCAGCTCGCAAAGTAGAAATAAGTCGTGATGTCAGATTTGCAAACGAAGTTAAAGTTAAAAGGACCACAGATTAAGAAGTCGATTTACAGTTTCACATGAGAAAAGACAAGGAAAATTATTTATTTATTTATTTTTTCTTATCAATAACATATTAAAAATATACTATTAATAACTAATTAATAAGAGCACTAGCAGCGAAATACTATCGGCTCTAAGGTAAAATGATTTTAGATCATAGCTTAATTTTAAGTAAATGTAATATTTTGTTTATAATTAAAATATTGGATGGAGTAGGTTCTTTTAATAATTCTATAATATTTGGTTTTATATTAATTTTTTTAAATATTGCATTAGAAGAGAAGATGCAAGGACCGAGGAGGTGGCTGATTGTGAGGTTGCTTTGGCAGGTAGGACAAGTAGGTGGTGATTCTTTTTTGAGAAGATGTTGGTGTGTAAAACAGGTGTGACCTAGGCGGAGCCGGATAAAATTAGTTATCATTCCTTTTGGGCTTTGTGTCGGGTATATTGTACGCGTTTTGTTTGGATTGATCGTAGTGTAATGGTGGTTGTATTCTTTCCATTCGGCGATTTCCAGTCTGAGTACTTTTTTGTGTATTGACCTTTGCAAATCACGTTGGGAGTATTGGTCAAAGGTAAATGCTGGGGCAAAATGAATTTCCCTGGCAGCTTTATCAGCCAGTTCATTGCCCTGTATTCCAACATGTCCAGGAGTCCACATTAGCTTTAGCTTGGAAGGTTTTGTAATTATGATGTCTCTTATTTTGGATATAATTACAGAATTGTGAGAAGGGTTCATAATGGATTTCAGGACTGAGAGGGAATCGGAACAGATCGTCCATTTACCTGATGTGTTGGAACATTTTTTTATGGCTTCAAATATTGCGACAGCTTCTGCAGTAAAAATAGATGCAATGTTTGGCAAAATACCTTGTATAAGTGTTTTGCCTTGTTTTGATACGACTGCAAATGTGGTGTTATGTTCATTTTTAGAACCATCTGTGAATACGAAATTCCAACCACTATCGGAGAGTTTCGATGATGTTTCAATAAACATTTGTTTATAAATCACTGCGTTGGTATTTTGTTTTTTAAGGTCGCATGAGCTGATAAGTATTGAGCTGCTATCCAGGAACCAGGGTGGCTGTGACGACGAATATTTGGGATGGCGCTTGAAAGGGATTTCCAGTTTTTTGCCCAGATCCAAAATGGTGCTTATAGCGGAAGGAATGCGTCTTGTTCGTCTGTGAGATAGGGCTTGCATTGTGTCTTTGTCAATAACTGATCCGGTTTGAAAGGTTAGCTTAGACAGAAGTGAGGCACTGACTTTAAAATAACGCTCTTCAACTGTTGGAAGTCCAGCTTCGGCCAGAATGTTTTTTATTGGTGTTGTTGGGAAAGCGAAAATACTCCTCCTTGCCGCTTGATGATACGTTGGTTTGAAGATATTTTTGGTTGTTTTTGGACAGGATCCGTATAATGCGAGGCCATAATCAATTTTACTTAGAATTAACATTTTTGTAACATAGCAAAGTGAGTTAATATGAACCTTACTCTTTTTAGAGGAAAGATACTTAATAATACTAAGTCTAGCTGCTAGTGACTTTTTCAAATTGTTACAATGATTTTTCCAGTTATATTTATTGTTAAAAAGTAATCCAAGAATATTTAAATTGGCAACATTTTCTATATTTACATTATTAATTTCTAGGTGGATATTAAAACAATGTTTCTTTCTACATACATGAAGAATCTTACATTTGCTTAGTGAAAGTTTTGATCCAGAGATAGTGGACCAGTCATTAATTTCTCTGAGAATATTTTGAAAACAAAATTTTTGACTTTTCTAGGTCATTGTGTTTACAAAGAATATATGCATCATCTGCATAGACACAATGATCTAGATCTTTGTATTTAGATATTATTATATTCAATTCTTCGAAAGCAATGGAAAACAACATCACAGAAAGCGGGGATCCCTGAGGAATGCCGTTGTCTGATGAAACTATTTTTGAAAACGATGTTTTAATTTTTACAGAAAATTTTCTGTTTGTTAAAAAAGCTTTTATATATTCATAGATTTTGGGTCCAACTCCCCATTGTTTCAATTTGCTCAGAACGAGATGAATACCTATTCGATCAAACGCCTTTTCGAAATCAAGTGCAAGAATGGAGACGTGGTTTCGAGCAGATAGAGCATTAGAAATAACGTAGTCCAGATGAAGAAGGACATCCATGCATCCTTTTTTTGGTTTAAAGGCAAGTTGATTGATACCAAGAAGTTTTTTGAATTCAGTAAACCACAAAATTCGATTGGCAATAATTTTCTCTAAGACTTTAGAGATACATGGTAACAGGGATATGGGGCGGTAACTGTCAATGTTATCAATGTCTTTTTTAGGCTTCAGAATGGGAACAACGGATGCTGTTTTCCAGCTCTGTGGAATTGTACCCGTATTAAATATATCATTATAAAGATCAAGGAGTTTTAATTTGGCTCTACCCGGAAGATTTTTGAGCATGGGATATGAGATTCTATCGCGGCCAGGGGTTATGCCTTTGACCTTACTTAAGCTACTTTCAAGCTCTAGCAAAGTTATGCTGTTTTCAATACGT
The DNA here is from genome assembly GCA_963921185.1 of Dasysyrphus tricinctus. NCBI lineage: Eukaryota > Metazoa > Arthropoda > Insecta > Diptera > Syrphidae > Dasysyrphus > Dasysyrphus tricinctus. Next base: position 163,120,662 of record OY992532.1, on the reverse strand, counting down.
TTAACAGCTGCATTTTGTGCAGGCTGTGTGGGGGCGATTAAGGATTCTCTCTTATCTGTGTTAAACACAGATGAAAAGTTTGAGCTTTTTGACTGCAGAGACCAATTGTCAGCAAAGGCATTACACATTTCTTCACAGGAGGTTACTGACCCGGAAGTTGTTTTGATTGTTTTAGTGAAGGTATTTTTTGAAGAGCCAGTTAAAGTTTTAATATTTTGCCAGACATTACTGATCGACGAATTGGGGTTTATAGTTGAAGTGAACTCTTCAAAACATTTTAGTTTACGTATTTTCATCAGTCTTCTAAACCGAGCATTTGCTTTTTTATAGGCTAATAAGTTGACCTGGTTGGGTCTTTTTTTAAAAGACCGCCAAGTAGTTACCTTTTCGGCTCTAAGCTCAGCAAGCTCTTTATTCCACCACGGCACAGCTCTCTTAAGAGATGTTGGTGATGTTTGGGGAATAGAATTATTGGCAGCATTTCGAATGCATTTAAGCATCTTTGCTGCTTCTTTATTTACGCACTGGGATTTGTTTTCGGATAATCCTTGTTCAATATTGCTTTTAAATTTGTCCCAGTTTGCGCTTTCGAGCTTGTACCTTGGAATGTGTGACTGTGGTTTTTGTTGACAGCTAAGTTCAATTGACGTGAAGATCGGAAAATGGTCACTGTTGTATAAGTTCTTAAGGGCACACCATGATGTTTTTAATAACAGTTCTGGCGTACAGCATGTTATGTCGACATGTGTAAGTGTGTTATGGGTTGAAAAATGTGTAGGAGATCCATCATTTAATATTGAAAGATTAGATTTAATAATAAAGTCCTCAATTATTGACCCTCGTTTATTCGTTGAGGGTGAACCCCAAAGTGCACTCCACGAATTAACATCTCCCGTTAATATAAAGGGGGTATTTACTTGTTCAATTATATTAACTAGTTCCCTAAATGTAAAGACTTGGTCTGGTAAAATATAAATGCCGATAACTGCTATTTTAATATTTATATGGATTTCAACAGCTATGGAAAGTATGTTTGAATTTATTTGTAAAAGCTTGTGTGGGATATTCTTTTTTATAAGAATACCAACTCCCTGTTTGGATGTGTTATTGTGGGTAAAATTGTTGAAGTATCCAGCATAAGCTTTAGGCACAACTGGATGAGTTTGAAAGGCACAGTGGGTCTCTTGGAGAGAGATCACATCAGAATTAAATTCTTTGATAAGTAGGTTCAGTTCATCGTAGTTGTTTATGAAACCTTGAATGTTCCATTGCATAATTTTAAGATAAGAGGATGCATGTGTTTTAGAGTGGTTGTTATTGAAGTCGTTAGGACAAATGTGCCGATGCTTGCTTCTGCGGAGGAGAGTGCAATCCCAACCTTGAGCGGATGGATTTGCTCTCCCCTCAGCAGACGAAAGCACCGGCTGAGTTTTGGAAGTTGAAGGAGTATTTTTATAATTGTTCATCTTGATTGAGAGAGGCATTTGTGTTAACTGCGTTCTGATTGACAGAATCGGCAGTCTTAGAGAGAAGTGAAGTGTAACTCGAAAGAATATTGGTTTGCAGTGTGTTATTTAGAGTAGTTTTTGAGTCTAGTTTGGAGCTGTGATCTTTTGTCGTAATATTTTGTTTTTCGTGCTTGTAAGCGGAGGTGGAAGTTGATGACGTAGAAGAAAGTGTGTGTTTTTGAGAGAAAGATGGTGTGTTAGAGTGTGAAAGGGATGAAAATGGAGAGTTGGAATGAGAAGAAGAATGAGCTATATTTTTAGAGGGAGATGACATGGTGGAAAGAGATACTGTAGTTGAATCAGTACTTACAGTGGATTGAGTAGAAGAGGGAACAGGTTTTGCAATTTGGTTTCTAGCTACAGGAGCACGGTTTAAATTTTCGATGACAGATAACGATTCACTAAGGAGGGGGGTGGTGACAGTAGTAGATGTTTGAGTATTAATTATAGCTTGTCTTGCTCTTTCTGCATAAGGCATATTATTTGAGTTCTTTTGTTCGGGGTTTTGTTGGTTATATGTTCGTCTGGCTTCTGCCATGCTACATTTATTTTTAGTTTTAATTGCAAGAATATTTTTGCTTTGTATATATTTAGGACATGTTTTTGATGATGACGAATGACTATCGAGGCAGTTCGCGCACATCAAACGCGTGCACTCAGATGGAACGTGAGGTGGAAGATTACAGTGCTCGCAGGTTTTTTCTTTAGTGCAACGTTTAGTTGTGTGGCCCAATAACTGGCAATTTCGACATCTCATCGGAGATGGAATGTACTCCTTTACCTTTGCCTTGTACCATCCAATCTCGACGGTTTGGGGAACTTGGTATAGGTCAAAAGTGAAGAGCATTAAACCTGTAGGCTGATATTTTTCATCAATTTTTTTGGAGAATTTGTACACATCACACACAGCTTGACTTTTCATTTCTGTTACAATTTCGGATTCGGCTACATTAATCAGCCAGGGAGCATAAACTATACCCTTGGATGAATTAAGTTGCTTGTGAAGAGTAACAGTGACTGGGATTTGATTGGCAAGATTTGTTATTTTAAGGAATCTATCGGCAATTTGTTGAGTTTTAACTAGGATAAGTATACTACCATCTCTCAATAGAGAAATGCTTTCATAATAGGTACTTATTGAGTCAATAGATTTTCTTAGCATAAATATACTCACAGATGAGAGTGGAGTCTCAGCGCTTTTTGGAGCAATGACAATGAATTTTGGGTTTTTTATGTTCTGATTTGACGGTAGCTCGGGAAAGTCCTCGATACCATGTTTATTTTTTTTTGCCCTAGGCTCAAACGACACGTTTTCAGATAAACTGTCGTAATAGCCTGGGGGCTTTTTCTTCGAGCCCGTCCCCGGGCCCATGCCTTATTCAAGATTGAACAATAGAGATGGTATATTTGCTTTTTACACACGAGTTTAGATTAAACTATGGTGCGAGACGTAAATGACAAAATGAGTAAGAAAAGGACAACTAATTGTTGTCAGAAAAAGCACGTGACAACAAAACGACTAGATCTTATTAGATGTTCTCGCTTTGAAAGCTAGACGACGACTGAGACAAGGAAAATTAACAAAAAGAAAAATAGATATTACAAGCAAAGAAGAAAAAGAGGAAATAAAACCTAAGGAAGAACCGATGGTTTCAACGAGGCCAACTAAAAGAAAACCAGCTGTAAGATTGATTGAAGAAATAAATTTCAGCATTGAAGAAACTCCAGAACCCAAGACCTACGAGGAGGCAATGTCTAGTAAAGACAAAAATGGATAATAGCAATGCAAGAAGAAATGGAAACCCTAAAAAAGAACAACACATGTGAATTGACAGAGCTACCAGAAAAAAGACAAGCCATTGGAAGTAAATGGAATGGGTATTTAAAGTAAAAAAGGACGAAAAAGGAAACATCAAAAGATACAAAGCACGAATCGTAGCCCAAGGATTTGCACAAAAATTCGGAATAGATTTTAACGAGGTTTTTGCACCAGTTGTTCGGCAATCAACGTTTAGAACTTTATTATCTATTTCTGGAAAAAGAGGACTGATAGTTCACTATTTGGACGCTAAAGCAGATTTCCTCAATGGAACTTTGGAAGAGACCATTTACATGAAACAAGCACCAGGTTTCAGTTTTGAGAATCCAAATAAATAATCCTCTATGGGCTGAAACAAGCAGTCAGGGCTTGGAATGAAAAAGTAAAACTGACTTTGATTGAAGGTGGATTTATTCAAGGAAAGGCAGACCCGTGCTTGTATTCCAGACAAATCGGAGGTAATTGGTGCTATGTATTTATCTATGTTGATGATGTTGTGGTCGCCCGCAAAAATAAAGAAGATGTGAAGTACATAGAGAAAATTTTGGATGCAAAATTTCAAATGGAGGACCTTGGAGAAATAAAGCATTTCCCTGGAATAGAAGTAACTAGAGACAAACAAGGAAATTTTGAACTATGTCAATCCAAATATATTCATCAAGTTGCAAAGATGTTTGGACTACATGACGCAAAAGAAGCAAATACACCCATGGAAATAAGATACTACAAATCACCTTTGGATTCGTCAAATAGAATGATCAGCAGCACTAATTATCAAAAGCTATTAGGATGTCTTTTATACATTTCTATTAATACGAGGCTGGACATAACAGCGAGTGTCAATATCTTAGCTCAGAAAACTTCAAGTCCGAATCAGGAAGATTGGGAGCAGCTTAAACGAGTGGTTAAATATTTAAAGGAACTTCCAAACTGAAGCTGAAGCTCAGCGACAACGATAGCGTCAACGAAGAACTGATTGGATATTCGGATACAAATTGGGCAGAAGACAAGCAGACGCGAAAATCAAACAGTGGGCACGTTTCTTTTTGAACGGAGGAATCATTAATTGGTCATGCAGAAAGCAAACATGTGTATCCTTATACTCGACTGAAACTGAATTTATTGCTTTATCCGAAGAAAAAGAAAAATTCAGCAAAATTCGAACAAAAGCATATAGATACAAAATTTCATTTTGTAAGGGATTACATTGATAAGAAACTTATCACCTGCAAGTTTTGTCCAACAGAAGAAATGATCGCAGATAGTAAACCCTTGCCACCAGCCAGATACATAATATTGAGAGCAAATTGTAAGATTACTTAAAGGTTTGAACGAGGAGGAGTGTTGAAATATTTAACTTTACGTTCAAACACTTTAAGATTTTTTACTTATCATCAAACTGATAAGAAATATGTTTTAAAGATTTTCGTTTCAATAAATTATTATTACTTATATATTTTCATATCGAAGAAGAACTTTGTTCAATTTATTCTTTAATAAAGAACATAACCACTGGTTTCAGTATATTTACAATATTTTGCTGGCCCATTTTCAATAAAAAGCTTCGCCGCACGTAAATGTCGCGTCTCTAAGGTGCCAGTTATAGCTATCATTGAAACCAATCATTGAAAATTTTAATGATTGGTTTTGAGACGTTTAGGAGGCAAAATCATTTATTATTTTGATGGACAATCAAAGCTTAAGACTTCATTAATATTTCTAGTAAAAAAAAATTTCAAATAGGCCCAACTTTCCACAAAAATTGACTTTTAATTTTTCAATGATCATTGGTAAGGTAGTTCAATCATTGAAATAAGAAACGTCTTTGTATGTGCAAAGTTGGGCCTATTTGAAATTTTTTTTTGGCTAGAAATATTAATTAAGTCTCTAGCTTTATTTTCCCATCAAAATAATAAATAATTTTACTTCCTAAACGTCTCAAAATCAATCATTAAAATTTTCAATGATGAGTTTCAATGATAGCTATAACTGGCGCCTAAGGGTTACTTGTGTTTATTTGTCTGTTTTGCGACTAAGGCAACCCACTTAGGTGCCAGATATAGCTATCATTGAAACTCATCATTGAAAACTTTAATGATTGATTTTGAGGCGTTTAGAAAGCAAAATCATCTATCGTTTTGATGGACGATGAATGCTCAAGACTCAATTAATATTTCTAGCCAAAAAAAAATTTCAAATAGGTCCAACTTTTCGCTAAAAATGACTTTCAATTTTTCAATGATCATTGGTAAGGTAGTTCAATCATTGAAATAAGAAAAGTCTCTTTATGTGGAAAGTTGGGCCTATTTGAATAATTTTTTTGGCTAGAAATATTAATTAGGTCTTAACCTTTATTTCTCCATCAAAATAAAAAATGATTTCACTTCCTAAACGAGTCAAAATCAATCATTAAAATTTTCAATGATGAGTTTCAATGATAGCTATAACTGGCACCTTAGAACCCACAAGTGATCTCTCCACCGCTTCCTTTTTAGCAGCCTTTTCCCGATTCGTCGCTCGTCGTGGCCTCCTAAGTTCTATCTTTTCCGACAATGGGGCTAATTTTGTCGGTGCTTGTAAGGTCTTAGCAAAAATGATTTCAAATCAAACTATTTATAAAACATTTCAAGGACTTAAATAAAAATTTATGCCTCCCAGTGCCCCACACATGGGCGGATTGTGGGAAGCGGGCGTTAAAAGTCTTAAAGCCCATTTTTGCAAAGTTGCAGGTGACAATAAATTTACTTTTGAGGAGTTTTCAACGCTCCTCTCACGAATCGAACCGTGTTTGGAACTCCCGACCACTCATTCCCTTGACTGATAATCTCAACGACATTTTACCTTTGACCCCTCCCCTGGTCACTTCCTTCGAGGAGGACCTCTCTTGGCTCCACCGGAACCCGATATGAGTTCTATGTCCCTAAGCCTAAGCGATCGATGGAAAAGGGTACAAATTCTTCACCATAACTTCTGCCTACGATGGAAGGAAGAGTATCTTAAAGAGCTCCAGAAAAGATATACAGTCACTCACAAAATTATTCGGAAAAAAAAGTTTTTTTTTTTTAAACATGAGTTTTTTTGTCTCTTATTATTCTTTGTTCTGTTATTGTTGGCTTTCTGTTATCTACATTCCTCTTTGTTTCATCTTGTTATATGCTCACTTTAATATGGGAAACAAGAAAATTTAATAGCGCGAGATTCTACCTGCCGTTACTTTTTTATAATTTCCACAGAGCAAGAAAAATCATTTTATAGATTTGATATATGTAGATTAATTCCGAATATTTTTGGGAGTGACCGTAAATGGAAATATTCAAAACTCTATATAGCTCTTAACGATCTCGTTGTTATCCGAGAAGAGGATGTTTCTCCTACTGAATGGCGTTTAGGCTGCATAATAAAACTATACAGAGGTTCAGAGGGAAGAATTCGGATAGCAGATGTTAAGAGACACCCCCTAGCCAGTGGCGAAGCGAGGGGGGCAAATGGGGCACAGGCCTCGGGCGACACTTTGCTTGGGGCGGCAATTGTTCAAAATATCCGGGCGGCACTTTGCTGTAATTTTTCTAAATCCTCAAATGTAAATGGTTTTTGTATGTTATGTTTTTATATTTTCTTTTCTTTTCTGTGGATAAATTTTATCAGTCAGATAAATTATTTAAAAGTTTTCGAGCGGTAACACTGCTTCACATTCAATAACAATAAAGCTACATAATGTAAATAAAAAAGCTCCCTCATTCACATCAACCAAAATTTTCAAACATTTCATTCGACTATTTCTGAGCCACCAACAGCTTATTTTCGTTTTACCATTGAAAATAAAGCTTTATTCAAAGAACACTCAGTCACGAAAGGAAATACACATCACACCCAGGAGAACACCGAGTTCAGGTGTAAGCTTACTTTTGTAACAAATTTTAATTGTGAAAAAATATACTGTCCTTTTTGGAAATATATTTTTTCCTTTTGAGCTGACAGTTCCGTGTGTGTGCGTAGGACGTAGGTACATAATATAAAAGATTTTCGCGCTACGGTTTTTCTGTCGGCAATGATACACGTCTTTCTCTTGTTTTTTTGTTGTTGTTGTTGTTGTTTCATCGTCATGTTGTGTCTGAGATGTGTATTGTGCCATAAGGAAGTGTGAAGACAATGATCGACAACGACTCTGATTTGGAACAGTAATTGATTGTTTAATTCTATGTGTGTCCTGGTGCAAAGCTTTTTCGTTTGCCTTCTTTCGACTACCACTCATGAGCAGCGTTCGAAACTACTCCAATCGGAGTAAATTTACTTCAATTTTACGAAAGAAAATTGATCTACTTTGTTACTCCGTTTTTTAAGATTAAGGTAGGTACTAATTTTTTTCCACACTGAAAAATTCATAATTTCCTTAGCCAAACCACATGATAGGGAATGACCACTGTGTTAATAAATTTTGCAACCAACTCTTTCTGAATTACTAAAACTAAATCTACTCCAGAAATTTTCAATTGGTTTATTTTTTTATAAGTCTGCTCCAAAATTTTACTACTGCGGTTCGAACCCTGCTCGTAAGGCGAGAAGTCGAGACAAAAACATTTAGTTTGTTTCGACTGATTCGATGTGAGTTGGCTTATAAGGCTAGTCGCGCACATGCAACTTTCAGTTTCGCAACTGTTTGGTTGCAAAAATGAATCCTATTGACTCATATAGGACAGCGCGCACATGCAGAAACTATTCAGTCGTCGATTCGAGCAACTTTTCAGTTTGTGTTTTGCCACAAACTGGACGATTGCCCGAAATCGGTTTTTCAATTTGTGTCATATAGAATAATATGTAACTGCGCGCACATGCAACCAAATAGTTGCAGATATTTAACCACATCGTTGAATTTTGTTCTTTCCAAAGTGACTTATGTTCTCTGTGCGAAAGAGAACAAATTTATCTTTTCTTTTATTTGCTGAGCAAAAGAATAGGACAAAGGCGATAATATTTTTCTTTGCATGTGTGGGGTAGAAAATTTGAATAAACATTGTCGGTGTGTTGGTTAGGTTCGTTGCGATTGCTTGTGGAGTTGCTCATGTGCACGCTCATCGGTCAACTTGTGACTAAACTGTTTTGTTGCAGTAGCAGTTGCATTTGCGCGACTAGCCTTAGGCTAGTTTCAGTTTCGGAACTGTTTGGTTGCAAAAATGAGTCCTATGGACTCATATGAAACAGCGCGCACATGCAGAAACTATTCAGTCGTCGATTCGAGCAACTTTTTAGTTTGTGTTTTGACACAAACTGGGCGATTGCCTGAAATCGGTTTTTCAATTTGTGTCATGTAGAATAATATGTAACTGCGCGCACATGCAACCAAATTGTTGCAGATATTTAACCATATCGTTGAATTTTGTTCTTCCCAAAGTGGCTTATGTTCTCTGTGCGAAAGAGAACAAATGTATCTGTTCTGAGCAAAAGACTATAGTCTATCCAGCAAAAATTGTCAGTACAGGGCTTATGGGCGAGCTTTTTTCAAAACAGTGGCGCCAGTGTATACCATCACAACACTCAAATAACAAACCTGCCACTGAAAAAGATACTAAACCACTGATAAACATACAGGAATTGTTGTTGCAACTCCTTGAAACATTTCGTACGCTCCAACATGACCGTCGTCTTTCAATGCCAAAAGCATTCTGATCGTATACTCGCTTTCGCTTCTACCTTCGCTGTGTGAAATAAAACAAAAAATTCAAATTCCAAGAGAGTTGCCTTTGCCATATTGCAACAGTACGAAAGAGCTTTTTCAGTGGTTTTTATGAAAGAACTTTCAGTTTTGAAGCTTTTGAGAACAATATTTATAAAGATGAGAGCCAAAAGTGTTGTCGTTTTGATTGTCCCCTTATTATTTAATTGTATATTTGAATAAAGCTATAAAATCCACTTAAAATTTGTATGATTTTAGTCTTTAAGAAGAAAAAAGTTATTTGCGCTAAGTTTTGAAACATTCACAAAGCGTTACGTGATCAAATTCATTTAAAAAGGTGTGCTGTGGTAAAAAAAGATAAATGGATCTTTTTTTAAATATGTTTGAAATGGTATCAATGGTAACCATATGCCCATTGTTCTTCGATTTGTGACAATTTATAATTCAAAGTACGGAAACCCTGTGAGAGCTTTAACTTGAGACAGATGTATGCAAGCCAATGCAACCAGACTGAGAGGCAAACGTCCTATCTTCCCTTTACTGACAATTTTTGTTGGATAGAGCATAGCACAAAGTCAATACTCTTTTTCTTTGTATTTATGAGATAGAAGAATTGAATAAATATTGTCAGTGTGTTGGTTTAGTTGATGGGATGTTGTGAAATATGTTTAAGTTTAAAATAATCCTTGGCCAATATTTCTGTTTCTTCATTTCCTTATTTATAACAATAATAGAAATAAAACAATATTATAGGTATAATAATTATTACTATATAACTATAAGCACAAATAATTATATACAGATGTCTCACCTCCATAGAAAATTCTGTCTTCAAAAATTTTATCAGCCGACAAATCATCAGCCGACAAAATGATTTTTAAGTGGATTTCATGAGAAGAAGAGAATTTTAAGCCGACAAATATCCAAGAAGAAAAAGCTTTTTCTAATAAGAAAAGAGATCAACATGGAAAACTCTTTGAATACTTTTCTCATTAACACAAAAACAAATGACAGAAGAATTCTCTCACACAAAAAAAAAAATGAAAGATATAGGAGAAATTTAGCTTTGTGGGTAGCTAGCTATGTAGATTTTCAGATGTTTTTTCTTCTGCGGAGTGGGTTTTAATTACTTTGCTATTCAGATGCAGATCGTGGACACTGGCATTGTGATTTTAAAAAGAGAAACAGCAAAATTATTTTTGGTGCGACCTTAGCATTGGTCCGTTCCTTTTCTATAAAATGTTAACAATTGTTGATGTGTCAAAAAAAAATGTTGAAATGTCATTGTTAAGAATGTTACACTTTACAATGTTGAAAATATTGTTGATCTGTCAAACGGCAAAGTTGGACAAAAAAAATCGAAATGCATTTAGAATGAATAATCAAGAAAAAACTATTTATTGCATTAAATTCATTGAAAATAAATACATATAACTTGAAAATAAAATTTCTATTAACTTTAACAAACTATGAGCACAAATTTCTTTAACAAAAATCACAGAATTTTTCTCGTCTCACTTTTTTCTCATTAAGATCCCGCTATGAGAAATTTAGGAACATAACCATAGGTATATAGTCCAAGAGCCAGTGCCAAAAAATGCTCTGAATTTATTAAAGCTGATATTTGGCCTGTTGGTTAGAGAGGTTCCCAACTAACATTTCAGTTTCTATTAGCTTAGAAATATCGATATGCTGCAAGTCTGGATATGTATAAAGCTTCTATAAAGCTTTCATCAAAAATAAATTTCTAATAGAAGTCATGATTTCAATAACTGCTTCTTTAAAGTCGTTTGAAAGCTTGATATAGAAAATTAAACGAGACTAGCGTCTTTGTTTCGGATAGACCTCTGTTAATAACATTAACGAAGAAACATGAAGCTGTCACTTTATAAAGATTGTATAGAGTAATTTAATTGAAGCTCCTGTCACTTTGTCTTTAAAAGGTTTCGGTTACAATTTGCTGGAAGCCTTATCGAATACTTCGCAGAGACTTCTCAGACTTTATTAACGAACCATAATAGAAAATGTCAGTCTATGCTAAAGAGACTCAAATCTGTCAAAGTCATTTTGACGAAGTCATTGATAAATTTTCGTTTATTGAATAAATTGTTTGTGAAATTTTTTTTGCGTGAATATGTCTACTTCGTGGAAAAAATTTAAAAGTCGGGAAATTATTATAGATCTCTTGCGGTGAGACGTTTCTTAATACTCCAGAGAGCTCGTAACTTAGATCTTCAAAAGAATGCAAATGAAAGACAACGACGGCGTGACGGCAAGAAAGTTCAGATTTAATAAGTCTTTCATCGATAAATCAAATATCTCCAGAGCCAGAAGATTTAAGTGTGTTTCATTGTTAATTTTCTTTTAAATATAGATATTCATTCTGTACTTAGATATGAACCCCACTACCAGCATGAGAGGCGAAACTTTTATGAGGGATAACACACACGAGTTTAATGATTAATGTTTTCAAGAAAGCGATGACGAAGATGAAAAAATCAAAAGCTTAGACTTAACTTCAGGCAATGGGCGATTGAATTTAAAAACAACCACTCAGCTCTTCAGATTTTAATTTCAATAATAAACAAGCGATTTGAAAAAAAAAATCTTGTACATCTTGTTTCTTTGTGTGAATGGGTTACAAATTTGTTATTAACATGGTGGCTCCACTGGGCATGAGCCATGGTTGGATTATGAACATGTTTAAAAAAAAAACAATGGAGTCTCAAAAATCCATGTCCGTGCAGTGACATATCCATACAAATCAGTTTGCTGATTGGATTGTGGTTTGGATGTTGGACATCGTTCATGTCTAGTGGAGCCAGCATGTAGGACTGGAAAATACTGATTAAGTTTTTGCATCTTCCATTTTATATCTAAGATGGCTGAGTGGGTAGAGTGATGGACTCTTACGCAGGAGTTCCGTGTTCGATTCCTTGACGGGTAAGAAAAATCTTGGTGTTTTATAATTATTTCCAATTCATTAATTTACAAATAATTGAAAACAAATAATAGTTTCAGGTTTAACAAACATTAAATGCGGTAAAAATCACTCAAAAGAAATTGAAAGTAAAAAGAATTATATTTTTTCCCCCATTTTCCTACAACCTCTGTAAGAGCTGTATTGTCGGCTTCTAATAGCTATTATAAGACTTTCTATTACACTTGCGTGTTTACTTTTATAGAAACATTTCTGAAGCTATCTGTCAAAACCATAATTTCACCAAGATTTCGAATAGCGCTCGTTAAAACTTCTTATGGATCGTATAGAATTTGAAGCTGTTAAAAGATCTGCGTACTGGGCCTCCAAGAAGATTTTCCGAAATCATTTTCGAAGTTCTATAATATTCTCCTTTTTATGCTTAACGAAATTTTACAAATGTCTTAAGGAAATCAGAAAGCCTATTCAGTTAGGCCGAACCGAAGCTGAAATGTTAGTTGGGTTGTGTACACCCACATACTGTGGTCAGTCAAGCGAACTGTAGAACAGGCGTCTTAAATATGTAATCAAACTTGTATCACCACGATGGTGGTGCAATGAATTTATTAAGGCTGAAAATTGGTATATAGGTTACATATTACGTATAAATGACAGTACCGCCGGTCAGTCAGTCCATCGTTAGAACAGGGCTGGTCAGTCAGCGCTTATGTGGCAAAAAATGGCATGAGTACGATAACTCAGGAGACAAAAAATAATAATGTAGCTTTGTAGAACATCTAGAAACAAGCATTTTTTACTTTGGGAGGGGGGGTCTATCTCCCCCCATTTGGGCGGGAGGGGCAATTTTACAAAAAAAAACACTTAAAATGGAAAAAAATATTTAAAAATAACGGTAATAGCTACGATTAAGTATTATAAGTTTTTTCAAAGCTAGAAGTCTCATCTATTACCTTGTTTTTAAATCAAGAAATTTCTATGAATAGTTTTTGAAAAAACTAATTTTAAACTCAAAAGTATGGAAAAAAAATGAAAAAAAAAAATACGTTTTATTGTATTTATTCCAAACTGTGGGACTACATACTAAATTTTTTTTCTCATTATTTTTTGCTCTTATTAGTATTTAATCCAATACTGAAAATTAGACGGTTTTAAGTCTACTTGTTTTCGAGAAAATTGAAAATTACCAAACCAACTTTTTTTTTAATTTTTATCTGTGGACTTTTTTTCTTTGAGATAAATTTACATACAAATGCTCAAGTTGCTCAAGAAAGTTGTTGACATTGGCGCCTACCAGACGAGACTGGAATTTTTTAGATTTGCTTGCTCAATTATTTTTTACTCTTATTAGTATTTAATCCAAAAAGTTTGAAGATGAAAACGAAATGAACGGATTGATGAAAATTAATGATGTATAGTATGTTATATAATGGAGAAATATTTTTTTGTTTTTTACTGGCTGACGCATGTTGTGGCGCCAATGTCAACAACTTTCTTGAGCAACTTGAGCATTTGTATGTAAATTTATCTCAAAGAAAAAAAGTCCACAGATAAAAATTAAAAAAAAGTTGGTTTGGTAATTTTCAATTTTCTCGAAAACAAGTAGACTTAAAACCGTCTAGTTTTCAGTATTGGATTAAATACTAATAAGAGCAAAAAATAATGAGAAAAAAATTTAGTATGTAGTCCCACAGTTTGGAATAAATACAATAAAACGTATTTTTTTTCCATACTTTTGAGTTTAAAATTAGTTTTTTTCAAAAACTATTCATAGAAATTTCTTGATTTAAAAACAAGGTAATAGATGAGACTTCTAGCTTTGCAAAAACTTATAATACTTAATCGTAGCTATTACCGTTATTTTTAAATATTTTTTTCCATTTTAAGTGTTTTTTTTTTGTAAAATTGCCCCTCCCGCCCAAATGGGGGGAGATAGACCCCCCTCCCAAAGTAAAAAATGCTTATTTCTAGATGTTCTACAAAGCTCCATTATTATTTTTTGTCTCCTGAGTTATCGTACTCATGCCATTTTTTGACACATAAGCGCTGACTGACCAGCCCTGTTCTAACGATGGACTGACTGACCGGCGGTACTGTCATTTATACGTAATATGTAACCTATATACCAATTTTCAGCCTTAATAAATTCATTGCACCACCATCGTGGTGATACAAGTTTGATTACATATTTAAGACGCCTGTTCTACAAATCGCTTGACTGACCACAGTATGTGGGTGTACACAACCTCTCTAACCAACAGGCCAAATATCAGCTTTAATAAATTCAGAGCATTTTTTGGCGCTGGCTCTCCGTCTAATACCTATCCCTTACGAGAATACTTGAAAAAATACTGTGGCGGGATGTTAGATTGAAAAAAGAGTACCTAACGAGAAACAGAAATAAAAGTGAGAAAGCATCGCAGAAAATATATTTTTGTTGTGATTTTAGAAGGTACAAACACAAATAATTATATACAGATGTCTCATGCTCATAGAAAAATCTGGGATATGAAACTGAAAATCTACAATTCAATGAGCTTTTAAGAAAGCTCTTTTCATGGAATTATTTTAAGATCTGGTCAAAGTGCTTTTTCTCTTTCAAATTTGTACCTTCTAAAATCACAACAAAAATATATTTTCTGCGATGCTTTCTCACTTTTATTTCTGTTTCTCGTTAGGTACTCTTTTTTTCAATCTAACATCCCGCCACAGTATTTTTTCAAGTATTCTCGTAAGGGATAGGTATACCTATGGTTATGTACCTAAATTTCTCATAGCGGGATCTTAATGAGAAAAAAGTGAGACGAGAAAAATTCTGTGATTTTTGTTAAAGAAATTTGTGCTCATAGTTTGTTAAAGTTAATAGAAATTTTATTTTCAAGTTATATGTATTTATTTTCAATGAATTTAATGCAATAAATAGTTTTTTCTTGATTATTCATTCTAAATGCATTTCGATTTTTTTTGTCCAACTTTGCCGTTTGACAGATCAACAATATTTTCAACATTGTAAAGTGTAACATTCTTAACAATGACATTTCAACATTTTTTTTTGACAAATCAACAATTGTTAACATTTTATAGAAAAGGAACGGACCAATGCTAAGGTCGCACCAAAAATAATTTTGCTGTTTCTCTTTTTAAAATCACAATGCCAGTGTCCACGATCTGCATCTGAATAGCAAAGTAATTAAAACCAACTCCGCAGAAGAAAAAACATCTGAAAATCTACATAGCTAGCTACCCACAAAGCTAAATTTCTCCTATATCTTTCATTTTTTTTTGTGTGAGAGAATTCTTCTGTCATTTGTTTTTGTGTTAATGAGAAAAGTATTCAAAGAGTTTTCCATGTTGATCTCTTTTCTTATTAGAAAAAGCTTTTTCTTCTTGGATATTTGTCGGCTTAAAATTCTCTTCTTCTCATGAAATCCACTTAAAAAGCATTTTGTCGGCTGATGATTTGTCGGCTGATAAAATTTTTGAAGACAGAATTTTCTATGGAGGTGAGACATCTGTATATAATTATTTGTGGTACAAATTTGAAAGAGAAAAAGCACTTTGACCAGATCTTAAAATAATAATTCCATGAAAAGAGCTTTCTTAAAAGCTCATTAAATTGTAGATTTTCAGTTTCATATCCCAGATTTTTCTATGAGCGTGAGACATCTGTATATAATTATTTGTGCTATAAGAATAATAATAATTAAAGGCAGTGCGGGTTGATTTTTTTTAAAACCGGTTTTATTTTTCAGCAATCATCACCCGATTTGGCACTTCTATCTACATAATATAATATAAATAAATATAATAAATCTGTGAATAAAAAATGAAACTATAACAAGGTAAGTTAAGTAGCTGTTTCACTTTGATGTTTTTTAAAACAGCAATCAAAATTAAAGGCCCAGAAAAAAATTGCTAGGGGCGGCAAAATTGGCTCTGCCCCGGGCGGCAAAGACCCACGCTACGCCACTGCCTCTAGCATCCTGCTAGAGGATGAGGAGGAAAATGCACTTTCAAATACCGAATAATTTTATATTCATTACTATAATTTTGATTTTGGAGTATAAGTTTATTTTTCAATGCACTGTTTTCCAAAAATTGTGCGTATTTAAAATTAATATTGATTTAAAATTGAATTTATAAAAAACTCAAAACTTTATTATATTATCCATGAAATATTGTATTCCTTTTTCTTACATTTCCTTTCCAAAAAAGTGAGTAGAACCCCTCTTTAATAAGGTTCTCCAACCCCATAAGAACTAGTACCAAAGACCGTATAATACCAAGATACCGCATCTCAGCCAACCACCAAAAATAAGCTTTAGATGCGGTCGGTCGGGGGAAGGGAAACATTCCCACGTATTGTATCACATCCTCATTCACATTCGAACTCACATAACACATACAGACATGCAAGCCTTTATTCGCCGCAGACCCACGACTCAGCGACCGCGCCACCGACGATTGTAAAACTTATACATAGACGGGGTTCTCACTCACACATCTATGGGGTCACCACTGGGGTCGTCACAGTACTAGCGCTTTGACTGCGAATTTTTACACTAGATGCAATATCTTGGTATTATACGGTCTTTGTAGTACCTAACTGATGCCTAACATACGAAGTTATTTTGCAGGAAATCCTGCAAGGCGGCTGGCAATGTTTAGGTGAGATTCCCTCACGAAAGTCTAGATGGCATTCAAGTCAAGTTCCTTTGAAAGTTATTTAATTTCCCATCAAATTTCCCACAGAACCCATTTCCTTTTTCTACCTACTAAAATCGTTCACTTTTGTACAACCCATCTTAGACCTATTTAATAAAACACATTAAACCTAAACTTACTGATATCGTTATTTTTCACTTGATTTTTTTCTTTTCGAACCGCACCCCAACATATCCTCTATACCAAAATTTTTCGATTTCGACGATACCGAGACGATACTTACAAAAGTATCGTTTGGCTTGGTATCGTGACCAGTTTTATTTGAGACAACATTTAAGGGTTCATGGACTATTTTATGGTTTAATTTTGGAAAAGGACTTATTCCTTTTATTTCCACAAGCCAAAATCTACCCATGCTGAAAGACGAAATATATAGTAAATAGTCATATTAAGAGATTCTGAAATAAAAACATTAACGGGTGTTGTCCTTTAAATTCCAATCAAAAGTCAATCCAATTCAACTTGTGTTTAAAAGTATAGAAATTTACCTTTCCAGCCATTCATAATTGGGGTGTAGCGGGGCGTAACAGTGTAGCGGGGCGTAACAGTTAAAAGTTAAAAAAAAAACACAGATCACTATTTAATTTAAGTTATTTGAATGCCCAATTTCACAACCAACCCGTTCTTATATTCATTCGTATAGTAGCTCAAAAAAATGCATAATGGAAGCCTCACTATCAAATAATATCCCCAATAAATGGATGACTCACTATCAAATAATATCCCCAATAAATTAAAACAATTCACAGGCAATGTTTGCAAAATAATATAATAATAATATTTTAGTGAGCTCAAACGTGTATATATGCTCGTACGATGTGATCACTTTAATGACATCTAACGGTATTGACGAAAAATATATTTTTCTATTACTTTTATTGATTTTGGGGTTTTCTAAGGTGATCTTAAAGGTTTTTGAAAGAAACTGTAATTATTAATTTTTTAAATTAAGGCTGTGGAGCCACAGTGTAGATTTTACTTTAACAACTTTTTTAAATTTTTTCTCCGGTCATACATATTAATAAATTATGAAAATTCCATCCATATCAGTGCAGCCATTTATTAATAAACCAAGGTTGAAGAAAATTGGGCGTGGTAGTACCGCTTCTAGAGGTTGGAAGTTGCCAACTTAGATTTGAATTGTATACCTACCCCGAAACGAGCTGCAAATTTTCAGCCTGTCTCTATTTTCTTCCTATTATAGTTCTCATTTGACTGTGTTAATCTACATATATGTACATATTTATATATATATGCATATATAAAACACAAAAAATGTTTCTATGTAATTATGTCCGTTATAGACTTTGGAGCTATCCAACCGATTTGCCCCAAACCGCTTTCATTAGAAAGGCCCGATTTGGCACATTCGGTTAATTCATGAAGTCGATTTTTAAACTGTTTTTATACAAAAATACTAGCAGTATAAAAAAATGTATCTGTAGTTCTCATGATTTGTCAAAAAATCAAATTAGAAAATTTATTAAGAACTTTATATGTATACATAAATAGAAAAACAATGTTTGTTTTCGTGGAAAGAGAATGAGCAAAAATGCATGGGAGCTTATTGATGTTGAGCAGGAAAACAATGCTGAAATGCCGAGTTGCATTATTGTTCTTTTTGGTGCTTTGACGCCGAATATCTCAAGAGCATTAACCTTTTCAAAGATGTATGACACATTGCTGTTGAGTTGGCACGTCATGTCAGGGGTCCGTTCCTTTTCTCTAAAATGTTAACAATTACTGATGTGTCAAAAAAAAATGTTGAAATGCCACTGTTAAGAATGTCACACTTTGTAACATTTCATTTAGGAACGATCAATTTTGAAAATATTGTTGATCTGTCAAACGGCAAGGTTGGAAAAAAAAAATCGAAATACGTTTAGAATGAATAATCAAGGAAAAACTATTCATTGCATAAAATTCAGTGAAAATAAATATTTATGTATGTACATATAATTTGAAAATTAAATTTCCATTAACTTAACTTAGGTAACTATGAGCACAAATTTCTTTAACAAAAATCACGGAATTGATAGAATGCAATGTCGAAAAAATGTAAATTTATCTTAAAACAATTCAAAACTCAAAATCAACAATAAAATCAATTAAATTGAAAGCACATATTTGCAAAAATGCAAACAATTCTAAATCCAAGCAACGAAAGTAAACAAAAGATAATCAAAGAATGAAAATATTCCAGTTTCAGCTGTTTTTGACAGATCAACACTTTCAATTCACGTCGAAGAGATGATTTGGAAATTCTTACAAAGTGTAACATTCTGTCACTTCCACATTGAGTTTAGGAACGATTTTATGACGTCATAATGTTACACGATGCTACAATTTGAGAATTTAGGAATGATCAGTGTTAACAATTGTTAACATTTTAGAGATAAGGAACGGACCACAGCGCCCAATGCAGAATTACATTTTAATCTATTCGCCTTCTTTGATGCCAAATATCTTTTGAACCCCATGATTTACAGCTTAAGGGTCAAACTACAAAACGAAGTACATGTTATAAGCTTTTTAACCTTGTACGACACATTGATGTTTAGTAGTGATGTAGAAAGTCGTTACTTTTGAGTAATCGTTACTTTAGTTACTTTTTTCAAAGTAATCGTTACTTTTGAGTGATTACTTCAGTTACTTTTTCCTTAAACAAATAAACATTTTTTTTGTTAAAAGAATCCAGTAATTCCTGGCAACAAGTTATCTGCACGGTGATTTTTGGGTCGTTTAGTGCACAAATCCAAAAATAAAATGGAGGTTAAATAAAATCGGGTGTGTCACACAATCCACATTTTTCTGGCATCATGATTATTTAAACCGAAACATTGAAGAAAAAAAAAATTGGCATAAGGGTGGTTCAAAAAAAAAGTATTTCCCAAGTTTTACTTAATATTTTAATTAAATTGAGTAGAAAGTATAAGAACCGTGTATTTAAAGAAAAATTGTTAAATAAAATTTTTTCACATTAAGGTGTCTCTGAAAAACGCTATCTTCTAAGTTTTTGGAGAGAATCCAATAAAATTTAGTATAGTCAATATTTAAACCGAAATGTTGAAGAAAAAAATATTTTGCATAAGGGTGGTTCAAAACTAAAGTATTTCCAAAGTTTTTCATAAAACTTTATTTAAATTTAGTGAAAGTGTAAGAAGCGTGTATTTAAAATAAAAATTTGTAGTTGAGAACCAAAACTCGTCATATTCAAAATTGGAAAAATCTAGTACCTTAAGGTTAAAAGTAGATGTCAGAAAAGATTTTATTTTGTATAATAAAAGATTTTAAGGCCTTTATGTTATGATTGAGAGCAAACAATTATTGGAAGTTCTGTTTAAGAGATATTCAACAATTAAATTTGGATATGAAGCGTTTTGCAGCAAGTGATTGGATATGGCCAGTTTCCCCAATATTTCCTCCTCTCTCAATTGCACCTTCTAATATAAACGCACTGCAATACTTTCCAATCTTTAATGATCCATTTAAAATTGTTTACAATAAAAACCCGTGAACGGATACGGATCAGATGGAAGTAAAACCATCTGATAGAACATAGTCAATAAACTATGATAGAAAAAAAGAAGAGTTTTGAAACCAAACCTACTGCATACAATGTATATGGAAAGTTTTGAAGCTAATTTCACTGTGGATATTGAGAGTTTTGGAAACAGTTACGATGTTTGACATTAATATTGAAGGGGTTTAGGAGGGTAAGGCTGTTAAATTTTCCTTAAGAACTATTCAATATGCCCAGTTTAACAAATCTGCATCAAAACCTCAATTTTTGATAAAAGTGGATATGACGAGTTATGGTTCTCATCTACTCAAATATTTTCACATTAGGGTCTTAAAATACACGCTTCTTATACTTTCTACTTAATTCAAATAACATTTTAAATATTGACCACCCTATATTTTATTGGATTCTCTCCAAAAACTTAGAAGATAGCGTTTTTCAGAGACACCCTTATGTGAAAATATTTTATTTAACAATTTTTTCTTAAAATACACACTTCTTATACTTTGTACTTGCTTTAAATAAAATTTAACATAAAGCTTGGGAAACACTTTTTTCAGTCCAGAAACGTGAAAGATACCATTTTTGTCTGGGTACTCTGCCATATTAATATTATCTTGTTTTCGGTTTTCAGAACTATAGCCGCGCGCCGTTTCTACCAGTGAAATGATTAGGTACCTACTTTGTGCATTAAAACTCATTTCGTTTCCAAAACCACCATACTCCAAATCCCAAGCATCCAAATCCCAAAAAAACCAGATCTAAAAAATAACTTAAATGTAGTACCCAAATCCAAAAATAACTAAATCCAAAAGTACCTAGATTAAAAAGTAACTAGATTCATGAAGTAATCAAATCCCAAAAGTTACTAAATCCATAAAGTAATCAAATCAAATCGCAAAGTAACTACATCCAAAAGTAACTAAATCCATAAAGTAATCAAATCCCAAAGCAACTAGAACGAAAAGTAACTAGATCCAAAAGTAACTAAATCCGTAAAGTAATCAAATCCAAAAGTAACTAAATGGAATCGTTACTGGTAATCGTTACCGGTTAACAGTAACGATTACTTTGATTACTTTAAGTTATCGTTACTTTGTAACGATTACTTCGGATTCCTTCCACCACTAATGTTTAGTAGGAAGACAATGTACAAATACGGAGGTGCAATATCGTTCTTTTAGGTGCTTTGAAGCTGAATATCCCGCGCACCCCATGGCTTAACGGCGATATAATCAAATGATGTCTATAAACAATAACCTTTTCAAAAATGTATGACACGTTTTTGTTGAATATATGGGCCAATTTGCCCATTTTATTTATATTTTAATTATTGTTGTGTTAATAACAAAAGGAGAATGGCCATAAGTGCATAAGTTGAGTCCAAACGGTGTAACACTTTCTGACCAATGTCATTGGAAAGGTCTTAATGAGTGCTAGTTTTTGTTGTACAAGCATAAGTCTGTATCTCGTGCAGGGAAAAAGTTACAGCCCAATAATTCCTGTTAGGTGTTATAGCGTAGTGCAACAGTAGCTGTGTTTTTTTTCCTTGTCCGAATGGGCTTGGACGAAAAAAACTATGTCGGGGCTAAGCAATTTACATTTTAAAAGCAACGACAACTAAGCCCCAGAGATTTTTCGGGGCTTAACTTAAGCCCCGATAAAAACTGTGTTACCGGCATGAATTTCATACATGTTATCGATAGTTTGTATGGAAACTCCTTTTTTTTTCTGTAATGGCGTCACTTAGCCCCGATGTCGTTTTTTCATCCGATTCCCCTGGGCTTGCAAAAAAACACACCTAGTATATTGGGCTATAGCACTCTCCCTGCACGAGATACAGACTTTACAAAAAATAATAGCACTCATTGAGACCTTGCCAATGATATATGTAAGCCAGAAAGGGCTACAACATGTGGGACGAAACGCCCATTCTCCTTTGCCTTTTTCCCAACAAATAAACAAAATGTATTTCTTTTTTTGGCGTAGTAGCACACGCCGCGCCGGGTATCCGCTAGTAAACTAATAAACGTCCTACTACTGCAATCCAAAGAGATCAATACTGATTGCACATTAATTATAACAATACAAAATTATATAATATTAAATAAAAAGAGTCTTTTTTTTAAACTTTAACTCCACTAAATTCCTATTCTTTTTATAAATCCTTTGTAAATCTATATAATTTCTTTCATTAGGTAATGCACCTAGGAGCTTTGCTTGCAACCTCATTCATTTATGTCCAAACAAAATGTAGGTACATACATAGCTAATTGATTTTTAATTTACGAAACATTTAAAACTCTCTATATTATAGCTCCTGTCCGCTTAAGAACCTACATTAATTATATCTTAGGCTTTACTCATATCGTGCTGTACAAAATCAGATTTAATTATAATCATGAAGGTGGAGCAGTAGCTACTACGATTTACCTTAGAAAATTGCGCTTAATGGCTGATACTTAATAGGATTTATTATGCGAATTGATTGAGTTTTAATAACTGATATTGAATGACAGATCCAACTAAATAATTATTTCGTGTTGTATCATTGTTAATCGTTTTTTCGTTGTGTTTTAGTTTGTTGGGGCGAGTTTTGAGGTTAGTACTAATAATTTATTTATATTCATAAGAAATGTAGAAAAACGTACATCTTGATGGATAATTATTTTACTTTTTGCTGAAGTACTTACTGGATATGGGAAATTTCTTTCCTTTTTTGTGGGAAACTATTTCATGTCTTGGTTACGCTCAGCCAGTAGTTGATCAAGGATTTGGCTGTGGGGAGGGGGGGTTGGTATACCTGAGACCAGCGTTTCCAACCAGTTTTGACAAAAAAAAATGACCTAGGTACTTGATACAAAAAGATTCCTTTTTCAATAAAAAGAAGCCTTTTTTAATAACAATTTTTTTTTAGGTAAAGTGAAACAATAAATAAAAAATTAAATACATTCACAGACAAAATTCTTAAAAGGGACAAAATTCATGTAATTTTAGTTTCATAAGTACCTAGGTACAAAGTGTTGAATACAAAACATACATAGTTTTAGTCCATTAGAACGTCTTGGTTCTTGATATCATACATTAATTTTTGAAACAAGGATATGTGTGTTTGTTTGAATTGCAGATCATAACATTTTTATAAAAATATTTGAAAAAAAAACAAGCCTTAAGGCTTCAGCTAATGAAAATAACAACAAAAACATAAATGTTAAAAAGGAGCCAAGTTCTTATATGCACAAGAAACATGTGCGTAAAAAGTCAGCCAAAAAATGTAATGAGATCTAAAATATATGCCAAGTTTTAAGTTCATGAAGTTTAATATCAAATATCTTAAGTGGAGTAACATCGAAACAACTCCAAATTATGAAAGAAATTTGGTATTTTATGATTACTGATTAAAATTTGGTGGGTTCACTGGTCGTTTTCATGCATTTAAGTTTGTGATTAGGTAACTGTTAAGAATTAATATTTTTGAGTAATGTTTTTGTATAGTGGTAACCCTGAATTTAAATTATATTCTCTTTTCCTATTCTAAATATTATATACAATTGTCTTACTGTATCATTCCATTGGCGCTCTCTTAAATTTATGCCATTACAGTTTTTTTCCATTTGTAACAACTAATTATCTTATACATATTATGTACATAATACAGTTCATCTTGATACTTAAAACCAAACGATCGTTTATCTTTGTAACTGCAATAGGTTATGGGCCAAGTTGCGTGCAAATCGAATTAAAAAAAAGTTTGGTTTTCGTTCCGTCATGCACATATGTAGTAAGTGTAGTTAGCTAGTTAGAAAAGTAAATTTAGAATAGTAAATTTAATAAAAAAAAAGTAAAGTAACTAAATTTTGTTATACTGAGACGCAAACATTATTTGGAATAGTGGAAATTTTGCTGACGATTAGTATACGGGCTAAAGAATTGTGCAGAGGTTTTTTTTTATTAAAAGATCTTGTAAGAATTTTTTTTCTTTAATGATGTCGAACTAAACCGATGCACAGTGGTCGAAAATCAACATTTAGAGCGAACTAATTAAAAAACTGAAAGTCCAAATCACCATGACGGGTCTTTTAGTAACATCTTCCCCTGGCTGACGTAGGGGAAAGTGTTTCAACTTCAATGGTTACCACTAAAATACTAATGACTCTTCCACCGTCGTATAGTCATTTTTACAGTGCATGGGAGTCGACAAGTTCCGATCAGCAGACACTCGAAAACCTAACCACCAGGCTTGTAATGGAAGAGTCTCGTATAAATGCCAATATTGGTTCTGGTTCAGATGGGGGCAATGCTTTTGTTGCGAATAAGCATAGTTCGGGAAAAAGCAATCTAAAAAGGGCAGGCCGCAGGCAAAACCTGGCAAGTGCTTCATATGCAAGGAAAAGGGGCACTGGAAGAAAGATTGTCCGAAAAGAAGGGAAAAGGAAGATGTCGAGGGCTCTAGTTCAAGGCGGGGGAATGCGTATGGTTGCAAGGCTCTTCTAACCGAAGGTGTTTCAGGAGATGATGCATGGTCCCCAGATTCAGGTGCCAGTGATCACATGACCAGCAAAAGGGAGTGGTTTATAAATTATAAACAGTTTGAGCAACCAATTGTCGTTAGGCTAGGAAATGGGAACACCATTAATGCTTTGGGTAGACGAGATATTAATGTTCTATCTTATAATAATTCTACGTGGGAAAAAAATTATTTAGCAGATGTTTTATTTGTTCCGGAAATTCGTCTAAAATTATTTTCCCTTGATTGTGCTCTAGACAAAGGCTTTAAACTATTTTCTGACAGCTCAAAATGTAAAATCTACCGAGATAATACATTACTTGCAGTGGCAGTCCGGCAGTCAAAACTTTTCAAGCTTCTAATGAAGGTGAAGAAAGGTTCTGAAAAAGCAATTCGTGCAAATGTGGCTACTGCCTTTGCGTTTATGGCATGAAAGATTAGGACACCAATCTATAAATCATGTGAGAAATATTCTCAAGGTTAGAGACATTCCGTTTGGCTATGATGAGTCATTCTTTTGTGAGGATTGCGTTTTTGGAAAGCAGCATCGGGCAGTATTTAAACAAAGTCAAAATAATGCGAGCTGTGTCGGAGAGTTGGTGCATTCAGATCTATGCGGTCCAATGCAAAAGAATTCAATTGGTTGGTCGAAGTATTTTTTACTTTTTAAGGATGAATTTTTACACTTCAAGTCTGATTCCCAAAGCGACGGGATAACGAGACGAGAGCGTGACGTGATTCGTTGTCATCTTTTTCTAGTTATAAAATCGTTTCCCAATTCACAATGCGGCGAGAATCCTTACAACTAGAACTGATTTCATAAAAATAAAAAATAATACAAATTATCCAAAAAGCCTTATAGCCAAACCATAATCAAGCGTTCGGTCGCGCCAACTTTGACATATTCAATAGAAACAATGGAATCTTATGGGGCAATCTTAAATGTTACTTCAGGCGTCGGGCTTGCCTCAGATCGTAAATATCGTAAGACTGAGCCAAACGCCCGAATAGATCTATTTTCTATTCCAGTCGCGCTTTGACAGCTGAAATATACTTTTTCTTTTTGTGTGTTGTTTTTTTTTGCCCATGAGAAATGTTTTAACAAATATTTAATTCGATTAACCATTTCTGATTTAAAAAAAATAGATTAGTAATTCCTTAAGCCAGTAGAAACTAAAAATTGTGTTTTTGTGATTTGCTTTATTCATTATATTTATTTGCAATTTGTATCTATGTACGTGTTTGAAGTTCATTTGGTTGCAGTTCAACAGGCAGATTGTATATAATAGAACTATGTTTCAATTCAATTTTTGTTTTATTGAACATTTCTATTTACAATTGGCTTAAAAGATTATTTATAACTATAAGATGCATTGACAAATAATAAGATTTTGTTGGCACATAAGGGGCCTAACGCTATACATTGATTCAATATAAAATACAAATTAGATTTATAACATATGTTAAAACTTAACATAAAAGTCGGCTTGACTTTGTCGTCCTCGGGTTGTTCAATCCGGTTGTCCAGTGGCGGTATATTTATTTAGGGTGGGGTTAGAGTTGGTATTTAGCCACGATAATGGGCCGACCCTGGGTCGGAGTAGAAGGGTACTGCTTCATCGCTGGTTGTTGGAGCTATATTCAGGATTTCCATAGCGCGTATGTACCTTTGTGCTGGACGTCGTTGTTGGTTTGTCATCCTTCTCATCACTTGATTAGGGTGGTTGGCGATGTTTCTAACCAGCTTGTCGGCAGATAGCAATTAATACTTGTCCAGGGGGACTACCTTAGCCTCATTGTAGAGTTGCTCGTTCTTGAAATGCTTACGCCGTTGACGATCGAAGTACAGCCCAGTGCAGATCCTCATGATTTTCCTTCATAGCCGTTTTTGAAATGGTGAACCAAACTGGGAAGCTATAACTGATGACTGGTCTCAGGAGTTGCTTATAGATTAAAACTTTTGTCTGTTGGCTTAGCCCAGCTTTCTTCTTCATCAGCGGGTAGAGGTGGTGGAAAGCAAAATTGGCCTTTTTGAGGACAGTCCGTGAATGTGGGTTGAATCTCAGCAGCTCGTTGAAGTTGATGCCTAGGTATTTGGCGCTACGTTTGGCTGCTAATCTAGTTCCGTCTGGGAGTGCTAAGGTGATGTTTCTACAGCTTCCAGCTGAGCGACCACGTCTACCCCCTGGTTTTCTGAAGCAGACAAGCTCCGATTTGGATGAGTTGATCCGGATACCCCATGTGGTGTAAAATTGGAAGAGTTTGCGGATATGTGCCTCAACTTCTCTGACAGCTATCAATGGAGAGAATGATTAGCAATATGTAAGTGAGTCATCACTTCATCAGCAAAGAGAAGGTTCTCGCATTCACTTGAAATTGGTTGGTCAGAGGTCATGATGTTATAAAGAAGTGGTCCAAGTTTCGACCCTTGGACAACTCCAGCCCTGATGCTCTTCACTGTCGATTTGCAGGTTTCCAGTTGCACGAAAAAGTTCCTGGAAGAAAGAAAAGAAAATATAATTTTAATTAGCGCTAAGGGAAAACCTACTATGTGGAGTTTATGGATAGGGGCTTCAATCCATACACTCTCGAATGCTTTCTCGACATCCAGGAAGCATCCGACAGTAACTTGATTGCTGTTTAAGGCTGTGGTGATGTCGTGATGAAACTTCAGGAGTGGATGCAGGGTGGAATGTTTTTCCCGGAAACCGAACTGCATGTCTGGGATGATGTTGTTTCCACTGCAGAACTTCTTCAGCTTCCTGAGTATCAGCTCTTCCAAGAGCTTACTTAGATTGCTGAGGAGGGATATCGGCCTGTAGTTGGTGATCATATTTCTTTCACCTTTCTTGGGAATAGCCACGATTTTTGCAGTTTTCCACTTCTGGGGAAAGTAACTGTTGTTGATGCAGTTGTTGAGTATGATGGCTAACAACACCATCACCATTTGTGGAAGCCTTTTTAGAACAAAGCTGGATACCCCATCCGGTCCAGCTGACTTCTTTGGTTTGGAATTCTGAATTATCTCAGCTATCTCCTCTGGGGTGCTCAAGTTTGGGCTGTCGACTGGATCACTTGCAGGATTGGTGTCGCTAAACATTGCTCTGTCCAAGGTGGGCATAATTGTCTGCTGGATGGATACCTCAAATTCGCCAAGGAAGACTGGATCATCTGATGGACTTGGCATGAAGCTTCCTTCAAAGTGGGAAGCGAAGGCTTCAACTTTTTCCTGTATCGTTGTTGCTTCTCCATTGTTGGTGATGATCGTCTCAGGCATTGGTGATTTTTGGCCGATTAGTCTGTTGATATTCTTGAAGGCGTCAGGTCCAGGTTTGATTGACTGCAGTCTCTTCTGGAACTGGTTGTTGGTGTGGTAATTGAGGCGAGCATAAGGTGGACACCTGCCAATTAAGGCCTAATTCCACCCCGGGCTACCCCGGATTGTGTGGAAAAATGTCCAACAAGCACCGCCAACTACAGTCTCTTCTTTTTGAGAAAGTGTTATTTATTTTTTTGTGTTCATCAGCCTGACTAGACTGTGAACCCATAAAATTTCGTCACTACCAAATTGGAGAGACTTTCGTCAGCTTCCAATCGACCTTGCTTTGCAGTACAAACTCACTTTGGTAAAGATTTTTTCTATCTAATCAAAGCAATGTCATTTACTTTAACTGATCGCGAATTTGATCACAACCAGCAGCCACCACGACGCACCCCGAAGGTGCCAACCCATTCTCACAAGTGTCGGGCTAATTAGCGGGAAACTTGCGAGCCCGTGGTACCTTTCTTATTTGCTACTATTATTTGCTACTGTGTAAAGGTCGACCTTAACTAAAATTATGGATATTTTCATAACCAATAATTTGACATGCGCGTTCATTACTCATGACAAGTAAATTCCACAGTTTGTTAAGATGTCTTCGCTTTGCACTTTCGTGCCTGCAAAAAAAGCAGGGACGACAACCCTCGGTTCGGCATAAAACTAGTAACCAAGGGTTGTTTAGTTTCAGTTCTGCTACCAAACCAAAACCTGCTGTGTTTCGCCGTATGTACACTGTAGTGAAGAACCAGGTAAGCAATGTCTCAGGCGGATAGTAATCTCAGTCTTACGATAAATCGTCGTGATCTGGGTAATTACCTCATTGACAAAAACAAACCGGTAGTTCCTACAGGCACCTACGTTGCCCACGTGCCACCCCGAGGAGGTTCACAGCTCGGCAATATGAGATTCATATGATAATCATGATGCGATTGGTTTTTCCGAAGAAAGACCAGACATCACGAACATTATTCTAGAGTCCCAATTCGACACGTTGTTGGTGTGGTGTTGGATGGAATTCCGGAACATAATGTTGACACACTGAAGTTAACTCCACACTGTCTTGAGTTGCGTTTAGTTGTGTTGAGTTCTCGCTGGTGGATCCTTTGAAGACGTTTCCTAAGTCGTTG
Organism: Dasysyrphus tricinctus; assembly: GCA_963921185.1. Lineage (NCBI taxonomy): Eukaryota > Metazoa > Arthropoda > Insecta > Diptera > Syrphidae > Dasysyrphus > Dasysyrphus tricinctus. Next base: position 163,091,522 of record OY992532.1, on the reverse strand, counting down.
CCTGTGGGCATAAAGGTTTTGGATATACTGGGGAAGGTGCTAATATCTGTCCTTTGACGTCTTGGGCTGCTTTTGGTTATCCAATGCATTTGCAACAGCCAGTTCTAGACAGTTAATGGCTGTGTCAATTTCGATATTGTCCAGATTCCTGTTTACGGGTGGTAGCATTATGGTATCTTCAACCTCTCTTTGTAGCCTGTGTACATCCAGTCTCCTGTAGTTGATGTAGTTTTCTACTGGTTCTGTCTCTAGGAAGATGGGTTGCTGGAGTTTGATGCTTAGTTGGACAGCTTCATGGTCCGAGTCACTGGGTTCTATTGTGCAGGTGAAGTTGCTGATTTCTGGAAGAATAGGAACAAAATTAGATGAAGAAATGAAGAAACCTAATGTTGATGGTGTTCTGGGGAAGGTTGGTTTGGGTTGTGAAATAACAACCAGTGAGTGCTGATCGCTGTTGGTATCCAGCCAGTCAGTAATAGCCTTTCCTTCGTTGGTGACAGCAGTATCCAGCCAAAGGGAATGCCTTGCATTGAAATCACCACCGATGAGTCCATAAGTGCTTCGTCTAAGGATGCTGTTGAGAATGTGAAGATCGCTGTGAATGTTTCTCTTGCTGGATTTGCATTTGAAGTACACGCTGATGATAGTAAGAGTCTCTGTTCCTAGTTGTATGGTGATTGCGGTGGCTTCGCTAGTTCTGAGACCTGAGATGATGGTTTCGGTGGTGTTTGGGGAAATCTTATTCTGTATGTAGATAGCCGTTCCTCTACGGCCCTCATCCTTGTCCTTCCGAAAGGTTTTGAAGCCGACCATGTCAATATTGTTGCGTCTGGTGACGTTAGTCTCACTGATGAGTGCAATGTCCGGGTTGTTGTTCTCCATCCACAAGTTGAATGTCGTCCTCTTCTCTAGGCTGTACAATGAATTGACATTGTACGTCAGGATGCGGAGCTTCTTCAATTGCATATTTGGAACAGGAAGGTGGCCAGTGCCACGGACTTCTCACCTTCGCTAAGCTGAGCATAGTTCGGTGGAACTGCACTCCGAGCTTTTCCCATGACTGTGAGTAGGTCGGATCCAAAAATCCTTCGGACTTCGGTGTTTAAGTTCGTTGCTGGGGCTGACGTAGGATTGGTTGGTTTACTCCTTGGTGTTGCTGTCCGGGATGTGATCACTTTTGCTGGTGTCGTTTTCTGTTGTTGCTGTTGATTCGTGAAGTTTGCTGGTTTCTGTGATGATCCAGCGCCTTTCACCATTACTGCAAAGCTGACTGCAGGGCGGCTTACCAAGCATGCTGATTTGGCAGCAAATTCCTGCTGTGCCTTTTTTTCTGCTGACAGCCTGTTCCTTTCAGTGAGTCTTGCTTTGAAGGTTGGACAACCCTTGAAGCTGGCTGGGTGACCTTCTTTTTGGCAATTGGCACACCATACATCCAGTCCAGTGTTTTCCTTTCGTTGGCATTGTCCAGGCTCGTGGTCCTTCTTACACTTGACGCACACGTCCTGGCGTCCGCAGTTGGTGGCAACGTGTCCGAAACGCTGGCAGTTTCGGCACTGGACGATATCGTTGAACTTTAGGCGCTCCCAATACACCCTCCGGTTCATGACTAACGTCTTTGTGTAGACTTCGTTGATGTCACATGACTTCGACAGCTCTACCACAAAGTTTTTGTAGCTTTTCCCTTGCGCCTTCTTAGCTTTGAAATGGGATACCTTGATGACTGGAAGTCCTTCTATCCGTAGCTCATCCTCAACTTCGATGGCAGCATAAGAGTGATGGATTCCCTTTAGTAGAAGTAAATTCTTCCTATCCTCCCGTGGTGTGAAGGAGTTTTATTGGATCTTCCTCGATTTCAGAAAATTTTTGATGGTGTCAAAGCCAGGGGCCATGATTAGTTCACTGTATTGTCCTTGGTTGTCTTTGGAGGCTGGGCTGTGGTGGGCTTGGTGGGTGCTGATGTTGATGCTGGTGACAGTGTCTTTTCGGCTTCAGTTTGGACAAGCATTGGAGCTTTAGACGGATTCTTTGAGGAATCCTTGTCAAGTTGGATGCGCTTTATTCCATTCTCCTTTTTTGGAAGCCTTGCTTGGTCTCTTCTGGCCAGGTAAGGGAGAATCGCTGGCGTCCTCTTCCGAGCTGGTGATCTCACTAAGATCCTCTTCGGTGGATGACTCCTCCAAAGTACTGGTGGTTGAAGACTCGTTGTCAGTTTCCATCGCTTCGGTATTCTTATTCTTTGTCGTTTGGATGTCTTCAATGACTTTATTGGGCTGGACAATGCTATTGAAAGACATTGCTAATCTGGCACAATATTCAGGTCCGAGGTCCTTGACGATCCGCTTAACCAATGCTTCAAATGAAGCAATTGCCGCATCCGGACTTAAAGGTTCCATTGCTGGATTAACCTTTTTCTTTATTTTTATTGTTTTATTAACACGGATTTAACACGCACAACACTATTTTAAGAAAACACTGTTAAAACACTTAATCCACATTAATCTTCAAATTAATTGCTGGGATAATCCCTTTTTTATGTTTGCTTGTGGGCAGTAAAATCAGGTAGCCCGCATGTGTACCTGAATTTTTGTCCTTTTTTCATTACTCAGGGTGGATTTTAATTTAAAATAAAATAAAACTCTTCCGCTGTATAACTGTTCGCGATGAGAGCACAAACGTGAATGATAATAGAACTATGCCAATTTACTAAGGTGTTTCTATTATCCTTTTATTTACATAACAATTGAATAAAACTACACATTGATAGCCAAAAACAATCAAATAAATATAAACTAAGTATTCCTGTGAAATTAATTGTTTTTGTTTTATTTATTTCATATCCAAATACCTACGATTTTTTTTATACATTTGACAGCTGTTTGGACTGTTCTCTTTCTTGGGCGTGTTCGATTGCTTGAATCAAATTAAGTTCCGGAGAAAGTGTTTGTGTACACTGTGCCAGGTTCTGTTATGATGAAATCTGAAACAAAAAACATGAGTTTCGATCCATTTTTAAAAGCTTCTCGACGAATTTTGTCGGTGCAAGGGTTATAGAACATAAGCATTGGTTTGCGTTCCTCGAAAGCAAACGAATTTTGAATTATCAATAAAAGTTTTTCAATTGAAATGTATGGTGACTTCACTCATTTGGTCTGTTTTGTTAAGGGATTTGACAGCAAATTCACTGACCGAACATTGTCGGTACTGCTTGGATCCTTAAAAAATGAGCTCGGATGGAGTTTTTATTTATTTCGGCACTTATTTTTTTTAGTTTATTTTTGTAAGTAAGGTGGAGATCACTTCTTGTTTTAATTCGTTTTGTTGTGAAAACCTAAACACATTTTCAGTCAACAATACAAACTAAATGCATTTATAATTTGTTTAATCTTTGCTTGCAAATAAGTGTGCTTTTGTAAATATTTGTATAGATTCCAAATAAATGTGGCTTGGAAAGAAAAACATTCTTCTTGCTCTTTGTTTGTACTTTGTCTGTGGTTGTTGCTTGTAGGAAATTTTGAACTCGATAAGGGAATTTTCTCTTCATACCTCTTGGTTTCGGTTCTTGCTAAGGGCTAGTTTGTTCACACCTTGTCAACGTAAACCAATGATTATTCCAGTTGATTATCATTGAATGCGTTTGTTCGGAAAAATTTTAGACAGAGCATCCATGATTTGAGCACTTAATTGGAGAAATCACTAATTCGCCGATTCTGTTTGATTAGCACAATTTAATCAAATATTTCCTGGAATTTCGTTTGTTCATCATTGGTCATTCCTAATGCGTAGGTATAAAAAAAGACACAAAATCTATGAAATTCCTACGAACAAAGAACATGAATAAACATAAACCAAGCATCGTCCATATTGCAAGAAAAAAATAAACAATTTGATCTGACAGACTATAAAATGTAAACACTATTGGAAAAACTATGATTTATTAATCATACTGAAAATTGAGTGAACAAACACTCTCTGATTATCACAGATCCATAACTATGGGTTTAACAGAATCAGTGATAGTCTAATTGCAGACTTAATCCACTGTTAACAAACTGGCCCTAAGTATGGTGAATTTTGTACCTCACAACGATATGAAACGGCCAGAAAAATTCAGATTTGTGTGTGATGAGTGGTGAATATGTGATGCGGAGTGCTGTGTTGTATTGAAATTCCTTCTGTTTCGATTTTTATCTTTTTCGTATCGTACAAACTCCATTATGATACTTTGACATTCACAAATGTCAAAAAAGGAGTTTTTGGTTAGTTTTTGCAAGAACTGTCTCTGTTTTAGTCGTTTTAACTAGATTTTCTTAGGGCAGGTTGTACATCCGTGGTTTAGCATTTTTAACTCTCCGATTTCGGCGGATTAGTTGTGGTTCAAGTATGTGATAGTAGCGATGTATATGCTTCAACCATCGTTCAACGTTCGCAGTTATTCGGCCGAAAACAGTGGAATAAAATTTAAAAATATTTAAATTAAGCTAAAGTTAGTTACATGTAAAAAAGTTTACAAATCGTGACGTGGTTTCATACTAACATTAATCATCTAGTTATTTAAAAGAAAATGTTCGGGATCTTTATTTTTCATTGCTTCATAATCAAGAGCAAAGAAAAACCTGCTCAAATTTAGCTCCCGAGCCCACCGTAATTTTAGTTTCATAAGTACCTAGGTACAAAGTGTTGAATACAAAACATACATAGTTTTAGTCCATTAGAACGTCTTGGTTCTTGATATCATCATTGTATATAAAAACTATAGTACTACTATGGAATAGCTTTTTGTAGTACGCGTTGTATGCGTTGTGGCGCTAAGATAGCCACAAATTTTGACTATGAATGGTAGGATAAGAGTATCATAAGGAATAAAGAACAACTAGTAAGAATGAGAGGAGAATATTTTTTTGATTTACACTAAAAAAATGGGAGTAAAGGAGATAAGTGAGTCAGGTATTTTTGTCATTGCAACGAAAAAAACGAGAACAACCAGAATAAGAGAAAATGGGAAAATATTTGGCATGGCCTATCTCTGTTGAGCATATACATACATACATACATCGCATAGGTATTTTGTTTTGAATTTACGAATCGATTTGTTTTATTATGGTTTATGCGAATAGAGATGGATAGGTATATGTTTGTAAATAAATGTATGTTGTATGTATGTATGTACTATATCGTATGCTATTATTTTTTTTTTTGCTAATTCATTTGATTTGAAAGTTTTCAATTTTGGTGAAAAAATCAAATAAATAATCCACAACGTTGTTAGTTTTCACTATCTTTTTGTGGAAATCCTCGAGCAGTGTTGCGATATTTCGGGATATATTCTATGTACTGCCGTTTTGTCTCCTTGAGTAGAATATTTAAATATTATAGTTTTAATAAATATTTTTTGGAATTTAAATAAAAATAACGTTGCTAGTTTTATTTTTCAATGGTTATGAAGAAATAATCTGTTTAATATTGTGGCTGTTTTTCTACCTTTTGGTAGAAATTTTTTTTTCCAAAGAAATAAGATGGTTTCCTAAATAGATAAGTTTTCTGAATCTTTGACTTTTTTGACAAAATCCTATAGGTAGGTATACGAGTATGTAATGTACCTCAATACCTACGGCTAAGTTGCGAGTTGTTTAAATAGAATGGTCTGTTTCTTTACCTTTTCTTCAAAATAAGTGAAAACAAGAGCTAATCACTGCCCTTAAGTTCTTGATTTAAGCAAATAACTATTCGTTCCCAGAAGTTTTTAGAAAAATGTTTTAAATTCTGAAATTAATAAATAATAAAGATTCACTTTAATAAATATTTATTTATTTATATAATGTAGAGAATGCAAGTTTCAACCAATTCGAGCATTCCATTAAGAACAAATAATCGAAAATATCTAGAAAATCGATCGATTTTTCGGGGACTTTCATGAAGATATGAGGTACAAAATTACTTCTTAAAATTTAAAGGAGCAGTTTTTATACGCTATTTTCTTATCACCAGGTTAAAAAAGCAAAAAAAAAACATTATAAGTAACTGTGACCACATATCGACGCAAGTTTAAGTGGTTTTCTGGACCACTTTTTCGTATTGTGGTTTTTTTACATACAAATTTTGGAAAATATCCCAGAACTAAAGTTACTTCTTTCTAAACCCTTTACAAGATCCACCATCCCATTTTATATTGAAAAAAATAATTCTGACACCCCTAATGTACATATAGCAGAACAGTTCTAAACACCTCTTCCTCAGCAAACCTAAATCAATCTTACTAGGTCAAGGTCAAGAAAAACATAATGAAAATAAAAATATAATAATATCCCATAAAAATTAAACTTATCTATAGGTATGCACCTTCGCGTGGTAGTCACCTTGTTGTGGTGCGAAGGCTTAAGTAGCAAAGACTCATCTGACCCGCTGATTTTGAGGAGTTACGAACCAAGAACTGCCCCCCCTAATCCAGGGTGTTAAGTGACCCGTGCCTATTGGATGGTTTGCAGCCAGGGGGTATACCGGCTGTATTCTAACGGAACCTCTTTGATGTTGGTCGAATTGAAGAGTATCTATGACCTTACCATACCATGCGGAGCTCTGGTATGGCTCGACCCCATTATTTCTCTAGCTACTCGTGGGATCTATATGCCAAAATTATACAAAAAAGAAAAAACAACAAAAATTTTAAAAAGTTCAACACTCCGCGGGATGTCACCGCGAGTGAAGCCGCAGATCAAATGGAAAGAGATTTCCGTGGCGATGATCTGAGACCGGATATCAGTAAGTTCTTGAAGAGGATGCCTTACGGGAACTTGCAGAACCGGCCCTCAGGAGGAGCGTCGACCTCTAGTCAAGGGAGAACACCTCCCGGATTAGAGGAAAACGAAACTCAAAACGAAGCGTCTACTAGCGTGGGGAGAATACCTCTCCTGTGCAAGTAGAAGACATACAAATGGCCACAGACGCGGCAAATGATGGGAAGCCACCATCATCAAGTGCCTCTAATTCACCGACCAAGCCACCAAGTCGACGAAATCGATATGGCCGAAGAAGCTTCCCACTTGCAGATCTGGGGAAACCAGGTGCCCTGGATGACCCATTCAGGAAGGGGTTAAGTGGAGCGGGCACAAAGTGGTATTTCCGCTTCCTGGCAGAGGGGATGTCCCCCCAGGAAGCCCGAAACAAAGTGAAGGAGAGGAAAGAGAGGCGTGAAAACGAAGAAAAACTCCTGGGACAGGGTAAGAGAAAAAGTAGCCATATAACTCCTCCCCAAAGGCAAGAAGCCAAAAAACCCAGGACGACGGCACTTGCGGGACCTGACACCGTGAAAACCGTCGAAGGAAGGCTCTCGTATGCAAGTGCAGCCTTGAGCGTCAGAATTGCTGTCCTGCCGGAAGACTACCCTCAGGTAACCTTAAATGCCGACGAGCTGTCGGCACTTGAGGTGGCCATAATTGAGGAAGTCTCTCTTGGCTGGAAGCATAAACTGAAGTTCAATGGTCTGTACTTCAGAACCGGTCTGCTCTTGGTTGATTGCGCTGGAACCGAAACAGCGGATTGGCTAAGGGAGAGTGTACCAAAACTGAGCACTTGGAAGGGCATCAAGTTGGTCACGTGCAAGGGAGACGAAATCCCCAAAATGCACACAATCACGTTGTTCTTGCCAAGAAGTATGGGGCAAGATGACAAGAAATCCTTGGCATTAGTTCAAGCCCAAAATGAGGGACTTAATGTCCAGGCCTGGAAGGTCGTGAAAAGCACCGTAGAGGGCAAAGGTCGGCTGCTTGTGATCACCATAGATGCTCGGTCTGTGGAGACAATAGTGAGAGCAAACCACCAGCTTCACTACAAATTCGGAAAAATACCTGTTTACGGTTTACGTAAAGTAACAGGTCAGAGCTCCTCTCGCGAACCGGTATTGGTCACCTCCGCTCAACTTATCCATGCTCCCAACCCTTCCCCATCCTTCACCCGAACCCTTGAAACCTTACCAGACAAACCTACCTCCCCTCCACCTTCCCCTCCCCCCTCAAACAGCAAACAATCATCTCCGAAAAGCCAGGCCACACCACTGGCAACTTTAGGTCCAGATGTAGAGATAGAGGGCATGGACCTCTCTCCCAGTCGAACGGGGCAAGAAGAGACGCTTCCTACCGAAGAGGAGGAAGAATATCTGCTGGCAGATGATGGGGCCTTTGCCCCCGCTAACAGAGAAAAAACACTATGACCGGACGCGGGATCAGTACCAGGCTAGCCCAAGTGAACATACACCACGCAAAGGCGGCATCAGCCGTTTTAGCAAGGAAGTTCACCGCGGACAACTTAGGGTTAGCACTGATCCAAGAACCCTGGACCTACAAGGGTCAGGTAAGAGGGTTAGCAAGTAGCGACTCTAAATTAGTATGGGACACGAGAGTAGACTCACCCAGAACTTGTATTAAAATAAGAAATAACATAACTTTTATATGTCTTTCAGATTTTATGACAAGGGACTTGGTCCCGATACAGGCCCAAATCAACATCGAGGGCAGTACCAGGACAATGGTGGTTGCAGCGGCCTACTTCGCCGGTTACGAAGCCAACATTCCACCAATCGAAGTGCAGAGGCTGGTTGATTACTGCACCCAAAGGAAGCTACCACTTTTAGTTGGATGTGATGCTAACGCCCACCATACAACATGGGGCAGCACCAACATAATCCAAAGGGGTGAGTACCTTTTAGACTTTTTGTTGGTAAAAAATCTAGAAATATTCAACGTGGGGAATACCCCTACTTTTATTACTAGAGTGAGAGAAGAAGTTCTAGATATAACTTTTGGAACTCCGAATGTAGGCTGTCTTATACGAGACTGGAGGGTATCCCAAGAGCCCTCCATGTCCGACCACAGAATTATTGTGTTCACATTGGAAGGCCTTCTTACAGAGAATACCTCTGGAAGGAACCCAAAGAGAACAAACTGGGACCTATACAAAACTGTTCTGAAATCAAACCTGGAACACATAGGCCCAGCTAGCAGGACAAATAGTCACCTTGAATTGGAATCTAATGTAAATGAATTTAGTGGGGCCATACAAGAGGCATATGAACTCAGTTGTCCCCTTAAACCAAAAACAAGGCAGAAAGACGCTCCTTGGTGGAACAAAAATCTGTCAAAATTAAGATCCCAAGTAAGAAAACTCTTTAATGAGGCAAAAAGAACCAGAGAGTGGCATAACTATTCCTCAGAACTTACAATATATAATAAGGAGCTAAGAAAAGCCAAGAGGAATAGTTTTGCATCCTTCTGTGAGAATATTTCCTCAACCCCTGCTGCTTCAAGATTGCATAAAGCTCTTGCAAAAGAGAAGACAATCACATCATTAGCTTTAAGGTATAATGATGGAAGCTTCACGGAAAATGAAGAGCAGAGGTCTACTCTGTTGCTTAACACGCACTTTCCAGGCAGTCTACCTCTTGAAGGGAACTTGGCAGAGAGAACACCTCTCAAACCAAGAAAAGAAGACTGGAAGTTAGCTGCAACTATCTGCTCAAGCAAAAGGATTGATTGGGCGATTAGTACCTTTCAACCTTTTAAATCACCAGGTGTGGATGGCATATTTCCAGCCCTATTACAACAGGGTAAGGATCATCTAATGCCTTATCTTATTAGCATACTTCGTAGTAGTATAGCTCTTGGGTATATACCAAGCCTATGGAGAAGAGCTAAAGTAATTTTTATTCCTAAAATAGGGAAAAAAGATACGACCCATCCAAAGTCTTTCAGGCCGATAAGCCTAACATCCTTTGTACTGAAAACTCTGGAAAAAATAGTCGACAACTTTATAAGATCAGAAGTATTAGTTGATAGGCCTCTCAATGTACGCCAACATGCCTCTACAGAGCGGGAAGATCTACAGAAACCGCTCTGTTTGAACTCACTAATGCCTTACAGAAAGCTTTAGACGCAAAGGAAATAGCACTAGCTGCCTTCCTTGATATAGAAGGTGCTTTTGACAATACCTCCCATGATGCGGTTAATAAAGCTCTTGTAAGGAAAGGTGTGCCCAGCACCATATCCACATGGATTGGTGAGATGTTAGCCACCAGAACAGCTGAGGCACTAGCAGGACCGAATATGCAAAAAATCTTAACGACAAGAGGTTGTCCACAGGGAGGGGTACTATCACCCTTGCTGTGGAGTCTTGTAGTGGATGAACTGCTAGAAAAGCTTACTTCCCAAGGCATATAATGCATTGGCTTTGCTGATGATATCGTTATCACAGCCTTTGGGAGGTTTAAAGAAACCCTCTGTGATATAATCCAAAGAGGACTAACTATTACAAGTAAATGGTGCATATCTGTAGGATTATCTATTAATTCTACTAAGACGACGATTATACCATTTACTAGAAAAAGACTTCTGCCACGCATGAAACCAATCCGATTGGGGGGTGAAGTAATCCAAACAAAAAGTGAGGTTAAATATCTAGGAATCACACTAGACAGTAAACTCCTATGGAATAAACACGTAGAAATAACCGTCGGGAAAGCCACAAAAGCCCTCATGATTTGCAAAAGATTAGCAGGCAAATCATAAGGCTGCAAACCAACTATCCTTAGGTGGATGTACACCATGATGGTAAGACCTATCATTACCTATGGTGCGGTTGCATGGCATAAAAGAACCGAATTACTCACAACTAGGAAATCACTAGAAAAAGTACAAAGGCTCGCTTGCTTATGCATAACTGGAGCAATGAGAACTTGCCCTACGGCAGCAATGGAAGTTATCCTTCATCTATCCCCATTACATGAAGCTTTAGCAAGCGCTGCAAAGGGAGCTATCATGAGGTTTGCCAAGGAGGGAACCGGTACTGGCAAGTGCATTAGCCTCAGGGTTAAAGATTGCATTCCAAAGTCAGCGGTAACAGACCTTATTGACATTCCAAGAGATGACATGATTAAAAAATACAACTTCGAGAAAAACTTTCAAACGGAGTTAAGTAGCAAAATGGAGTGGGTAGGTGAAACAGTAAACTACAATCTCAAAACAAATTCCATCAAGTGGTACACTGATGGATCGAGAACGACTGAAGGGACTAGAGCGGGAATCTTTGGGCCTAGAACCAAACTTTCTATACCGATGGGACAGTCTACTAGCATCTTCCAGGCGGAAGTTCACGCCATAGCGAAATGCGCAGATCGTAATCTCGAAAGAAATTACCGAAACCAAAACATTGCCATTATGTCAGACAGCCAAGCCGCACTCAAAGCGCTGAGCTCTTACACCATCAGCTCGAAGGTAGTTTGGGAGTGTGTGAACAGGCTTAATGTCCTTGGCAAAAACAACAGTGTCACACTTCATTGGGTACCTGGTCACGTTGGTGTCCAGGGAAATGAAGAAGCAGATTCCTTAGCGAAGATAGGGGCAAGTACTCCCTTAATGGGGCCTGAACCCTATTGTGGCATAGGAGAAAATGTGATAAAAAACAAAATAAGAGAACAAGAGGAGGTTAAAAGATCCAAAAACTGGAAAGAACTCCCAAAGCTGAGGCAGGCTAAACTATTGCTTGGTAACTACAACCGAACACGTTTTAAAGACTGCATCAACCAAAGTAGGAACAACCTAAGAAAAATAACTGGTCTCCTAACTGGCCACTGCAGACTAAATAGACACTTAAACATTCTTGGTCTAGTAAGCAGTCCCACATGCAGATTCTGCTGCGCACAGGAGGAAACACCAGACCATATATTGGGGAAATGTGACGCAATCATGCATCAAAGGAAAAAACACCTGGGACACTACCAGGTGGAAGAGGGCGAACTTTCCTCTCTAAAAGTCCTCCAAATACTCAAATTTCTGAGAGAAATTAAGGTGGAGGAAGAACTGTAAGATGAGCAATCTCATCCAGTTTTTAGGTGGGGGCACAATAGATCTTAAGGTCGCAGTGCGACAACCCCAATATTTCATTCATTTATTCATAGGTATGCATATGTCGTCTTTTCTGACAAAGCCAAAAGCGATACAACCCCTTCCTCTTGAACAAAATCAAATACAAAAAACAAACAAAAACAAAATTTATAAAAAGTCTCGAAGAGAAAATGAATGGAAATGAAAATGCAGAAATATAAAAAAAAATAAAACGAATTCATCAACGAACATACAACCAACTTACAACAACTAGATCTACATCCATAGAATTTCATGAAGATGAAAAGCCACAAAATTCAAATTTGTTCTTTTATGCGTATATCTATAAAATACAGTACATAACGCCTATAAGATACACCGAAATGCCACAAACTTTGTTTCTTTTTACCGAGCTTTCCTTATATCCTAACCACGGATACAAAAAAACTGTTTTCTAATCAAAAATGCGGATAACAGAAAAGAGTTTCTTACAGAAAATGTATCTTTCTTAGAAAAAAGAAATATTAAATTTTATATACAAAAATAAATATAAATATATTTCTAGCAAAATTGGGTGGATTATTTTTGCATTTTCTTCTGTTATCTTTTAAAACCATTTGTTCATTGTTTTATCTAAAACATTATATTATTAATTGGAATTTTGTATATAGGTACATCCAACTTTACAGAGAAATTGAAAATTGGTGATATAAGAAATGTTTATGTTATCAGTTTTCTTCTGAAAAGCGCGTTTCTTATAACCGACATATACTGTATAGAATGAAAATAAAAGTAAACAAAACACACGAACACGACAAAAAACAAAATACCCGAGACAAAAAAAAATATTCTTTAAATTTATATTTCTTTTCCTCAATACATACATACATATGTGACTTCATATTCACAGTACAATATTGTTTTATGTTTCTCTCCCTCGAACTCCTTCAAATTTAGTATACAGTATTCCTCTTTTCGAATTATCGCTTTATTCTTCTTCATATGAATATTTTTACCTACTCAACACTCCCTAGTACCCCTCAAGAAGAAGTTGTCTTCCTATAATCTAGATGTCGCCCGGATCGTTCTTCTTCATGATACTACTATAGTTTTTATATACAATGATATCATACATTAATTTTTGAAACAAGGATATGTGTGTTTGTTTGAATTGCAGATCATAACATTTTTATAAAAATATTTGAAAAAAAAAACAAGCCTTAAGGCTTCAGCTAATGAAAATAACAACAAAAACATAAATGTTAAAAAGGAGCCAAGTTCTTATATGCACAAGAAACATGTGCGTAAAAAGTCAGCCAAAAAATGTAATGAGATCTAAAATATATGCCAAGTTTTAAGTTCATGAAGTTTAATATCAAATATCTTAAGTGGAGTAACATCGAAACAACTCCAAATTATGAAAGAAATTTGGTATTTTATGATTACTGATTAAAATTTGGTGGGTTCACTGGTCGTTTTCATGCATTTAAGTTTGTGATTAGGTAACTGTTAAGAATTAATATTTTTGAGTAATGTTTTTGTATAGTGGTAACCCTGAATTTAAATTATATTCTCTTTTCCTATTCTAAATATTATATACAATTGTCTTACTGTATCATTCCATTGGCGCTCTCTTAAATTTATGCCATTACAGTTTTTTTCCATTTGTAACAACTAATTATCTTATACATATTATGTACAGTCGACTCCGCTTAACTGGAACACGATAATTGCAGAATATTTGTATCAGTTAAGCGGAGTTTTCAATTAACCGAACTTCGGATAACAGAAACTTGTTTCAAATAAGCGGAATTCCTTCAAAATATAATAAATTTAATTAAAAAAAAATATATTTTATTTATTTTGGTTTATTTTCCACAACATTGCACAGTATCTTTAAAGCTTACGTACCCTCCAGGAACGGATTGACAAGAAAAGAGTTTTTAACATTCCAAATCCGAGGGATGTGCTCGATTCAAGATTTAGTGGCGGCATTCAATGGTAGTTTCACTAATGCGAAGTTGAATAGGTGCAAAATTAGACGAAAATATTTGTTTCAATTATGCGAAGTTTTCATAAAACCGGAGTTCATTTATGCGAAGTAGTTTGTGTGGAAAATGCTCAAAAAGGCTCCGTTATAAATTTCTTGTTTCAGATAAGCGAGGTTTTCAGTTAAGCGGAGTGCAGTTAAGCGGAATTGACTGTAATACAGTTCATCTTGATACTTAAAACCAAACGATCGTTTATCTTTGTAACTGCAATAGGTTATGGGCCAAGTTGCGTGCAAATCGAATTAAAAAAAAGTTTGGTTTTCGTTCCGTCATGCACATATGTAGTAAGTGTAGTTAGCTAGTTAGAAAAGTAAATTTAGAATAGTAAATTTAATAAAAAAAAAGTAAAGTAACTAAATTTTGTTATACTGAGACGCAAACATTATTTGGAATAGTGGAAATTTTGCTGACGATTAGTATACGGGCTAAAGAATTGTGCAGAGGTTTTTTTTTATTAAAAGATCTTGTAAGAATTTTTTTTCTTTAATGATGTCGAACTAAACCGATGCACAGTGGTCGAAAATCAACATTTAGAGCGAACTAATTAAAAAACTGAAAGTCCAAATCACCATGACGGGTCTTTTAGTAACATCTTCCCCTGGCTGACGTAGGGGAAAGTGTTTCAACTTCAATGGTTACCACTAAAATACTAATGACTCTTCCACCGTCGTATAGTCATTTTTACAGTGCATGGGAGTCGACAAGTTCCGATCAGCAGACACTCGAAAACCTAACCACCAGGCTTGTAATGGAAGAGTCTCGTATAAATGCCAATATTGGTTCTGGTTCAGATGGGGGCAATGCTTTTGTCAATTTCAATTCAATTTCTTTTATTGAACATAATATATACAATCTGGCTTATAACTAATATGATACTATGATAAATTTACATTTGTTGGCACATAGGGGGCCTAACGTTACACCAATGTCTTAAGTTTAACAAATTATAGATATATAAATTACATGTCAAAAAATTTAAATTAAAAATCGGCTGACTTAATCGTCCTCAGGGTGTTCATTCCCGGTTGTCAATGGTGTTTTTGGTGTAGGTTGGGGGAAGTTTTGGCGTTTAGCCACGGTAGAAGGCTGACCCAATGTCAGCGTAGAACGAGACTGCTTCCTCGTTGTCCATGATTATGTTGTCATCAAGTGTTTCCATTACACTGAGGTACCTTGGCTCCGGATGTCGTTGTTCAGTGGTCATCCTTCTCATTAGCTGATTCGGGTGGTCGATGATGTTTCGTACTAGTCTCTTCGCTGAAAGGACTAGGTATTTGTCCAGCGGGATTATGTTGGCTTCGGAGTAGAGATGTTCGTTCCTGTAGTGTTTCCGCCGCTGCCGGTCGAAGTACAGTCCGGTGCAAATTCTGAGAATCTTCCTTTCGAATACTTGAAGCTCCTTCATGGCTGTCTTGGAGATTGAAAACCAGACTGGGAAGGAGTAGCTGATGATAGGTCGTAAGAGCTGCTTGTAGATCAGTAACTTCGTTGGTTGGCTTAGTCCTTTTCTTTTCTTCATCAATGGATGTAGACGGTGAAAGGCCCAGCTGGCTTTTTTGAGTACATTTCTTGAGTGCGGGTTGAACCTTAGCAACTCATTGAACTGGACTCCCAGGTACTTCACATTCTTTTTGGCAGCTATGATGGATCCGTCAGGGAGTCTCAAGACCAGATTTCTGCAGTTGGCTGCGGTGCGAAGACCTCTACCAGTTGAAGGCCTCCTGAAGCAGACAAGTTCCGACTTGGAAGTGTTGATTCGGATGCCCCATTTCGTGTAGAAATTGAAGAGTCTGTTGATGTGGGCCTCTACTTGTCGGACGGCGATAAACGGTGACATTGATGATGCATAGGTGAGCGAGTCGTCGGCATATAGCAGGTTCTCGCATCCAATTGGGGTAGGTTGGTCGGATGTCATCAGGCTGTAGAGGAAGGGGCCAAGTTTTGAACCTTGGGCGACTCCGGCTCTGATATTCTTCATGTTTGACTTACAATTGTCTAGTTGTACGAAAAATTTCCTGAAAGAAAGAAAAGAAAAAAGAATTTTTGTTAGTGGCAGTGGTACCTGTAATAGATGAAGTTTATGTATTAGGGCTTCTATCCAAACGCTATCAAATGCTTTCTCGACATCCAGAAAGCATCCGACGGTGACACGATGACTGTTGAGGGAGGTGGTGATATCGTGTTGGAACTTCAGCAGCGGATGCAGCGTTGAGTGTTTTTCTCGAAAGCCAAACTGCATGTCAGGGATGATTGAGTTTTCATTGCAGAATTTCTTCAGCCTCCGGAGGATTACTTCTTCCAGTAATTTGCTGATATTGTTGAGAAGTGATATTGGCCTGTAGTTGGATATTAGGTTGGAAGCACCTTTCTTCGGGATAGCCACAATCTTCGCTGTTTTCCACGTCTGGGGGAAGTAGCAGTTGTTGATGCAGTTGTTAAGGATGATTGTGAGGAAAATCATTACTGCTTGTGGAAACCTTTTCAGGATGTAATTGGAAACACCATCTGGTCCAGATGATTTTTTTGGCTTTGAATTGCTGATGATCTCTGCTACCTCCTCTAGATTGCATAGATGTGGACTATCGGTGGGATCACTTGCTGGATTGGTGTCATCGAAACTGATTATATCCGGATTTGGCTGTAGGGTCTGCTGAATTGATGCTTCTACTTCTTGTAGGAAGGTCGGGTCAGTAGGTGGGTTCGGTGTGAAGTTTCCTTCGAAGTAGTTGGCGAACGCTTCCACCTTGTCCTGGGTTGAGGTTGCTTCAATGTTGTTGCTGATAATGGCTTCTGGCATCTGTGGCTGTTTTCCAATGATCCTATTGATGTTTTTGAAGGCATCAGGTCCTGGCTTAATTGCTTGCAATCTTCTCTGGTACTGGATATTGTTATGGTGTTGAATGGAGTTCCGGAACATGATGTTGACTTGCTGTAGCTCATTCCAAACTGTCTGGTAGTTGATGTTTGTCGTATTTAGCTCGCTTCGATGGATCCGCTGGAGTCGTTTTCTTAGCCGCTGTCTGTGAGCATACAAATTCTGGACGTAATCAGGAAGGTGTTGGTACCTGTCCTTTGACGTCCTAGGCCGCTTTTGCTTCTCCAGGGCTTCAGATACGGCATGTTCGAGGTTGTCAATAGCTGCATCGATTTCGGTATCCAGCAGATTCCTGTTTGAAGGTGGAAGAGTTATGTTGTCTTCGATGTCCCTGTGAAGTCTTTCAATATCCAGCCGCCTGAAGTTGATGAAGTTCTCCGGAGCTTCTGTTGATAGGAGTATTGGTTGGTTCAGGTTGATAGACAGTTGAACAGCTTCGTGGTCCGAGTCGCTTTGTACGATTGTACAGATATAATTCCGGATTTCCGGAAGAATGTGTACAAGGTTCGAGGAGGCCAGGAAGAAGTCCAGCGTTGATGGCGTTCTAGGAAAGGTGGGCTTCGGCTGGGATATAACCACCAGAGAATGTTCATTGCTGTTCAGTTCCATCCAATCTACAATTGCTTTGCCTTCGTTGCTGATTTTGGAGTCCAACCATAGGTGATGTCTCGCATTGAAATCACCTCCAATGATGCCATAGGTGCTTTGCTTCAGGATGCTGTTGAGGATGAGCAGGTCACTGTGTATGTTCCTTGCAGAGGATGCGCACTTGAAGTATGTACAGATGACTGTAAGGGTCTCACCTCTTCCTAGGGTCATCGTGATGGCGGTGGCTTCACTAGTCTTTAGTCGTGGGATAATGACTTCTTTTGTATTGGGGGAGAATTTGTCTTTTATGAAGACTGCTGTTCCAACGCGGTCCTCGTTTTTGTCCTGTCGGTACGTTTTAAATCCTTTGATGTTGATGTTGTTTTGTTTGGTCACTTTCGTCTCGCTGATGAGGGCAATATCAGGGGTATTGTTTTTCATGAATAGGTTGAATGACGTCCTCTTATCTAGGCTGTATAATGAATTAACATTATACGTCAGGATGCGGAGTTTCTTCAATGGCATATTTCGAAGACGAAGGCGGCCAAGACCGCGGACTTGTCTTTATCACTAAGTTGATTGTAGTTGGATGGGACGGCATTCTGGGCTTTATCCATGAGGGAGATGAGGTTTGACCCGAGGAGCCGCTGGACTTCATTGTTGAGGTTCATGGATGGGGAAGTTGCTGAAGTTCTGGTCGGTTTGACAGGGGCTGTCTTCACAGGGATGGTTTTGGCTGGAATCCTTGGCTGCTGTTGATGCTGCGTTTTCGTTGTTGATAGTCTGGGTGTTGAATTCTGTTTGGCCATTGCTGCGTAGCTGACTGAAGGACGGGTTACCACACAAGCTGATTTAGCGACGAACTCTTTGTGCGCCTTCTTCTCTGCAATCACCTTGTTCCTCTCTGTTAGGCGGGCCTTTAGAGTGGGGCAGCCCTTGAAGCTTGCAGGATGTCCTTCTTTCTGACAGTTGGCACACCATACGTCCAGTCCTGTGTTCTCCTTTCGCTTGCATTGTCCGGGCTCGTGGTCTTCTTTGCATTTGACGCACACGTATTGGCGGCCACAGTTGGTGGCTACGTGTCCGAAACGCTGGCAGTTCCGGCACTGGACGATGTCATTGGACTTCATTCGCTCCCAATGAACCCTCTGGTTCATTATTAAGGTCTTGGAGCACACCTCGTTGATGTCACACGTCTTTGATACTTCAACGACAAAGTTGTTGTAGTGCTTTGTCTTTGCCTTCTTGGATTTGAAGTGAGTCACTGAGATTATTGGGAGTCCCTCGATGCGGAGCTCATCTTCGACTTCTATGGCTGAACAGGTAAAATGTATACCTTTCAGTAGAAGGAGGTTCTTCCTGTCTTCCCTTGGCGTGAATGAGTTGTACTGTATCTTCATAGTTTTGAGGTACTTCTTGATGGCTTCAAATGATGTTCTATCCTGGGCGTTGATGATGGTGGTCTTCGTGCTCCTGTTTTTGAATGTCACTGATATGTTGCTCGCCTTGCAGTGTCTCCTTATCTCGGCGACACTTCCGGAGAAGCAAAATATCGGAGGCATTCCAGGACCTTTGCTTTGCAATGCTTTTGTTGCGAATAAGCATAGTTCGGGAAAAAGCAATCTAAAAAGGGCAGGCCGCAGGCAAAACCTGGCAAGTGCTTCATATGCAAGGAAAAGGGGCACTGGAAGAAAGATTGTCCGAAAAGAAGGGAAAAGGAAGATGTCGAGGGCTCTAGTTCAAGGCGGGGGAATGCGTATGGTTGCAAGGCTCTTCTGGCCGAAGGTGTTTCAGGAGATGATGCATGGTCTCCAGATTCAGGTGCCAGTGATCACATGACCAGCAAAAGGGAGTGGTTTATAAATTATAAACAGTTTGAGCAACCAATTGTCGTTAGGCTATAGGAAATGGGAACACCATTAATGCTTTGGGTAGACGAGATATTAATGTCCTATCTTATAACAATTCTACGTGGGAAAAAAATTATTTAGCAGATGTTTTATTTGTTCCGGAAATTCGTCTAAAATTATTTTCCCTTGATTGTGCTCTAGACAAAGGCTTTAAACTATTTTCTGACAGCTCAAAATGTAAAATCTACCGAGATAATACATTACTTGCAGTGGCAGTCCGGCAGTCAAAACTTTTCAAGCTTCTAATGAAGGTGAAGAAAGGTTCTGAAAAAGCAATTCGTGCAAATGTGGCTACTGCCTTTGCGTTTATGGCATGAAAGATTAGGACACCAATCTATAAATCATGTGAGAAATATTCTCAAGGTTAGAGACATTCCGTTTGGCTATGATGAGTCATTCTTTTGTGAGGATTGCGTTTTTGGAAAGCAGCATCGGGCAGTATTTAAACAAAGTCAAAATAATGCGAGCTGTGTCGGAGAGTTGGTGCATTCAGATCTATGCGGTCCAATGCAAAAGAATTCAATTGGTTGGTCGAAGTATTTTTTACTTTTTAAGGATGAATTTTTACACTTCAAGTCTGATTCCCAAAGCGACGGGATAACGAGACGAGAGCGTGACGTGATTCGTTGTCATCTTTTTCTAGTTATAAAATCGTTTCCCAATTCACAATGCGGCGAGAATCCTTACAACTAGAACTGATTTCATAAAAATAAAAAATAATACAAATTATCCAAAAAGCCTTATAGCCAAACCATAATCAAGCATTCGGTCGCGCCAACTTTGACATATTCAATAGAAACAATGGAATCTTATGGGGCAATCTTAAATGTTACTTCAGGCGTCGGGCTTGCCTCAGATCGTAAATATCGTAAGACTGAGCCAAACGCCCGAATAGATCTATTTTCTATTCCAGTCGCGCTTTGACAGCTGAAATATACTTTTTCTTTTTGTGTGTTGTTTTTTTTTGCCCATGAGAAATGTTTTAACAAATATTTAATTCGATTAACCATTTCTGATTTAAAAAAAATAGATTAGTAATTCCTTAAGCCAGTAGAAACTAAAAATTGTGTTTTTGTGATTTGCTTTATTCATTATATTTATTTGCAATTTGTATCTATGTACGTGTTTGAAGTTCATTTGGTTGCAGTTCAACAGGCAGATTGTATATAATAGAACTATGTTTCAATTCAATTTTTGTTTTATTGAACATTTCTATTTACAATTGGCTTAAAAGATTATTTATAACTATAAGATGCATTGACAAATAATAAGATTTTGTTGGCACATAAGGGGCCTAACGCTATACATTGATTCAATATAAAATACAAATTAGATTTATAACATATGTTAAAACTTAACATAAAAGTCGGCTTGACTTTGTCGTCCTCGGGTTGTTCAAATTTAGGGTGGGGTTAGAGTTGGTATTTAGCCACGATAATGGGCCAACCCTGGGTCGGAGTAGAAGGGTACTGCTTCATCGCTGGTTGTTGGAGCTATATTCAGGATTTCCATAGCGCGTATGTACCTTTGTGCTGGACATCGTTGTTGGTTTGTCATCCTTCTCATCACTTGATTAGGGTGGTTGGCGATGTTTCTAACCAGCTTGTTGGCAGATAGCAATTAATACTTGTCCAGGGGGACTACCTTAGCCTCATTGTAGAGTTGCTCGTTCTTGAAATGCTTACGCCGTTGACGATCGAAGTACAGCCCAGTGCAGATCCTCATGATTTTCCTCTCGAATATTTTTAGTTCCTTCATAGCCGTTTTTGAAATGGTGAACCAAACTGGGAAGCTATAACTGATGACTGGTCTCAGGAGTTGCTTATAGATTAAAACTTTTGTCTGTTGGCTTAGCCCAGCTTTCTTCTTCATCAGCGGGTAGAGGTGGTGGAAAGCAAAATTGGCCTTTTTGAGGACAGTCCGTGAATGTGGGTTGAATCTCAGCAGCTCGTTGAAGTTGATGCCTAGGTATTTGGCGCTACGTTTGGCTGCTAATCTAGTTCCGTCTGGGAGTGCTAAGGTGATGTTTCTACAGCTTCCAGCTGAGCGACCACGTCTACCCCCTGGTTTTCTGAAGCAGACAAGCTCCGATTTGGATGAGTTGATCCGGATACCCCATGTGGTGTAAAATTGGAAGAGTTTGCGGATATGTGCCTCAACTTCTCTGACAGCTATCAATGGAGAGAATGATTAGCAATATGTAAGTGAGTCATCAGCAAAGAGAAGGTTCTCGCATTCACTTGAAATTGGTTGGTCAGAGGTCATGATGTTATAAAGAAGTGGTCCAAGTTTCGACCCTTGGACAACTCCAGCCCTGATGCTCTTCACTGTCGATTTGCAGGTTTCCAGTTGCACGAAAAAGTTCCTGGAAGAAAGAAAAGAAAATATAATTTTAATTAGCGCTAAGGGAAAACCTACTATGTGGAGTTTATGGATAGGGGCTTCAATCCATACACTCTCGAATGCTTTCTCGACATCCAGGAAGCATCCGACAGTAACTTGATTGCTGTTTAAGGCTGTGGTGATGTCGTGATGAAACTTCAGGAGTGGATGCAGGGTGGAATGTTTTTCCCGGAAACCGAACTGCATGTCTGGGATGATGTTGTTTCCACTGCAGAACTTCTTCAGCTTTCTGAGTATCAGCTCTTCCAAGAGCTTACTTAGATTGCTGAGGAGGGATATCGGCCTGTAGTTGGTGATCATATTTCTTTCACCTTTCTTGGGAATAGCCACGATTTTTGCAGTTTTCCACTTCTGGGGAAAGTAACTGTTGTTGATGCAGTTGTTGAGTATGATGGCTAACAACACCATCACCATTTGTGGAAGCCTTTTTAGAACAAAGCTGGATACCCCATCCGGTCCAGCTGACTTCTTTGGTTTGGAATTCTGAATTATCTCAGCTATCTCCTCTGGGGTGCTCAAGTTTGGGCTGTCGACTGGATCACTTGCAGGATTGGTGTCGCTAAACATTGCTCTGTCCAAGGTGGGCATAATTCTGGATGGATACCTCAAATTCGCCAAGGAAGACTGGATCATCTGATGGACTTGGCATGAAGCTTCCTTCAAAGTGGGAAGCGAAGGCTTCAACTTTTTCCTGTATCGTTGTTGCTTCTCCATTGTTGATCGTCTCAGGCATTGGTGATTTTTGGCCGATTAGTCTGTTGATATTCTTGAAGGCGTCAGGTCCAGGTTTGATTGACTGCAGTCTCTTCTGGAACTGGTTGTTGGTGTGGTAATTGAGGCGAGCATAAGGTGGACACCTGCCAATTAAGGCCTAATTCCACCCGGGCTACCCCGGATTGTGTGGAAGAATGTCCAACAAGCACCGCCAACTACAGTCTCTTCTTTTTGAGAAAGTGTTATTTATTTTTTTGTGTTCATCAGCCTGACTAGACTGTGAACCCATAAAATTTCGTCACTACCAAATTGGAGAGACTTTCGTCAGCTTCCAATCGACCTTGCTTTGCAGTACAAACTCACTTTGGTAAAGATTTTTTCTATCTAATCAAAGCAATATCATTTACTTTAACTGATCGCGAATTTTATCACAACCAGCAGCCACCATGACGCACCCCGAAGGTGCCAACCCATTCTCACAAGTGTCGGGCTAATTAGCGGGAAACTTGCGAGCCCGTGGTACCTTTCTTATTTGCTACTATTATTTGCTACTGTGTAAAGGTCGACCTTAACTAAAATTATGGATATTTTCATAACCAATAATTTGACATGCACGTTCATTACTCATGACAAGTAAATTCCACAGTTTGTTAAGATGTCTTCGCTTTGCACTTTCGTGCCTGCAAAAAAAGCAGGGACGACAACCCTCGGTTCGGCATAAAACTAGTAACCAAGGGTTGTTTAGTTTCAGTTCTGCTACCAAACCAAAACCTGCTGTGTTTCGCCGTATGTACACTGTAGTGAAGAACCAGGTAAGCAATGTCTCAGGCGGATAGTAATCTCAGTCTTACGATAAATCGTCGTGATCTGGGTAATTACCTCATTGACAAAAACAAACCGGTAGTTCCTACAGGCACCTACGTTGCCCACGTGCCACCCCGAGGAGGTTCACAGCTCGGCAATATGAGATTCATATGATAATCATGATGCGATTGGTTTTTCCGAAGAAAGACCAGACATCACGAACATCATTCTAGAGTCCCAATTCGACACGTTGTTGGTGTGGTGTTGGATGAAATTCCGGAACATAATGTTGACACACTGAAGTTAACTCCACACTGTCTTGAGTTGCGTTTAGTTGTGTTGAGTTCTCGCTG
Organism: Dasysyrphus tricinctus; assembly: GCA_963921185.1. Classification (NCBI taxonomy): domain Eukaryota; kingdom Metazoa; phylum Arthropoda; class Insecta; order Diptera; family Syrphidae; genus Dasysyrphus; species Dasysyrphus tricinctus. The sequence goes on along the minus strand of OY992532.1, from coordinate 163,067,957 downwards.
GTGGATCCTTTGAAGACGTTTCCTAAGTCGTTGCCTGTGGGCATAAAGGTTTTGGATATACTGGGGAAGGTGCTAATATCTGTCCTTTGACGTCTTGGGCTGCTTTTGGTTATCCAATGCATTTGCAACAGCCAGTTCTAGACAGTCAATGGCTGTGTCAATTTCGATATTGTCCAGATTCCTGTTTACGGGTGGTAGCATTATGGTATCTTCAACCTCTCTTTGTAGCCTGTGTACATCCAGTCTCCTGTAGTTGATGTAGTTTTCTACTGGTTCTGTCTCTAGGAAGATGGGTTGCTGGAGTTTGATGCTTAGTTGGACAGCTTCATGGTCCGAGTCACTGGGTTCTATTGTGCAGGTGAAGTTGCTGATTTCTGGAAGAATATGAACAAAATTAGATGAAGAAATGAAGAAACCTAATGTTGATGGTGTTCTGGGGAAGGTTGGTTTGGGTTGTGAAATAACAACCAGTGAGTGCTGATCGCTGTTGGTATCCAGCCAGTCAGTAATAGCCTTTCCTTCGTTGGTGACAGCAGTATCCAGCCAAAGGGAATGCCTTGCATTGAAATCACCACCGATGAGTCCATAAGTGCTTCGTCTAAGGATGCTGTTGAGAATGTGAAGATCGCTGTGAATGTTTCTCTTGCTGGATTTGCATTTGAAGTACACGCTGATGATAGTAAGAGTCTCTGTTCCTAGTTGTATGGTGATTGCGGTGGCTTCGCTAGTTCTGAGACCTGAGATGATGGTTTCGGTGGTGTTGGGGGAAATCTTATTCTAATGTAGATAGCCGTTCCTCTACGGCCCTCATCCTTGTCCTTCCGAAAGGTTTTGAAGCCGACCATGTCAATATTGTTGCGTCTGGTGACGTTAGTCTCACTGATGAGTGCAATGTCCGGGTTGTTGTTCTCCATCCACAAGTTGAATGTCGTCCTCTTCTCTAGGCTGTACAATGAATTGACATTGTACGTCAGGATGCGGAGCTTCTTCAATTGCATATTTGGAACAGGAAGGTGGCCAGTGCCACGGACTTCTCACCTTCGCTAAGCTGAGCATAGTTCGGTGGAACTGCACTCCGAGCTTTTCCCATGACTGTGAGTAGGTCGGATCCAAAAATCCTTCGGACTTCGGTGTTTAAGTTCGTTGCTGGGGCTGACGTAGGATTGGTTGGTTTACTCCTTGGTGTTGCTGTCCGGGATGTGATCACTTTTGCTGGTGTCGTTTTCTGTTGTTGCTGTTGATTCGTGAAGTTTGCTGGTTTCTGTGATGATCCAGCGCCTTTCACCATTACTGCAAAGCTGACTGCAGGGCGGCTTACCAAGCATGCTGATTTGGCAGCAAATTCCTGCTGTGCCTTTTTTTCTGCTGACAGCCTGTTCCTTTCAGTGAGTCTTGCTTTGAAGGTTGGACAACCCTTGAAGCTGGCTGGGTGACCTTCTTTTTGGCAATTGGCACACCATACATCCAGTCCAGTGTTTTCCTTCCGTTGGCATTGTCCAGGCTCGTGGTCCTCCTTACACTTGACGCACACGTCCTGGCGTCCGCAGTTGGTGGCAACGTGTCCGAAACGCTGGCAGTTTCGGCACTGGACGATATCGTTGAACTTTAGGCGCTCCCAATACACCCTCCGGTTCATGACTAACGTCTTTGTGTAGACTTCGTTGATGTCACATGACTTCGACAGCTCTACCACAAAGTTTTTGTAGCTTTTCCCTTGCGCCTTCTTAGCTTTGAAATGGGATACCTTGATGACTGGAAGTCCTTCTATCCGTAGCTCATCCTCAACTTCGATGGCAGCATAAGAGTGATGGATTCCGTTTAGTAGAAGTAAATTCTTCCTATCCTCCCGTGGTGTGAAGGAGTTTTATTGGATCTTCCTCGATTTCAGAAAATTTTTGATGGTGTCAAAGCCAGGGGCCTTGTTTAGTTCACTGTATTGTCCTTGGTTGTCTTTGGAGGCTGTGCTGTGGTGGGCTTGGTGGGTGCTGATGTTGATGCTGGTGACAGTGTCTTTTCGGCTTCAGTTTGGACAAGCGTTGGAGCTTTAGACGGATTCTTTGAGGAATCCTTGTCAAGTTGGATGCGCTTTATTCCATTCTCCTTTTTTGGAAGCCTTGCTTGGTCTCTTCTGGCCAGGTAAGGGAGAATCGCTGGCGTCCTCTTCCGAGCTGGTGATCTCACTAAGATCCTCTTCGGTGGATGACTCCTCCAAAGTACTGGTGGTTGAAGACTCGTTGTCAGTTTCCATCGCTTCGGTATTCTTATTCTTTGTCGTTTGGATGTCTTCAATGACTTTATTGGGCTGGACAATGCTATTGAAAGACATTGCTAATCTGGCACAATATTCAGGTCCGAGGTCCTTGACGATCCGCTTAACCAATGCTTCAAATGAAGCAATTGCCGCATCCGGACTTAAAGGTTCCATTGCTGGATTAACCTTTTTCTTTATTTTTATTGTTTTATTAACACGGATTTAACACGCACAACACTATTTTAAGAAAACACTGTTAAAACACTTAATCCACATTAATCTTCAAATTAATTGCTGGGATAATCCCTTTTTTATGTTTGCTTGTGGGCAGTAAAATCAGGTAGCCCGCATGTGTACCTGAATTTTTGTCCTTTTTTCATTACTCAGGGTGGATTTTAATTTAAAATAAAATAAAACTCTTCCGCTGTATAACTGTTCGCGATGAGAGCACAAACGTGAATGATAATAGAACTATGCCAATTTACTAAGGTGTTTCTATTATCCTTTTATTTACATAACAATTGAATAAAACTACACATTGATAGCCAAAAACAATCAAATAAATATAAACTAAGTATTCCTGTGAAATTAATTGTTTTTGTTTTATTTATTTCATATCCAAATACCTACGATTTTTTTTATACATTTGACAGCTGTTTGGACTGTTCTCTTTCTTGGGCGTGTTCGATTGCTTGAATCAAATTAAGTTCCGGAGAAAGTGTTTGTGTACACTGTGCCAGGTTCTGTTATGATGAAATCTGAAACAAAAAACATGAGTTTCGATCCATTTTTAAAAGCTTCTCGACGAATTTTGTCGGTGCAAGGGTTATAGAACATAAGCATTGGTTTGCGTTCCTCGAAAGCAAACGAATTTTGAATTATCAATAAAAGTTTTTCAATTGAAATGTATGGTGACTTCACTCATTTGGTCTGTTTTGTTAAGGGATTTGACAGCAAATTCACTGACCGAACATTGTCGGTACTGCTTGGATCCTTAAAAAATGAGCTCGGATGGAGTTTTTATTTATTTCGGCACTTATTTTTTTTAGTTTATTTTTGTAAGTAAGGTGGAGATCACTTCTTGTTTTAATTCGTTTTGTTGTGAAAACCTAAACACATTTTCAGTCAACAATACAAACTAAATGCATTTATAATTTGTTTAATCTTTGCTTGCAAATAAGTGTGCTTTTGTAAATATTTGTATAGATTCCAAATAAATGTGGCTTGGAAAGAAAAACATTCTTCTTGCTCTTTGTTTGTACTTTGTCTGTGGTTGTTGCTTGTAGGAAATTTTGAACTCGATAAGGGAATTTTCTCTTCATACCTCTTGGTTTCGGTTCTTACTAAGGGCTAGTTTGTTCACACCTTGTCAACGTAAACCAATGATTATTCCAGTTGATTATCATTGAATGCGTTTGTTCGGAAAAATTTTAGACAGAGCATCCATGATTTGAGCACTTAATTGGAGAAATCACTAATTCGCCGATTCTGTTTGATTAGCACAATTTAATCAAATATTTCCTGGAATTTCGTTTGTTCATCATTGGTCATTCCTAATGCGTAGGTATAAAAAAAGACACAAAATCTATGAAATTCCTACGAACAAAGAACATGAATAAACATAAACCAAGCATCGTCCATATTGCAGGAAAAAAATAAACAATTTGATCTGACAGACTATAAAATGGAAACACTATTGGAAAAACTATGATTTATTAATCATACTGAAAATTGAGTGAACAAACACTCTCTGATTATCACAGATCCATAACTATGAGTTTAACAGAATCAGTGATAGTCTAATTGCAGACTTAACCCACTGTTAACAAACTGGCCCTAAGTATGGTGAATTTTGTACCTCACAACGATATGAAACGGCCAGAAAAATTCAGATTTGTGTGTGATGAGTGGTGAATATGTGATGCGGAGTGCTGTGTTGTATTGAAATTCCTTCTGTTTCGATTTTTATCTTTTTCGTATCGTACAAACTCCATTATGATACTTTGACATTCACAAATGTCAAAAAAGGAGTTTTTGGTTAGTTTTTGCAAGAACTGTCTCTGTTTTAGTCGTTTTAACTAGATTTTCTTAGGGCAGGTTGTACATCCGTGGTTTAGCATTTTTAACTCTCCGATTTCGGCGGATTAGTTGTGGTTCAAGTATGTGATAGTAGCGATGTATATGCTTCAACCATCGTTCAACGTTCGCAGTTATTCGGCCGAAAACAGTGGATTAAAATTTAAAAATATTTAAATTAAGCTAAAGTTAGTTACATGTAAAAAAGTTTACAAATCGTGACGTGGTTTCATACTAACATTAATCATCTAGTTATTTAAAAGAAAATGTTCGGGATCTTTATTTTTCATTGCTTCATAATCAAGAGCAAAGAAAAACCTGCTAAAATTTAGCTCCCGAACCCACCGCTACTTTTTTTTATAAATAAAACCGAGACTTTTTGTCCCCCTTCTTGGTGAAGAATTTTCATAGTGTTAATTTTCCTTAAACAGAACTTTTAGTCTGTCTATTCGTAGTTTGTCAACGCCCGAAGCTTGAAGCTACATTCCGTTTTGCAAATTTAAGGGTCGCGCTTTATGAAACAGATTATCGTAAAGTCGGTAAAAAGCCCGTCAAAGCGCGACCGACCGAACGCGAGATTGTGATTTGGCCATTAGAGACAACAGATTATGAATTTCTTTTCTTTTAATTTCAAGTTATCATATTTTTTTCTTAAAAAAAATACTTCCATTACGTAAGTAACTTGTCAAAAAGGAAAATCGTCGTCTCGTCGCGTCTTTTTTTTCAATTTTTCGAATCCTTGGCGTGACGTGACGACGAGAAACGCTTCATTGTGTATATCGTCGTATACTTTAATTGTTTGAAATTCGTTTGACAGCAACGACGGGATCTCGTCACGCTCACGTCTCGTTTCCTCGTCGCATTGTGAATCAGGCTTCAGAAAAGTTTTCTTCATCAAAGAAAAGACTGAAGTACAAGCATAATAGGCAAATTTTTGAGTTTGGTTCAAGCAGAAACTGGAGTGAAAGTGAAAGTCATACGAACAGATAATGGCCTGGAATTTACAAATAAAGTGTTTATAGCATTTTATCTCAGCATTGTGTATTGCATCAAAAGACCATACACACCAGAGCAAAATGGTCGCGCAGAAAGGGAAATGAGAACAATAGTTGAAGCTGCAAGAACTATGATTCATTGCAGAAACTTGGACCTTAATATTGTGATGCTTTTTTAGTTTCCAGCTGAGGTAGGTCAACGGGGTCCAGGGTCAATCGAAAAAAGTAGAAAAACTCGGCCAATAGATAGTTCAGAACTCCAGTTCCAAAGTATATTTATCAAATATGCAGGGTGTTCCGCTGCAACTGGTGATAGCAGGCCTTATGACTGCTCAGAAAAAAAATATAAAAAAAATATTTTTCTTGTGGTCTCCATGGTATAATTTATTTTCGAAAAATGTTAAAAAATTCGTGGTCTCCTAAAATACCTAATTACAACGGCCACCCATAAAGGATTCTTATTATTTTTGTATTTTTATAATATTCTTGAATAACAGTTCTAAATGATGGGTAGTAAATTTTAACACCAGCTGATGCATTTTTTGTGTTATAATTTTTTAAAATTATTTTTTTATTCAAAAATAATTCAATATTTTTTTTCACCAAAGTTTGAAAAATCATAAAGGGAAAAAAATGTATGAGAACATAGGTGGAAAATTTGATAAAAATTGGCCTGTTTAATTTACTTTCCAAAATGGTATAACACATGTTTGTGTCTACAACCATAATCAATAAAATTGGCATTTGATCTACTATAGTAGTTTTTTAACATTTTATCAGATGAAATTAATTTACTAAATTAAGTAAACACTACGACGACGAATGAATGACTAATATTGTTTTTTTAATTTTTATTGCATTTAAAAATAACCGTTCTTAAATAAAGGTAGTAACATGTAACACTAGTTGCTGGATTTTTTTTTTTAATAATTTTTTTAATTATTTTTTTAATAAAAAAATGATTAAATATTTATTTTCATCAAAGTTTGTTAGTTAATAAAAAAGACAAAAAACTGAAATCTTTCGTGGCAAATAATGTTAAAAAAATCTTCTTTTAATGTACTTTCCCAAATGGTAAATCACAAGCTTTTATCTGCAGCAATAACACATTAAATTGGCTTTTTATCTACTAGAGAAGATTTTTAACACTTTCTCAAATCAAAATTGACTTGTAATAAAATAGGCATTAAAATGCATAATAAAGTATTATTTGCAAATAATATTGTCAATTCTCTGTCATTACATAACGTATAACGTTGTTATACTGGCTTCGTCAATTAAACGCATTTTTGAATTTGATTAAATTAATACTGATTAAGAATGTCACAGTATACGCTACTGGAGTATGCAAATATGCATTTAATATACAATAACACACAATTTAGATCTTCGAGTTCATATAAAAGATAAATTGGCCGTATCAAAAGCAGCACTTAACTGTATGTGGTCAAATTTGTTCAACAACAACTGTATCGACCCAGCTTCTAAGTTTAAAGTGTTTGATGCTACAATCAAAAGTTGTTTTTGTTACGGCAATGAAGTTTATGGGTACAAGCAATTGGATGAAATTGAGTCTATTCAAAGATATTTTTTCAAACGGATATTTAAGCTTCCATCCAACACGCCTAATTATGCTATTCACGCTGAATCGGGACTGCCTCCAATGTTTTTAAGGAATTTAAAGGCAAATGCAGACTATTTAATCAAAGTCATGCAAAGATCGAATGACAATTTACAGAAACGAATTCTTTTAGTATCTTTACGGTGCAGATATACTCCTATTAAAGACTGGTATGAACTGGCATCAGCACATAATTTTTCTTTGAACCTTTGTTCGGATAGCCTAGAATCATGGAGAACAGATCTTTATGACATAATCTCTATCGTTGATGAGCGAATGTTCCAGACTTTTCTTGATCGGGCAAAGGAGTCTTTGTCGAGAACTGTATACAGTAAACTTAACCTTAGTTTGGGGGAAGCCAATTACTTTCGAGATGAGTTTACGGTGAGGGAGATGAGCCTGCTATTTAAAGCCCGTACGGAAATGCTAGAACTTAATTATAGGCCTCATAGGAGTGATATTAATCTTAACTGTACATTGTGTAACCTCAATGAAGTCGAAAATATCTTTCACTTCCTTGCAAGATGCCCAATCCTCCAAGAAATCCGACGACTTTATATTAACAAGAGTTCTCTTTCAGTAGAAGAATGTCTTAGTGTTTTGAATGGAGAGAGTGGTTGGAAAGTACTTATCGATTTTCTCTCACATGCGGTTTTATACAGACATACATATGTAAATTTACTTTAGACCAACACCACTATTAAATTTAGTACAATTTTGTTTTAGCTAAACTAAAAGCCTTTTTTTCCTCTGTAGCTGATATTGCAACTCTTTTATCTCAGCTTTTATTTAATTTTGTTTTAACTAAATTATAAATTATTTTTGTTTTTGCCAAACTAAAAGCCAACCATGTCAAATATATTTTATTAAAATACCTACTATATTTGAAGTATGTACGAGTATCGAAAATCATTAATTTCTATATTATTTTTGTTTTTGCTAAACTAAAAGCCAACCATTTTTAAAAATGTTTAATTAAAATACTATATTTGAAGTATATTCTAAAGCCATTAATTTATTTATTTTTTTGTTTTTGCCAAACTAAAAGCCAACCATTTCAAAAATGTTTTGTTAAAATACTATCTGAAGTATGTATTATAAAACCATTGATTTATTTATTGTATTTTTTTTTTTTCACGATAAACTAAAAGCCCTAAAATCCAATTCTATGTTTTCTTTTTATTATAATCAAAGTAATTTATATTATCCTGGCATTTTAAATTTTATATTATCCTTGTATTAATATAACCACTTGTAAATTAATTTTTTTTTTTTGTTTTTGGTTAATTTAGTATTTCTATGTATTTTCTTATCTCACAAATTGTTAAACTCAGAAAACTTACCGGCAGACGGCCAATGAGCCATGCTTGTAATTCTTTTTTTATACCCTTAAGTATCAATGTATTTGAAAAAAGCAATAAAGATAATAATAATAATAAAATAATAATATACGGGGAATGCAGAGGAAGCGCTAACGCAGCTGCAGCACTCTATAGAGAGCGATATCCAAATGCGCGACATCCGGACTATCGAGTGTTCATCAGAGTCCACCAATGTTTTTCAGAAGGACGAATGCCTGGTAATGGACTGGGCAGCACTAGCGGAGGACGTTTGCCGCGAGAAGAAATTGATGGTATTGTGCTGAATGCAATTGAAGCAGATTCAACTACATCAACACGGGAGATTGCAAGACGAACAGGGATCGCAAAATCATCAGTTCATAAGGTATTGCAAAAATATAAATTTCATCCTTTTCATTTCACGCGTGTCCAGACTCTGCTACCAAGAGATTTCCCCGCAAGAGTTATTTTTTGTCAAAAAATGTTGGAAAAAATTCACGAAGATCCGGAGTTCTTCAAAAAAATATTGTGAAGTGATGAGTCGTCTCTTAAAAGGGATAGATATTTCAATATCCATAATTTACATAGCTGGCAACTGGAAAATCCAAATTTAATGCGCGAGGACAGATCGCAGTACCAATTCAAAATCAATTACTGGGCAGGTATCCTGAATGGACAAATTATAGGCCCTTTTGAATTACCAGGCAACCTAGATGGTGATGGTGAAGCCTATCTTAATTTCTTGCAAACTAATTTGCCAACTCTATTGCATGAAGTGCCCGAGGAGCTAAGGAATTCAATGTGGCTTCAAAACGATGGATGTCCTGCTCATTATGCTGTAAATGTAAGGAGGTACTTGAATCGAACGTATCCCAACAGGTGGATAGGCCATCTGGGCTCAATTTTGTGGCCACCACGTTCGCCAGACCTAAATCCTTTGGACTTTTTCTACTGGGGGTGCTTGAAAGAAATGGTTTATACTAAACCAATTACATCCATTACAGAACTGCGTCGTCGTGTTCAAGACGCCGTCAAGGTAGCAAGGTATTTCATATACTCTAACAATATTTAAGGTCTTGAGTTTCAATTATGTGAACGAGCGCCTCACGACAATTCGCATCAAGGCTAAATTCGCCAACATCAGCCTGATATGCGCGCATGCCCCCACAGAGGAGAAAGATGACGACACCAAGGACGAGTTCTACGAGCTCCTGGACAAGACATATGAGCAATGCCCTAGCTATGACATTAAAATTGTCTTGGGTGATTTTAATGCCAAACTAGGAAGAGAAGACGTCTTTGGTGGCACAATCGGAAGATACAGCCTGCACGACACCACCTCCGATAACGGACTCAGGCTAATCGACTTTGCTGCGGGGCGAAACGTTGTGGTAGCTAGTACGCAGTTCCCGCATCTCGATATTCATAAGGGGACATGGCGAATTCCTGGTCAATCAACCGCCAACCAAATTGACCACATTGCGATCGACGCAAGGCACTCCTCCAGTATCAAGGATGTCCGAACGTTCCGAGGAGCCAACGTTGACTCGGACCACTACCTCGTTGTAGCAAAGGTAATGCTACGGATATCCAAGCCAAAGCCAAAACAGGGAAATACTGTCAGGAAGTTCAACGTCGGACGGCTACAGTCGCAAGAAATCGCCAGGTCCTTTTCCGATCGAGTCTCTCGCGCCCTCTTAACTAGTCCTTTGCCGCCAACTGCAAACATCGAGAACCAGTGGAAAAACTGCCAGGAAGCCATCAGAGATGCCGCCTCTGACGTGCTGGGCTTCGCACGACCACCACAGCGAAACCCCTGGTTCGACGAGGAATGCCGGCAAGTACATGCAGCCAAACAACAGGCATACAAAGCGGCGCTGCATAGAAGGACCAGAGCTGCTCGCGAGCTCTACGAGCAGAAGAGGAAAGAGGAACACAAGCTTCTCAGAAAGAAAAAGAAAGAGCATGAGAAGCGCGCGATCGAGGAATTAGAGGGATGCCACTGCAGGAATGAAGTTCGGAAGAAAAAGAACCTCCCAAGGTTACAAACCCCGAACCGAAGCCTGCAAGGACGATCAGGGGAACATCGTGGTGGAAACGCAGTCGGTGCTGAGGATATGGAAAAATCATTTCTGCAAATTGTATAACGGCGATGACGAACCGAATTCCGCTACCATGCAAATTGCACCATTCAACCTGGACGACGTAGGCCAACAATTCCGTCCACCCGATCTTGACGAAGTGAGGATAGCCATATCTAAACTTAAGTCCAATAAAGCTGCTGGAGCTGATGGCCTTGCGGCTGAGCTATTCAAAGCGGCTGGCGATGAATTGGTTAGGAGTATGCACCAGCTCATCTGTAAAATATGGTCGGAAGAAAGCATGCCCGATGAATGGAACCTCAGTATTGTTTGCCCGATCCTCAAGAAAGGCGATCCTCTGGACTGCACCAACTACAGAGGCATCAGTCTTCTTAATATCGCCTACAAGATCTTCTCTGCCGTACTTTGTGAACGCCTGAAGCCATTCGTCAACAACCTGATAGGTCCATATCAGTGTGGCTTTAGGCCAGGGAAGTCCACCATCGACCAAATATTCGCACTACGGCAGATCTTGGAGAAAACCCAGGAGTTCCAAATCGATACCCACCACCTTTTTATCGATTTCAAGGCCGCGTATGACAGCATCTATAGAGACGAGCTATATAGAGCAATGTCTAGTTTTGGCATCCCTGCCAAACTCGTCCGTTTGTGCAGGATGACGATGGAGAATGCACGCTGCTCCATCAAGGTCGGCAAAGACCTCACCGACACCTTTGATGTCAAAAAAGGTTTTAGGCAAGGCGACGCGCTGTCATGCGACTTCTTCAACATCGTTCTTGAAAGAATAGTGCAAAACTCTCACGTCAACACCAGAGGCACAATCTTTCAAAAGTCCGTCCAATTACTCGCTTACGCTGACGACATTGACATAATCGGACGAACAAAGCGTGATGTTAGTGGTGCTTTTGTGAGCATTGAGAAGGAAGCCAAGAAGATGGGTTTAACGGTGAATGAAAGCAAAACAAAATATATGCTGTCCACAAGAAAGGACACCCAACACGGACGTCTCGGACAGAACGTCACTATAGACAGCTATAATTTTGAGGTAGTCAGAGACTTTGTCTACCTAGGATCCGCTATAAACTCAGCGAACGACACCAGCGCTGAGATCAAACGAAGAATTACTCTTGCCAATCGCTGTTTCTTTGGGCTAAGAAGGCAATTGAGAAGCAAAGCCCTCTCTCGAGCAACTAAACTGTCCCTGTATAAGACGCTTATCATCCCGGTCCTGATGTATGGTGCAGAGGCATGGACACTGCTAACAGTGGATGAGAACGCGTTAGGCTGTTTTGAGAGGAAAATTCTCCGGGTGATTTTTGGTCCCGTCTGCATAGATGGGGAATGGAGAAGAAGATACAACAACGAACTGTATGGGCTGTACAGCGACACCAACCTAGCCACAAAAGTGAAAAGCCAACGACTGAGATGGCTGGGTCATCTAAAGCGAATGGACACCAATGCTCCGGCCCGGAAAGTCTTTGAATCCAACCCCGTGGGACAACGCAGTAGAGGTGGACAGCGTAAAAGGTGGCGCACGCAAGTGGAAGAGGACCTCAACCAACTTGGCGTGCGAAACTGGAGACAGCTAGCTAGAAACCGAGCCGGCTGGAAGAAGCTTGTTGGTTGAGGCCCTGGTCCACCCCGGACTGTAGCGCCACCTTAAGTAAGTAAGTAAGTAAGTAACAATATTTAAGGTCTTACGATAAGCTAACACAGTACTTCATATACACTAATGGTGGGATCAGTTCCCTAGCCTTGTACGGAGCTAAAGACGGCGAAGGTTGGGATAGAGTCCCTAGTCTTAGGCCATGACAAAGCAATAATAAACGGTGGATAGCTGAGACGGCGACAGTTGGGATAGAGTCCCTAGTCTGCAGCGATAATATCGTTGGAAGTTAAGACAGCAAAGTGTGGGATAGCGTCCCTAGTCTTAACTATGACGGTGGAGAAGCAAGGCTTAGACAGCGAAGGTTGGGATAGAGTCCCTAGTCTAAGCTAGCGATGAGGATGTTAAGACAGCGAAGGTTGATATAGAGTCCCTAGTCTTAACTACGGCGGCGGAGGAGAGGAGGCTTGGACAGCGAAGATCGGGATAAAGTCCCTAGTCTGAGGTAAGAAGGTTAAGACAGCGAAGGTTGGGATAGAGTCCCTAGTCTTAACTACGGCGGCGGAGTAGAGGAGGCTCAGACAGCGAAGATTGGGATAGAGTCCCTAGTCTGAGGTAAGGAGGTTTAGACAGCGAAGGTTGGGATAGAGTCCTTAGTCTTAACTTCGGAGGTGGAGGAGAGGAGAGGAGAGTGGGGGTATTTAGCGGCAAAAAGCCAACAAAAATTTGAAGCTACTAACCGGTGTATTAAGCCAGCAGTGTGCTTCGAATTAGTAGAGGAAGTTCACCAATTATGGAATACGCTCCTAATATGGATAGTACTATATTTTGAAAACTACGTAATATTTTTACCTGTTTATTTCAGGTAAAGCTTTCTTTTCATGCGCATATTCGTTGTTATTATCCTTGTGGAAAGTGATCTTTGTAGACATGAGCAGTTATTAAAAGTAGTGTTTTGGTAAAGTGCGTAACAAATTATTAAGAGCTTATTTTTCTTATATTTTCGTATCGGTTCAAGCTTAAACATATTTTTTGTTCCGTGTTATAAGGAAAAAGCTCAACCTTTGGGATAACTTAAATTATTTAGGTGAGCTCAGTTAAATAATAAGTAAATTTAAACATAGTTAAGTCAGTCTTCATGTTCCTAATATGGAATATCAGTATGTTCTTAATATGGAATAGTATTTCATATTGAATAGTATTCCTAATATGGAATAGTATTCCATATTGGGAACCACCTTAAATATTTGTTTAAATTTGTACAGAGGTTGTATTGTAAATAATCAGATGACACCAAAAGAAAAAGCATAACGTCCGTGACAAGGCGGATATGGTGAAAGCCATAGCAGCCATCAACTCAAAATAAATGGGCTTCAAGAAAGCTGCAAAAAATTTTCATGTTACCCATACAAATTGTTTCAATTTTTTCAATAACTTTTGACCTCTTGCATTCACTATTGCTCTGCCACAGAATTTCATAGATAATTTTATTTGTATTTTCTGCACATAAATTAAATTACCACATATATTATGGGGAAATCCTTAGTGGTCCATATTAGGATCACTTTTTGAAATATGCTCATTTTGTGTTTTTGTACCTTTTAATTTATAAATTTTGTTTTGATAATTTGTTAAAGTTCTACTTTTGTTTGAAAGCAAGAGCTATTTAAAAGACCGAAAAAAGTTTAATTTTTTTGTGTTTAAAATTGAGTTTATATTTATTTCTATAATCGGTACGCTTCCTCTACGAAACTAATGTTATGCGAGTTGGGTTGGGTTGGGTACACTAAATTGGTACTTCAACACGGTGGCAAGACGATTCTGTATTTCGATGAAATTTCGACCCTACCATGTCAACTTTGCTGCCAATAGTAAATGTGGATTGTAACACCGCAAAAATAATTCATTTTCCCAGCGGGAAATATTGTCCTCAACGAAATTTATTGCTGAAATAATCAATGAATTCACTTGCCAAATCATAAGAGAAACGACATGCAATGATTTAGTAGGTGAAGAGTAATGCAAAGTTTCCTCAGTTCGTAGCTTTGATTTCACTTTCTGCTTTGTGTTTATGAAACGACCCTTTATTTCGGTGAATTTAAAAGGGAAATGTAGGTATGTGATGAAAAATTTGTGGAAAAGTAATGTACAAGATCATCAGTTCATTGTTTGAATCCACTCATCTGCTTGGTAAAGTGTTCATGGCGAGAACAAAAAAAAAAAACAAATGTGAGTGAAACTCATGGGGAATTGTAATCGATGATTCCAACGATGAATAGTAATGCACAAAGTTGCTTATAATTTTTTGCCAACTATAAATTCTCATTTTGTTGGATACAGTTCACAGTGACTTTCTGTAAAAAAGTCCATGTAAGACGAACTGAAGTCAATAGAAATTGCGTTTGCCGAAACGCCAAACATTTTTGATTTGAAATGGAAACAGCTTTTTGGTTTGTTTTCATATTAAAATAAAGGGTGCATTACCGATGGGATTTAGTAAACAATGCAAATGGGAGGATTTTATTGATGAAAAAGAAACTACCGCTAACCTGGTGATTTCATAACTGAATTTTCATTAGATTTTTCATCGAAATTATTGAAGTGATGAATAAGCTAGATACCCGTATGTAGTGAATTCACAGATTAAGCAATCACCATGTTTTTCATTACCTGGGTCGGTGAATAAACAACTTCCATTGAAGTAGTGAATTCGTTAGTGAATTTTCATCGGAAAAGTGGCATGTGCTTCCTGCCAATGACACGCCCATGTTAAATTCATCAAAGGAATAAGCTGAAAAGTGGCAGGTACAGCTTCCATTCCTCAAAGAAAAAGCAGGTTTTTCCTCAATGAATTTTTTAATTTTTCCCGCTGGGTTCTGACGTCTCGTCAACCACCAGTGTGTGTCCTCTTTTGCATTTTTGCGTGGGCGCCGCAGGATATGCAATGCTTTTGGGTGATTGGCTGCTGACGTTTCGTAGCCAGCGGCAACTCCCAGCGGGAAAAATTAAAAAAATCATTGAGGAAAAACCTGCTTTTTCCTTGAGGAATGGAAGCTGTACCTGCCACTTTTCAGCTTATTCCTTTGATGAATTTAACATGGGCGTGTCATTGGCAGGAAGCACATGCCACTTTTCCGATGAAAATTCACTAACGAATTCACTACTTCAATGGAAGTTGTTTATTCACCGACCCAGGTGATGAAAAACATGGTGATTGCATAATCTGTGAATTCACTACATACGGGTATTTAACTTTTTCATCAGTTCAATAATTTCGATGAAAAATCTAATGAAAATTCAGTTATGAAATCACCAGGTTAGTGGTAGTTTCTTTTTCATCAATTAAATCCTCCCATTTGTATTGTTTACTAGATCCCAACGGTAATGCACCCTTTATTTTAAAATGAAAACAAACCAAAAAGTTGTTTCCATTTCAAATGAAAAATTTTTGGCGTTTCGACAAACGCAATTTCTATTGACTTCAGTTCGTCTTACATGGACTTTTTTACAGAAAGTCACTGTGAACTGTATCCAACAAAATGAGAATTTATAGTTGCCAAAAAATAATAAACTACTTTGTGCATTACTATTCATCGTTGGAATCATCGATTACAATTCACCATGAGTTTCACTCACATTTTTTTTTTTTTTTTTTTTTGTTCTCGCCATGAACACATTACAAAGCAGATGAGTGGATTCAAACAATGAACTGATGATCTTGTACATTACTTTTCCACAAATTTTTCATCACATACTTTTCCCTTTTAAATTCACCGAAATAAAGGGTCGTTTCATAAACACAAAGCAGAAAGTAGAATCAAAGCTACGAACTGAGGAAACTTTGCATTACTCTTCACCTACTAAATCATTGCATGTTGTTTTTCTTATGATTTGGCAAGTGAATTCATTGATTATTTCAGCAATAAATTTCATTGAGGACGATATTTCCCGCTGGGCTGTGTCCTCTTCTCGGTGATATCATTGAGTTTTTATACATAGAGGAATCAAGATGGTTTTAAAACCTTCCTCAAAGGTGGCGTAAGTGTCTTCACTTTCAACTTTATGAGTGGAAATAAGAATTTGTTTTCGTTATTCCTTGTTTTCACTCATTTGTTGGAAGGGCGAGCGAAATGTTTGATTTTGAGGAGAATGATGATGAACGTAGTTTGTGCCTTGTTTTTTTATATTTTCATGACTGAAAGCAGAAAATATCTGCAGCGGGAATAATGACTTTAAACTAATCGGAGTTGGGTATCTAACTTTAATTATTTTGTATTTTAAAAGTAGGTAGGATAGGTAGGTATGTAAGTAGGTATGAAGGTATGTAGGTATGTAGGTATGTACAGTGGTGGCCATAGAATTAGAAACAACAATTCTAAACGCACTTTATCAACCATAATATTTTTTGTAAGCACCAGCGTGCGTGGCTTGTGTCGTTGGTCTTTGACAGGTGACATGTTTGTTCTAAATATGTGTTTCCTTGAACGCGAACAGTTTATAAAACACCGTTATTTTAGAAAATTAATTTATAGTCGACATTTTTGCTGGACACGAAATTAGAAACGACAAAAGAATTGGTAAATTTAAAAATAAAGAAAATTATTATCAATGTGAGTTGATTGTTTTCAGTTTTTTTTTTTGATTATTTTTATAATATTAATATTAATTAATTAAAAATATAGCTACGAAATGGGCAAAAATAAGTCTTGTAGTCCAGAATTCCGGGAGCTCATAGTGCAGTGCTATCAAAACGAAAACGAGTCAATTGTTTCCATAGCAAAAAGATTTAGTTGCTTGAAAAAGATGGTATTTGATGCTATTCAAGTCAATAAAAAGACTGGCAGCTTTGAAAACCCAAAAAGAAAACCAAAAGGTCGAAAATCCACGCCAAAAGAGGACAGATTGATATGCCGAATTAGCAAAGCTGATCCTTTTTTGACTTCTGCAAATATAAAAGAGGTTGTTTCGCCCCAATTGGGTCAAGAGCTATCAGCTAGAACCATAAGGCGCCGACTTCTAGAACTTGGGCCACGTGGATGCATTGCCAGGAAAAAACCACAAGTTTCCAAAAAGAATTTGAAGAGGCGTTTGAGGTTTGCTAAGCTTCACGCAAATAAAGCCATGGGATTCTGGAAAAACATACTTTGGAGTGATGAATGCAAATTTAACTTGTTCGGGTCAGATGGTAAAGTGTATGTTAGACGCCCTCAGAAGAAGAAATTGGATCCTAAATATACTATAAAGACCGTTAAGCATAGAGGAGGAAACATAATGGTTTGGAGTGCGTTCTCGTGGCATGGAGTTGGCCCCATAGTAAGAATAAATGGTCGAATGGACCAACGTATTTATAAATGCATCTTGGAAAATGTCATGGAGCCTTATTCATTTGCACACATGCCCATTAGTTATGTTTTCCAGCACGAAAACGATCCAAAGCATATAGCACGGATTGTTAAGCAGTGGTTTTTTGATACAAAAACTAATGTTTTGGATTGGCCCACCCAAAGTCCAGACTTGAATCCTATCGAAAACTTGTGGGCAGACGTGGAGAGAAGGCTAAAGTTCAAGAACCCAAAAAATTCTGAGGAACTTTTTGAAAATATAAAGGAGGTCTAAGAGAGTATACCCCATCAAGATGCCGCGCCTTGGTAGAAAGTATGCAGGCAAGATTAGCTGCAGTGACAAAAAATAAGGGATTCCCTACAAAATATTAATTTTTCATCGAACATTTTTTATGAAATACCAATTTTTTCTTTGCGTTTCTAATTGTATGGCCAGGTGTGATTTGGGTTAAATAAATAATATTAATTTTCTACTGTAAGTGTCACGCTTTTATTTTTTATAAAATATTCAGAAGTTTACTATATGTCATGGTCTATTAAAAGAACCACTAACCAACCTCAACAAATTTCCTAAAAAAAAGTTATGCAATTTAACATTGTTACAAAATTCTTGTTTCTAATACTATGGCCACCACTGTAGGTATGTAGGTATGTAGGTATGTAGGTATGTAGGTATGTAAGTATGTAGGTATGTAGATAGATATGAAGGAATACTTTTTTAATGTGGATATGTGATTTTTGTTTTATTTAGGTTTGTAGTTAATAGAAGAATAGAATCTTTATTGTAGCTGAATTTGTATAATTTTTTCTTAAAAACTAGATTGCACAATTTACAGAGATATGGCTATTGACTACCTTACTACTGAAAAAGCTTATAACATTTTTATTTAAATTAATATCACAGATTTAAAACGATTTTGTTGAAGGAAAAGCTACTACAAAAAACCTTCATTTAATTAAGAAAACAATTTTTCCATTAGGAGAGAGAAGTGGGGCCGAGATTTTACAAGTAAAGATGTTGTTTACATTTTTATTTAAATAAAACAATAACAAATAAATAGGTACATATATATTTACATATATATAATTTTTATATCACAGAAGTAAATTAATAAATAAATAATAAAATAGATGAATAAATAAATATATAAATAAATAAATAAATAAATAAATAAATAAATAAATAAATAAATAAATAAATAAATAAATAAATAAATAAATAAATAAATAAATAGATAAATGAATAAATAAATAAATAAATAAGTAAATAAATAAATAAATAAATAAAGAAATAAATAAATAGATGAATAAATAAATTTATAAATAAATAAATAAATAAGTAAATGAATAAATAAGTAACAACAAAAACAAATAAATAAATAAATAAATTAATGAAAAGATAAATAAATGAACAAACACAAATAAATAAAACATTTTTTCAATTTTATCACAGTACCTATGCATAGAATAAATAAATTTATAAATAATTAAATGATTAAATAAATAAATAAACAGATAAAGTATATTGAAAAATTAACAAACATATATGGAATAGAAAATAAATAATTTAGTAAATAAGAAAATAAAATTTACAACACCTTAATTTGCTAGGTTTGAAATGAGATTATTGTCAGAAGAAGCGCATGAAAAGTTGTAACGTTCATATAATTTAGATATTCGCATTTTAACATATTCGATGTTTGCTTCTTCGTGAAGGTATTCCGTAGAATAATGCCAAGGGAGATTTAGCATCATTTTTAATATTTTATTCTGCATTATTTGCAATCTACGAATATGACTTTGAGCGCATGTTCCCCATACTGGAGAACCATATAGCATTATGCTTTGGAATATTACTTTAAATATAAGCAATTTGTTGCCTACACTCATTTTTGACTTGCGATTTATAAAAGGATACAGAGTTTTTATAGCAATATTCATTTTATTTAGGGTTTCCTGAATATGCAAATTAAAAGTCAGAGTTTTATCTAGGTGTACCCCAAGATACTTAGCACGCGATTTCCATTCCGTCGGAACCCCATTCAACTGAAGCCTGTTGCCTGGCAAGTTGCAGGGTTTTCTTTTCCTTGTAAAAAAGAGAGCCTGTGTCTTGGAAGCGTTTAATTTTATTTTCCAATCCTCGCAGTACGATTGAACTAAATTCAGTGCAGATTGCAGATTGGTTTCAATCAAGGAACCAACTGAACCTGATGAGTAAATGCACGTATCGTCCGCAAAGATTGCCGTCTTACAGTTTTGGGGTATAGGAAAATCATGTGTGTATATAATATATAAAAATGGTCCAAGGACGGAGCCTTGGGGTACACCTGCAACAATTTCAATGACATCGGAATACCAATTATTTACGGAAACTTTGAAAGTACGCTTAGTAAGAAAAGATGATATAATTTTTACTATGAAAAGTGGAAAGTTCAAGGTAAACAGTTTATGAATAAGCCCTTCGTGCCAAACCGAATCAAAAGCTTTTTCAACGTCAAGGAAGACCATTCCCGTACTCCTTCCTAAAATAAGACTACTTTTAATGTCTTTAGTTATCCTATCAACTTGGTGCACAGTACTATGGTGTCTTCTAAAACCGAATTGTTCTTGTGGCAATATATTAAACTGTTCAACGTGTGAAACTAATTTATTTTTTATTATTTTTTCTAAGCATTTGCTTAGGGAACTTAACAAACTTATTGGCCTGTAACTGGATGGTAGGCAAGCATTTTTGCCTGGCTTTGGTATTGGGATAATTTTTGCCATTTTCCACGCATTTGGAAAATATCCAAGTTTGAAACATCCATTAAATAGGGTTGTTAGGTACCTAACGCCTATTTTAGGTAGGTTTTTTAAAAATAAATTTTTGATCCCATCAAATCCAGGAGATTTTGTATTTCTAAGGGCTCCTAAAATAATATTTATGTCGTAAGTGGAAACTATATCATCCGTTAATTCAATGGTACTTGTGTTTAGCGCTTCAATAGATTGAGAAACATTCCTTTCTATACATCTGTTTCTATTTACGTTACTGGCAACTAAGTGGTTTGTGCAAAACTCACGAGCTAAGGCACTTGCTTTTTCCTCGTTGGTAAGCAAGACTGTACTTCCTAGCTTAAAAGCCGGAATATGAACCTTTTTCTTTTTTATAACTTTCATTATGTTCCAAAAGGGCTTACTTCTTTTGTCTAAACCTTGAAGTTTATGGTTCCATGTTTTGTTTCTAAAATCAGAAATCGATGATTTTATAATTTCGTTCAAAATTTTCATTTCAGAGTAGTAGAATTGATTTCTTGTCCTAATCCATAGAGTTCTATATTTATTTCTAACTTTTATTGTTTCGACTATTTGCGCTGGAAGGATGTTACCATTACTTCGGCGTTCTATTATTTTTGGGACAGATTGATCGATGCTTTCTAGTACAGTTTCTGTGAAAGTTGTCACAGATTCATCGATTTGAGTGGTATTTAAATCATTTAAACTAACAACAGGTCTTTCTCTTAATTTTTGTCGTACTTTACTTTTGAATCTCTTCCAGTTAGTGTTTTTAAAGTCATAAACAATATTGCATGATTCTATAGGGGTAGAGCTGATATCTATTACAACGGGTAGGTGATTTGAACTAAGATCATTTATTACGTTAGGTTGGGTAAAAAGTTCAGGATGGTTAGTAAGGAATATGTCCAATGTGGAAGGGTTTGTTCGGTTATTAGGGGGAATACAGGTAGGATGGGGGGGATATAAAACGTTAAATGGATGTCTTGAGTTCAAATCTGACAGTATATTGCCCCACGCATTAGCTCGGATACAACCCCAGTTTCTATGCCTACAATTGAAATCTCCACCAACTAGAAATATGTCATTTGGTGTGACTAGTAGGTTTGTAGTTAGTTCATTTCCTTTAAATGTAGTATAAATATTTAAATGCATCCTCAATTTGAACAAAATAAAAAAATGTATGGGTCGCTGGTGCGCGGATAGATAATTTCTCGTAGGTAAATGAATTGCAATTTGCAATTTGTCATTATATGCTAAAAGATTCGTTTAAAAAGCAAGTGCGAACGCATAGTTTTCATGTAGGTAGGTAAGGTATGTATAGTACGGTAGGTACTTACATGTAAAAAAAAGAATTCCATTTTTGGAAATTGGACATACAAAGGTATGCATTTATAAAATTAAAATTTAAGTTAATTTTAATTGAATCGTTTATTTTGATAAGGAGGAGACAGGTCAATTTTGGGAAGTTTTAATACCTATCAAATTTTGAAAAAGGTTATAGTTCCAGCACCACTCTTCCGCAGGATTTTGTCCAGGGGGTAGACACCAACCGAATTTGGAGATATAAAATTTTCGAAAAAAAATATTTTTTTATATGCAATATTATTAGAATTTTTGTATAAATAATTTAATCCTAGCCCGTTTAGCCACTAATGATAAAATTAAAAATCCAAAATAACGTTCGATAGGAGTTGATAGTTATCCAGCGCAAAATTATTTTATATTTAATAGTATAGACCGTACAAAATGAGATTTTTTTCCTCGGGTTTTTAACATTAATTTGTATTATTTTTTAAAATATTGTGAAGAATGTTAACAACTCGTTATAAACCAAGTTTAAAAAAATTCTTTTTGAATATACATTTTGAGTTCTCAAAAAAAATTTGTAATATATTTTTTTTTTTTTTACACTATCAGATCTTTGCCGAAGAGAGCTTAGTACAAGCAACATCTTGCGACCAAAGAATTGCCAAACACAAATTAAGTGCTTATCAGGCTCATCACTTAGTGTAGTGTTAGTAGTTAGTAAGCAACAAACTACTTAAAGACATACACTTTACAAAATAAAATAAAATTAAAAATAATAATTATAAAATAACAAATAAAATGACATTGAAAAAATTAACAATTACAAACATTTAAGAGCGTGGTACACTGGTCTTCAATGAAGCTTTGAGTCTATTCTTACTTATATTAAAATCAAAAAAATTAGAGTTCATATTCAGAATGTTGCACATGCGGGTAAAAGGCTCATGCATTCCATAATTGGTACGGTGTTGAGATATATGCATTAGTTCTAGACTACGAGTGTTGTGACCTCCACCATGGTAATTAAGGCTAGTACAAGATAATAAATCAGGTGCATCAATAACGCCCGTTAAAAGTTGATGAATAAATACAATATCATTATTAATTCTCCTTTGTGCCAAAGTTTGAATCTGAAGAAGCTTAATCCGGTGTTCGTAAGGAGGAAGATTATAAGGATCGGACCACGGTAGTCCTTTCAAGGCGAAACGTATAAAATTACGCTGTACTGCTTCTAGTCTATTCTTATGGACATCGTAAAAAGGAGTCCATACCTGTGATGCGTATTCAAGATGAGGGCGAACAAGACTGTTGTAGAGAGCGAGGGTAACATAAGGATCCTGAAATTCCTTCGACCAACGTTTAACAAACCCTAACATAGAGTTTGCCTTGTTGACGATTAAATTGATATGCTTCGTAAAATCAAGATTAAAAGTAAAATGAACCCCTAGGTCTTTGAAACTATCAACACGACGCAATGTGTGCTGCGATATTTCATAATCAAATGAACTAGGAACTTTTTTTTTAGAAAAAATGATCGCCTGACATTTAATAGGGTTGAGATTTAAACCGTTTTTACTACACCAAATAACAAAACTGTTAATATCTTCTTGCAAAAGTAAACGATCACTCACAGATTTGACGCTTTTGAAAATTTTCATATCATCCGCAAAAATTAGAATTTCACTATAACGTATATAGAGGGGTACGTCGTTGATAGCTAAGATAAAAAGAAGTGGGCCCAAATGACTACCCTGGGGAACTTCAGATTTGGCAAAGAAAGGGTTGGAGACAGAGCTCCTAAATCTAACTTGATAGGATCTATTATGGAGATAAGAAGAAACCCAATTGATGAGTTTAGGAGGGAAGCCAAATACCTTTAACTTAAACGTGATGATGTCATGTGAAAGTTGATCGAAAGCCTTAGAAAAATCTGTATAGATGCAGTCGAGTTCTTGACCATGTTCCAACGCAGTTGAGCACTGGTTTAAGAATGCAAGTAAATTGGTTATCGTCGATCGCTTTTGCATGAATCCATGTTGTTGATTACAAATTATATTCTTACAGTTGAATGTCAAACTATCGCACATTACTTGCTCAAAAAGCTTAGGAATGCAAGATAGCTTGGAGATTGGCCTGTAATTGCATATATCAGCTCTGTTACCCTTTTTAAAAACTGGTGTAATATATGCTTTTTTCCAAATACTTGGAAATTTACCGGAGCTAAGTGATAGGTTAAACAAATGAAAAAGAGGGGGTGCTAATATTGATTTACATTTCTTCAAGATTATTGGTGGGATGCCATCAGGTCCAGACGAGTAATCATCATGAAGTAAGGACATATAATGTAAAATTTTTTCGATTATAATTGGGATATTATTGAAGGTAGTTTGTGGGCAGTCTTTTAAGTAGAGAAAAAAGTTCTCATCAACATCGACAGGGGTATCAACGAAAGACTGGCGAAAGTTGTTAGCAAACGCATCACAAATATCCGGAGGACTATTTAAAATAATATTATTATAAGTAAAATTGACTGGATAGCCATCAGATTTCCTTTTCAAGTTAACGAAATTCCAAAAACTTTTGGGGTCAAGCTTAAGGGAACTTTCCATTTTTTTGAGATATTCAGCGTATAAATGATTGGAGAGGTTTTTAAACTCATCAAACAAGGAAATATACAATTCTCGGTCCTCAAGGGACATACTTTTTATGAAGTTCTTCCAAGCTCTGTTTCTTTTATTACGAAGAATTTTGAGTTCTTTCGTATACCATGGATGGCAAAAGCTAGAGTATTTGGGTATTTTGTGTGGAACTATGTCATTAATACAGTTTTAAAAACCCAAAACAGTTTTTAAAACCCAAAACAACTTAACGACCTCCTTTACCGGTATCGAGATCATCGAAAGTCATTAGATAATTTTTTTTTGGGATACTATTAAGTTTTTTTTATTTGTGGGGTAGTTTTTTAGAATATGTGAAAAAAATGTATGGCATAGATACGTTACGCTAAAACTAAATTTGGTTCTAACAAAACTAAGTGTAAAATTCAAATTTGTACAGAAGAATCAGCTATGTATTTTTTTGAAAACAAAGAATCAGAATTGAATTCGATTTCGAGAAAATTATTAAACAATTTGGAAATTCTACATACAATTTCGATTTTCTTGTTTAAAATGAAAGTTTTATTTATTTCTAAAAATTAAATGCCTAATCTTAAGACTATGGTTTTTCACTACGCCATGACGCGACGATGAGTTTATTGGGCAAGCTCGTCGCCATGGCATGCGTAGTGAAAACTTGCAATCTTAACAGGCTCTATTGATTGTGTCGTCACACAGAAAATGAGATAGCTAGATACATTGTACAATGTACATTACATGTTCCTGTTTATACATAGAAAAGAGAATGGACCGGTTAAGCTTCCTATACAACTATTTATATGTTTGTGTTGTTAAAATTTCTTGTGAAAAAATAGCTGATACAAAACAATTCAAGGTATTTATCTGAAGTTTACTGAAATTTTCAAGTAAGCTAGATAGTTTTGAAGATAGAATAATAGTCGAACGCAAGGAATGGTTCTTTGATGCACATACTTTTTTATGAAACAACTAGTTGCAAGGTTATCCATTATTTACAGGACACCCTGTATATTCGGCCTGATCCAGAGGCAGAGTGGGGCAAACCCTGAACTCCGCCTAAAATTGAAAAAAAAAATATGTAAATAGCATGGTATTTCCCAGAGCCAGGGGGAGGCAAGTACCCCCCTTGCCCCCGCTCCCCTCCGGGCGCCTATATCTAGTGGATGTTTTTTAAGAAAGTAAAGAATTTAACCAGCCGTTTATTTGCAGTAGTGAATTAAGTATTTGGATGCAGTTTTGGCACAATTTAAAAAAATCAAATGTTTTTGTCCTGCAATTGAATAGGTAATTTGCTTCTTATATAAAGTGTTCCAACAAAAAGTGGAACAAACAACAAATAAAAATCTCTTTCTGTTAATTTTGAGGTTTGTTTGGAGTCACAACCTTTTTTATGACATTTTTTAGGAGTTTAATCTTTAATTTGTTCATTTTATCAAATTATCCATTTTCTGGGCTAAAAAAACATAAATAAAATGCATGACTGTGTCACACAAAAGTGGCTTAGAATTTAAAAAATTGTTTATGGGTGTTTCCATCGTTACGGGTGTGACAGTAGTGATACTCAGATTTTGCAATAATATTCCAAATTAATTAATTTTTACAAGAAATCTACAAGTAGGGCTGCCAGATTGTTCTCTAAGCTTGGTACAAATAGATACAATAAACGAAAATACTGTGATTTATTTATTTGGTCCTGTACAAAGTAAATAAAATCGATATACCTACACTAAATACTGGGTGTTTTGCATAAGTTTTGATAAAAAGCAATATTTTTTTTTTCTAGAGATACTCTATACACTCCTCGTCAACTGAATACGCACAAACATTTTTTAATATACTTTATCCATTTTTTCCAAACAGTGATGGTTATTATGCCATCTGTTGATGCTAACTATTCCCTTAAGATGTTAAGCAGATAATTCCGAAAGAATTATCCAAAAACAACCGTGAGTTTTTCTTCAACCACTTGCAAAGTGTTTTATATGCAAAGTAGGAGTTTTTTTTTAATTCAAATGAATAGGTACAACGCCATTTTCTTCGTTGTTTATAAGTTTTTTGGAGTGCTTGACAGTTTAAATTAACGATTTTAGTGTTTTCAGTAAAATTTAATTCTTGATTTCAAATTTTAAGAAAAATGGGTAGATCTACGTGTCTTAACAGTGTTGAAAAAGCTAAAATCGATTTACTTAGAGACCAAGGCCTAACTGGACGTGCAATAGCTGATAAAGTTGGCCGAAGTTTTAATGTAGTTTATTCTTACTTGAAAAATAAAGATGCATACGGCAAAAACATGAAGGGAGGCAAGAAAACAGCAACAACAGCAGCTGAGAGACGAAGAATTTTAAGATATGCATCAAATTCTTCTGATTCTGTGGCAAAAATAAAACAAAAAGTCGGCGTAAACGCAAGTTGCTCAACAGTATTAAGAGTAATCAACAACTCAAGCCTTCTTAAACGAATGAAACTTAAGAAAAAACCACCACTTGACGAGAGACGGAAAATGTTGCGATTAGATTTTTCAAGACTTCACATGAGTTGGAAAAAAGAATGGTATCACGTTTTTTTTTCAGATGAAAAAAAGTTTAATTTCGATGGCCCTGATGGGTTCAACTTCTATTTTCACGACTTAAGAAAAGAAAAAAGATTTTTAAAGCGCCATCATAGTCGTGAAGGAGGTGTCATGATATGGGGAGCAGTCAGTTATTATGGAACAGTTGAGTTCGAGGTTGTAACATCAAGAATGACAGCAGCTGGGTATAAAGTAATTTTGGAAAGAAATTTTCCTAAATTTTCTAACATCTTTGGACCCATAAACTGGACCTTCCAACATGATAATGCGCCTATTCACTCAGCGCGCATAATAAAAACATGGATAGAGGAGCAACAAGTGCAGTTGCTTTAATGGCCGCCGTACTCACCTGATCTAAACATCATAGAAAATGTCTGGGGATGGTTAGTACGCAAAGTTTATGAGGGTGGTCGTCAGTTCGAAGACAAAGAAACCTTAATTTCTGCAATCAAATAAGCGTGGAGCGAAATTTCGTTAAATTACATTAAAAAGCTATACGATTCCATGCCGGATCGAATTTACGAAGTAATTAAAAATAAAGGTGGAAGTACCCACTACTAAACTTAAACAAAAACTTGTTTCATTCCATTTCAATACCAATTTTAATTTTTGTACCTATTCAGTTGACTAAAAAAAAACTTCTACTTTGCATAAGTTACACTTTGGAAGTGGTTGAAGGAAAAACTCACGGTTGTTTTTGGATAAAACTTTGAAATTCTGTTATTTATATGTTATGAAAATTTTTACCATCAACAGATGGCATAATAACCATCACTGTTTGGAAAAAATGGATAAAATATATTCAAAAATGTTTGTGCGTATTCAGTTGACGAGGAGTGTATATACCTCAATTATGTACCTACATTAAAAAAAGAGCTTATTTTAATGGATTAATGTCTATTTTAAGAAGTTATTTATTTGACGTTTGGTCAAGCTTTCATGATTTTTTATTTATTGTCAGATATGTTAAGGATTTTTAGTGTACGTCATAAATAACAAATTGTAAGTATATAAAAATACGGGTGAGTTATCAATTATTCTTTATCTTGGCTTAAATGGCAAGTTAAATTAGAACTCAAACTTCAACAACAAAAAAAAACACTTCATAATACTTCGTTAATTTTTCTATAATACTTTGCTTTCAGGAATGTGTGAAGTTAGCCCCCCTTTTTTTGAATTTGTTATTTTTGAAAGTTGTTCCAGATTGTTTCCGATTTGTTCCGGATTGTTTCATTTCTTTTTTTTTTTCAAAAACATTTTCAAATTAGGGTCTTAAACTAAAAAAATCGTTTTTGACCTAGCCCCTCGTTCTAATTGTTCTGAACATTGTTCCAAGTTCTTGGACCTCTATGTTCAAAAGAATTGAAATTCTTACTTCAATTTTTTCGAGTTAAGAAAAGTGTTGTAAACATTGTTTCAAAAAATTAAAGTTGGTACCTAAATGTTAGCAAGTTTTAAACACAAACATAACAACCAAAAGATTTTAAACACAAGAAAGAAGACGAAAAAGAACTTGACTCTTCGTTAATATGCGATATAATAAATAAATAAATAAATATTAAAAGAATTATTTAAAAAAACATGCTCCTCCCCCCTCTTCCAACCAATTTTTTTTAATAAAAATTCAAGCTATAGTCAATGCACAGACAAATAAAAAAAAGTAATAACCTTAATAGGTATTTAAACGAAATTACTAATCACGCACTCATGATATGATTTTTCTTTTTCTCTCATCCGAATCCAACCAAAGTAATTACTGCATGGTTGTTAGTGTACAACACATAGATGCAAACCCAACCTCGTAATAATTACTACAACACAATCAAAAGAATCAGAAAACTAAACAAGAAATCTGAAAACAACCCCCATCTCAAAAAAAAAAACTCAGTTTCTATGTGCAACAGAGGCAGGCGAGGATCCGAGAATATCATCTCTTGTTGTGCTTGTGCTCGTTGCTCGTGGTCGTGCTCGTGATGTCGCATTGTACAAGTTTCATCTCAACTCAATTCTCTTTGGCAGCGTTTTTTTTAAGTTTTTTTTTGCTTGAGAATTTTAGTAGGTAGAGAGATTTTTTTCTTGGTGGCAACCAAATATACTCCATTGCATGAGTATCTTTTGTGGCAAACGTCACCATCAATCTGTTATGAATTGAATTCTTTTCCTTTTTATGCACTCACGCCCTGCCTTGGATATTTGTTGTGTATATCAAGGAAGATTCACTCAGTGATCGCAGCGACCCAATCGGCAGAGACGTAGAAGATTTCTTCTTGCAATCTTGATTCCTCTATGTATAGAAACTCAATGATATCACTAGTATGAAAAATCTCTCAAAGTTTTATCCAAATCAGTTTCTGAGAAATCAAGATATAAAGGGCGTGGGCGGACTTAAATGAAATTTTGTTTTAATTTTTTTTCTTGTTCATAAGAATAAACTCTGAAAATTTCATGCAAATCGTAGAAGCCATTTTCGAGAAAGAAGAAAAGTGGGCGTGGCAGTGGGCGGATTTTACTATTACAGTTTTTTTAATTTTTCTACGACTATATTAACAAATTATGAAAATTTCATCCGTATCGGTGCAGCCGCTTCTTCAGAAACCAGGATTTAAGAAAAGTAGGCGTGGCACCGCCCCTGAAAGGGGTAGGAGGTCGCCAACTTAGATTTAAGTTGTATACCTACCCCCGAAACGACCTGCAAAATTTCAGCCTGCCGCTACTTTTTTCCATTTACAATTCTAATTTTACTGTACCTATACTAAGGTTGGCTCTATTGAAAGAGCCAACGCAACGCACAGTGGACCGACTTCATACATTTAGAAGTGAAAAATTTGAATCTTAGTTTTAAATGTTTAATTCACTTAAAAACTTAATGATAAATAGAAAAAAGTTCAAAATTTGCACATGACTAGCTGACTCAACCAGCTTTGCTCGGGAAATCTTTATTTGAAGTTAAATTATAAACTCTTTAATTAACACAATTTTTCACTGAAAAACTTTTATAACAAAAAGAAGAACTTCTTATATCAAAAAAGAATAAAAATATCTAATATAAATTCTATAATACAAATAACAAAAATAAACAAAAAATAAACAATTACCTACACTTATTTTTTTTTTTTTTTTTTTACACTATCAGATCTTTGTCGAAGAGAGCTTAGTACAAGCGACATCTTGCAACCAAAGAATTGCCAAACACAAATTAAGTGCTTATCAGGCTCATCACTTAGTGTAGTGTTAGTAGTTAGTAAGCAACAAACTACTTAAGACATACACTTTACAAAATAAAATCAAAAACAATAATAATAAAATAACAAATACAATGACATTGAAAAAAATAACAATTATAAACATATAAGAGCGTGGTACACTGGTCTTCAATGTAGATTTGAGACTATTCTTACTTATATTAAAATCAAAAATATTTGAATTCAAATTCAGAATGTTGCACATGCGGGTAAAAGGCTCATGCATTCCATAATTGGTACGGTGCTGAGATATATGCATTAGTTCTAGACTACGAGTGTTGTGACCTCCCCCACGGTAGTTAATGCTAGTACAAGATAATAAATCAGGTGCATCAATAACTCCCGTTAAAAGTTGATGAATAAATACAATATCATTATTAATTCTCCTTTGTGCCAAAGTTTGAATCTGAAGAAGCTTAATCCGGTGTTCGTAAGGAGGAAGATTATAAGGATCGGACCACGGTAGACCTTTCAAGGCAAAACGTATAAAATTACGCTGTACTGCTTCTAGTCTATTCTTATGGACATCGTAAAAAGGAGTCCATACCTGTGATGCGTATTCAAGATGAGGGCGAACAAGACTGTTGTAGAGAGCAAGGGTAACATAAGGATCCTTAAATTCCTTAGACCATCGTTTAACAAACCCTAACATAGAGTTTGCCTTGTTGACGATTAAATTGATATGCTTCGTAAAATCAAGATTAAAAGTAAAATGAACCCCTAGGTCTTTGAAACTATCAACACGACGCAATGTGTGCTGCGATATTTTATAATCAAATGAATTAGGAACTTTTTTTTTAGAAAAAATCATCGCCTGACATTTAATAGGGTTGAGATTTAAACCGTTTTTATTACACCAAATAACAAAACTGTTTATATCTTCTTGCAAAAGTAACCGATCACTCTCAGATTTGACGCTTTTGAAAATGTTCATGTCATCCGCAAAAATTAGAATTTCACTATAACGTATATAGAGGGGTACGTCGTTGATAGCTAAGATAAAAAGAAGTGGGCCTAAATGACTACCCTGGGGAACTCCAGATTTGGCAAAGAAAGGGTTGGAGACAGAGCTCCTAAATCTAACCTGATAGGATCTATTATGGAGATATGAAGAAACCCAAGTGATGAGTTTAGGAGGAAACCCAAACATCTTTAACTTAAACGTGATGATGTCATGAGAAAGTTGATCGAAAGCTTTAGAAAAATCTGTATAAATGCAGTCGAGTTCATGGCCATGTTCCAACGCAGTTGAACACTTATGCAAGAATGCAAGTAAATTGGTTATCGTCGATCGCTTTTGCATGAATCCATGTTGCTGATTGCAAATTATATTCTTACAGTTGAATGTCAAACTATCGCACATTACTTGCTCAAAAAGCTTTGGAATGCAAGACAGTTTGGAGATTGGCCTGTAATTGCATATATCAGATCTGATACCCTTTTTAAAAACTGGTGTAATAAATGCTTTTTTTCCAAATACTTGGAAATTTACCTGAGCTAAGTGATAGGTTAAACAAATTAAGAAGAGGGGGTGCTAATATTGATTTACATTTCTTCAAGATTATTGGTGGGATGCCATCAGGTCCAGACGAGTTATCATCATGAAGTAAGGACATATAATGTAACATTTTTTCAAGTATAATTGGGATATTATTGAAGGTAGTTTGTGGACAGTCTTTTAAGTAGCGAAAGAAGTTCTCATCAACATCAACATTAAGCCATGTTTCAGTGAAAGCAAATAAATCATATGGAAAAGCTTGGGAGTTTTGAAAGATTTTGGCAGTTTTACTGCGAAGCCCTCTTACGTTTTGGTAGTAGAGGGAGAACCTACTAAGTTTTTTGTAGTTGAATTATTATTGTATTGAAATTTAATACTTGACAAATATTAAAATTTGGAAGTTAATACAAAATATATTAAAACTTAATAATATCAGATATTACAAAGGAATACGAAATCTGTATTATATTTTAATAATACAAAGGTATTATAATATAATACTTTATTTCTTGAAATTTAATTTTTAGATCCTTTTCATGAAAATTAATACAAAATATATTACAAAAATAATAGTAATGAAAGACATTTTTTCTAAGAGTATTTATCTTCTAAGTCAATTAATGGTGGCATTATTATATTTATTTTTTCACATATATATGAGAACTAAAATCTTAATGCGATTGAAATTTTATCTACTAATTTGTATATTTTACCTCGAAATATTTCAACGCGCCTTCAAAATAATGCATATTTAAATTGTTTATTTATTGTTTTATTGCTGTTTTAATACAATTTGTATTGAATTTTAATACTTTGGTATTAAAAACATATGCTTCATATTCATATTTCAATATGGCTGATGCTTGCTTGTAATGGCTTCCTGTTGTAATACAAATTGTATTAGATTTTAATGCTGTTGTATTGAAAGTATACGCATCTTGCTATTTTAATACAATTTGTATTGAATTTTAATACTTTTTGTATTAAAAATACACGAATCCCGAATCCCGAATATTTTAATACACGAGTCCCGATATTTTTAATACAATTTGTATTAAATCTTAATACTTTTTGTATTAAAAATACACGTGTCCTGATTCTTTTAATACAATTTGCATTAAATTTCAATACTTTTTGTATTAAAAATGCACATATACTTAAGTTATTAAATTTTAATGCCAAAAGATTATATTTTATTTCATTCGATTACTTTTTAATCTTTTTGGTATTAAAAATAACACTTTTAATACAAACTATTAGAATGTAATACAAAGTTATTAGAAAATTTCTTTAATATTTACGGAATATTAAAAAGTAATATTTACTGTATTGAATACGGCTGTAATACAAAGGCTGTATTAAAAAATACCCCAGAATTTTTAACCGTGTAATTTTAGATATCTTTTTCAAACAAAAATCTAACTAATATTAAAAAGGAATGATTTTTTTAAAACACTGTCTTAGTTGCTGTGTAGAAAATTATCGTTAGATACAAGAATTAATCCGAGCTAGAATACTCGCTTTGTAATTCCTGATTTTCGTCACTGTTAGAGTTTAAGTAATTTTCACTGATTGTTGGTAGTTCTTGGCTTATGGGATCTGTTTCAGGTTCAACTAAAAATTGTAAAACTTCAGAAGGCATATTGATTTATATTTTGGAAAGGTTTTTCCCGAAATGAATTTATCAATGGATCTGAAGCATGTTGAGTAAGTCCCTGTTCGTATTTATTCTCGACATTTTTCGGGAATGTAAAGTTCTAAAACGTCTGAAGTCTTTATTTCGCGCTTCTTGCGCTTCCTCTGATGGTTGGCCAATAGGGACGATAAATTATTTCATGACGTCTACAGAGTGGCATATAATTCTAACTGACAGCCATAGGATACCAACTGTATAGTCGCAAATAAAGGGCCTTTGCCTCGGTTATGTATATGTTTCAAAATTCGAAAAAAAATATATTATAGCCAGAGGATATATCGTAGTTGTTCAAACAAAACTCCCTAACTCCTTTTTTTTAGAAACCTCTCGTAAAAATGTAATATTTAATTAAATATAAACATTTTAGATCTGTAAAGGGTCTCTAAATCTTATTACGGTCTATTTATTTGGGAAAAATTTCTTTAAATCAAACATTTTCATATTCTAGTCAGTAAAAATCCATAAAAACTACACATGTCTCAAAATAAAATGAAATGGAGTTAGGGAGTTTTCATTGAACAACGACGATATGATATTTATGGATTTTGACCAAATAATTTTCTTTAATTTATTTAAAAAGTAGATTTTTGGGTTTGGTAACTCCATTTTGTTTAAAATGTGTTCCAGCAATTTATTGTTCTGGTCCCATTTGGAGTGGAAACACCAAATTTCAAAAATTCCATACGAGGAACGGAAAAGTTTGAATCAAAAAATGAAAAAAAAAGTACTTTGCACTGCTTTGCGAGGTATACCATATGCATGTCCAAAAAGAAGACACTCACCGCTACTCAAAAAACACAGTTTTGATTCAAAATAACATAAAATACTAATTTATATTGTCCAAAATATCTTCAGAGCACAGATTTTTTTTAAATTAATTTGACACTTATTCTACATTTTTTATCCAGGAAACTAACACAGACACAGGTTAAACAAAATTTTCATAAAAGAGATAATACTTTCACAAATCACTGATATTTTTTTTATCGAAATTGAAGTGTGATTAACACTTTTATTAATAAAAACTTGAAGGGCTTGAAAACTTAAAATAAGAAAATAAATCGCAGTTTTTTAGCATTAACTTTGAAATGCATTTGTTTATCAATAAATTAAGTTAGTCAAAGAATAAATGCATTTTGGGGGTCAACAATAATCAGTTATAGATAAGAACAAACAAAAATTATGATCTACGTCATCGGTTTTTTTACGTCTAGCTATATGGGGTCGGTCCACTGTGCAACGCCTGGGTAGAAAAATGTGAGTTGATTGCCGACCAGTACCCACCAGTGGAGAACCTAGTTATCTGAAGCAAATGTTTTAGTTCGAATTTTATATGGTTAACTTGAAGAAATCATAACTCCCATTTTACTCATCCGATCTTCAAGGTTAAGGTCTTTAAATAAAGCCAAAATGACACGCTACATTGTGTGAAAAAATCATTGATAAGGGGTAAAAAAATTCATACTAAAGGGGTGATTAAGTCTGCCTTCAATTCGATTTCCAGCATTCTAAATTCAAAAGTTGATGAAAAATTTCACAATTTGAAAAAACGAAAAATGCTTATTTTTTGCTTATTTTCTCTTCTAAGATTATATTGTACAATGTTTTACCATCAAACCTACATGAGCGGCGCTAAAATTTTTTTAAATGATTGTTTACAAATAAAATGTGTTTTAATTAAAAAACTGATCGACATAGCTTCATTAATATAATGATTACTCAAACAAATCTGCATGAATCTTTATAATTAAGGTTTTAAAATACTGTCAGTAAGATAATCGTTAGATTTAGAAAAAAAATTATTATTTTTTACATGGTAACTATGAAAAAAATGTAAAAACAATTTGAAGTAATGTTTTTTTTACACTTACTTAATGGCATTAATATCTAAAAATTTCAAATAAATAGATATTGAACATAGAAAAAAAATTTAATCAAGTAATAAAATCTAGTATAAAGACTAAATATATGTAGGTAATCACAAAGTTGTATATCCAACACCAGAGCAGGAATTAAATATTATTTGAATTTAATACATTTAAAACATGCTTTGTTGTACATTGTTCCGGCCTCACTAAAACGTTACTTACTTTTTTAATTAACAACGGATTTTAATGAATCAGATTTTTTTCGATTAACAATTAAAAATACTTTTATTTTAATGTATCATACATCATTGTAAACCACGGAAAAGCTAAGAAAAAATGTACACAAAAAAATACTTTTAATTTTTGCATATGAAAATAATTGAAAGAATTCAGTATAAATGTAACTTATCAACATTGGTAATTTTTTTTAATATTCCAAAATGAGGTGTCAAATAATTGATCAGGTGCGGATCCAGGATTTAGTTCAGGGGGGGGCAATTTTCGTGAGTTTCCAATATCTTGATGAGGTCTACAGAAAATTTGAGTACACTTTATACCGCACTACACGCCTGGTCACACAAAGCAATGAGAGTTTATGAGTTCGAAATTTGAAGAAAACAAATAAACTCTTTCATAACTGCTACAGTTCTCGAACAGAGGGTATTCTGAGCTTTGTGAAATGATTTTTTGCGGTTTGTAGCTATAGCATGGTGTTTTTAGTTTTGAGTTCCCTCTGGATCTGCGTAACTCTACAATTATGTTCGGAAAACATAATGGTACAGTGGTATGTTTCTATTCAGACACATGACGTTCGAGTTCGACGAAATTTCCAGCCTTTTCTTTAGCTGGCAACCTAAACCTTGCTTGTAAAAAGGCCGTTTCCGAGAACGTCATCAGCGTCAAAAATGCGTTTTGCAGAATGTTCTCAAACGCAAACTGAAAAAGTCTGCTGTTAGACAAGGCAAATTCAAGTTTTACTGCATAAGCATTGTGTTCGATAATGCAGTTTGCTAAAGTCACATGTTCGAAAACATCATGTGTGGTGCAATTCTGCAGTCAAAAATCGAGTTGGAAACAAAAATATTGAAAAGCCGGAGAACGTGTTCATAAACGTCAAATGCGTTTGCAAGAAAATTGAAGGACGTTGATAAAAAAGATTTTGTGCAAAACCATTGCAATAATTTGACAATATCTGTATTTTAGTTGAACTAAAATTATAGTAGTGCAGGCTTTATTAACATATTCTTAATCGAAAAAAAGAAAAATTGTTAACAGCAGTTTAACAATTGAATATGATGAATGGGGTTATAAGGAATGTAAAAAAAATCTATTTCCCAGAAGCGGAGTTGGCGGGGGGATTTGGGGGGTGAAAAAGAGGGGGGAAATTGTATTTTTGCGTTTTCCGACTAAAGTTGACCCCAAAATGAAAAGTGTTTAATAGAAATGTTGCAGATCTGGCAAAAATCTACAACTTTCAAATATATCACTTTTTAACGTTACCTCAAATTTTCCGAGATATTGGCAAAAAAACTATATTTTTTCTGGTTTTTGTTTTTTATTTTTCTTTTTTCCAAAAATAGTTGAATTTAAATGAAACTTTGTGAAAATATATCTTGTTGTGTCCTTAATTAGGATCATTTTCTTCAAGCATAACCATTGATTAGTTTTTGAGATATTCTATTTCGTTTGGAAAAAAAATACTTTTTTTCAAATGAAAATGTACTTCAGAAAATCTTCGTACCAAGTTCATTTAAGGATCATTAGTTTTTCCAAACAAAATTGAATATTTCAAAAACTAATCACTGGTAATGCTTGAAAAAAATTGTCTTAATTAAGGACACAACAAGATATATTTTCACAAGGTTTCATTTGAATTCAAATATTTTTGGAAAAATGAAAAATAAAAAACAAAAACCAGAAAAAATACGGTTTTTTGCCATTATCTCGGAAATTTTGAGGTTAAGTTAAAAAGTGATATATGTTAAAGTTGTAGATTTTTGCCAGATCTACATTATTTATATTAAACACTTTTGATTTTGGAGTCAACTTTAGTCGGAAAACGCAAAAATACAATTTCCCCCCTCTTTTTCACCCCGCCGACTCCGCTTCTGGGAAATAGATTTTTTTTACATTCCTTATAACCCACTTCACCATATTCAATCGTTAAACTGCTGTTAACAATTTTTTTTTTATAAATGTGTAAAAAGCCTGCACTATAGATCGAAACCGAGATGAACCGTATCGTTTGCTCAGATGCCTTCGTCCATCAATAGGTATAAAACCAAACTTTCCGACATTGAAATAAAACACAATGATTATAGTGGAAAATACAAAGAAAATACCACTCTTTATTAAAACTTTCCGCCCGACCTTCTTGATTGTGACTAACTTTCGTTTTACATTTCATTTGCAATATACTTAGCATTCGTTAGCTTTAATATAAATGTTTCATATACCTAAGCTCAAAGCATCGACTAAAGAGTTGCCAGTTTCATGTAGTTCGATACTATAGCAATATTTGCGTCGAAAAATAGCAATCATTTGACAATCGAATTGATGAAACAACTATTCTTTCCTTAGTTATAAAAGTTTCATCCAACTTCTCTTCGGCAGTGACTGCTGTTGTCGTTTCCTGGTTTCTCTCAAATCTTCTTCGTTGGATTCGCAACCTTCGGTAGTTTAATAATATGGAACACGGAAGTTCCCAAAACACATCCATAAAAGTGACAAAATTCTCACATTAAAAACGTATCGTATGGCTAAAACAGATGTACAGCACGTCTGCACGCATCGCTGCATACAGCGCCGAACTCGAAACACATGTGCATACTC
Source organism: Dasysyrphus tricinctus (assembly GCA_963921185.1). Taxonomy (NCBI): domain Eukaryota; kingdom Metazoa; phylum Arthropoda; class Insecta; order Diptera; family Syrphidae; genus Dasysyrphus; species Dasysyrphus tricinctus. The sequence goes on along the minus strand of OY992532.1, from coordinate 163,030,197 downwards.
TTAAGGTGCGTATCCATTTCAGAGTAAAAAGGCGGTGAGCAGATCTGAAGAAGTTCTCGAGAGTAAAACTCGAAAGTGACACAGACACAGTCATGAAATAAGCTCACCAGAGGGGAAGACAGATATCCGAGAATCGCTCTCGAGAGTTTTCTAGTGAAAGTACTCCCTCAATTGAAACGTACATTTTAATATTTATCATAAAAAGAACTCCATCACCCATTTAGTATGAAATTTTTTGGTATTTCTCAATAACTTTTATACAAAAATGTAGTTTATTATTTTAACTTTAATAAGCTATCTTTATCGTGTAATTCCGGGCATTTGAAGCAAAATTAGAAATTTTTCAAGGTAATTACTCGTAAATTGACGTATTTTAAAGATTTAATTTTTTTTTAAATTAAAATCAACTTCAAGGTTGAAAATTTAGATGAGTGCCCCTGTCGCCTCTCCCGTTACATTTAAGTATAAAAAACCACTTACTAATTTGTAGAGTAGGGTTGGAGGTTGAGCAATACCTTTTTAAAACACTATTTTCCAAATTGTGAAATTTTTCGTTCACAGCATATTGAAAAGTGAAAGTGAAATCGATTTGGGATTCAACCTGCTCCCTAGTATGAAATAAATTGACTTTTCTCACAAAATGTTATATACCTATTAATGTAGCCTGACATTGATCTTTTAATTAAAGACCTTAACTTTTAAGATCGAGATCAAAAGCCGAAGTTATAAGCACAAATAATCATATCCAGATGTCTCACGCCTATGGAGCAAAATGACCTATGAAATTGAAAAAGCTATATTTTTCAAAGCTTTTAAAAAGCTAGTTTTACTACAAAAATTAAAGCACCTTCCCCAGAATTTTGATAGTGGAAAAAATATGTGATGTTTTTTTGGTTGCTGAGCATGTAATTTTTGTTGTTTTCGTATTTTTTTCGAGCTGAAAATTTTTTGATAATGGCTGTAGGTATGTAGGTATGTATGCATGTAATTTTTTCGCAGCATCTTTATTATAGAATAATCATATAATTATTTGTGCTAAAAGTTAATTTCTTGCGATTATAATAACTTTAAACATTTTGAAGCTGAATTGGTTGATTAGAAAAAGGAAAAAAATAGAATAGATATATGTATGTATTTGTTCATGTATCATTAAAAAGAACTACGTGCCTACGTTAGGTGGGTACCTAATTGATTTTACACCGCAGGTGCTGTTAGCGTTAAATTTTACACCTCTTTGTTTGTACTGTTTAATATAGAATGATTCACTTAAGATATGTAGGTACGACAAAAAAAAGACTCTGTAGTTAGAAGAAAATCTATTAGGAGGGTGGTTCTATTCAATGGTTGAGGCGGAAGGAACAATTCGCTAGAAAAATGTATAGAGTATGGAAACAAAATCAATAATCATTAAGAAATAACGGCGGCCAATAACTTTAGTAGCTACGCTTATTAAAGTCAGGAATTTATTTCCTTTTTAAGTTATTTTTGATTAAAGTTCATTTAAAGGTTAACTAAAGAGATTACAGTATGTACCTCTATATGATTGTTACTTTACTTAACGTTAATAAGTACCTTCCTTTTTTGTTATTAATTCGTATCTGTATGATTTAAACAAATTCAGGATAAGAAATCAATAAATTCTTATTATTTTAGTCAAGTAAATCTATGGTTTAGCACGTCCAAAAAGTTAGCTCGCCAACATAAACACAAATAATTAAAAATTTTATTAGAATTTTATGCACTTTTTGTGTTGTTTTCGGAATTTTTGTGCTGTAATATTTTTTTTGTATGCAATGTTGTGCTACCTTAAATTTAAGCTAGCACAACTTTGTCAATTATTAACTGATTTTAATAAGAGCGGTGTCATAATTTTGTGCTCTTTGTGTGTTATTTTTCTGCATTTAAGAAAATTGATTCTAAGGTTTTTTGTTTTTGTATGCAATTCTGTGCTAAACAGAAGTTAGACCAATTTGGCCGGTGCAGGGAATTAACTTCACGGGAACTATCTTCACATGGGAATTTACTTCACCACTAGTGGGAATTAATTTCACCTTTTTTTTGTGAAGGAATTTCCCCCTTAAGGTGGGAAATAATTTCATCCGAAAATTGTGTGAAGTTATTTCCCACCTATGATATGATAGAAATTACAAAAATGTAAAATTGTGTTTCCTTAAATCCAGATTCCTTAAATGCAAAAGAAACTTGCATACACCCAGCCTCGCACCTACCCCAAATCCTATAATGGGCCCAAGCAGGGGGGTTGCAGGGGGGCAGCATGCCCCCCCATACATACCTCACTGTTTATTCGCCGTAATGCTTGCTGTTAGCATAAATACAGTGCATAAATACAGTGCTAGCAGGAAGCATTACGGCGAATAAAGAGTGTGGTATGTATGGGGGGCATGCTGCCCCCCTGCAACCCCCCTGCTTGGGCCCATTATAGGATTTGGGGTAGGTGCGAGGCTGGGTGTATGCAAAGTTTCTTTGGCATTTAAAGAATCTGGATTTAAAGAAACGCACATTAAAGTGAAATTATTTCCCACAAAAAAGTGAAATTATTACTCACTTTCAGTGGGAAGTAATTTCACTTCAAAAAAGTGAAATTAATTCCCACTAGTGGTGAAGTTAATTCCCATGTGAAGGTAGTTCCCGTGAAGTTAATTCCCTGCACCATTTGGCCTTGTTGTGCTTTAAAATTTGTGCTTGAGCGAACTGTTTTTTTTTTTATTTTGGACAGGAATTCTGCTCTATGGTCGGTACTGATAAATTTTGCCTAATGAGACTTTCGTTATTCAACATGAAAACGTAGCCTTAACAATAATTTTTGAACAAAACTATTTATTTTCGATTTTAATATCAACTTCCGTGCCTTTTCGTCACAAGCGTGAAAATAAACTTTGAAAAACTTTCATGAATTTAAATGATCTAGATACTATTAAAATTAGGTCCTAAGATTATGTCCTTCAATTCGTGAAAGGCGTACCTAATTCGCGCGAATTTTTAATTTTCAAGCCCCAAATTGATCTTCCCTTGGGCAAAATTTGTTTCCAGTATGCTTTGTGTGATTTTTTAAATTTTAACCTTAAGCAAATTTTAGAAAGTATTGAATATGTAACTTTCGTTTACCTATACAAAACTGGAGATTAATAAATTGTATTTGATACAATACAATTCTATATGAAGGCATTTTATAGCGGAGAATCTTAAAGTTTTGCAGTGGGTTGTGACACTCACAATTTCCTATATTCAAAAATTTCCATTTTGAATCACCTAATAGCATTGAATTAACTTTACATTTAAAGGCTCTTTAACATTACCTACTATTCACGGTTAAACCAGTTTCTCTATTAAATAATGTACAGTTGCTTTCGTAAAGTGAAAAAAGGTCACATTTGGTCTTATTTCACAAATCGGTTTGGCATTATATACTTTATCAAAGTGAAATAGGGCCAAATATTGAATTTTGGCCTTATTTCACGGCACCACCGGGTAGATTCGATACTTTCTAAAACGTCTTACGGTTGTACTGTCACTGATTTCGTTACTCAATAACACAAAAGTCTAACATTGGATAATAACACAAACAAAAAGAGCACACGTTTTTGAAACGACTTTTATTAGAATAAGTTCATAATTGACAAAGTTGTGCTAAATTAAATATAAGGTGGCACAATATTGCATTTAAAAAACAACTAAACATTACAATTAATTTTCTTTAACATACATAAATAACAAACAAAGAGCACAGAATTATTGAACAAGTCTCATTGCAATCGGTTAATAGTTGACAAAGTAGTGCTAGTTTCAACTTAAGGTGGTACAACATTGCATACAAAAAATAAACATTTAAACTTTTAAACCAATTTTTTTCGAAATCGTATATGTAACAACACACAAAGAGCACAAAGCTATGACACCGCTCTTATTAAAATCGGTTAATAATTGACAAAGTTGTGCTAGCTCAAATTTAAGGTAGCACAACTTTGCACATACAAAAATATATTACGGCACAAAAATCGTGAAAGCAACACAAAAATAGCACAAGAAGCGCATAAAATTCTAAAAAAGTTTTTAATTATTTATGCCTATGTTGGCAAGCTAACTTTTTGGACGTTGATTTAGCCCCAAGCAAATTGTAACAAAGGAACACTTAGAACACTGGTGAGTGGTTCTTAAAAGATTTTCTGAAGTGAACATTTTTGTTCATACATTATGTTTATTAAAAAAATATGTAAAAATATAGTCCAGTCAATTTAGACTTTTTTGTAACAAAAGATTGGGGAAGGAATTTTTTTCTTGACTTCGTTTAAGTACCATACAGAAAGCTTAAGTCAAGATTTTCGACCATCAACGCCTTGTAGGGTTGCCGCTATATTGATTTAAGGAGTGAATTCGTCTTTACGAATAATATCCGTAATTTTAAATTTATCGAAAAAATAAAAATGCATTCCTAACAAATGCAATTCTACAAATTTCAATACATGGTATCTATTTTTTCAAATTTTTTGCATTTAACGAGTTATAACCAATTATACCTAGGCAATAAAAATGGGGTTCACACTTTTTTAGTCAATTTTTTTTCTTTCAGTATTAATCGAAAATTTCTTTCAAAAGTTCTAGTAATCACTATATCGTACAGTTTTGTTCTTAACATTTTCTTTTTATAAGCAATTGCTTACCAACTGTATTGCCGGAAAGGTATCCGCACATCATTATAATTATAAGTGTTTCAAAAGTGTGAGTGGGGTTTTTTCAATATGAAGACGGGAAAGACATTTTTTATTTTTGAGTTCGTTGAAGGACTAGCTCAAATCCGGGCTTTGGACCATCAACTCCTTTCATGGTTGCCGCTATCTTCAATTAAGGAGTGAACTTGTTTTTCACAAATAAAATCCGTATTTTTAATTTTATCGACAAAATAAAATACAAATGCAGTCCTGACAAGAAGAATAAGTTTAATGAATTTGTAAATAATGCCACATTTGTTCATGTTTTGTGTATTTAAAGAGCTAAAACCAATTATAAGCAAAAAATGGAGCTCACATATTTTTATTCAATTTTTGTTCAGTGCTACGTACAAAATTTTAAGATTCAGAAAATGGTGTAACAATTTATTAAACAAAAAAAATGTTTTTTTTTTTACTTAAAAGCTGAACAATATAAATAGACTAAGAGCCCACAGCAGATTTTGGGTGGGAGTGATAGCAAAAAAAGAAGTAAAGGCGTCGAAAGCTTCATTAAGGGCTATTCAAAAAATCAAAGTCTTGCAGTCCGCAACTGGGGCCTTTGCGATTAACAGTGCATTGAAAAAAAAATATGAATGCAACTTCGAGGGTAATCGTGTTAGCGGAACTTGAATTAAAAACTCAAAAAATAGTTTTTTTTTTATAAATTTAGATTTCAATCTACGAGTAAAATGATTTTTTTCGTAGCGAATGGAATACGATCTCAGCTTGTTGTGTCATGACATGAGTTCATAACCCTGTGACCCCCTTCTGTAAACGCCGTTTTATGATAATATATGTATATGTAATGTATGTATATATCTAAAATGCGGATTCAAATTTGAATAAGTTTTTCTCTACTGTTTTGATACTGATTACTTATTGTATTAAAACCATAGATAAATCGGTTTTTTTAAACCTTTTTTGAATTATTGAGCTATCTTATTATTTAAATATCTTAATTTTAATAAAAGGATATCCGCTAACTGTCATGTTGCATTAATTTGCTTGTCGGTACCACCCATTATTTTAGTATCTACCTAAATACCTAGCTTATCAAAGTATTGACATTTTTCATAAGCTTTTATATTTTAAATGAAGTAGATAAATACCTACAATGTATCTGAGTACCTATCTACATCTACCTATTCCTTCATATCTACTCACAAAAAATACAATTTACCTTGTGTCCACCTCACCCTTAGTTCATTTTCTAAATGTATATATAATAACTGTTTATATGTATGTATAAAAATCCATATAAATACGCAATATACCTTCCTAAATATTGTTTGTTATTTTTCCTTTATTTAGAGGGATTAACTATCAAGATCCGATCCATAGATCCAAAGTTCCAATTCAAAACAAAAAGATCTTTACGAACTCCTACAAAAAATGAAATACAAAAACAAAACAACCACCAGCCACATAGACGCCTGCCAAAGTGCCAAACCAATGCACACAGAAACAGCAGCCAGCAATAAAAAAAAACAACACACACACATCATGAGGATTGAGGTAGTCCACGAAACCCAACAAATAAAAATAAAATAAATCAAGGGGAAATAGAGTTCACGAACAAAAATGACAACAGAGAGAAAGAGATGCGTGTACCTTACCTACTTGTTTTAATGAGAATGAGAAACGATTTTTTTTTTTCTAGATTTTGTATCTTTGTCACCTACCGCTGCTGGGCTTTTGTATCTTTCGTTGTTAAGGCTGTTGTATCTTTGCTTTGTCAGGTAAGACGATGTCTGGTAAGGCAATTTCTTAAGACATTTTTTTCTATGGGGCTGAGACATCTGTATATCATTATTTGTGTTATAAGCTTTCCACTCAGTCGATTTGAAGGCGCTATTTATGCATAGCGGAACTTTTCTCAACTTAACTTGGTCAGCCAGCGGCAAACGAACAACCACTCATTGCTGCAACGCTGCGGGCTGCGCTGCCTAGAAAAATTTGTATAAACGTATAACGAAATAACCTTTCTTTTTGATTAAATTTTAAATTGTATTAAAGTCATATTTTATGCTTCGTTCGTTCTTGCCCAGGGGGAGGACAATTGCACCCATTGCCCCCCCCTTGTATCCGCGCCTGTAATGGATTATAATAATTTAAATTATTTTCAGCCAAACAAAATTAAAAAAAATTCACAAGAAATATTAGGGGGAAACAAACCTAACTATATGCTTTTCGAGCACATTTACCTGAAAAATACATAACTTAAATATTAAGGAACTAAAATACACCTTATTAGTATTTGTCTTAAGAAATCAGAAATATCTAATATTATACAGCTCAATTGGAAGTAAAATATCAAAAATGTGTTTTTAAAAAAGTCTCTAAAAGTACTTGAGAGTGCTAGGACGCCATATGGCCCTAGGCTCAATGATAGGAAAATCCCTATGCACACCTCCGCGTGGTAGAGGGCGGGTAACGCTAACGTGCAGGGGGACCGAATGGATGCCGGGATAAGCAGACAACCCAGCTATGCTGGTCAGGGCACAAACTTGTCCTCGGGATGGTTAAAAGCCCCCTTAAGGCGGATGAACTGCAGGTGGCGGTCAACGGCATGATAGTCTGGTGGCGGAGGAGCTTTTTTTTGGTAAAAGGCCAACGGCAGCAGCAGGTAGCGTTTGTAACCCATATTGGGCGGCTACAAAAGGCGTCTGTTTTCCCATAGTGGGCGGCCTCGAGCAGTTGTGTGTTTGACCATACAAAAGGCGGGTGTGCCTGTCAAATCTGAGCTTATGTATGTTATTAATCATATCTCGGAAAACACCATGGTGGAAGGATATATGCTAATACATGAATTATGACAACAAATGGAAATGAGTCCCCAAGAGGTAATCTTTTTATAGAAAATCCTTCTGTAGCTTCGGCTGCAGTAAACCGCACATCGGATTTGGGGGTGCGGCATCCTTCATGTACGAGCGTCAATCAAGACGCCATAATAATAAATGAATCGTTGACAAATAGAAGAAGTCTTTCAAGAAGCGCAAATGTTACTTTTGGCTACCGCATACGTACGAAAATCGGAGCATGGAACGTTCGATCCTTGTACAGCGATGGTAGATACGAGCAGGTTGAGCGTGAAATGCTTCGCCTAAAGATCAGTATCCTGGGCATAAGCGAAACTAAGTGGAGAGGAAGAGCTGAATACAGATCAGACACTGGACAGACGAGAATGCTGTATTCCGGCGAAGATGAAAGAGAGGGTGGCCAAAGACTGCATGGTGTCGGAATTATGTTGAACGAAGAAGCGAGGCGTAGTTTGATCTCATGGGCGCCCATTTCTGCGAGATCAATGACAGCAAGGTTTCGTTCAAAAATTCGTAACGTCACAATTATTCAGTGTTACGCCCCCACAAATGAAGCGACCGAGGAAGACAAAACCGCGTTCTACACTCATCTTAACTCGGTTTACAGTAGTGTTCCGAGAGCCGACATCATAGTCGTTATGGGAGACCTTAATGCCCAACTCGGTTCAGACAATTACGGACTGGAACGCGTGATGGGAAGAAATGGCGTGGGGTCACGGAATGTAAATGGTGACTTGCTTGTCGACTTTTGTAACGCGAATCGTCTTGTGATAGGTGGGACTGTATTTAAGCATAAGACGTGCAACAAAATTACCTGGATGCATCCGGATGGTCAAACCGAAAACCAAATTGATCATATCATGATTCAGCAGCGATGGAGGAAGTCTATGTGTGATGTCCGGAGTATAAGAAATGCCGATGTGGGAAGCGACCACCATTTGGTTCTGATGAGTCTCAAACTACGAACCGCTGCCGTACAAAAACCAGCGCAGGATGCAGCAAGGAGCACAAAATTCATTACTAATGCTTTAAATGACCCCAACATATGTCGAAACTATGTCACCACCCTTAACGACAGAGCCTCGTCATTAAATGGAATCCAGAATTCAACAATTGATGAGATGTGGGGTGAAATTAAAAGTGTTTTTATGGAGGCTGGATCCGAAACTGTACCCAAGCGAACGAGACGTAGAGACTCTTGGATATCCCAAGACACCTGGGATCGAACTTCGCAAATCGTTGAAAATCCAAATAAATGCTGAAGCTGATGTTCAACGAAAGGCTGACTTGCGAAGAGAGTACCGCATTGCACATAAAATGGTCTACCGCTGTGTGAGACGTGACAAGAGGGTGGAGTTGGATGGACTCGCAGATAATGCGGAAAGTGCTGCCAGAAGAGGAGATATCCGGGAATTGTACCAAATAGCCAAAAATGTTATCGGGAAAAAAAGCAACACCAATCATCCTGTAATGGATGTGGATGGCACACTTTTGGTATCAATTGAGGATCAGCTTCGTAGATGGAAGGACCATTTTTGTGCCCTGCTAAATGAGGATTCAGTTGAGCAGAGTGCTGAAGTGCCCCAACTAAACGAGATGCGCAGGTCCTATAGGGGTATTGACATCGAACCCCCGTCAGAATCGGAAATTCGTACATCAATAAATCTCCTCAAAAACAACAAGGCAGCTGGACTGGACGGAATACCAGCTGAATTCCTGAAAGCCGATCCCGTACCAGCGGCTATTATTTTACATCCGCTGATACAAAACATTTGGGAAAACGAAAGCTATCCCAGGGACTGGAAGGATGGTGTGATTGTTAAGTTGCCAAAGAAAGGTGACTTAAAGAATTGCAACAATTGGCGTGGTATCACCGTTTTGTCCGTTTTCCCAAAACTAATGGCAACAATCATACTCGAGCGAATAAAGGATAGAATCGAGTCTACACTCAAGAGGCATCAAGCTGGCTTCCGCAGTGGTCGATCGTGTGTCGACCATATCAACACCCTGCGTATCGTCCTCGAGCAGTCGATGGAATATCAATCACCGCTTTACCTCATGTTCGTGGATTTTGAAAAGGCCTTTGATCGAGTTAACCGAGAATATATATGGAGATCGTTGCTTGGTAGAGGAATTCCACCAAAAATTGTTGCCATTATTAGTCCTACAACAACGCGAGGTGTTTTGTTTTGCACAATGGGCAGTTATCCGACTCCTTCGTAGTGCAACAGGGTGTGAGACAAGGGGATGTTCTATCGCCTATAATTCTCTTCCTGCTGGCGATGGACGACGTATTGACGGCCAGTGTTGGTACAGCTGAGCGACAGGGCATTCAATGGAGACCGTTCGAAAGGCTAAGTCATTTAGACTATGCCGATGACATAAATGTCTACTGGCAAATAACATCAGTGGGCTGAACGGGATGTGCCAAACACTGCAAGTGAAGGGAGAGTCGAGTGGTCTAAGAATTAACAGCAAAAAGACAAAAATAATGCTCACAGGCCGCTCCACACAGCAGCGTATTATTTTACAGGAGACGCCAGTTGAAGTAGTGGAACAATTTAACTACCTTGGCAGTATTGTTTCTGCAAACGGTGGTACGGATCTGGACGTTAAAAGTAGAATAAATAAAGCTCGTGCTGCCTTCGGTACTCTGTCCCCAATTTGGAAATCCAGTCAAATCTCCTTACGCACTAAGTTGAGATTCTTCGAATCCAATGTCAAATCCGTGCTGTTATATGCTTGTGAAACCTGGAAAGTCACGTCTACCATTTCGAAGAAATTGCAGGCTTTTGTGAATCACTGTCTTCGCCACATCCTAAAGATTCGCTGGCCACAAATAATATCAAATGAGGAATTGTGGCGCAGGACAAGCCAAGAGCGGCTGGACGTCGACATAAGAAAGCGTAAATGGCGTTGGATTGGTCACACACTGAGGAAACCAAACGATGAAATTGCAAAGCAGTCCTTTGAATGGAATCCTCAGGGTGCACGGCGGGTTGGAAGACCAAGAACAACATGGAAATCAACTGTCTTAGCGGAAGCAGAATCCCAGAGAAAGACGTGGCCACAGTTTAAGTACCTTGCAGCAGACCGTGAAGGATGGAGACGTTTTGTTGACGCCCTATGCCCCAGCCGGGGTTACAGGACACGATGATGATGAAAAAAGTCTCACATTAAAAACTATTAAATTAATCCTCCTTTTGGCAAAATATATGGCTTATATTTATCAACCAAGTCCACAAAATGGATTTAATTTTTCAAAATTCTATTTCACAAATCCTAATAAAAAATTTGATATAAGAAAATTCAAATTTTGATAATTTCCAAGGTAGCCGTAGAAACCAAATAAAATCAAAAATTGTCGATCCAACTGCATTAAATTTGCTATTAGTCGAGAAATACTGCTTTGATTTTTAAAAATAAGGTGCCTATAGATAGATTAATCCTCAATTTTTTTAGAGCGTTACAGTTTACAGGTTACATTTTCATAAAATTTGAGTAGCTCAGAGGCTTCGAAAGGCTTAAAAGCATGTTTTTTACTATATTTACAATAATTTCATCCTTATTTTCAAAGTGTTTAAATATATGTAATAATTTGGATTAATGTGTCAATAGAAAAAGAAATTTTGTCGAAGATAAGAAAAAGTGAAAATTTTTAGGAACCGGTTCTCGAAATTTTTTTGAAAATAGAGTGACGACTGGATTTTATGTTATAGATAAATGAGTTGAATTAAAACTCATTATAGAGGAAAAAATTACAAATTTTTGCTTTTATTACATTCAGCTTTGATCAAAGGATTATTCGTAGCCAACCCAGAACTCAAGACCAGAAATCGCCACTGATATAAACAATAACACAACGAAAACTGAATTATAATACAAAAACAAAAATAAAGAAACAAAAACAATTCAACCGGTGGTGGCAGCGCAGCAGGAAAAATGGGGGTTGTTTTTTTTATAAAAATTCACTAAGATTAAATGGAATATCAAATTTGGCTTGCATGTAGTTTTTTTTATAAAGACACTTCAAAAAATAAAACGGAAGTTGGCCCACCAACTATAACGCTCGAAAAATCTGGAAATGCAGTTCGATTGATAATCTTTTGTACACGTTTGTCTTTTTTTTGTTTAGTTTTTACACTTCGCAAAAATTTTGTACCAACATTTTTTTTTGAAAATTTTTTTATAAAATTTTTGAAAAGTATGCAATCGTTTGTACATTTCTTATAAAAATTTTCCACCGTGTTAATTTTTGTAATTTTGCTTTATTTCTATTTTTAAATAATTATTCAAAATTTTGCGGCGAAAAAACATGTAGTTGGCCCACCAATTATAACGCTCGAAAAATCTGGAAATGCAGTTCGATTGATAATCGTTTCTACACGTTTGCCTTGTTTTTGGTTTAATTTTTACACTTCGCAAAAATTTTGCACCAACATTTTTTTTTGAAAAAAATTTTTATCAAATTTTTGAAAAGTATGCAATCGTTTGTACATTTTTTATAAAAATTTTCCACCGTGTTAATTTTTTTAATTTTGCTTTATTTCTATTTTAAATAATTATTCAAAATTTTGCGGCGAAAAAAGAAACATGTAGTTGGCCCACCAACTATAACGCTCGAAAAATCTGGAAATGCAGTTCGATTGATAATCGTTTGTACACGTTTGTCTTTTTTTTTTAATTTTTACACTTTCCAAAAAATTTTTACCAACTTTTTTTTTGAAAATTTTTTAATAAAATTTTCAAAAAGTATGCAATCGTTTGTACATTTCTTATAATAATTTTCCACTATGTTAATTTTTTAAATTTTGCTTTATTTCTATTTTTAATTAATTATTCAAAATTTTGCGGCGAAAAAATATTTAGTTGGCGTACTATAACGCTCGAGGGAACCTGGAAATGCAGTTCGATATATAATCGTTTGTGCACGTCTGTTTTTTTTTTTTTAAGTTTCCCATCGTTAAGTCGGTTAAGTAATAAAATGTGTCTTATCCAAAAAATAGTAAGTACATAAGTATTTATTTATTCTTCTAGTTTTGTTTTGCATTCGGCGAAATGCTTTTCATTATTGAACTACCTACCTACCTACAATAAATCCATTTTATTAGTTTCCAATCTATTTATGCAGAAAAAACATTGAAGTGTTGGTGTGATCTGATCTCAAATGGTTCTTTATTGACCTTTATGAGGTTAAAGATCAAAGGACAAGGACTTTTTAAACAAACAAAAAATGCATTAATTCTACCTATGTATGTAAGTATTGTACAATGTAGCAATGTAGGTACATACGAGTTTATTATTTATTAATAAATTTAGATTTTTTAACCTAGATAGGTACTTGTATTGTGATCATTTGGACAAAATAATCAATATAATTATAATTATACTCATTTACGCAACCAGTTCTTGCAAAAATTCTTATAAATAAAGTTTACTTATCTTAAATAGGTAGCGGTTGGATGTTGTAGGAACTGGGGGCCTCGAGCTGTATCTTTTCCTACACATCAAGTGCTTACAATACCTCCACGTTGGTAGCCGCCGGATACTGGTCTTGGCTTTATGCCTTGACTTGCTAAACTTGTAAGTGCGAATGTTGACCAAGGAAAGAATTGCAACATTAAACCCATGGCCCTACAGATTGGAGGTTAGTGCGTTGGGCTAACGACCCGACCACAGTAAAAAAGCCAATTGTTATGAGAGAGACGCATGAAGCCTCGGATAACGACCCCCCTAAAATGGCAACCAGACCCGGAACGAAAATGGACTATGAATGATCTACGAGTATGCACCTGGAATGTAAGGACACTCTATACACCAGGTGCTACTCAAAAACTTGAATCTGTCCTCTCGCGGTACAAGGCAGATATTACCGCGATCCAGGAGATACGATGGATAGGATCAGGTATAACGAAAAGAAAAGATTGCGACATTTATTACAGCTGCCATCAAAGACTGCACATGTTAGGATGCAGATTCGTCGTGGGAAATCGACTCAGATCGAAAGTCATCGATTTTAAGCAGAGATCAGAAATAAAACTCAACCTTTTGAAAGGTTCTTCAATAACTCTCATTTGTTGTCATTTTCAATAAAAATCACTCACTAACCTTTATTCTAAAAAAGAAATTTTTTCGGTCAAGTTCTGAGAGAAACCTTTATTTTGATTTTTTTAATGTTTCGGTCAACCAGTGAGATTTATCACTGAGAGAAAAAAATAAATCTCATCTGCAAATTGATCAATCAGAATGTCCGTTTAGTATGAATGTTTAAATTTTGTAGGCCCTACATGGAGAAATGCATTTAATGAGGATATTTAGTCATCGGTGAACACGTGGATTATGAGCAGAGTTGTAAACATTTATTTTTTTAAATGCATTTTTGTTTGCATAAACTATTAAAAATAAAATTTTAATGCAATGTGAAAATATTTTGCATTAAAAAAAAATGTTAATGCAACATGAATATTTGTTGCATTAAAAAAAAAATGTAAGACATGTTTTTGTTAAATCGTTAAACTACGTCAATAATATTTAAGGGCATGATTCGTGGTAATGATGGGTAGGACACGAATTTCAAATGAGTTTGTATGGAGTACTCATTTTGTGATAGGACGAAGATTCACATGAACACGATTTTTGACAGGAGTTAAAATGTCTACCTCAAAATTTTGAAAAACCGAGTAGGTATGCCAATCGATTTAGAAGGGGGGTATTACCGAGTGTTCCCGCCAACGCTGTGGGACCACTAGAACACATTTTATCCGACAGGTGTTCAAATATCAACATCAACATTTTGAAAAACCGAGTATGAGGTAGTACTTCCCTTCTAAATCGATTGGCATACTCGGTTTTTCAAAAAAAAAATATTTTATTTTATTGACATTTTTTTTTTTCAATGCAAAAAAATTTTCATATTGCATTCTATTTTGTTTTTAATGCAGAGAATGTTTGATCCGCACACTTTCACATTACATTAAAATTTTATTTTTAATAAAAAATTTATATTTTGCATTGAAATTTTACCAACTCTGATTATGAGTGATTTTATGCAATAAATCGTCAAAACCATTTTTGATTTATTTTCAGCGAAAAAGGTTAAAGGTTGACCTTTTACATTTATTTTTTCGCAAAGCACTCAACCATTGAGAGACATTTCTAAAAATTAAAAATAAATCTCAACCGATAACCTAAATTTGAATTTTTTTTAAATAAATGTCAAACCACAACCGAAATCCTTTTAAGGGAATGTAGAGAGAAACCAATTGAAAATAAAGGTTGACAGTTATTTCTGATCTCTGATTTTAAGCCGATTAGTGATCGCCTGGCTGTGATCCGCATCAAAGCTATCTTCCAAAACATCAGCCTAATATGTGAACACGCCCCTACCGATGAAGCTGAAGAGTCTAACAAGGAGGAGTTTTACGACCTCCTGGATGGAGCCTACGGAGCCTGTCCGGAGTACGATGTCAAAGTCGTGCTCGGAGACTTCAATGCTAAAGTCGGAAAGGAAAACATCTTTGGCGGATTAGTTGGAAAGCACAGCCTCCACGAAACGACAACAGATAACGGCTTCCGACTAATCGACTTTGCTGCAGCTCGTAATACGGTGATAAGTAGCACTAGGTTCCCCAGGCGAAGGATACACACAGCAACCTGGCGATCTCTAGATGGTCGAACCGCCAACCAAATCGACCACGTGCTAATTGGCGCAAGGTATGCATCGAACATCTTGGACGTGCGAACTTTCCGAGGCGCAAACGTGGACTCTGACCACTTTCTTGTTGTGACAAAGTTCAGAGCCCGACTGTCCAACGAAAAGAAAACGAAGATCGCCCAAAGGAAGAAATTCAACATTGCATGCCTTAGCACATCTGCTGAGAATGCCAGAGACTACAGTGAGCAATTGACCGGGAAACTCTCTGCCGTAAACCCAGCCACAAGCGTCAACATCCAGTGGAACCAATATCGCGACATCATTAAGGAGACAGCCGAGACCACCATAGGCTATCAACCACCCAGAAAAAAGAACCCGTGGTATGACGATGAATGCGCGGTATTGAAGCAGGAGACGGAAAATGCACGAATGCAAATGCTGCAACGGAAAACAAGAGCAGCAAGAGAGGAGTACCGTGAAAAGAGAAGGAAAGAGAAAAAACCCTGCGTAGAAAGAAAAGAGCATCCGCAGCCTCTCAGCTCAAGTATCTCGAAGAGTCTAGCATCGCCACCAACACCCGCCGGTTCTACAAAACAGCCAAGCAACTGGCATCTGGTTATAGGACTGGCACGCAAGCTCTTCGCAACAGCGAAGGTAACCTAGTCACCGAAGCACAGGGAATTGTAGACGTGTTTAAGCAGCGTTTCCAGCAGCTGCTTAATGGGCATTATGTAGAGGAGGCAACAGAGGAACAAAGAAGCATAAGACTGGTAAATGAAGATCTAGTCCCAGCGCCCAGTACTGAAGAGGTTAAGAAAGCCATCCACAAGCTTACGAACAACAAATCCGCCGGCTCGGATGGCCTACCTGCGGAACTCTTTAAGTATGGAGGAGATGTCCTGGTAGGGTGCATGCACCAGCTCATCAACCAAGTGTGGGAGGAGGAAAGTATGCCCAACGACTGGTCAAATAGCTCCATATGCCCAATCTACAAAAAAGGCGATCCTATGTCCTGCAAGAACTACAGAGGCATATCCCTGCTTAATGTTGCCTCCAAGATCCTATCCAACGTACTATGTGAGCGTCTAAAACCTTTCTGCAACACTATGATCGGCACGTACCAGTGTGGTTTCAGGCCAGGCAGATCAACGATAGACCAAATCTTCACATTGAGGCAAATCCTGGAAAAGACCAACGAATTTCAAGTTGAGACCCATCACCTATTCATCGACTTTAAAGCCGCATATGATAGCATAAGTCGCCAAGAGCTTCTATTGGCGATGTCGGAACTCGGGATCCCGAAAAAATTGATCCAGCTATGCCGCATGACGCTACAAAATACGCGGTGCAACGTGCAAATGGGTAACAGCTCATCCGAGTTATTCCAGACGTGTACAGGGTTCAGACAAGGAGATGCGCTATCATGTGATTTCTTCAACTTAGTCCTGGAGCAGATAGTGCGCAAGAGTGGTGTTAACATGGAAGGCACTATCTTCAACAGGTCTTCTCAGCTGCTTGGATATGCGGACGACATCGACATCATCGGCCACTCCAAGAGAGCTGTACTTGAAGCATTCACAGCTATTGATGAACAGGCGAAACGCGTTGGTCTTGAAGTGAATGAGGACAAAACAAAGTATATGCTATCAACAAACAAAGCCTCATCTGTCCATCGCCTAGGACAAAACGTCACTGTTGGTAGCAGTAATTTCGAGGTAGTCAAGGAGTTCACCTACCTCGGAACAAACATCAATTCCACGAACGACACCTTAGTGGAAATCCGACGAAGAATTACCCTAGCAAACCGCTGCTACTTCGGTTTGGCCAAACAAATGGGCTCAAAACTCCTTTCTCGAAAGACAAAGTGCACGCTATGCAAAACGCTAATTTTACCAGTTCTACTCTACGGCGCCGAGTGCTGGACAATAAGTAAAAAAGGGGAATTGATACTGGGCACTTTCGAGAGAAAAATTCTTCGGCGGATATTTGGTCCTATATGCGAAGAGGGCGATTGGAGAAGAAGATTCAATCGTGAACTGTATGAGCTGTACCAAGATGTGGATGTAGTCCAAAGAGCCAAAACACGTCGTATACACTGGCTCCGCCACATCGAGCGAATGGACAACAACGCTCCAGCCAAGAAAATCTTCGAATCCCAGCCCCCAGGTTCGAGACGACCAGGAAGACCGAACCTCCGCTATAGGGACCAGGCGGTCACAGACGCAAGAGCGCTTGGTCTCGACGACTGGAGAGAGCGTGCGAGGGACCGCAACCGATGGAAGACCGCAATATCTCAGGCAGAGACCCTTCATGGATCGGGAGCCGGATAAGTAAGTAAGTAATCTTAAATAGGTTCCAGAGCCCAACTCTTGAAACGTCCTACCTACCTACAGGTAGGTAGTTCAATAGTTCAATAATGAAAAGCATTTTGCCGAATGCAAAACAAAACTAGAAGAATAAATAAATGAAGGGTCCAGGGGAAAAACGGCTTAAGTCCACTTTAATTGATTCCGAGAAAAATGAAGTCGTAAGTGTAATACTAAAATGATGGCTAATTCAAAGAAAAATAGATTAAACTAACAATTGTTTTTTGTTGAGCATGAAGTACCCAAGTAAGCAAACATATATTGAATTTAACATCTTGAATTTATTTGCATGGCACGCTGACATGAGGACCTGCGATGTTTTAACCAAAATTTCGAATTTTGTATTTGAAATTTTCTTCTGAAAGCCTGAAAGAACTGGACTTGATAATTGGAATCGGTTTTTTGCTTTTTATTCAGACACCTCTAGATTTTCAAAATAGAGTTTGAAAATAAAATAATTTTCACAAGCGTGACATTGGACCATTTTTGCAATTCAATTTGTTAGACAGGACCTCGAGCGGATGTAGTTGGAATATCTTTTTTATATTCCAACTACATCCGCTCGAGGTCCTGTTGGAATTATTTACTTGACATGTCGCTAGGTCTATTCAAAAGTGTTTTTTTTTTTAATATCGCTTTGTTTAATTTTTGGAGCAAAACAAATACTTTTGGAAGAAAGTTTTTTTTTAAACTGTACTATTCTGCGAGTTTTCAAAACCCTATATGAAGTGTGCTATACTACATCAGATAGTACTCATACAAATCTATAAGATGTCATCATTAGTTTAATTTTTTTCAAAAAGTGGACTTGAGCCGTTTTTCCCCTGGACCCTTCAAATACTTATAGTCTATTGAATAGACCGGAAAATGAGGGGTATAAAGGAACAATTACGTGCAAGGGTTTTTATTATTGAATATGTTTGTTTGGCCCCTAAGCATGCTTAAAACCAAAAATGCTACTAAATTCACCCATGCGTTTTTGAGAGAATGGTCACACTGGCCTCTTTTCAGTATTTTTGGTGTAACTTGAAAACTAAGCCGAATTTGACAATTTTACTTATAATACTTTTTGTTCAAAATTTAATTTTCTATTGGAATGGGTTGTTCAAAAATTTTTACGAAAACATTTAAGCAGGAAAAGTTAACAAAAACCAACCTAAAAAAAATCAAAAAATCAAGGATATCTAAATTTTTTAATAAATTGTGCATAACTTTTCTTGAAGCAAAGATAGGGTCAAGACATCCACGACAAAATAAAGTAGAGACTAAAGGCCTTAATGTGGCATGTTCAAAAATTAATATTTATTCAAAATTGACAGAGATATTCCCATTCAAACCTTATCATTTCTTATAATTTTTCGCAGTTTTGGCCCGAAAGTCCCCTTTTCGGTACAATATGGCAAATATCACTTTCGTAAAAATGTTCGAAATCAAAATTTTGATATAATATGACATTAAAACTATAGAGAATTTATAAAAAGGATGTAAGTTGGCAATTTCGTTTTTCGGCTGTTTTTAAATGCGTTCAGACCTACAGACCGAACGGCTTGTCCGATTAACATAAGATTTGGTACTAGGTGCTAGGAACGTTAAATTTGTCATAAAGTACCAAAAAAAATGCTTTCGAACAAAAACTGAGAAAAATGATAAGAAATGATAAAGTTTGAATGGCTGTATCTCTGTCAATTTTTAAATAATATGGCTTTTTTAACATGTCATATTAAGGCCGTAAGACTCCAGTTTACTTTGTTTATGCATGTCTTGAGCGTATCTTTGCTCCGAAAAAAGTAATGCGCAATTTAGAAAAAAAATTTAAAATCTTTGATTTTTCGATTCTTTTTATGTTAGTTTTTGTTTACTTTTCCTGCTTTAATTTTTTTTAGAAATTTTCCAAACTATCTATTTCGATAGAAAATTTAATTTTGAACAAAAAGTATTGTATTTAAAATTATCAAATTCGGCTTAGTTTTCGAGTTATACCGAAAATACTGAAAATTGGCCAGTGTGACCATTCTCTCAGAAACGCATGGGTGAATTTAGTAGCATTTTCGGTTTCAAGCATGCTTATGAGCCTAACAAACATATTCAATAATAAAAACCCTTGCACGTAATTGTTCCGTTTTAAAAGGTCTATTCAATAGGCTATTATGTACTTACTATTTTTTGGATAAGACACATTTTATTACTTAACCGTCTTTAATAGTTACTGAATTCTTTGCTGGATGAGTCTTTTGTCCAAAAGAAATCGAATTGTTCTATTTTAACTATACATACTTATACTACATAATGGACCTATAAATATATAGGGAGAAGTGACCATGTACATAGTATGATTATTTTTGACTTGACTTGATATGAACGATGGATAATTAATACAAACAATAGGTATACAAACGATGGCAAACTAAAAAAAAAAACAAACGTGCACAAACGATTATAGATAGCGTAACGGATACAATTGTTGGCACCCCTAAGGAAATTTCGACTTCAATCAACCACAACTTTTCTATCTGAAGAGTGATGAGAATTCTTTGTATATCAAAGTATTATTTAATAAAATTTGCGTTGGTTAATCAAAGTCATTATAAGTTTATTAATTAAAAATTAACTTTTAACGACAATTTAAAAAAAGTTTACCAAATACTACAATTATTGGCACCACGATATAGTTATTGGCACCCAAAAAAAGTACAATAATTGGCACCCTTTTAAGTGGAAAAAATTAAATATTTTGATTTCTAACGTTTATTTCGAGATTTTGTCAACAAAAAATTCATAACCGATGAATGCTACAATTGTTGGCAGTGTTAAAAGTACATTTATTGGCAGTGCCAGTAATTGAAGCTCCATAGGATGTAATTATTGGCACCCCTTGCCAATTATTGGCACCCATTTTGTTAATAAAACAATGAATTTTTTATAAAAATATAATCGAAAATGCTTTATTTAAAGCATTATTATAATAAATTAAATAAGTTTTCATCAGAAAATTGAGCCAGAAACACTGAAAAACATCTTTCAAAATTATGGGTCCTTAACAAAAACATCCGAAATTTACGCAATTTCTTGTTTTAGTCGCACGTGTTTACACTTTTATTTGAAAGAGATAATGAAAACAAAATATCTTGAAACAAAAGATACGAAAATGTGAGAAATGTTTGCAAGCTCAAAATAAAAAATAAATTAACTTAATCGGCTAACGGGTTATTGAGAAAATCACTTTTGAATAATGGGTGCCAATAATTGGGTCAAAATTTGGGGGTGAAAACAATTGTATCCCTTACGCTATATCGAACTGCATTTCCAGGTTTCCTCGAGCGTTATAGTGGGCCAACTAAATGTTTTTTTCGCCGCAAAATTTTGAATAATTAATTAAAAATAGAAATAAAGCAAAATTTAAAAAAATTAACATAGTGGAAAATTATTATAAGAAATGTACAAGCGATTGCATACTTTTTGAAAATTTTATAACAAAATTTTCCAAAAAAAATGTTGGTAAAATTTTTGGAAAGTGTAAAAATTAAAAAAAAAAAAGACAAACGTGTACAAACGATTATCAATCGAACTGCATTTCCAGATTTTTCGAGCGTTATAGTTGGTGGGCCAACTTCCGTTATATTTTTTGAAGTGTCTCTATAAAAAAAACAGTGAGTGTACAAATTATTCTAAAAGTTGTACAAACGTGTACAAACGATTGCCATTTTCAGTTTTGCTCAACTCTATAGTTGGTGGGCCAACAACATGCAAGCCTTCAATTGCTATGAGTTTTTATCGAAACTTGTATTTATTTTTGCTAAAAATGAGTAGCGACACAAGAACTTCAAAATTATAATTATAACGGGTGATTTTTTAGCTGGTTTGGTTTTGGCAACACTGGTTTTGACAGCTGACGTGTGTTTAGTACCTTGTGTCACTGTCAAACAGCTTCAGTTTGGTTTGCAATTTAACCATGGATCGTCTTACAAATGAACAACGCTTGCAAATTATTGAATTTTACTATCAAAATTCGTGCTCGGTTCGAAATGTTCATCGCGCGCTGCTTCCATTTTATGGTCGGCATTCTCGACCTTCTGAGCAGTCTATTCGGAAGATTGTGACCAAATTTCGCACCAAATTTACTTTGTTGGACATTAAACCACCAACACGTTTACGTACTGTGCGTAGTGAAGAAAATATTGCGGCCGTATCAGCTAGTGTGACAGAAGACCGCGAAATGTCGATTCGGCGCCGTTCCCAGCAGTTAGGCCTTTGTTACAGCACTACGTGGAAAATTTTGCGGAAGGATTTGGGCGTAAAGCCTTTTAAGATACAGTTGGTGCAAGAACTAAAGCCAGCCGACCTACCACAACGCCGAATTTTTGGTGAATGGGCTCTTGGAAAGCTGGCCGAGGATCCGCTTTTTTATCGAAAAATTGTGTTCAGCGATGAGGCTCATTTTTGGTTGAATGGGTACGTAAATAAGCATAATTGCCGCATTTGGAGTGAAGATCAGCCAGAAGCATTGCAACAGCTACCAATGCATCCCGAAAAAGCCACTGTTTGGTGCGGTTTATGGGCCGGCGGCATTATTGGGCCATATTTCTTCAAAGATGATGCGAATCGCAGCGTTACTGTCAATGGTGAACGCTACCGAGCGATGATAACAAACTTTTTTTTGCCCGAAATGGAAGTTCTTGACTTGCATGATATGTGGTTTCAACAAGACGGTGCCACATGCCACACAGCACGCGAAACAATGGCGCAATTGCGAGGCGAGTTTGGTGAACAGTTAATTTCACGTTTCGGGCCGGTCAATTGGCCGCCTAGATCGTGCGATTTGACACCATTAGATTATTTTTTGTGGGGGTTTGTCAAGGCTAATGTCTATAGGGACAAGCCCGCTTCGATTGACGCACTGGAAGCCAACATCCATGCATTCATTCGTGAGATACCGGCCGATATGTGTGAAAGAGTATGCCAAAATTGGACTCAGCGGATGGGCTACCTGAGGCGCAGCCGCGGTCAGAATTTGCATGAAATTATCTTTAAACATTAAATTGCAAGGTTCAAACTATCGATTCAAATAAATATTTCATTCATTTTTTCGAATTTTTTGTGTTTTTTTTTTTTTTAAGTTCTAAACCTCTTAAAAAATCACCCGTTAAATACAGAAATTGAAAAGAACGAACTGGAAGCATTTTGATTTTATTGATTTTTCACAAACAGCTGATGTTTGTTTATGTGATGTGGAAGTAAAACGTAATAGATTTCCTCTTTTTGGTACTTTATTTGATACAAGCGTTGCATAACTAAAATGGATGGGGACATTTTTTATGAATAAGGATTTATGTAACGTTACATAGTGGCTACATAAATCCTTATGCAGTGCATAACTATTCATCTGCTTAGTGCATTCTAATGAATAAGGCTGATTATGTTTATTAAAAAATTATTAAAAAATTATGTATGTAATCCTAGGCTCGTGAATAAGAGAACAAACTGGAACGAATTCAGAGATAAACTTGAAAGTTTTATAAACATCAGATCCCCTATGCAAACAATTGAACAAATTGACCATGAAGTAGAACAATTTATTGCTGATGTGCAACAGGCTGCAGAAGAAAGTACTCCAACTATTTCGAACTCAAGAGAAAAAGAAATAAAATATCCTGTCGAAATAAAGGAGCTGATATTAGAAAAAAGAAGAGCTCGAAGAAAATGGCAAGTTACGAGATTTCCAGGTGATAAGGCAGTTTTTAACCGTCTTAACAACGAACTAAAGAAAAGAATCTGTGAGTTTGAAAATGATTCACTGAGTAGATTCCTGAATAGTCTTACGGCGGATGCCTCTACAGAATACTCCTTATGGAAAGCAGCTAAGCGCTTAAAAAGACCACAGACACAAAACCCACCAATAAAGTCTCAAAATGGTGAATGGGTCGGAAATCCGAAACGAAAGGCTGATCTCTTCGCTGAACATCTAGCGAATGTTTTTAAGCCATTCCCAGCAAACACAGCTACAGATCCCTTACAGTTTGTTGATAGAAACGACGAATGCAAAATACCTTTTGTCACGCTCAAAGAAGTAAGAAGCATGTGTCAGCATAAGTTATCTAACAAAAAATCACCAGGGTACGATCTCATAACTGCTCAGGTTTTGAAAGAAATGCCTTTAATAGCCTTCAAGAAACTCCAATTTATAATAAACGCATGCCTTAAACTAAGATATGTGCCACATCACTGGAAAATTGCAGAAGTCATTGTTATACCTAAACAAGGTAAGCCACCAACAGAAGTAACATCTTACAGACCAATATCGCTTATACCAATCATGGCAAAAGTTTTTGAAAAACTGCTACTGAAAAGGCTTAGTAAAATAATAGAAGAAAGAACACTAATTCCGAGCCATCAGTTTGGATTTAGAAATAAACATTCCACGATAGACCAAGTGCATCGAATTACGGATGTTGTGGAAAAGGCACTTGAAGAAAAACAAGTATGCTCGGCTATATTCTTAGATGTTGCTCAAGCCTTTGACAAGGTTTGGCACTTGGGACTTGAGTACAAACTGCATAGGGACCTTCCCAGGCAGTACTACGAAATACTGAAATCCTACGTTACGAACCGACTCTTTAGAGTACGGTACGATCAAAATTACTCGGAACTAAAGAATATTGAAGCCGGTGTACCACAAGGAAGTGTCCTAGGACCAACCCTGTATCTGTTATATACAAGGGATATTCCAGTGGACAACAACGCTATCATGGCCACCTTTGCTGATGATACTGCAATATTGGTGCCAGATAAATCCGTTACGAAGGCTACACAAAAATTGCAAAATGCAGTCGATAAAGTAAGTGATTGGACGCAGATATGGCGCATCAAACTAAACGAAACAAAATCGACGCATATAAACTTTACAAATAAAAACATAAACAATGTTCCAATTTATATAAACAGTACAGCAGTACCTTACTCCAATGCCGCCAAATACCTTGTAATGACTTTGGATGCAAAGCTTAAATGGAAAGAGCACATCAAAAAGAAAAGAGAAGAACTAAACTTGAAGTACAGAAAAATGGACTGGTTACTAGGAAAGAACTCTGACCTATCTATCCAGAACAAGCTAATATTATATAAGCAAGTATTGAAACCCGTTTGGACATATGGCATCCAACTATGGGGCTGTACAAAGAAAACAAACGCTGAACCCATCCAAAAATTCCAAAGCAAGGTCCTTCGTGGAATAATTTATGCCCCTTGGTTTATAAGAAATAGCGATCTACATCGTGATCTTCAAATTGAAATGGTTACAGAAGTGGTTAAAAAACACGCTGTATCACACAATCAGCGACTGCAAAGTCATACAAACTCTGAAATGGAGACCGTCCTAAATGTACGAAACAATGTTCGAAGATTAAGAAGAACCAAGCCTCATGAGCTGATGGTCTAAAAGCTATGGGAAAGTGTTATAACTTTAAACTTCCCCCAATGCGATTTAAAAATTGAAAATAAAAATCATTTGTCGATCTTTCATAGATTGGTCCTGATTCACCGGTGGTTTTAGTGCGGTAAGAGTCCCACACTACTTGGTACCGATTCTTACCGAGTGTCCTTTGAAGATTTCCATCGGATAGTAAAAAAAAAAAAAAAATAAGTGTTCAAAAGTGTGAGAGGGGTTTTTTTCAATATGGAAACGGGAAAGACATTTTTTATTTTTCAGTTCGTTGAAGGACTAGCTCAAATCCAAACTTTCGACCATCAAATCCTTTCAGGGTCGCCGCTATCTTCAATTAAGGAGTGAACTTGTTTTTCACAAATAAAATCCGCATTTTTAATTTTATCGACAAAATACAAATGCAGTCCTGACAATTTAATGAATTTGTAAAAAATGCCACATTTGTTCATGTTTTGTGTATTTAAAGAGCTATAA
The DNA here is from genome assembly GCA_963921185.1 of Dasysyrphus tricinctus. Classification (NCBI taxonomy): domain Eukaryota; kingdom Metazoa; phylum Arthropoda; class Insecta; order Diptera; family Syrphidae; genus Dasysyrphus; species Dasysyrphus tricinctus. The sequence goes on along the minus strand of OY992532.1, from coordinate 163,004,719 downwards.
CCAATTATAAGCAAAAAATGGAGCTCACATATTTGTATTCAATTTTTGTTCAGTACTACGTACAAAATTTTGAGATTCAGAAAATGGTCTCACCATTGAATAATTACAAATAGAAGGGGACACCGAGCATTGCTCAAACGACAGTCGCACCAATCAAATCCAGTGGCCGCTCATGAAGCTATAATTTCCTTTTCACACAATAATTGGTTTTCTTCTCGGCTAAGTGAGTCTCAAATAAATCCTTTTGTATTTTTCTTAGAGATATACATATGTAGATACATACGAGTAGATATGTAGATAGTGCGAAGAAAGGATACATATTTTTTTTCTTCAATTTGTGCTTTGATTTTCTTTTGTGAATGAACGCACAAGTAGGTAACATAGGTGCATTTTAAATATATTTGTGTTTGGTGTCCGTCTCATCGCCATACAGCAACAAAAAGATACAAAACGGTTTCTCTTTTATTTGAATTATTGTGCGTTTGAAGTCCGGTTACGATACGGAGGAGAATTGCGTTTAATTGTTGTGTGTTTGTTAAAAGTACCTTTTGTTTTTTCTTAATTTCTCAAAAACTAAGGAAGATTTTTGCATTTGGTTTTCGGTAATGGACTAAATAAGGGCATTGAATATTGAACACAAGAAAGAAAGCACTTTATTACGTAAAATTTTGAAAAATATCGACATAAAAAAAAATCACATTTTTTTTTTTTAATTTTGACTTTGAAATTTAATTTTTCGAAACCTATTCACTTAAACAACTTGATTTGAAATCCAAATGCAAGAATGGAGTATTATCTTTCAAAAAAAACTATAGCATATTATAAGATGTGTTTTCGTTGACTTTTAATGTTTTTTTTGCCTGCCTCAGGGAGGGAAGATACAACTTTCCCCCCAAACATTTTTTTTCTTAGAATAACCCCAAGAACCACATCCTAAAATACTTCCACTCAGGTCCGGGACACACTGTATATTATCTATACTAAGATTTAAATAATTTCTTGTATTTGTTGTTTGAATTAAGCTTAACAACAAACTGCCGCTCACTTTCAAAACGTATTCTTTATTTTTTTTTACTATGTGTAGACTAAACTTTTAAATCTATAAAATAATTTAAAAACTACTTTTTGTTTTTAATTAATTAAATAAATATAATTCTAATGTTCGGACTCAGACGTCAAACTTCAACCATTCAAAAAAATTTAAGGAAAACAAAATGTTTTTTTTATAATTTTGTATTCATGGTACTAAGTTGTGGTATAATATGAAACACGAAGCATTTTTTTTATTTTTGAAGGTTGTCAAAGTGAGAAAATCTCCGAACTTTATGTTCGGAACTTTAGTTAGGTGACTTGTGTATTCAACTTTAAGTCACCTTGTTTTTGTTGTAATATTTAGTTTTACCTGAGATATGTGATCTTCAAGCTTCAATGAATAATGTTTTTTTATCACCAATATCCCAACTTATAATGATCATTTTAGACTTTGTTGAGACTATTTGTTTTTGTGGCTTTTCACCGTTATTTTAGAAAAAAGTTCAAACGACTTTTTGTAATCTCTTCGTAGGTATGTATATCTTTTGCTTCCTTCCAAATATTTATTGCATGGTTAATATAAGTATGCAGATTTGAAGACTAACATATTCTTAACATTTTTGAAAATTTTCCAATTAAAAAAAGTAACTAATTGTGTTTTTACTAAACATTTGTGTAATCACCATCGAAATGAAAACAAAAATAACGAATTCTTTTCAACTATTTACAATTTTGTATTGGTCACGCACTACTTGGACAAGAAAAAAGATTTAAAGTTTTTTTTTTTTTAATTTTTTTTAATATAAAAATAATCAGCAATGTTAAGAACATGTTAATCTACAAATTTGCATACTAATATTTACCATGCAATAAATATTTGCAAAGAAGCAACAGATATACATTAGGGTGGTCCTTAAATTGGACATTGTCTTGGATAGCCTCAATTCGAGTCAAAACATTGAAAAACAATTTCCCTAATTTTTTCAGATTTTTATTTCACCCCCCTGGTCACCCTTTTTCCACTTTAAGGTACAAATAATGGAGTTAGGGTGATTCTTATAACACGCAAAAAAAATCAGAACTTATAGATTAGATTGAGACGAACAAAAAATTGTAGCGGAGGGGAGGTCTTTTTCTAAAAATTTGACCCGAAATAGAAAAAAATTATTAAAAAACAACGGGACCACTTACAATGGCGTGCTATAGTTTGTTTTAAAGCCATGAATTCAGTCTTTAATATGTTTTTTAAATCAAGCTTTTGTATTTGTATTTGTATTTATTTCATTAAAAATGTGGTAGTACAAGAAGAATATAATATTCTTATAATTAGTACTTAACAACTAAAAAACTCGTCAAAAAGAGCAACACAAGTTGAAATGAAATACAAAATAAATATATGTAAGTACTTAAAATTAGCATATAAAAAAGCAAAGTTTGAAAAACAGTGAAATTAAAAATATAGGAAAATATAGGTATTTAAGAAAATTGAAGGTTATTATTATTGATATTATTATTTATGTATACATATATGTAGGTATGTTTTAAGAAAAAATAGTGTTATTATTTGAGATATATTCATAAAGTGTCTTTTTGAAACTTGAAAAAGTACTACACTCCCGAATAGAGAACGGCAAGGAATTCCATAGTTTAATAGAGTGGAAGAAGAACAATCTTTTACTTTCAAGATAAAGGCAATTCCATGGTAACTCACGTTACATTTGGGAGAGTTTCACGCTCTCTTTCATTAAAATTTCCATACTTATATAAATATAAATAAAACAAAATATAAATTCTATACATGGCAATGATTTCAACTTCTAGGAAAAAATAAAATTTTTGGGAAAAATAAATTCTTTCTTAGTACAAAATACTAAAACATGGTGTCCGTGAAGTTAGCATATCAAATGTCAGCATATCAAGTTTTTTTTGGAGTTCTTGTCGCATGCACCTGAGTTCTATAGTTCCTGATAGTTTTCCAAAATAGTTCTGTTCGATTTCACAAAAAAAATCGATTTTTAAAAATGGGATGCTAACTTCACGCAGCATATCAAATATCGAAATATAATGAAAAAATATTTTTTTTCGGTGGAGAAACCCACCCCTAAGAGTTCCTCATACCTAAAAAACAGAGTTCTGCTACCTTCACGCCTAGAAAAAATTAAAACCGTTAATAAAATGTTAGATGAAAAACTGAAACTTGTACTGAAAAAACGCTGAATTGCAAATAAATTCAAACGTTTAAAATTCTGAAGTATCTAAACGGATAAATATAATGCGTATTTAATAAGTTCCGAGGAAATCCTGTTTCTAACACTTTTCTAACAAAAATTATGATTTTTTTTCATAATTAGATCGATTTTTCACGAATTTTGGTAAACGACCTTGATATGCTGTCACTTTTTTGGGAGTTCCAGCCCACTTATTGACCTCAACATATAGATGTAATGTGTTTACAATATAATCCGAGGAGTTCCCGTTTCTAACACTTTTCTAACAAAAATTATGATTTTTTTTCATAATTAGATCGATTTTTCACGAATTTTGGTAAACGACCTTGATATGCTGGCACTTTTTTGGGAGTTCCAGCCCACTTATTGATCTAAACATATAGATGTAATGTGTTTACAATATAATCCGAGGAGTTCCCGTTTCTAACACTTTTCTAACAAAAATTATGATTTTTTTTCATAATTAGATCGATTTTTCACGAATTTTGGTAAACGACCTTGATATGCTGTCACTTTTTTGGGAGTTCCAGCCCACTTATTGACCTCAACATATAGATGTTATGTGTTTACAATATAATCCGAGGAGTTCCCGTTTCTAACACTTTTCTAACAAAAATTATGATTTTTTTTCATAATTTGATCGATTTTTCACGAATTTTGGTAAACGACCTTGATATGCTGGCACTTTTTTGGGAGTTCCAGCCCACTTATTGACTTCAGCATATGGATAAAATGTTTTTACAATATAATCCGAGGAGTTCCAGTTTCTAACACTTTTCTAACAAAAATTATGATTTTTTTTTCATAATTAGATCGATTTTTCACGAATTTTGGTAAACGACCTTGATATGCTGGCACTTTTTTGGGAGTTCCAGCCCACTTATTGACCTCAACATATAGATGTAATGTGTTTACAATATAATCCGAGGAGTTCCCGTTTCTAACACTTTTCTAACAAAAATTATGATTTTTTTCATAATTAGATCGATTTTTCACGAATTTTGGTAAACGACCTTGATATGCTGGCACTTTTTTGGGAGTTCCAGCCCACTTATTGACCTCAACATATAGATGTAATGTGTTTACACTATAATCCGAGGAGTTCCCGTTTCTAACACTTTTCTAACAAAAATTATGATTTTTTTCATAATTAGATCGATTTTTCACGAATTTTGGTAAACGACCTTGATATGCTGGCACTTTTTTGGGAGTTCCAGCCCACTTATTGACCTCAACATATAGATGTAATGTGTTTACAATATAATCCGAGGAGTTCCCGTTTCTAACACTTTTCTAACAAAAATTATGATTTTTTTTCATAATTAGATCGATTTTTCACGAATTTTGGTAAACGACCTTGATATGCTGGCACTTTTTTGGGAGTTCCAGCCCACTTATTGACCTCAACATATAGATGTAATGTGTTTACAATATAATCCGAGGAGTTCCCGTTTCTAACACTTTTCTAACAAAAATTATGATTTTTTTTCATAATTAGATCGATTCACGAATTTTGGTAAACGACCTTGATATGCTGGCACTTTTTTGGGAGTTCCAGCCCACTTATTGACCCCTACATATAGATGTAATGTGTTTACAATATAATCCGAGGAGTTCCCGTTTCTAACACTTTTCTAACAAAAATTATGATTTTTTTTCATAATTAGATCGATTTTTCACGAATTTTGGTAAACGACCTTGATATGCTGGCACTTTTTTGGGAGTTCCAGCCCACTTATTGACCTCAACATATAGATGTAATGTGTTTACAATATAATCCGAGGAGTTCCCGTTTCTAACACTTTTCTAACAAAAATTATGATTTTTTTTCATAATTAGATCGATTTTTCACGAATTTTGGTAAACGACCTTGATATGCTGGCACTTTTTTGGGAGTTCCAGCCCACTTATTGACCCCTACATATAGATGTAATGTGTTTACAATATAATCCGAGGAGTTCCCGTTTCTAACACTTTTCTAACAAAAATTATGATTTTTTTTCATAATTAGATCGATTTTTCACGAATTTTGGTAAACGACCTTGATATGCTGGCACTTTTTTGGGAGTTCCAGCCCACTTATTGACTTCAGCATATGGATATAATGTGTTTACAATATAATCCGAGGAGTTCCCGTTTCTAACACTTTTCTAACAAAAATTATGATTTTTTTTCATAATTAGATCGATTTTTCACGAATTTTGGTAAACGACCTTGATATGCTGGCACTTTTTTGGGAGTTCCAGCTTCTAACACTTTTCTAACAAAAATTATGATTTTTTTTCATAATTAGATCGATTTTTCATGAATTTTGGTAAACGACCTTGATATGCTGGCACTTTTTTGGGAGTTCCAGCCCACTTATTGATCTAAACATATAGATGTAATGTGTTTACAATATAATCCGAGGAGTTCCCGTTTCTAACACTTTTCTAACAAAAATTATGATTTTTTTTCATAATTAGATCGATTTTTCACGAATTTTGGTAAACGACCTTGATATGCTGGCACTTTTTTGGGAGTTCCAGCCCAATTATTGACCTCAACATATAGATGTAATGTGTTTACAATATAATCCGAGGAGTTCCCGTTTCTAACACTTTTCTAACAAAAATTATGATTTTTTTTCATAATTAGATCGATTTTTCACGAATTTTGGTAAACGACCTTGATATGCTGGCACTTTTTTGGGAGTTCCAGCCCACTTATTGACCTCAACATATAGATGTAATGTGTTTACAATATAATCCGAGGAGTTCCCGTTTCTAACACTTTTCTAACAAAAATTATGATTTTTTTCATAATTAGATCGATTTTTCACGAATTTTGGTAAACGACCTTGATATGCTGGCACTTTTTTGGGAGTTCTAGCCCACTTATTGACCTCAACATATAGATGTAATGTGTTTACAATATAATCCGAGGAGTTCCCGTTTCTAACACTTTTATAACAAAAATTATGATTTTTTTTCATAATTAGATCGATTTTCACGAATTTTGGTAAACGACCTTGATATGCTGGCACTTTTTTGGGAGTTCCAGCCCATTTATTGACCTCAACACATAGATGTAATTTGTTTACAATTTAATCCGAGGAGTTCTCGTTTCTAGCACTTTTCTAACAAAAATTATGATTATTTTTTCATAATTAGATCGATTTTTCACGAATTTTGGTAAACGACCTTGATATGCTGGCACTTTTTTGGGAGTTCCAGCCCACTTATTGACCTCAACATATAGATGTAATGTGTTTACAATATAATCCGAGGAGTTCCCGTTTCTAACACTTTTCTAACAAAAATTATGATTTTTTTTCATAATTAGATCGATTTTTCACGAATTTTGGTAAACGACCTTGATATGCTGGCACTTTTTTGGGAGTTCCAGCCCACTTATTGACCTCAACATATAGATGTAATTTGTTTACAATTTAATCCGAAGAGTTCCCGTTTCTAGCACTTTTCTAACAAAAATTATGATTTTTTTTTCATAATTAGATCGATTTTTCACGAATTTTGGTAAACGACCTTGATATGCTGGCACTTTTTTGGGAGTTCCAGCCCACTTATTGACCTCAACATATAGATGTAATGTGTTTACAATATAATCCGAGGAGTTCCCGTTTCTAACACTTTTCTAACAAAAATTATGATTTTTTTTCATAATTAGATCGATTTTTCACGAATTTTGGTAAACGACCTTGATATGCTGGCACTTTTTTGGGAGTTCCAGCCCACTTATTGACCTAAACATATAGATGTAATGTGTTTACAATATAATCCGAGGAGTTCCCGTTTCTAACACTTTTCTAACAAAAATTATGATTTTTTTTTCATAATTAGATCGATTTTTCACGAATTTTGGTAAACGACCTTGATATGCTGGCACTTTTTTTTACCAAAATTCGTGAAAAATCGATCTAATTATGAAAAAAAATCATAATTTTTGTTAGAAAAGTGTTAGAAACGGGAACTCCTCGGATTATATTGTAAACACATTACATCTATATGTTTAGATCAATAAGTGGGCTGGAACTCCCAAAAAAGTGCCAGCATATCAAGGTCGTTTACCAAAATTCATGAAAAATCGATCTAATTATGAAAAAAAATCATAATTTTTGTTAGAAAAGTGTTAGAAGCTGGAACTCCCAAAAAAGTGCCAGCATATCAAGGTCGTTTACCAAAATTCGTGAAAAATCGATCTAATTATGAAAAAAAATCATAATTTTTGTTAGAAAAGTGTTAGAAACGGGAACTCCTCGGATTATATTGTAAACACATTATATCCATATGCTGAAGTCAATAAGTGGGCTGGAACTCCCAAAAAAGTGCCAGCATATCAAGGTCGTTTACCAAAATTCGTGAAAAATCGATCTAATTATGAAAAAAAATCATAATTTTTGTTAGAAAAGTGTTAGAAACGGGAACTCCTCGGATTATATTGTAAACACATTACGTCTATATGTAGGGGTCAATAAGTGGGCTGGAACTCCCAAAAAAGTGCCAGCATATCAAGGTCGTTTACCAAAATTCGTGAAAAATCGATCTAATTATGAAAAAAAATCATAATTTTTGTTAGAAAAGTGTTAGAAACGGGAACTCCTCGGATTATATTGTAAGCACATTACATCTATATGTTGAGGTCAATAAGTGGGCTGGAACTCCCAAAAAAGTGCCAGCATATCAAGGTCGTTTACCAAAATTCGTGAAAAATCGATCTAATTATGAAAAAAAATCATAATTTTTGTTAGAAAAGTGTTAGAAACGGGAACTCCTCGGATTATATTGTAAACACATTACATCTATATGTAGGGGTCAATAAGTGGGCTGGAACTCCCAAAAAAGTGCCAGCATATCAAGGTCGTTTACCAAAATTCGTGAATCGATCTAATTATGAAAAAAAATCATAATTTTTGTTAGAAAAGTGTTAGAAACGGGAACTCCTCGGATTATATTGTAAACACATTACATCTATATGTTTAGGTTAATAAGTGGGCTGGAACTCCCAAAAAAGTGCCAGCATATCAAGGTCGTTTACCAAAATTCGTGAAAAATCGATCTAATTATGAAAAAAAATCATAATTTTTGTTAGAAAAGTGTTAGAAACGGGAACTCCTCGGATTATATTGTAAACACATTACATCTATATGTTGAGGTCAATAAGTGGGCTGGAACTCCCAAAAAAGTGCCAGCATATCAAGGTCGTTTACCAAAATTCGTGAAAAATCGATCTAATTATGAAAAAAAATCATAATTTTTGTTATAAAAGTGTTAGAAACGGGAACTCCTCGGATTATATTGTAAACACATTACATCTATATGTTGAGGTCAATAAGTGGGCTGGAACTCCCAAAAAAGTGCCAGCATATCAAGGTCGTTTACCAAAATTCGTGAAAATCGATCTAATTATGAAAAAAAATCATAATTTTTGTTATAAAAGTGTTAGAAACGGGAACTCCTCGGATTATATTGTAAACACATTACATCTATATGTTGAGGTCAATAAGTGGGCTAGAACTCCCAAAAAAGTGCCAGCATATCAAGGTCGTTTACCAAAATTCGTGAAAAATCGATCTAATTATGAAAAAAATGATAATTTTTGTTAGAAAAGTGTTAGAAACGGGAACTCCTCGGATTATATTGTAAACACATTACATCTATATGTTGAGGTCAATAAGTGGGCTGGAACTCCCAAAAAAGTGCCAGCATATCAAGGTCGTTTACCAAAATTCGTGAAAAATCGATCTAATTATGAAAAAAAATCATAATTTTTGTTAGAAAAGTGTTAGAAACGGGAACTCCTCGGATTATATTGTAAACACATTACATCTATATGTTGAGGTCAATAATTGGGCTGGAACTCCCAAAAAAGTGCCAGCATATCAAGGTCGTTTACCAAAATTCGTGAAAAATCGATCTAATTATGAAAAAAAATCATAATTTTTGTTAGAAAAGTGTTAGAAACGGGAACTCCTCGGATTATATTGTAAACACATAACATCTATATGTTGAGGTCAATAAGTGGGCTGGAACTCCCAAAAAAGTGACAGCATATCAAGGTCGTTTACCAAAATTCGTGAAAAATCGATCTAATTATGAAAAAAAATCATAATTTTTGTTAGAAAAGTGTTAGAAACGGGAACTCCTCGGATTATATTGTAAACACATTACATCTATATGTTGAGGTCAATAAGTGGGCTGGAACTCCCAAAAAAGTGCCAGCATATCAAGGTCGTTTACCAAAATTCGTGAAAAATCGATCTAATTATGAAAAAAAAATCATAATTTTTGTTAGAAAAGTGTTAGAAACGGGAACTCCTCGGATTATATTGTAAACACATTACATCTATATGTTGAGGTCAATAATTGGGCTGGAACTCCCAAAAAAGTGCCAGCATATCAAGGTCGTTTACCAAAATTCGTGAAAAATCGATCTAATTATGAAAAAAAATCATAATTTTTGTTAGAAAAGTGTTAGAAACGGGAACTCCTCGGATTATATTGTAAACACATTACATCTATATGTTGAGGTCAATAAGTGGGCTGGAGCTCCAAAAAAAGTGACAGCATACCAAGGTCGTTTACCAAAATTCGTGAAAAATCGATCTAATTATAAAAAAAAATCATAATTTTTGTTAGAAAAGTGTTAGAAACAGGATTTCCTCGGAATTTATTAAATACGCATTATATTTATCCGTTTAGATACTTCAGAATTTTAAACGTTTGAATTTATTTGCAATTCAGCGTTTTTTCAGTACAAGTTTCAGTTTTTCATCTAACATTTTATTAACGGTTTTTATTTTTTCTAGGCGTGAAGGTAGCAGAACTATTTTTTTTAGGTATGAGGAACTCTTAGGGGTGGGTTTCTCCACCGAAAAAAAATATTTTTTCATTATATTTCGATATTTGATATGCTGCGTGAAGTTAGCATCCCATTTTTAAAAAGCGATTTTTTTGTGAAATCGAACAGAACTATTTTGGAAAACTATCAGGAACTATAGAACTCAGGTGCATGCGACAAGAACTCCAAAAAAAATTTGATATGCTGACATTTGATATGCTAACTTCACGGACACTAAAACATGTTGGTAACTCACGTTACCATATTCGGACACCGGTTTTGTAGCAGTACTGTGCATATATTCTAAAAATTAAACAAACCATTAAAGGTAAACTGGTTTGTTGAATTAGATATAAGAATTTATCAGCCTGATTATATCTGTACACAAATTTTAAATTATTGAAAATATTTTATACAAATTTATTAAAATACATGGTAACTCACGTTACAAAAAGTCGGTAACTCACGTTATTTCACGTTTTTAATTTAAAAAATTAGGGTTAAGCCTATTATAATTTTATTTTATTTTTAGCCGTATGCTTATTACTTGTAGGATATTTTGTAATTCTAGTTTTAAAACTAGCGAACAAAAGACAGGGGGCGAGATAAATTTTCCATTTTTCTATCTTCATGTCCACTTTTTCATGGAATTACCCATAATTAAAAGAAGGTACAATTATACTGTTTGTTCTGACAGAAGAAGCAAAATTAATTTTTTCATAAAGATACAGAGGTTGCTTATTAATTATCACATTAAAAAGAAAAACACAATTTTTGAAATTCAAATATTCTTTAAGAGATAAACCTGTTATTATTTTGCTATATATAGATATGTGGTCAAATCTACGAATAACATATCTGATGGCTGTATTATACGCGACTTGAAGTTTTCTCATAGAAATTGAATCTAAATTACTAAAAATAAGAGCACTATAGCTGAAAATTGGTAGTAAGAGACTTTTGGCAAGCATTAGTCTTGTAGCAAACGGCGTTACCGATGCGGATTGATTTAACTGTCTTACTCCAGCATAAATTGATTTGACTATCATGTTTACATTATCCCTAGCAGAGAGTTTTGTATTAAGAACTATTCCTAGGCTTTTAACACTTTTGACATATTGAATATTTTTTGTCACAAAAATAATGATGTTGTACGTTTGAAAATTATTTTTTTCAGAAACTATTTATAATAAAAACCTTGATTTAAGAAACATATTAGAGACTGGATTCATGGCTTTAAAAAAAGCTATAGCACGCCATTGTAAGTGGTCCCGTTGTTTTTTAATAATTTTTTTCTATTTTGGGTCAAATTTTTAGAAAATGACCCCTCCCGCCTGAACGGGGGGAAAAAGATCCCCCTCCAACACAATTTTGTGTTCGTCTCAATCTAATCTATAAGTTCTGATTTTTTTCGCGTGTTATATGAATCACCCTAACTCCATTATTTGTACCTTGAAGTGGGAAAAGGGAGACCAGGGGGGTGAAATAAAAATCTGAAAAAAATTAGGAAATTTGATTTTCTCATTTGATGCCTATCCAAGTTGGATTTTCAAAAAAAACAATATAAGGACCACCCTAATATACATTGTATGTACCTACGAAGGGATCACAAAATCATTTTTTTTTTATTATTAGGTGTGATTTTGGTGATTTGATTGACTCAAAAAAGTTCCGAGAAAATTACAACCTTTAAAAATTAAAAAAAAAGCTTTCTGTCTCATCTCACACATACAACAAAAACCACTGACAAAAAAATACAAAATCTTGTTCCTAGAATTTTTCTTAACTAGTGTACATACATGCGATTTTAATTTTAAGTTAAATTAAATTATGGCCAAATTAAAATCAGAATATCTACCTCTCAAAAGTCCACTTAAAGTGTATCCTTCTATTTAAAAGAAAAACATAAGATAGAACCATTTTTATCGCTTAGTTGCTAAAAAAAAAGGGAGTTACATACCTACATACCTTCAAATGTGTTCTACACCCTGTTTCACGGTTTTAGTTTTAAATTTCAAACATTTTTCAATTGGGTACAGCAAAAACAAAACCTTAATTTAAAAAAAAAACTACATCTTTACTATCACTGGTTGCTTTAGTTTCTTTTTTGATTTATTAAGTACATAATAATAATTATAATTTTTATTTTTCCTATCTTAAAAATAACAATGTATGTATGTACCTACATTTATACCAAAATCGTTGAAAAAACAATAAATGAGAACAAATTATAAACCATTATTTAATTATTTTTATGTGACAGATGGCAGGTACCTATGTAATAAATAGGTACGAATTGAAAATTGGTACTCAATACTTGATAATCAAAGGGCACGGCAGTGCCCAGCCAAGTTCGCGGCACTACACCCTTTTTACAGGAACAAACTCAGGCGATTTTCAACCCCCCTCTAACTTCAGTACCAATAAAGTCAGAAACTTCAAATTCGGAGTATTAGCTGAACTGATCAAACACAGGTGGCTCACCAAATTTCAACTCTTTAGCATTAGTAGTTCCCAAGATATAGGACTTCAAAAATCGCAAAAACCGTAACTGACTGACTCACTGACTCACTGACTCACTGACTGACTGACTCACTGACTCACTGACTCACTGACTGACTGACTCACTGACAGATCATCAAAATTATGGAGCACTTCCCGACATCGTAGAAACTTGAAATTTCGCACAACGGTAGGCCTTGTGGTACATACAAAGGAAAAAATCGAAAATCTGCAATTTTCTATTCAGGGGGCGTGGCATCCACCCACTTTCTTAAATACTCTATAAATTATATGGAGCCTTTCCGATTGTTGTAGAACAATGAAAATTGGTAAGTTGGTAAGGTTTGAGGTACTTAGAAAGAAAAAAATTGAAAAATTGGAATTTTCCATACAGGGGGCGTGGCATCCACCCACATACTTAAAAATTCTTAAAAATTATATGGAGCACTTCCGATTGTTGTAGAACGATGAAAATTGGTAGGTCGGTAGGACTTAAAGTACTTAGAAAGAAAAAATTGAAAAATTGGAATTTTGAATTCAGGGGGCGTAGCATCCACCCACATTCTTAAAAATTCTTACAATTATATGGAGCTTTTCTGATTGTTGTAGAACGATGAAAATTGGTAGGTCGGTAGGACTTGAAGTACTTAGAAAGGAAAAAAATCGAAAATTTGGAATTGACCATTCAGGGGGGGGGGGTTCCATCCACTCATTTTTTCAGAATTGCTATTATTTGTATGGAGCACTTTCGGTTGTCGTAGAATTATGAAACTTTGTAGAGCGTTAGGGCTTGACTTTCACCTGGCAAAATAAATCTTTGCAAAAAGGAGTGAAATCACAACAAAAACATAAATGTTAAAAAAGGAGCCAAGTTCTTATGTGTACAAGAAACCTGTGCGTAAAAAGTCTGCCAAAAAAAGTAATGAGATCTAAAATATATGCCAAGTTTTAGGTTCATGAAGTTTAATACAAATATCTTAAGTAGAGTAATATCGAAACAATTCCAAATCATGACAGAAATTTGGTAATTAATGATTACTGATTAAAGTTTGGTGGATTTACGTGGCAAGTTTTCTCTTAAATACTTACTTAATCACAAATTTAAAATGTATGAAAACTTGACCAGTGAACTCACCAAATTTTAATCAGTAATCATTAATTACCAAATTTCTGTCATGATTTGGAATTGTTTCGATATTACTCTACTTAAGATATTTGTATTAAACTTCATGAACCTAAAACTTGGCATATATTTTAGATCTCATTACTTTTTTTGCAGACTTTTTACGCACAGGTTTCTTGTACACATAAGAACTTGGCTCCTTTTTTAACATTTATGTTTTTGTTGTGATCTATATTAATTGATAAGGATCCGTGAAAATCAACGAAAAATTTAAAAGAAGATGGAACAGGTACCTTCCTGCATATACCTATAAAACGACCCATTCACAGCACATAAGTGTGCACACACTCCGCCACACATATACCACCGATCGACCCACCACACCAAAAATCGAGTGCACACTTGTGCTGTGTGTATGTACCACTTGAGACTTATGTTTTCAAATAAAAAAAAATTATTATTCCTTGCCTATGGATCTCAAGATATAAAAAACAAAACAAAGCCATCATCGTTAACATCCCAAATTGCAAGAAAACACTAACAACAATTTTATTTACTGGACAACACACAACCCAGAAAAGAAAATATAATTTTTATCTCTACCCCATATTTTCATTAACCTTGAGTTCTCGAATGGCATTGAAAAAAATACCTCAAAAGCAAAACTAAAACGGCTGTTCAATTCGTTGTTCATGCTCTGTGAAAAAAAAACATTTCTTCCCTTTCTTCTTCGGCAATTAAGGAAATTTCCCAAAAGGAACAAACTTTTAAGGAACAAATTTATTAAAGGGTGTTGTATTTGATAGAGCGATTGCAGCGACAGACTGCCAAACCAGGCCACCTAGTGGACGTTTTGCCTGGTGTCCCTTCTATTTGTAGTTATTCAATGGTCTCACAATTTATTAAAACAAAATTAATGTTTTTTTTTTACTTAACCCTCCAGTGGGCACGTGGTCTACGAACGTAGACCACCCTTTTTTAAATGATCTTATTACCTAGGAATAATGTTTTTTTGGTCCGTCCTTTTCAATAGCTTCCTAAAATGAACTATTATTACTGATAAGTGTGCAAGCTGCAGTTGGTGAAGGCAAATATTGGTGTTATAAGATCTCAAACTCAACTGGTCTACTAGAAATTAGATAGGCATTTATGTGCATAAATAAAAGAAAATTAATTTTTTTGAGAAAATAATCTGTTTTGTTGTTTTATTTAATTATTAGCTCAAAGTTTTTATTGGGAAGAATAGGTATAGATATGTATGTGGGCATATATCTAAATATTTCACTTTTGTGTGTGTTAGTGAATTTTGATACTAAAATATCCTTATGTTGCCACTATTCAACCTCCAAACGCGTTTAGCTTATAATAAATCTATGTAACGTTGCATAAGTCTTATGAATAAGGTTTTTGCGTTCAGACGCATTATAACGAGTACATAGCACTATGCACAAGCTATGATGCGTTTATGAATAAGGCTGAATATATGTAAATGTTCACTTCAGAAAATCTAGTTTTGGTATTAAATGTCTGTATAGGTACCTTTCCTACCTACATTCGAAGCATGGTAATTTAACTTGCCAAGCAAATGAATTCGAAGTTAATTTGAAAGTAATTTGAAATGGGAATTCAAGAAATTAAGTTTGGATATGTTTTAAGAACCACTCACCAGTGTTCTGAGTCTATCCGCACGAAATTTTCTTTCGTTATAATTTGTTCGGGGCTAAAACCATATATTTACCTGTCTAAAATAATAAGAATTTATTGATTTTTTATCCTGAATTTGTTTAAATCATACAGATACGAATTTTTTTGAGTGATTCATCCTATATTAAACAATACAAAAAAAACAATACCCCTTAAAAATGTCCTTAAAAGCTACCCACCTAACGTAGGTATGTAATTCTTTTTTATGTTTTGATTATAGGTACATATATAGGTACCTACATATGAACATATACATATACCTTTCTATTCTATTTATCTATTTGTTTTCTTTTGCTAATCAACAAATTCAGCTTCAAAATGTTTAAAGTTATCAGCCCCGGATCTTTGGGGGGGAGGGGGGGCAAACCGCGGCCTGTACCCCGGGTGGCAGCTTCTAGGGGCTGAAAGATATTATAATCGCAAGTTTTTAACTTTTAGCACAAATAAACATATGATTATTTGTGCTATGTGCTTTTAGAATAAAGATGCTGCGAAAAAAATTACATGCATACATACATACCTACAGACACTATCAAAAATTTTTCAGCTCGTAAAAATACGAAAACAACAAAAATTACATGCTCAGACAACCAAAAAAAAACATCACATATTTTTCATCATCAGAAATATCTCCGCCAAAAAAAAAAATCTTTCTCTAACTACCCACAAGGCCACAAATTATATCCTATACATTGATACAATTACATCACATATTTTTTCAACCATCAGAAATATCTACGCCACAAAAAAAAATCTTTCTCTACCTACCCTCAAGGCCACAAATTATATCCTATACATGCATACAATTACAATGGAGAAATGAGTTCATACTTTTTGTTCATCGTTGCATGCCTCAGACAAAAAAACGTAGATACCTGCTCAAAACTCAACAACCGGCAAAGCAAAGTAAAACAAAAAAATAGCACTGCTCGGTGCTTGGGGCAAAGCTAGCATTGCAGAAACAAAAACGAAATCGACAGAGAAGAAGAGATAGACATAGATATTTTCCAACAGAGTCAAAGATAAAAAATTCTGGGGAAGGTGCTTTCATTTTTGTAGTAAAACTCGCTTTTTAAAAGCTTTGAAAAATATAGCTTTTTCAATTTCATAGGTCATTTTGCTCCATAGGCGTGAGACATCTGGATATGATTATTTGTGATATATATGTAAATGGGGACAAAATTGAATAAAAACCTGTTTTTCTGTTTAGAATTTTTATGCAGTCAGCAATGATCGAGATGAAGACGAAAGACAATGCGATGATAAATTTGTTTTTGTTTTACGTTTTGTAGCTATATACGATTTTTGTTGTTGTTAAGGTCGTCTGAGGCTAGCGACAATGAATAAAAAGTAGGTATATTGTGAACTCTTTTTCTGCATTGATCTATATTTGTACATATATGGAGGATATATTCTTTATGTGGGTGATAGAAAAAATGTAGGTATTCTTTTTTTCGGTTGTTGGTGGTTTCTTATGAGTGAGCGTGTAGTTTTTAGTTTTGAGCATTTTTTGATTAGGTAGCTAGGTACCTATCATTTTTAATTTTATTTATAAAATCATTTTCTAGTTTATGATATTAAGAAATTTTAATATTAATCCATTTCAACATTTTAAACTTGTTGGTTAGGAAAAGGAAACAAATACGAAATAAATTAATACTAATGAAATTATGAAAGGAAAAATATTTTAATTTGATTTGATATGTATAGAACAGGTATGTTCCTATTTTACTACGTGGACCTAGGTTAGGTAGGTAGGTATTATCTTTAAGAAAATGTTATAAGGTCCTAAATAACCTACATTAAATTGGATAATATTGATTTTATATTGTATTTGTGTGTTACATAAAATTTGTAATTTTGAATTGTTTAAATAGGGTAATTCGCGCTTAATGCGACATAAAACGAAGATCTTTTTTAGGTAGTTTGAGACAAGAAAAGAAAAAAACCTTACAACCTAAGATAATTTACAAAAAATTGAACAAAATTAATAGTTAGCTATATTAAGAATATGCTTTCCTGAAGTCAGAAATGTGTTGAATTTTATATCTCATGGTTGAATATTTCGTTCTTTCTGTGCATATACTATACACAATACACACACATAAATTGATGACAAAAACTTATAAAAAAAAAAATACAGAAACAAAAATGTCAAACGAAGTACTTCACTCAGCGATAAATAAAAATATTTTAGAGGGAATAGAGAAAATAACCCCAAAACTATAAGCAAAAGAAAAGGAAGTTGTTCTCATTTTTGACGAAATGAGCCTTCAGGCGAATCTAACCTACAATAAATACAAGGATGTAATTGAAGGTTTCGTTGATTATGGAAGTAATCAAAGGTCTTGATATATGCGCAGAACTAAAACTTAATGTAAGAGCTATTTGTTGTGACCAAGGACGAACCAATCGAAGTTTATTTACTAAATTTAACCTGGACGAAAAAAGTTCTAGCTTTATTTACAAACAAAAACCCATTTATGGAATGTACGATATTCCTCTTCTAATTAAAAGTATTCGGAACAATCTTCTTAAATATCATCTATTCACTTCTGATGGAATTGTCTGTTGGAAAATAATTATTGAATATCTTTATATTGCAGAGAGATCTAATACAACTAAAATATTTCCGAAGCTCACACATCGACCCGACAGAGTTCCAAAAAATGAATGTAAAGTTGGCTGCACAGGTTCTAAGCAGATGTGCAGCTTGTGGAATCAAAGCCTTAATAAAATTAAATAAATTTCCAGAACTGAATTTATAAAAAATATAAATCGACTTTTTGATCTTCTAAATCAAAAACCGGTAATCAAAAAAAATATCAAAATGTAATCTTTATGCAAGAAATGAAGATACATATATTCTCAACATTGAACCAATAAACCCAAGAAGGAGAAAGTTTTGATTTAAAGGTTTGGCCTTAACTATTGAAAGTCTTTTAAGAACACAAGAATCATTATTATAGGATCATATGGACTTATATTACATTGATGTAAACCAATTTAGTCAAGATCCGTTAGAAAACTTATTTGGGAAAATAAGAGCACAAAATATTAATAAAAGTAATCCAAATGCTTCAGAATTTGGCTGCCTGCTAGCCAAAGGTATTTAGATGCAATTTGAATTCAAATCCAAATGTTCCAATTGTGAGGAGGAGGATTCAGAATATCTTTAGGTGGACTAGAATGCCATCTTACAGAGTGAAACGGAGGAACAAATATCGATCATACATTAGCAGCCCAAAAGTGAAGAAGTTGAGAGTTCTGAAAATGACCTGAATGTCAACAACACCAATATCAAAGGGCACGGTAGTGCCCAGCCAAGTTCGCGGCACTACACCCTTTTTACAGGAACAAACTCAGGCGATTTTCAACCCCCCTCTAACTTCAGTACCAATAAAGTCAGAAACTTCAAATTCGCAGTATTTGCTGAGCTGAGCAAGCACAGATGACTCACCAAATTTCAACTCTTAAGCATTAGTAATTCCTGAGATATAGGACTTCAAAAATCGCAAAAACCGTAACTGACTCACTGACTCACTGACAGATCATCAAAATTATGGAGCACTTCCCGACATCGTAGAAACTTGAAATTTCGCACAACGGTAGGCCTTGTGGTGCATACAAAGGAAAAAATCGAAAATCTGCAATTTTTTATTCAGGGGGCGTGGCATCCACCCACTTTCATTAAAATTCTTATGAATTATATGGAGCACTTCCGATTGTTGTAGAACGATGAAAATTGGTAGATCGGTAGGGCTTGAAGTACTTAGAAAGAACAAAATTGAAAAATTGGAATTTTCCATTCAGGGGGCGTGGAATCCACCCACATTCTTAAAAATTCTTATAAATTATATGAAGCACTTCCGATTTTTGTAGAACGATGAAAATTTCTAGGTCGGTAGGGCTTGAAGTACTTAGAAAGAGAAAAATTGGAATTTTCCATTCAGGGGGCGTGGCATCCACCCACATTCATTAAAATTCATATAAATTATATGGAGCACTTCCGATTGTTGTAGAACGACGAAAATTGGTAGATCGGTAGGGCTTGAAGTACTTCGAAAGAGAAAAATTGAAATTTTCCATTGAGGGGGCGTGGCATCCACCCACATTCTTAAAAATTCTTAAGAATAATATGGAGCACTTTCGATTGTTGTAGAACGATAAAAATTGGTAGGTCGTTAGAGCTCGAAATATTTTGAAAGAAAAAAATCGAAAAAATGGAACTTTCAGTTCAGGGGGCGTGGCATCCACCCACTTTCTCAAAAGTTCTTGTAAACTATATGAAGCCCTTCTGATTGTTGTAGAATTATGAAACTTTGTAGAGTGGTAGGGCTTGATTTTCACCTGGCAAAATAAATCTTTGCAAAAAGGAGTGAAATCACAACAAAAATTTATGTTTTTTAATGAGTAATCATTAAATAGCAAATTTCTGTCATAGTTTGGAGTGTTTTCGATATTACTCTACTTAAGATATTTGATATTAAACTTCATGAACTTAATACTTGGCATGTATTTTAGATCTCATTACTTTTTTTGGCAGACTTTTTACGCACAGGTTTCTTGTACATATAAGAACTTGGCTCTTTTTTAACATTTGGCAGACTTTTTACGCACAGGTTTCTTGTACATATAGGAACTTGGCTCTTTTTTAACATTTATGTTTTTGTTGTGATGATAAATATAATCGAGGAAAATGCGATATCGGTGAAAGTGCCAGAAATCAGTGACCTCGCCACTTATTTAGCAGGCTTTTCCCTTTTTTAATCAATAAAGCAAATGAATAAAATTTGTGAAAACTGTGTTCAAGAAATGTCAAAAGATAAACACAATTTTGAGCGAACAGAAATGTTAATAAAACTTAAGGAGTACGAAAACTGAAGTGAAAACACAGTTCTTTTATGGCCATCTGAATTTTTTCTTAAGTGCGCCGCCTTAATATACAAATATTTTCAACCTACTTTCAAAAAACACCTTTTGCATCTAAGCTGAAAGAAAACATTATAAAAGAATGCATAACTGAAACAAATAGATACTTCCCAAGCTGGTTCAATCTCTCTGATGAATGTTATGAGCATAAAATTGATATAATAGATTTCCTATTAGTGGTTTTGCTCTGGAGAAATTGCAAATGGTATTTTGATTAGAAAAAAGATAATAAGAATAGAAGCCCTAAGAGAAAAATTAAAAAAATGTTAAATGTGATGAATGCTTAGACCTAAAACAAACAATAAAATTAATATATTAACGATTAAGTTGGTGGTTGGGAGGGTGCGGATCAATTTACTGCCACGTCCTCGCTCGTAACCCGTCGAAACTAAATAAGCAAAGGTAATGAATGAATATTATAAGTTCATAAGAAAGCAGGAAAATATCGATTATTTTATATCTATAAATTAAGCTACCCCCTATTATTATTTTGTAAAATTTTATTGTTAAATTCATTATTCACCTTCACTTAAATAGGCTAAGAGCAGTATCTAATAATATGCAAGGATTCTCAAAGGAGTAACGGGAACCATAAATTTATTATGAACTTATTCAGGGTTGCCGCTGTGGGACATTAGTCGCATTTTGATCTCTTTTTTGCCTCATGCGACCATGAGACGACTTTTAAAAAAAAGGTTTCGTTTTGTACCCTTTTTTAAAACTTACGACTTTTTGACCCCTTCTCCAGATAATTGCATGGATAAGATTAGGTACTTACTTTTTTGGTGAAAAATTTGGAAGTCTATCAAACTGAAATATTATATATATGATATTGATACATGTTTGCAGGGTAGGTACCTTTTAACGCTGAATCTAATTCAAATTCAAGTTAAATAAAATAAAACTTTTTTGGCAAGTTTCATGAGTGTAACAGTTTTTTCGTGGGTGTTATGGTAATAATTCTACACCTGCCCCTAACGCCTTTTCAACTCTGATATTTTAAGGGAAGTTTTTGATACTTGGTTGTATTGACTATTGAAATATTTATCCCAAGTTCCATTTACATATGTAGGTACATAGGTACTATTTTTTTCATAGGGGTTTCGGTACAATTTTATGTATGTACTTAGAAAAAATCATCATTGCATGAGAAGGACCTTCACTTTTTTTGTGGGTAGTTGATCATTTTGGATTTAGTCTCATTAAATTCAACGTTAAAAGTTACCCCTAAAAAATGTACAATAACATAATTAGGTTGCTGCAAAAAATAAGGGTATTTCAGTTTGAAAGACTTCTAGTCCAGTAAATAGATAAATTTACTACTGACCAAATGGAAAAAAATAGCGGCAGGCTGAAATTTTGCAGGTCATTTCGGGGGTAGGTATACAACTTAAATCTAAGTTGGCGACCTCCTACCCCTTGCAGGGGCGGTGCCACGCCTACTTTTCTGCAATCATGGTTTAACGGCTCGACCGATACGAATGGAATTTTCATAATTTGTTAATATGATCAAAGAAAAAATTAAGAAAATTGTTAAAGTAAAATCCGCCCACTGCCACGCCCACTTTTCTTATTTCTTGGTTTCTCAGAAACTGCTTCAAGGATTTCCATGAAATTTTTAGAGTTTCTTCTTATGGATGAGAAAAAATTGTCAAATTGGTTTTAGTAAAATCCGCCCACTGTCACGCCCACTTTTCTCATTTCTTTATTTCTCGGAAACGCCTCCTACGATTTGTATGAAATTCTGAGAGTTAATTCTTATGCACGAGAAAAAAATTTTTAAAAAGTTGTTTTATTTAAATCCCCGTCTTAGACTAAAAGTATGTAAATGCACAAAAAATTGTGGACACACTTTAGGCTACCGAAAAGCTGCTCTGAAATCTACACCAATTTGCAAGACTTGCAGTGTGGAAACCTTTGACCATAGTCGTCAGAAACTAAACGAAAACGACGATTGTTTTGGCGATGAAATTTCAATTGAAAAACGTGACGCTGGGCTTTTGATTGAGAATGAACTACCAGGTCCTTCTCAAGAACGATGATTAGGCCCAGGGTATGGTTTGGAAACGAGTGATGTGCTTAATCAACACACTTGGATTTCCTACCCCCCTATGAACACTGATGAATAATACTAATTGTAAGTTTCGCTCGAAAAAGCAAGATTTGAAAATTTTACACACTCCAAATAGCCGTCTTATAGAGACAATATTGAACAAAAGTTGGAGTGCTACACTGAACCAAAAAATTTTCAGAATTTTAACAAACGGCGTTTATTAAGTGGATATTTATTGTCACAATAAACTTTTTATTGTAACAATAAACGGTTTATTAAAAAAATCTTGAAAATTTAATCACCGTTTATCAATTCCGTTTATTGACCGTTTATAGGGGTATTTTGGTTATTAAAATTAACAAATCGTTTATTGTTACAATAAACAGCCGTTTTGCGATTGAAAATTCTTCAAAATAAGCAATGAGTTATTGTTTCAATAAACTTGTTACTTGTCACAATAAACTTTTTTTAATGAATTTAATAAATCGTTTATTGTGATAATAAATGAAATTTATTGAGAGCTAAATTTTAAAATTGATAAACGGTTTATTGTTTTTTTCAATTTTCTTAATTGAAACAATAAATTTTAGTTATTAAAATTTAATAAATCGTTCGTTGTGACAATAAACGACATTTATTAAGAGCTGAATTTTAAAATTGATAAACGGGTTATTGTTTTTAATGTTTTTTTTTTTGAAACAATAAATTTTAGCTATTCAAATTTAATAAATCGTTTGTTGTGACAATAAACGACATTTATTAAGAGCTAAATTTCGAAATTGATAAACGGTTAATAGTTTTAATTATTTTTTTTTATTGAAACAATAAATTTGAGTCATTAAAATTTAATAAATCGTTTATTGTGATAATAAATGACATTTATTAAGAGTTTAATTCTAAAATTGATAAACGGTTAATTGTTTTTATAATTTTTTTAAATGAAACAGTAGATTTTAATTATAAAAATTTAATAAATCGTTTGTTGTGATAATAAACGTTATTATTAAGAGCTGAATTTTAAAATTGATAAACGGTTTATTATTTTTAGTTTTTTTTTTAAATTGAAACAATACGTTTTTGCTATTCAAATTTAATAAATCGTTTGTTGTGACAGTAAACGACATTTATTAAGGGCTGAATTTCGAAATTGATAAACGGTTAATAGTTTTAATTATTTTTTTTATTGAAACAATAAATGTTAGTTATTAAAATTTAATAAATCGTTTGTTGTGATAATAAACGATATTTATTAGGAGTTTAATTCTAAAATTGATAAACGGCTTATTGTTTTTATAATTTTTTTAGATGAAACAATAAATTTTAGTTTTTAAAATTTAATAAATCGTTTGTTGCGACAGTAAACGAAATTTATTAAGAGCTGAATTTTAAAATTGATAAACGAGTTATTGTTTTTAATTTTTTTTTAAAATTGAAACAATAAAGTTTAGCTATTCAGATTTAATAAATCGTTTGTTGTGACAATAAACGATATTTATTAAGAGCTGAATTTCGAAATTGATAATAGTTTTAA
Organism: Dasysyrphus tricinctus; assembly: GCA_963921185.1. Classification (NCBI taxonomy): domain Eukaryota; kingdom Metazoa; phylum Arthropoda; class Insecta; order Diptera; family Syrphidae; genus Dasysyrphus; species Dasysyrphus tricinctus. Next base: position 162,980,774 of record OY992532.1, on the reverse strand, counting down.
TTATTTTTTTGATTGAAACAATAAATTTGAGTTATTGAAATTTAATAAATCGTTTGTTGTGATAATTAACGACATTTATTAAGAGTTTAATTCTAAAATTGATAAACGGTTTATTGTTTTTATATTTTTTTTGAATGAAACAGTAAATTTTAATTATAAAAATTTAATAAATCGTTTGTTGTGACAGTAAACGAAATTTATTAAGAGCTGAATTTTAAAATTGATAAACGGGTTATTGTTTTTAATTTTTTTTTAAATTGAAACAATACATTATAGCTATTTAAATTTAATAAATCGTTTGTTGTGACAATAAACGATATTTATTAAGAGCTGAATTTCGAAATTGATAAACGGTTAATAGTTTTAATTATTTTTTTTATTGAAACAGTAAATTTGAGTTATTAAAATTTAATAAACCGTTTGTTGTGATAATGAACGACAATTATTAAAAGCCGAATTTTAAAATTTGCAAACGATTTATTATTTTTTTATTTTTTAAATGCAATAAATAATTTTAGCTATTAAATCTTAAAATGGTATTGCTTTTATTGTTTTTAATTTTTCTTTACTGAACCAGTTAACTTTCGTTATTAAAATTTTAGAAATTGATTGTTTTGATAACGAACGACATTATTATGAGCTTAATTCTAAAATTGATATGGATATTATAGTTTTTTAACTGAAACAATGAATTTCAATTATTAAAATTTATTATTATTTAATTGTATGATGCGATTATGAACATCTTACAAAAGAAATAATGTCAACAATCAATGTAATCAATTATCAATGAAACCTTTACAAATTGAATTAATACAAAATTGATTTTTTTTTAGAAATGTATTGTTTTTATTAAACGAGTTATTGAATTAAAAAACAATTTATTGTTTTTAATAAACAGGTTATTGGATTATAAAGCAATTTATTGTTTTAAAAAAACAAGTTATTGAATTAAAAAAAACTAGTTATTGTGTTTAATAAACAAGTTATTGAATTAAAAACCAATTTACTGTTTTAAATAAACAGATTATAGAACTAAAAAACAATTAATTGATTTTAATAAACAATTTATCGAATTCAAAAACAAATTTATTAAATATGATAAATCGTTTTTAAAAACCTGGTTTGGGTTTTTTAAGTTTCATTAAGGCAGAACTCACACTTTTACTCTCCGTAGAAAAATTATACTAAATATACTTTCATTACATAAATTAGTAACAAATTCATTTTCTGCGTACCCATATGTGCTAGTATCTACATAATATTAAATTTTAACGTAGTTCTGCTTTTTAAAATAATATCATACATCATATAATGTTGAATGATTAAATTTATCAAAGAATTTGGAGAGAAAACGAAAGTTTTGCTGTAACGCTATAAGCGGTTCAACATAGTTTCTTGTATTGCAGTCACCCTTGCCTTCCTATTTGTTGGATTACATACTACTGCTCCTACTGCCCTTTCATTACCACAATTTAATTTTAAGTCTTATTTTCAAACTGACTAATCCATGGATTAAGAATTTTCCACAATCAAAGTGTTTAGTGTTCCAGTTCAGTCCAGAACATTCATAGTCCATGGATTAATTAACTTGTCATTCTCCAATAATAAAAAATAATAAGTAGAGATACATATATACAAAATATTATCCGCTTGGTCCAACAGAGTGCGGACTAGTGATCTTTGAAAAAGTTTGCAAACTTAATTTGACTGTCGTGTTCTTACTTTCCAATAGTAAAGTAAAGAATTGACCAACCTTTCGTTGGCCCGCACACTCTTTGGAAGGCAACAAAAAAAACCAAAAGAGAAACAAGAAGCTAAATCTATGCATTATATACATTATAATACATCAAGATACAAACAAACTATGTAAAGCGATCCCAAACTTCGGCTGTCATACCTACTAGCTTTGAAAAATAGCTTAGGTTTGTATTATATTTGAAAAAATATGTATCAGTGAATAAAAAACACTTATATTTCTAACTCCCTGTCCGCCACCACGTATTGACGTCTCTATATGTATCGAATGAAAGAATACGAGAATTCTTTATCATTTGACTTTAAGCTCCGATCATATTTAACCAAACTCAAAGTATGGTCCACTTTGTGTGTATTTTTGTAAATCCCATAAATTATCACTGTTGTACAAACGTGGTTCAAATTTTGATCCGTGGTTCAAATATATTTACTGACTGATTTCTGACTGATTGAATAAACAAGTTATTGAATTAAAAACCAATTTCCTGATTTTAATAAACAAATTATTAAATTAAAAAACAATTTATTGATTTTAATAAACAATTTACTGAATTCAAAAACAAATTTATTAAATATGATAAATCGTTTCTTAAAAAACCTTGTTTGGATTTCTAAGTTTCATTAAGGCAGAACTCACACTTTTTCTCTCCTTAGAAAAATTATAATAAATACACTTACTTTACATAAATTAATAACAAATTCATTTTCTGCATACTCAAATGTACGAGTAGTTACAGAATATTAAATTATTACGAAGGTCTGCTTTTTAAAACAATAACATACATAATATAATGTTGAAGCGACAACGAAAGTTTTGTTGTTCAACATAATTTCTTGAATTACAATCATCCCTACCTTCCTATATTTTGGAGTACATCCTACTGCTCATACTGCCCTTTCATTACCACAACATTAATTCTAAGTTGTTCACATTGGGTTAAATCTGTAATAAGTTTTTCACATGCTCTGGTTAAATGGATCTAATCAACCAATATTGGCTGATTAGTGGTTTCGATAATTAACAACTCAAACTATGGATTCATTAAATAAAACTGTGGTTAACAAGCAGATTCGCGGATTAACCAGTCATAACAATCTTTGATTAAAGATGATTAGCTGTGAAATGTGTGTTTATTATTAAAATACATTTTTTTCTCCAAGGAAATATTTTAAAATCGATATTAAATTATCTAAATCGTCAGTAGGTAATCGAAAAATTATCAGGAATGTTGTGGAAAAATATTACAGCGTAATCTAGTATTCTTTCATTCATGAATGGACCTTTGGAAACAATGCACCTATTATCGATTCCGAGTGACAGAAATATCGAGTACACTTTTATCATTTTAGTTGGCCATCACCTAAATAAAAACCATCATAGCATAAAATTTAACAGAAGGTGTTTTTTGTGAGTGAATAATTTGATGATTAAAAATGTTTTACTTTCTGAAGAACAAGAAAATAACAAAGAATGTTAAACAAAAAACAATAAATAAATTGTGCTGTGCAGTGTGCGTCCCATGGTAAAAGGTAAGTAAGTAAGTAAGGCAATAAATTATAATTATAATAGCTTTTATTAGATGAATAACAGAGAAACACAAAAATTAACAAAATTTTCCCAACTCCGAAAATATTTTTACTATGTAAATGTTTCTAGTGATTACCAAAAAAACGAATGGAAATCATACTTGGTATTGCAAAAACGATAGTTTAGAAAAAAAAAACATGCTCATTTTCAAAGAAACAACTAAATTTTTTCACTTGCCCAAATGAAAACGCAGCATAATTGTTAATTGTTGTTTATGTTTATCGATTTTATAATCCCATTTACTGCCACAATAAACTGTTTATTGTATCAATAAATTGTTTAATCTTCCCAACACGGTTTGTTCAAAAATTTAACGAAGCGTGCTTTATAAATTTACTGTTGATTTGTAATAATAATCTTGTTTATTAAAATTAATTAATCGTTTACTGTCATAATAAACGTATTTATTATTTATTACAAAAATGTAACGAAGCGTGCCTTACAAATTTACTGTTGACTTGTAATAATAATCTTGTTTATTAAAATTCATTAATCGTTTATTGTTATAGTAAACTGTTTATTATTTTAATAAACCCTTTTATTTATGTAATTATCTTAATTTTAATAAACCTTTTATAAATTGCCAAGTTCGTGGCTAGTTAAAAATTAATGAAATAATACAAGATATTATTTTCTCAACAACAGATTGTTTACATCGGGTTAAATTGTAATAAGTTTTTCAAAGGCTCTGGTTAAATGGAGATAATCAACCAATATTGGCTGATTAACGATTTCGATAACTAACAACTCAAACTATGGGTTCATTGACTCAAATGTTGTTGATTAAAAACACTTTTGCGGCTTTATCGGTCACAATAATCATTGATTAAAGATGATAAGCTGAGAACAAACTGGCCCTAAAAGAAGATATTTTTCACTGGGAAATATTTTCAAATTGATATTAAATGGTTTTAAATAATCTAAATCGTCAATAATTAAAAAAAAAAAATCAAGAGTGTGGTAGAAAGTATTATTATTTTTGCTATTGTTTTAATTAATAGAACATAAAGTACACAATACTGAATTGATAGATAGACAAGAAAAAAATCAACATAAAACCAAATTTAATTAACTTAAAAACTTCCCGTCCCTATTCCGTATTTTTGTATTCTTTCATTCATGGTGTGAACAGAGCTCAGCAATGTTCGTATAGAGGGAACATTTTTTGACGAACTTAACGAACCAAGTTAAATGACGCCGACTTGCAATTGGCCATAGCAACGAACAACGATTCAGTTAGTAAAAAGAAGCAGCCGCCGCCACATCTTCCAGCAAGCCAGAACAAGTGAGTGAACAAAAAAAATTAAAAAGCCGAACAAGTGAAGAAAAAAGTTAAATGAAAAATTAACAGGATTAATTTAATCCTGTTGGAGGCCTCCACCGAAAATTTTTATTTGTCCACCCAGTCACGTAAGTAATTTTAATATATTTATTTATTCTAAATTATACCTATATAAGCAAAAATTCAATATCGCTGCCATGTGCTGCGTAATACTATGGCGGCCGGCGACAAAATTAATGTAAGTACCTATCTATTTTTACAAATATTTTCGGTCAGAGATATTGTGAAATCACATTTGAAGATTTAATAAGGTTTTTAAATTGAAAAAAAAAGTTATTCCAAAGTTAATTTCCAAAACTTGAAACTCTGTGCTGAAAAGACGACTCCATCAAAATGGCCGCCATGTCTGGCGAAGATAAAATGTTTTTATTGGTGAGCGCATTGCGTTTTTTAATCATAATTATGACTTTTTTTACTACCCACGACGGTTGGCATTATTTTCATGGGAAAAAAACTTGAAAATTGAAAAAAAGTTTTCCAAACTTAATTTCCAAAACTTGAAACTCGGTGCTGAAAAGACGACTCCATCAAAATGGCCGCCATGTCTAGCGAAGATAAAATGTTTTTATTCGTGAGCGCATTGCGTTTTTAATCATAATTATGACTTTTTTTTCTATCCACGACGCCGACGGTCGCCACAATTTCCGTGGGAAAAAAACTTCATAAAATATATGAAAATCAATCTTAATAATTCGATTAAAAAAAATATTTTTGGTAGCATGTAATTTGAAACGAGTTTCATTGTGACTTCCACTTAAAAATGTCATTGTGAACTATAAAGTGAAATGTCAAATTGGTATTCTTCAAAATAAAATTAATTCATATAACTTTAAATCACATTTAATTTAGCTTTTATCGTCGCCGTTGTTGTTTTTATTGGTAACAAAATTAATGCGTCCGACTCCAAAAGATTTTGCTGTTGGATCACCATCAACCGCTGCTTACGAACCTGTGCACTCGATAATTTTGTTAATTAAAAACAACCTACCTTTTTCCAAATCGCAAGTTTTTCCACGGCAAATTGCTGTTTTTGCTCCCTTGGGCAGCTTTAAGTATTCGTGAAAACTCATAAAAGTGGTCAAAATATCAGTCCATGCTTTTCTTAAAAAAATCACTGCCATCGATAACTATTTTCTTCGAGTGAAAACTTTTGTTTCAAGCGTCAATCTCAAGTTTGTGTGCTGTCGGATCTGACGATGCAATTGAGGACATTCGATTGAACCAAAATAGATGCTGCGAATGCTCGATTGTATCGATTAAACTCGATTGTAACAAGTTACTTGCTGGCACCCCAGACTTGGAACAAAATACATTCACCCCTGTTCTGACTTTTGATAGGAATCAAATCGTCTTGAGTTGAATCACTAAGAAATAAAAACAAATCTGAGCTTACGAACAATTTTTTTCGAATACATACGGATTTCATTCCAACCGAAAATCGGAACAGGGGTGATAAAAGTTAAAATTTCCTTTGAAACAAAATAACTTCACGTAAATTAAAAATATTTGCAACGAACAACGATTTAGTTACCAAAAAGAAGCAACCGCTGCCGCCAGCCATGGAGAACAAGTTAAATGAAAAAGTTAAATACAAAATTAAAAGGATTAATTTAATCCTCTTGGAGGCCTGCCTCCAAAATTTAAATTTGTACCCAATCACGTAAGTCATTTTAAGTCATTATATGAAACTAATATATTTATATATTCTATGTTATACCTATACAAAAATTCACTTTCGCTTCCATGTTGCGTATTACTGGCGGCCGACCTATTTTTATAAATATTTTCGGTCCGAGATATTGTGAAATCAAACTATAAAGTTTTAATCAGGTTAATAAATTGAAAAAATATACCTAAAAGTTCATTTCCAAGACTCGCGAAGATAAAATGTTTTTATTGGTGACCGCACTAAGTTTTTTATTCATTATTATGACTTTTATTTCAATCCACCACGGTCAGTATTATTTTCGTGGGAAAGAAACTTCATAAAATATATGAAAATCAATCTTCTTTATAATTCGGATCGTAAAGCACGGGCATGAAGGTCAGACTTGGAACAAAATACATTCACCTTTGTTCTGTTCTGACTTTCGTTCGTACGGATTTGACTTATAACTATAATAGAACCTTCAGATTTTCGTTTTGAGTCAAATCCCTACCAATTCAAAAACAAAAATAAATGTTCTGAGCTTATAAAAAATTATTTTTTGAATACATACGGATTTATTCCGACCGGAAACAGGGTTGACAAAATTTTAATTTTCCTTTGAAATAAAATGACTTCACGTGAATTAAAAATGTTTGCAGAATAGGCCTTAAAGTAATACTACTAATCCACATGAAGCCAAGAGAACCAAGATGATCTCGCTGATTAAATTAAAATATTGCGTTTTTGGAATAATTATTCTATCTAACTGATTGAAGTATCATATATATAGGTAGAGGGCTCGAAGCTGTACCGAACCAAGTCATAATTTTTTTTTTGCAAATTTTTGTGAATATTTTTCAACTCAAGTTTTTCATTTTTAAATAAAAGAGTTATAATAATAATTTAGTTTAGAGAATAAACTTGTCCTTTTTACGAGTAAAATATTCATTAATTAATGGCAGTTTATTTACTAATCCTCTTATTACCGTCGAATTTTCTTTTTTTTGACTTGGTTCGGTTCAGCTGTGAGTCCTCCATATGTAGCTACTAGTTGCAAAAAATTCAACAATAGTTTTTCACGTTTTTAAAAAACAATGCAAATAAATCATAAGATCGCTCTGCTTCTCATGGCCTCATTTAAATTTGAAAGAACATATATGTTCCTACATGTAACTAAAAGTACTTTTAAACATTTTTACAGATTTTTTAACGGAAAAGTACGGTATCCCAGCGAGGTGTCGCACAGCAGTCATCAAAGTTATTTAAAGCGTAAGTTATTATAATTTGTATATATTACGAACACATTATAAATTTTTCGTGACAAAATCTTCCTTTCCTCTTTTTTAAGACAAAATTTTTAAATTTGTTTCTTTGACAAATTCTTGGTCTTTTTTGGCTTAATATTTCTTAGTGTTTATCTCGCAAAGAGTCTTTTTTTATGAAAAATTTGCTCTCTCTTTTTCTCGAAAATTTTTCTAGGTCTTTTTTAAGAAAAAATTTCTGAGTCATTTTTTTGGAAAGACAGATTTTGAACAAAATACAATATTTAATCAACTTCGTTTGGAATAAATAAGACAATAAAAAGAAAGTTGAACCCTATACATAAATAAGTAAAAAAGATTTGAAATTTTCCTTTTAAAAATACAGTTGATGACGGATATAAGAAAGTCAAAAAATCCAAAGAATTCCTTTCTTATATCTGTGTTTTATGAAATATTGTATATAACAAAGAAATTTTCTTTTATTAATCAAATGCATAGTAAGAAAGTAAATTTCCTTCAAATATAACTAAATCATTTAAATTAAGTTTCCAAAGCATTGATTGAAATTAATGTATCCTGTATTTGCCTTAATTTATAAAAAAATATCGCTCATAACATTTCATTCTAAAAGCAAACATTAAACTAAATTAATTTCTTCCAAAATCGCTTTAACACGGGATTATTCATTATAGCCGTTTAATTTTATATGCATTGAGACTAATTTTGTACCAGAATAAGTTTCTGGTACAAGTTATAAGATTCAACTTTACGGGAATGTGCAGGGTGTTTTAGAATGTCTGTGTTTTAAACGAGTTTTTCTTATATTCATCATCAAATGTACCTGTTTTGGTAGGTACATAAATTAATGGTTAAAATTTTGTGATTTAAAACTTTTTTGCTTATAAAATTGATCAACCATGTTAAGTTTCACAAGGATCAGCATTATTCTATGCTAAGAAAAGTTTAACCAATTGAGCTTTAGAATGCAAAAATAATTTTTTTTTTCAAAATAATTAACTGATGAGTCAAAATCATTACAGGAAGGTAGGCCATTGAAAGAGTACTTTGCTGAAAAAATCATTTTTCAATAGATTGGTATGATTATTACAAATATTATTTTTATATCTTTTACAATATCAAGGAGTAGGGTATAGCAGCAAAGCTGTAAATGTTTTCAACATTATTTTGCGTGGTTTGCTGTTATACCTACTCAACCTATACTTTCCTTTTACTTAATTTTTAAAACAAAATTTCAACAAACCTTAACATAAAATGAGACTTATTTTGCTTTGATACTGGATTTAATTTCGTATACTATTCTTCTGTGTTAAGAAGAAAAAACGCATCTGCATTTTTGACATTTCGAGATAATCGCGTTTTTTTGTTTTTATCTCTATCTTTTCTGTTTTGTTGATGAATGTTTTTCTGTCGTATTTACAAATAAATCAATTTTTTTTTGCTTAGATTATTTCTAAGATGTACAAATGCTTGTATGGGAGTCACTTTTTTTCTTAAAATAAGTGCTAAGACGGCAATTTTTCTTAAAAATTGCAGGGTTCTTTGAGCGAACATCATTTTTTGGAGCGTTTTAGACCATTACAAAAGCGAGTTAGGGCTTTTATTTTTAAAGAATAAAATAGCAAACATATCAAAGATGTCAAAACTGGCCCTAACTAAAAACAGCCAAAATGTCAGTTACGTTTTTCCTTCTTAACACGGCAATATTCTTATCCAAAAAAAAAACAAGCAGACACTAACATATCCTCCAGCTAGCCAGAACAAGTGAAATAAAATATTAAAAAGCCGAACAAGTGAAATAAAAAAGTTAAATACAAAATTAACAGGATTCATTTAATCCTAGTGGAGACCTCCACCCAAAAAAATTAATTTTGCCACCCAATTACTTAAGAAATAAGTAAGACAATTTCTGCTTTGATACCGGATTTATCTTCGTATCTTACTTATTCTTATCCATTGAAAAGAAACTATGTAGGTCTTAATTAAATAAAAGCGTATAAATTGTTATTATTGGTATTAAAATCAAATTTAAACAAATATTACGGTCATGAAAATTCCACAAATTAATATTGGTCACCATTTGCCACCTTTGAAGCAAAATGATATGACTAACATTAAAAATGTTTGCAGAATAGACCTGAATAGAAAACTATTAAACGATATGATAGGATAAAATATATACAAGTAACTAAAAGTACTTTTAAAACTTTTTACAGATTTTTTTAACGAAAAGGCGTAGTGTCTCAGCGGGGTGTTGCAGCAGCTGTCAAAATCATTGCTCCTGAGAAATCTCAAAAGTTAATGCAAAGATGTGAAGATTTTGGCTGAATCACTGAAATCTGGCATTTTTTTCACTGAAAACATATAACTACCTAGTTACAAGATCGAATCCAAGCTAAGTCTATTGCTAAAGGCCGTTTTTTAGTCCGTAAGTCATCATATTTTTTATATATTACATTAACATATAAAATATTTTTGCTGGCTTTCAATTCGTGATGGTCAGATTTTCTCGAAAAAAAATTTTAAGTCTTTTTTTGACTAAATTTTTCTTTCTCTCGAAAAATTTTTAGAGTCTTTTTTAAGAAAAAAAGTCTTTTTCTCTTGAAATCGTATAGCAGCAAGCTGTAAAAGTTTTCAACATTCTTTTGCGTGGTTTGCTGTTATACCTACCAAGCTTACTTTCCTTTTACTTGCGTTTTAAAACAAAATTTTCACAAACTTTAATATACATGCATTCATCAGACTTAGTCTGCCTTGCATCCGAATTTGCTTTAGTATCATCCTATTCTTATCCTTTGAAAAGTAGGACTTATTTAAACAAAAGCATAGAATGTTATAAATAATCAAATTTAAACAAAGATTATAGAACTATTAATTGATATGAAACCATGAGAACAAGATGACCTAGCTGATTAAATTGAACTTTTTGTTTTTGAAATAGATAATTCTATTAATTGAAGTATCATATAGCTATCTACTATATATAAAGAAAATATATTTTTTAGATATAGTATAGTTTTTGTCGTTTTTAGAAAAGTGAACAAAATCCAGTAGTTTGCTATGCTCCTCATGGTCTCTCTTAAAGTTCAAATATCTGTATACAAGTAACTTAAAGTACTTTTATACAATTTACAGATTTTTATAAATGGAAAAGTGAGGTGTCCAAGCGAGGTGTTGCAGCAGCTGTCAAATCAACATTTAAAACGTAGGTAAGTCATTATAATTTATATATATTACGAGTATTTAAATTTTGTATTAATAATAGTAATAATTATAATAATGATAATAATAATAATAATAATAATAATAATAATAATAATAATAATAATAATAATAATAATAATAATAATAATAATAATAATAATAATAATAATAATAATAATAATAATAATAATAATAATGATAATAATAATAATAGTTATAGTAATAATAATTATAAGTTCAAAAGTGTCGTAGTCTTTTTTTGAAAATTCTCTAATTTTGTCATTTTAAAAGCGTTTTAGACTATTGAATAAATAAAATTTTTCATTGCTAACTATACCGATTTCCGGTTAGTGTTGACGCAACGTCACATTTAACGACGTTTGGAACTTAACTGATGATAAATTCAAATAATCTAAATATTGAATTTGTGAGTTAATTGAACTATCTAATTGACCTGTTTTTGGACTTTTTTGTAAAAAAAAATGTTCATGTGCTGTTAAAACCTTCGAAGTACGAAGGATAGCGTTGCGAAAACACAATGTGAATTTTCTGGAACACCAAAAGCTTTTCCAAATTTGTTTAAGATTTCCTATAATTGCACAAAGAGCAGACTGTATGTAACATTTTAAGTTTCTAAGTTAACTAGAACTGGTAGCCACCGGAAATGGGTCAAAAAAACAAATGAAGCGTTTAGAAGATGAAGGCGCTAAGTGACATTTTCAAAGTTTTGAGTAATCAGCTTTTGATATATAACATTTTTGATAAAAACCTTAAAAATAATATACGGCCAATTTAAAAGTAACATAACTCAAGTGTTTTTAATACTTATATTCTTCTTTGTTGAAAACAAAGGACTTGCGAGTTATTTACAGTTTTGTGTAGTTAATATCTTTATCGACGAACTTTACTGTGATTTTTTAATTATTTTTCTCATAGAGGTCTTATGTGGCATCTATGTACATATGGAGGGCTCACAGCTGTACCGAACCAAGCCATAATTTTTATTTTGCAAATTTTTGTGAATATTTTCCAATTCAAGTTTTTCATTTTTAAATAAGAGAATAATAATTAAAATTTAATTTAAAGAACAAACCTTAGATTATCCTTTTATGAGTTAAATATTCATGAATCAATGGCAGTTTATTTACTAATCCTCTTATTATTTTAGAATTTTATTTTTCTGACTTGGTTCGGTTCAGCTATGAGCCCTCCATATAACTCTTATGATTTATTTATTTTGACCTGTTTTTTCTCTTTAATTTTCATCAGCACCTGTTAAATTAGCATTGGAATAGAAATATGATCTACCTCCACTGGAATGAAATTAATTTGCTCATTTAAATTTTAGAAACTGGGAAACTTATAGATTTCATATAATATGAATGGGTAATTGTATCCATTGCTCACATATCACGAAGGTGATAATAATAAAGTAAAATAAAACGTTTAAGTAAAATTGTTTTTGCATATAAATGAAGGTCTTAAGCACGCTCAAAACATTTTTCCAGTTAGTTTGTTGAGTTGCATATATAACACTTTCATCCTTTGCTAAATTTGAATCGAGAAGTGCAGATGAGATGGAAATTTAAGTTTTAATATAGGGCCTTCATCTGTACGAAAAAACGATATGTCAAAAAATGTCACTTAGCACCTTCATCTTCTTAACGCTTCAATGTGTGTTGTTTGAAAAAAAGTGTCAGTGTACTTTTGCAGTTTTGTCTAAAATGCAGATGTTAATAGAAGAGCAAGATATTCAGTAGTTAAGATGTTTGAATGATTTTTACAAATAATATTGTAAAGAGAACTAGGAAAAACGCTTCAATTCAATTTTTTTTCATTTGTTTCTTTATTTTTAGCTTATGATTCTCATGTAACCGAAGCCATTCAAGAAGATATAAGGTTTGAAATTAAAACCTATCTATATTCTACAGCATCGATAGTTATTTAATAATGTTATAATATTATATTAAAAAATACTTATATATTACTTAATTATTTTTAGTTCAGACAAAAACTATAGACAAGAGTAGTCAAATTTAACAAAATGATTTGCTTTATCTGTAAGGTTAGAATTTCATCGGTAAACTTGTTTATACAACACCTAAAAAAAACACATGATCTGAGTACTTATAGTAATTTTAAATGTAGGGAAAGTAGTTGCTCACAAGAGTTTCAAAATATAAGTAGTTTTAAGAGACATATAATCAGAAAACATGACGGAGGTTCAATACCCAACGTGAATAGTACAGATAATTTTGATAAACAAAATGATGCACCTCAAAATCATTTCTGCGAAAAAAACCAAATATCTAATAGTTTAGAGGAAAGCTCAGAATCACGCGAAAGTTATATTCATGAAGCAGAAAGCGTTGAAACCAAAGAATTACCTATAGAAGACAGTCTTAATAATATGTTCACCTCTGCTACGCGTTTTGTATTGAAAATGCATGATAATAATAGTTTTTCAAGAAAAAATATTTTAGAAATTCAAGAGGATATACAAAAATGTATCTTAAATCCAATGCTTGAATTATTTAGATCATTTTCAAACGAAAAATTGGCAAAAACGAACATGAAAGTTCATAATGAATTTGTCAGTCTATTATCAAAGTGTCGTAACCCTTTTAACTATTGCAACACCGAGTATAAACTATTTGAATGGCTTAAAAAAGAAAATTTTTTGGGCAGTTTATATGAATTTTCGGTAAACAATGAAATCAGTACAGTTTTTAAGAACGGATGTCTTGCGTATGATGAGAAAAACACTAAAGGAATATTGATGCCTCTAAAATTTCAATTTAAAAAATTTTTTGAGGTCGAAAACATCTTAGATAAAACGAAACTTCATATGGAAACATTAAGTAAAGAAAAAAAAATTTCAAATTTTGTTCAAGGTGAGCTTTGGAAGAAAAAAATTGAAAAGTATCCGGGAAAAGTTCTAATTCCATACTTTTTATATACCGATGACTTTGAAATTAATAACCCTTTAAGCTCTCATGCAGGTGTTCACTCGATATGTAATATTTACTATTCATTTCCTTGTCTTCCTTGGAAAGAATCAAAGTTGGATAGTGTTTTTTTAGCAGGAGTTATTAAAACAAAGGATCTCAAAACATTTGGCAACGAAAAATGTTTTCAATCATTAATAAATGATCTAAAGAGTCTTGAAGTTGATGGTGTAGAGATAAGCTTAGGCAACGAGATAAAAATAAAAGTATATTTTATCTTAGGTCTTGTGTTAGGGGATAATTTGGGCTTAAATACTGTTTTGGATTTTAATAAATCATTTTCAAGCAACTCTTTTTGCAGGTTTTGTAAAGTAAAAAAAATAGAAACGCAGTCGTTGGCAATTGAACGAAATGATTTGTTGAGAAATCGTTCAAACTACGAAGAAGATCTTCTTCTTAACAACCCTTCTGAAACGGGTATACAAAACTATTCACAACTTAATGAAATTCCATCGTTTCATGTCGTAGAAAATTATTGCGTGGATCTTATGCATGATGTTTTTGAAGGAGTTTGTCATTACGACATTTGCCATATAATTGAATATTTCATTAACAAAGCTAAATATTTTAACCTGGAAACTCTTAATTTAAGGAAACGAACATTTCAGTATGGTGCAATTGAGATTGACAATATTTCAGGTGAAATAAAAATCGGCCAATTAAAATGTAAACATCTAAAAATGACTGCACGAGAAATGATGACATTTGTTTCTTTTTTTCACTTAATGATTGAAGATTTAGTGCCACATGATGATGAAGTGTGGCAATTCCTTCTTAATTTAATTGAAATAATTGATTTATTGCTTGCATTTGAAATTTGCGATGAAATCATCCCAATGTTAAAATTAAAAATTGAAAACCACAACAAAGATTATGTTCGTCTTTTTAATGACAACTTGAAACCAAAGCATCATAATTTTACACCTTATCCCAGTGTCATTAAACAGTCAGGGCCTGTTCGTAGTTTTTGGTGTTTTAAATTTGAAGCTAAACACAAACAATTTAAGCTTTATTCCCATGCTATCACATCTCGTAAGAACATTTGTTTGACCTTAGCGAAAAAATACCAACTTAAGACTGCATTCAAGTTTTTATCAAATATTGATAATAATTGCATTTGTTACTTTGAAATATATGACAAACATAAAATCGAAAGTGATTTTACGAATTTAGTATCAGAAATACTAAGAGTCTCTAAAACAGATATAGAATTTTTCTCTAAAGCAAAAATCGAAGGTTATAAATACCAACAAAGTTTTTATATAGCGCGATCTAGAGCTGATATCGAGTTATACGTTATAGTTGACATAGGTCTTTTGAAAAAAAGTCAAGTTTTTTTGTTTTGCCAAAAACTAAATAGGATCCAGTACAACCCAAGTATATTATCATTTGAAGTTGACGAAAAACAGTTGGGTGCTTTTTCTATAATTTTTGGCAATGAAATTGTCGGCCCACCAACTAATTTGATAAAAACGGCTACCGGAAAAACTTTACTAAGAGTTAAAGAGTATTATTTTTCACAATAGGCAAAAAAATCATCTCAAATTTTTTACTAATATAAGATAAAGTATTATTAGAGAATGTATATAGGTATCTAGGTCCCAATTCCGCAAGTCTGATTTTACTCTGTGTACACATACAATTGTTAAATATATTTTCGTTTTCAAAATATTAACATTTAATTATGCTTGACCAATTCAAAAACCACTCATATTTTGATATTTAATAGAATAATTATCTAACTAAAATCATTTTGCGGATTTGAGATCTGGGCTTTAGTTTTAGTTGTCTAGAAGATATATGTAATATTTTTTGTAAATTATTTTAATATTTTGAATGTCTTGTAATGTTTTAATGTTTTTAATAAATTAATAATAGTTGTCTATACGAAAACAGAATTTAAAACTAAAAATGGCAACGCTTGATATATCTGTGTGTGAAAATGGGTTGGAGGAAGTATTAGTCGATGAAGTAGAGGTCGATGAAGCAGAGGTCGATGCACTAGAAGTCAATGAAGTAGAGGTCGATGAAGTAGAGGTCGATGAACTAGAGGTCGATGAATTAGAGGTAGATGACGTGGAGGTTGATGAACTACAGCTCAGTGAAGTGCAGGTTGAATCAACTGATGAAAGGGAAAGCATTCCGACATTTTCAGAAGCAGAATTTCAAACATTTTTGGGCGACAAAACGATACCAACGAATGTTAACATAGATCCATGCAAGGAAATAAAGGATTTACTGGCAAAATGGGGCCTATTAGAATTACTTGAGCATTTCAAAAGTAAGTTTAAATTAATTTTTTAATAATTAATTTATTTTCATCAATGTTTTGCAAACAAATTTTCTAAGTCTTTTTTGGAAACATTTTTTGCCTTGATATCAATCATTTTTCTTCCTTTTTTTCGAAAAAATACTAAAAAGTTTTTTGCGGGCAAACATTTTTCTTTTTCTCCAAAATTTTTTAGTCTTTTTTTAGCAAAAATTTCCAAGTCATTCTCGAAAATTTTCCTAAGTTGTTTTTAAAATAGAATTTCCTAAGTGTTTTTCTTGAAAATTTTTCGAAGTCTTTTTTACTAAGACTTTTTCTCGAAAAGTTTACCGTCTTTTTTAAGAAAAACTTTGTCATTTTTTCGAAAATTTTTCTAAGTCTTTTTAAAGAAAAAATTTCTGTGATTTTCTCGAAAATTGTTCTTTTATGGGAAAAAACTTTGTCATTTTCTCGAAAATTTTTCTGTCTTTTTTACTACGTCATTTTCTCGAACATTTTTTTAAGTCTTTTTCACTTAATCTTTTTCTCGAAAATTTTTCTAAGTCTTGTTTAAGAAAAAATGTCTCATTTTCTCGAAAAATTTTCTAAGTCTTTTTAAGAAAAAATGTTTGTCATTTTCTCGAAAATTTTTCTGAGTCTTTTTTAAGAAAAACTGTCATTTTATCGAAAATTTTTCTAAGTCTTTTTTAAGAAAAATATCTGTCATTTTCTCGAAAACTGTTCTTTTATGAGAAAAAATTTGTAAGTCATTTTCTCGAAGTCTTTTTTACTACGTCATTTTCTCGAACATTTTTCTAAGTCTTTTTTACTGAGTCATTTTCTCGAAAATTTTTCTAAGTCTTTTTCTCGAAAATTTTTCTAAGTCTTTTTTAATAAAAAACTTCTGTCATTTTCTCGAAAATTTTTCTAAGTCTTTTTTACTAAGCCTTTTTCTCGAAAATTTTTCTAAGTCTTTTTTACTAAGTCTTTTTCTCGAAAATTTTTCTGTCTTTTTTAATAAAAAATTTCTGTCATTTTCTCGAAAATTTTTCAGTCTTTATTACTAAGTCTTTTTCTCGAAAATTTTTCTAAGTCTTTTTTAATAAAAAATTTCTTTCATTTTCTCGAAAATTTTTCTAAGTCTTTTTTAAGAAAAAATTTCTGTCATTTTCCCGAAAATTTTTCTGTCTTTTTTAAGAAAAAATTTCTAAGTCATTTTCTCGAACATTTTTCTAAGTCTTTTTTACTAAGTCTTTTTCTCGAAAATTTTTCTAAGTCTTTTTCAAGAACAAATTTCTAAGTCATTCAAGTCTAAGCTTCGAGATAAGAACAATACATCCATAAGTAATAATTTAATTTAAAACTTTATAAAATTTATGAAGTGGTAAGAGAACCTTTACTATTTTAGAATTAAAAAAAAAAACAAGGAAAAAAATTTATTGAAAACTTGTTGACAATACAAATTATTTAAAATTCAATTTTAGCTCAAGAAATAGATATTGAAGTTTTGAAAAATTTGGAGTGTCACCACCTTGCTCAAATTCTAAAGCCCTTCAAATACCGAACCTTAATTATGTTCGAATCAAAGCTAAGAGAATGGCGAGAGTTGATTGGAATGCCCCTTTTCATGTATTCCAACTCGGAATGTGGTCCATTTCGTAATATCACTACTTGTTTATCAGAAGCATCCTCACCTTATCACCTTTCAACAAGATCGAATACACGCAGCTGTCCAAGTTCGCCAACAAGTGCTTTCGAATCTGCCTCTTCAATTTCCCTAGCAACAATTTTGAACAGTAACTTAAAAAGTAGTTCACTGGTTGAAATTTATGAACAAAATAAAAAATTCAACAATCAGCAAAGAACACAATTGATTACAGCAATTGCTAGTTATTTTGATCACAACAAAATTCATTTAGATTTACATTCAAGTTACGCCATTGAAAAAGAAATAATGGAAAGATTTCCTTCTGAGCAATTGGTAAACTGTTTATTTCTATTCTGTTACTTTCTCTTATTTTTAATGTCAATTAAATATTATAAGGTATATTATCGCACTGGTAAAAGAGGAAAAATTTATAATAAATTCTGCAACTTGAAATTCTCAAATAAGACGACGATGGAGAAAACTTTAAAGCCTTCAACAAGCAAGACCGAAACAACAGATTACAGTTTGGATCTAGGTTTGTTCAATTTTGAGTAAGACAGCCACCCCAATTCTGACCTTCGTTTAGATTCGTACGGATTTGAATCTGACTGGAAGTCAGAACAGGGGTGTGCATTTCAATTCTTCGTTAGATTTGGTGTCACAAAAGTAATGGTCAAAACTTATTTAGTTCACAGATAATAAACAGCTATAATATTGTTTTAAAAACAATCATTGTTTTAAGAACAATCAGTGTTTTTAAAACAAACTGTTTTTTCTAAGGCTTGATCTTGGATTATCAGATGGGTACAAAACCATAATAGCTTTTTTAAGGAACCAAAAATATATTTCCCAGTCTCGATTACTTACTATTTAGGTTTGGTATGTACAAGTAACTCTTTTATAAGATGACCATTTCTTTCGGGATTCCCTGCATGAACATTTTTACAACTAAAAACGTTTTTTTTTTTTGTCATTCTCTTACTCTAAATTGAACAGCTTTCATTATGATGAACACACTTTTCATAGATAATTGCATTGATAACGAATTCTAATTTTTAGTTCCCGAAGAAGATTCGGAGCAAACTATTAGATCCTTGAAATATGACAAATTATCGGGGGAAGCATTAGACCGATGCTGGAAAGCGTGTACAAATACAAGGCTTTTAGATATTAAGAACTCTTCCTCTACTTCTCAAATACTATTCAAGTGGCCAAACTATAAATGTCCTACTGGCTATCGTTTCGTAAGTTTGAAATTTGTTGGATGCCGTTAAAATAGTTATAAAAAAAATACATTAATTCATTAGATTGACATGGACTTTAGCTACTTATATAAAAATGCCGATTCATTTTTGGATAATTGGGAGCAACTTAAACAGCAGATTTTAAAGTTTCTTCTGACTGATAACCATGTGAAGGATAAAAGTACTCTCGAAGTTTTGACACAATTGTCATCAAATCAAACAGATACAAGCAGAACCGCCAATAGTAAGTTGTCGGTAACTAAATATGTTTTTATATTTGCATGTCAATGTAAAAATATATTGTTAGCAATTTGGTTTTCATCATGATTTTCAAATATTATATCCCAATATTTTGACGCAGTAAAGTTTTTATTTAAAAGTTTTTTAAGATTTGCTTGAAGTTTTTTTCTGTTCTATCTATCACTAGCCACCTGGTTATTCTTTATTTTGGGGTTTAATCGAAACACAGAAATTTGGCCCAAGGTCACACTGAACACCAAATTTCTGTTTATTTTTATTACATTTTAAATTTTCTTGATTATATGAAAAATCAATTTAATTTGAAACTTCAATAAAGTTTTTATATTACCAGATTGCGACGATGCAGCTATATTGTGGGCGCTACACGGATATTTCGTTCCATATCAAAAAGTTGCAAGGAAGAGCAATGAAGGAAGGAAAAGCATGACACGATTTAGTATCAAAGACTCACAAAATGCATTTGTTTGGGTCGGTTCAACAATCCAGGAGATTGAGGACCATATCGGATACTTAAACGAAAAGTCTGAAAATGTTCAACCCTTCATCGTTGTGCATGGCAGTTCAATACTGGACTTTAATGATGTTTTCCTGTATTTTGATGGGGTAAAGTTTGTATTTAAAAGCTTTTTAAGAGCAGTAGACATTTGTTTTAAGATCTTTTATCTATTCAATCTTCAATATCCCTTAGCTTGTTCCTCATTTTGGGGTTTTATAGAAACAAGATATTTAAAAAAAAATAAAAAAGAAATTTGTACAAAAACTCATATCTTGCTGAGCGAGATAAAATCAATGCATATATAATAATTTATTTTAAAATTTTGTATCTCTTCAATCTTCAATACACATTAGCCTGTTCCTCATTTTGGGGTTTTAAAGAAACGAAATACTAAAAAAAGTATTACGTATAAAAACTTACTATGTTCCTTAACGACATAAAAACAATTCTATTATAAAATCAAACGAGATAAAAACAATCTTACGCAAATTTGATACAAAATAAAATGTTAAAAGCAAAACAAACAAGTTAATCTCTTTTTCAGTTCTGACTTCTCGATTTTCAGCATAAAGTTTATATTTTGAGCAGAGATATGGTTTCAGTTTGAGAAGCAAGATAAGATGACTCTTTGGTACTGTAAACAGGTTTGTAACTGGAAGTTTTGAATCCCCTTTAATTTTAACAATACTAATAATGCGATTTCTTTTGTAGGCCTCCGGTGAATCTAATGCTGAACGTACACGATGGACAAATCGCCGTAATGTCTGCCATTATAATTCCATATTTTTGTCATAAATCAAGTTTATGACAATGAATGGCTAATATATCGCAGATATAATGGATTTCTGTCAATTGTGTTAGTACAACATTATGTTTGATTTATGGGACTGACAAAACGCCATTATTTCTGCAGAAATAATGACATTTTGTCAGTAGTGTAAATCAGCAAAAAGGAGGCAGGCTTATTTCAATAAGCCCGTTTGTCATTTTGATAAAGGGTTTATTAATTTAACAAACCAAATTATTAAATGCATCCATTTATTTGATAAACTGGTTTGTTAAATCAATAAATTCATTTATCAATTTAATAAACGGGTTTATTGAATTTATAAACGAAAATAATAAACGGTTGTTTGTATTAATAAACGCGTTTATTAAATCAATAAACTCCCGTTTCTTGTTGTCAATAAACGGTTGTTTGTATTAGAAAACACGTTTATTAAATCAATGAACTCCCGTTTATTGTCGTAACAAACGCATTTATCAATTTAATAAATGGTTGCTTGTTTTAATAAACACGTTTATTAAATCAATAAATTACCGTTTATTGTCATAACAAACGCATTAATCAATTTAATAAACGGTTGCTTGTTTTGATAAACACGTTTATTAAATCAATAAATTCCCGTTTATTGCCGTAACAAACGCATTCATCAATTTAATAAATGGTTGCTTGTATTAATAAACACGTTTATTAAATCAATGAACTCCCGTTTACTGTCGTAACAAACGCATTTATCAATTTAATAAATGGTTGTTTGTTTTAATAAACACGTTTATTAAATCAATAAATTCCCATTTACTGTCGTAGCAAACGCATTAATCCATTTAATAAACGGTTGCTTGTTTTGATAAACACGTTTATTAAATCAATAAATTCCCATTTATTATCGATACAAACGCATTCATCAATTTAATAAACGGTTGTTTGAATTAATAAACACGTTTATTAAATCAATGAACTCCCGTTTATCGTCATTACAAACGCATTAGTCAATTTGATAAACGGTTGTTTGAATTAATAAACACGTTTATTAAATCAATAAATTCCCGTTCACTGTCGTTATAAACGCATTTATCAATTTAACAAACGGGTTTATTGCATTTTAGAATTAAATAATAAACGGTTGTTTGTATTAATAAACACGTTTATTAAATCAATAAATTCCGTTTATTGTCGTTACAAACGCATTAATCAATTCAATAATCGGGTTTATTGCATTTATAAAACAAAATAATAAACGGTTGTTTGTTTTAATAAACGGTTTATTAAATCCAAGCATTTCTATTCACTTTCATTATAAACGCATTTATCAGTTTAATAAATAGGTTTATTACTTTCTTAAATGATAATAATAAATGAATATTTGTTTCTATAAACGAGTTTATTATATCAATAAATGACTGGTTTATTGTTTTTATAAACTCATTGTTTAATGTGCAATGGTTGAATCGAATTGAATGAAAATAACAAACGGTTTGTTAAATTAACAATCGTTTATCAATTCTATAAACGACATTTTATTGTATCAACAAACGAGATTATTGGTTGAATTTTAAGAAACGGTTTATTGTGACAATAAATATTTTGCTTGATTCTACGTACCTTTTTGGTTCAGTGTAGTGGGCGGATCCTACTAAAAGTGCTTTTTTAATTTAAATATAATCACAACAAAAACATAAATGTTAAAAAAAGAGCCAAGTTCTTATGTGTACAAGAAACCTGTACGTAAAAAGTCAGCCAAAAAAAGTAATGAGATCTAAAATATATGCCAAGTTTTAAGTTCATAAAGCTCAATATCAAATATCTTAAGTAGAGAAATATCAAAGCAATTCCAAATCATGACAGAAATTTGGTATTTAATGATTACTGATTAAAATATGGTGGGTTCACTGGTCAAGTTTTCATACATTTTAAAATTGTGATTAATTAAGTAATTAAGAGAAAACTTGCCAAGTAAATCCACCAAATTTTAATCAGTAATCATTAAATACCAAATTTCTGTCATGATTTGGAATTGCTTTGATATTTCTCTACTTAAGATATTTGATATTGAGCTTTATGAACTTAAAACTTGGCATATATTTTAGATCTCATTACTTTTTTTGGCTGACTTTTTACGTACAGGTTTCTTGTACACATAAGAACTTGGCTCTTTTTTTAACATTTATGTTTTTGTTGTGATTTCACTCCTTTTTGCAAAGATTAACTTTACCAGGTGAAAATCAAGCCTTAGGGCCTTACAAAGTTTCATAATTCTACGACAACCGAAAGCGCTCCATATAAATAATAGCAATTCTGATAAAGTGGGTGGATGGCGCGCCCCTCGAATCCAAAATTCAAATTTTTCAATTTTTTTTTCTTTCTAAGTACTTCAAGCCCTACCGACCTACCAATTTTCATTGTTCTACAACAATCAGAAGTGCTCCATATAATTTATAAGAGTTTTTTATAATGTGGGTGGATGCCACGCCCCCTGAAGGGAAAATTCCAATTTTTCAATTTTTTTCTTTCTACGTACTTCAAGCCCAACCGACTTACCAATTTTCATCGTTCTACAACAATCGGAAGTGATCCATATAATTTATAAGGATTTTTAAGAATGTGGGTGGATGCCACGCCCCCTGAATGGAAAATTCCAATTTTTCAATTTTTTTCATTCTAAATACTTCAAGCCCTACCGACCTACCAATTTGTTTCGTTCTACAACAATCAGAAGTGCTCCATATAATTTATATACAAATTTAAGAATATGGGTGTATGCCACGCCCCCTGAATGGAAAATTCCAATCTTTCAATTTTTTTCTTTCTAAGTACTTGAAGCCCTACCGACCTACCAATTTTCATTGTTCTACAACAATCAGAAGTGTTCCATATAATTTATAAGAATTTTTAATAAT
This sequence comes from Dasysyrphus tricinctus, assembly GCA_963921185.1. NCBI lineage: Eukaryota > Metazoa > Arthropoda > Insecta > Diptera > Syrphidae > Dasysyrphus > Dasysyrphus tricinctus. The sequence goes on along the minus strand of OY992532.1, from coordinate 162,957,368 downwards.
GTGGGTGGATGCCACGCCCCCTGAATGCAAAATTCCAATTTTTCAATTTTTTTCTTTCTAAGTACTTGAAGCCCTACAGACCCACCAATTTTCATTGTTCTACAACAATCGGAAGTGATCCATATAATTTATAAGGATTTTTAAGAATGTGGGTGGATGCCACGCCCCCTGAATGGAAAATTCCAATTTTTCAATTTTTTTCATTCTAAATACTTCAAGCCCAACCGACTTACCAATTTTCATCGTTCTACAACAATCGGAAGTGCTGCATATAATTTATAAGGATTTTAAAGAATGTGGGTGGATGCCACGCCCCCTGAATGAAAATTCCAATTTTTCAATTTTTTTCTTTCTAAGTACTTGAAGCCCTACAGACCCACCAATTTTCATTGTTCTACAACAATCAGAAGTGCTCCATATAATTTATAAGATTTTTTAACAAAGTGGGTGGATGCCACGCCCCCTGGATAGAAAATAGCATATTTTCGATTTTTTCCTTTGTATGCACCACAAGGTCTACCGTTGTGCGAAATTTCAAGTTTCTACGATGTCTGGAAGTGCTCCATAATTTTGATGATCTGTCAGTGAGTCAGTGAGTCAGTGAATCAGTGAGTCAGTGAGTCAGTGAGTCAGTCAGTCAGTTACGGTTTTTGCGATTTTTGAAGTCCTATATCTCGGGAATTACTAACGCTAAAGAGTTGAAATTTGGTGAGCCACCTGTGTTTGATCTGTTCAGCAAATACTGCGAATTTGAAGTTTCTGACTTTATTGGTACTAAAGTAAGAGGGGGGTTGAAAATCGCCTGAGTTTGTTCCTGTAAAAAGGGTGTAGTGCCGCGAACTTGGCTGGGCACTACCGTGCCCTTTGATATGTACAATGATTGGCCATTAAGCAGCGAAATTAAAAACAAATCCTTACGCTATGAAAAAACTCAAATGAATAATTTTCGTCAATTTGAATACTTCGAGGCCTTATATGGGCTTTTATTTTTTATTTGAAAACTAAATCGTTACTCCCTAGGACAGTTCCTAGAAATTAATAAATATACATGAAAGATGAGCGTGACTACCTGTAGGTTTCGCAAAAACAAAAGTGATTCGCAAATCTTTTTATCACTACTCACAAGTATGAAAAAATTCTCAGTTTTATCCAAATCAGTTTCTGAGAAATCAAGATCAATAAAAAAGTGGGCGTGGTAGTGGGCGGACTTAAGTGAAATTTTGTTTTAAATTTTTTTCTCGTTCATAAAAATAAACTCTGAAAATTTCATGCAAATCGTAGGAGCCATTTTCGAGAAACAAAGAAAGAAAAAAAGTGGGCGTGGCAGTAGGCGGATTTTGATTTGATAATTTTTTTATTTTTTTCTATGACCATATTAACAAATTATGAAAATTTCATCCGTATCGGTGCAGCCGCTTCTTCAGAAACCGGGATTTAAGAAAAGTGGGCGTGGCACCGCCCCTGCAAGGGATAGGAGGTCGCCAACTTAGATTTAAGTTGTGTACCTACCCCCGAAACGACCTGCAAAATTTCAGCCTGCCGCTATTTTTTTCCATTTGCAATTCTAATTTTACTGTACTATTCCAACTTTTTCACCTCTCCACCTCTTCGAATGCATCTACACAAAAAGCCAATGTGGGGATTTTGGGGGACTTCAGATATGCTATACAAGGTGTAATTCTGCGTCGATACCGATTTAAGTATTTCATGAATTATTAATTATTTCAGCCTCTGCACCTATTTTTCCTGGGCTATACATACCCATACAATTTACAAATTTACCTCAATAAAACATCACCCTGATTTATGACGAATAATGAATAATTGAATCAAGGCAAAAACTATTCGATCTTCCATCAAATCAAGAAAAAAAATAACTGCATAGGTATAGTGCGGATATAATATCAATAACTAACCCACGACGCTTTTCCACTTAACTACCCTCTTTATCTATTAAAAATAATTCATATAATTAAAAAAAAAAACCTTCTCTTTTTTCAAATTAATTTTTTCCCAACATTTTCAAAAAGTCAATTTCAATATTTTTTTTAGAAAATCTCATGCAGCGCGACGCAAAATATGTATACGATGAAGCATACATAATGTATATGTAAAACAAACCATGTATGTAAATAGAGTACGAACACAAATAATCATATCCAGATGTCTCACGCCTATGGAGCAAAATGACCTATGAAATTGAAAAAGCTATATTTTTCAAAGCTTTTAAAAAGCGAGTTTTACTACAAAAATGAAAGTACCTTCCCCAGACTTTTGTATCTTTGACTCTGTTGGAAAATATCTATGTCTATCTCTTCTTCTGTGTCGATTTCGTTTTAGCACAAATAATCATATACAGATGTCTCAGCCCCATAGAAAAAAATGTCTTAAGAAATTGCCTTACCTGACATCGTCTTACCACAAATAATCATATCCAGATGTCTCACGCCTATGGAGCAAAATGACCTATGAAATTGAAAAAGCTATATTTTTCAAAGCTTTTAAAAAGCTAGTTTTACTACAAAAATTAAAGCACCTTCCCCAGAATTTTGTATCTTTGACTCTGTTGGAAAATATCTATGTCTATCTCTTCTTCTCTGTCGATTTCATTTTTGTTTCTGCAATGCTAGCTTTGCCCCTTAAGCAACGATCAAGGCAGTGCTATTTTTTTGTTTTACTTTGCTTTGCCGGTTGTTGAGTAGGTATCTACGTTTTTTTGTCTGAGGCTTGCAACGATGAACAAAAAATATGAACTCATTTCTCCACAGTAATTTTATGCATTTATAGGATATTATAGGATATAATATGTGGCCTTGAGGGTAGGTAGAGAAAGATTTTTTTTTGTGGCGGATATATTTCTGATGGTGGAAAAAAAATTGTGTGATGTAATTGTAGATATCCATGTATAGGATATAATTTGTGGCCTTGTGGGTAGGTAGAGAAAGATTTTTTTTTGTGGCGGAGATATTTCTGATAGTGGAAAAGATATGTGATGTTTTTTTGGTTGCTGAGCATGTAATTTTTGTTGTTTTCGTATTTTTTTCGAGCTGAAAATTTTTTGATAATGGCTGTAGGTATGTAGGTATGTATGCATGTAATTTTTTCGCAGCATCTTTATTATAGAAGCACAAATAATCATATAATTATTTGTGCTAAAAGTTAATTTCTTGCGATTATAATAACTTTAAACATTTTGAAGCTGAATTGGTTGATTAGAAAAAGGAAAAAAATAGAATAGATATATGTATGTATTTGTTCATGTATCATTAAAAAGAACTACGTGCCTACGTTAGGTGGGTACCTAATTGATTTTACACCGCAGGTGCTGTTAGCGTTAAATTTTACACCTCTTTGTTTGTACTGTTTAATATAGAATGATTCACTTAAGATATGTAGGTACGACAAAAAAAAGACTCTGTAGTTAGAAGAAAATCTATTAGGAGGGTGGTTCTATTCAATGGTTGAGGCGGAAGGAACAATTCGCTAGAAAAATGTATAGAGTATGGAAACAAAATCAATAATCATTAAGAAATAACGGCGGCCAATAACTTTAGTAGCTACGCTTATTAAAGTCAGGAATTTATTCCCTTTTTAAGTTATTTTTGATTAAAGTTCATTTAAAGGTTAACTAAAGAGATTACAGTATGTACCTCTATATGATTGTTACTTTACTTAACGTTAATAAGTACCTTCCTTTTTTGTTATTAATTCGTATCTGTATGATTTAAACAAATTCAGGATAAGAAATCAATAAATTCTTATTATTTTAGTCAAGTAAATCTATGGTTTAGCACGTCCAAAAAGTTAGCTCGCCAACATAAACACAAATAATTAAAAATTTTATTAGAATTTTATGCACTTTTTGTGTTGTTTTCGGAATTTTTGTGCTGTAATATTTTTTTTGTATGCAATGTTGTGCTACCTTAAATTTAAGCTAGCACAACTTTGTCAATTATTAACTGATTTTAATAAGAGCGGTGTCATAATTTTGTGCTCTTTGTGTGTTATTTTTCTGCATTTAAGAAAATTGATTCTAAGGTTTTTTGTTTTTGTATGCAATTCTGTGCTAAACAGAAGTTAGACCAATTTGGCCGGTGCAGGGAATTAACTTCACGGGAACTATCTTCACATGGGAATTTACTTCACCACTAGTGGGAATTAATTTCACCTTTTTTTTGTGAAGTAATTTCCCCCTTAAGGTGGGAAATAATTTCATCCGAAAATTGTGTGAAGTTATTTCCCACCTATGATATGATAGAAATTACAAAAATGTAAAATTGTGTTTCCTTAAATCCAGATTCCTTAAATGCAAAAGAAACTTGCATACACCCAGCCTCGCACCTACCCCAAATCCTATAATGGGCCCAAGCAGGGGGGTTGCAGGGGGGCAGCATGCCCCCCCATACATACCTCACTGTTTATTCGCCGTAATGCTTGCTGTTAGCATAAATACAGTGCATAAATACAGTGCTAGCAGGAAGCATTACGGCGAATAAAGAGTGTGGTATGTATGGGGGGGCATGCTGCCCCCCTGCAACCCCCCTGCTTGGGCCCATTATAGGATTTGGGGTAGGTGCGAGGCTGGGTGTATGCAAAGTTTCTTTGGCATTTAAAGAATCTGGATTTAAAGAAACGCACATTAAAGTGAAATTATTTCCCACAAAAAAGGGAAATTATTACTCACTTTCAGTGGGAAGTAATATCACTTCAAAAAAGTGAAATTAATTCCCACTAGTGGTGAAGTTAATTCCCATGTGAAGGTAGTTCCCGTGAAGTTAATTCCCTGCACCATTTGGCCTTGTTGTGCTTTAAAATTTGTGCTTGAGCGAACTGTTTTTTTTTTTATTTTGGACAGGAATTCTGCTCTATGGTCGGTACTGATAAATTTTGCCTAATGAGACTTTCGTTATTCAACATGAAAACGTAGCCTTAACAATAATTTTTGAACAAAACTATTTATTTTCGATTTTAATATCAACTTCCGTGCCTTTTCGTCACAAGCGTGAAAATAAACTTTGAAAAACTTTCATGAATTTAAATGATCTAGATACTATTAAAATTAGGTCCTAAGATTATGTCCTTCAATTCGTGAAAGGCGTACCTAATTCGCGCGAATTTTTAATTTTCAAGCCCCAAATTGATCTTCCCTTGGGCAAAATTTGTTTCCAGTATGCTTTGTGTGATTTTTTAAATTTTAACCTTAAGCAAATTTTAGAAAGTATTGAATATGTAACTTTCGTTTACCTATACAAAACTGGAGATTAATAAATTGTATTTGATACAATACAATTCTATATGAAGGCATTTTATAGCGGAGAATCTTAAAGTTTTGCAGTGGGTTGTGACACTCACAATTTCCTATATTCAAAAATTTCCATTTTGAATCACCTAATAGCATTGAATTAACTTTACATTTAAAGACTCTTTAACATTACTATTCACGGTTAAACCAGTTTCTCTATTAAATAATGTACAGTTGCTTTCGTAAAGTGAAAAAAGGTCACATTTGGTCTTATTTCACAAATCGGTTTGGCATTATATACTTTATCAAAGTGAAATAGGGCCAAATATTGAATTTTGGCCTTATTTCACGGCACCACCGGGTAGATTCGATACTTTCTAAAACGTCTTACGGGCGTACTGTCACTGATTTCGTTACTCAATAACACAAAAGTCTAACATTGGATAATAACACAAACAAAAAGAGCACACGTTTTTGAAACGACTTTTATTAGAATAAGTTCATAATTGACAAAGTTGTGCTAAATTAAATATAAGGTGGCACAATATTGCATTTAAAAAACAACTAAACATTACAATTAATTTTCTTTAACATACATAAATAACAAACAAAGAGCACAGAATTATGAAACCAGTCTCATTGCAATCGGTTAATAGTTGACAAAGTAGTGCTAGTTTCAACTTAAGGTGGTACAACATTGCATACAAAAAATAAACATTTAAACTTTTAAACCAATTTTTTTCGAAATCGTATATGTAACAACACACAAAGAGCACAAAGCTATGACACCGCTCTTATTAAAATCGGTTAATAATTGACAAAGTTGTGCTAGCTCAAATTTAAGGTAGCACAACTTTGCACATACAAAAATATATTACGGCACAAAAATCGTGAAAGCAACACAAAAATAGCACAAGAAGCGCATAAAATTCTAAAAAAGTTTTTAATTATTTATGCCTATGTTGGCAAGCTAACTTTTTGGACGTTGATTTAGCCCCAAGCAAATTGTAACAAAGGAACACTTAGAACACTGGTGAGTGGTTCTTAAAAGATTTTCTGAAGTGAACATTTTTGTTCATACATTATGTTTATTAAAAAAATATGTAAAAATATAGTCCAGTCAATTTAGACTTTTTTGTAACAAAAGATTGGGGAAGGAATTTTTTTCTTGACTTCGTTTAAGTACCATACAGAAAGCTTAAGTCAAGATTTTCGACCATCAACGCCTTGTAGGGTTGCCGCTATATTGATTTAAGGAGTGAATTCGTCTTTACGAATAATATCCGTAATTTTAAATTTATCGAAAAAATAAAAATGCATTCCTAACAAATGCAATTCTACAAATTTCAATACATGGTATCTATTTTTTCAAATTTTTTGCATTTAACGAGTTATAACCAATTATACCTAGGCAATAAAAATGGGGTTCACACTTTTTTAGTCAATTTTTTTTCTTTCAGTATTAATCGAAAACTTCTTTCAAAAGTTCTAGTAATCACTATATCGTACAGTTTTGTTCTTAACATTTTCTTTTTATAAGCAATTGCTTACCAACTGTATTGCCGGAAAGGTATCCGCACATCATTATAATTATAAGTGTTTCAAAAGTGTGAGTGGGGTTTTTTCAATATGAAGACGGGAAAGACATTTTTTATTTTTGAGTTCGTTGAAGGACTAGCTCAAATCCGGGCTTTGGACCATCAACTCCTTTCATGGTTGCCGCTATCTTCAATTAAGGAGTGAACTTGTTTTTCACAAATAAAATCCGTATTTTTAATTTTATCGACAAAATAAAATACAAATGCAGTCCTGACAAGAAGAATAAGTTTAATGAATTTGTAAATAATGCCACATTTGTTCATGTTTTGTGTATTTAAAGAGCTAAAACCAATTATAAGCAAAAAATGGAGCTCACATATTTTTATTCAATTTTTGTTCAGTGCTACGTACAAAATTTTAAGATTCAGAAAATGGTGTAACAATTTATTAAACAAAAAAAATGTTTTTTTTTTACTTAAAAGCTGAACAATATAAATAGACTAAGAGCCCACAGCAGATTTTGGGTGGGAGTGATAGCAAAAAAAGAAGTAAAGGCGTCGAAAGCTTCATTAAGGGCTATTCAAAAAATCAAAGTCTTGCAGTCCGCAACTGGGGCCTTTGCGATTAACAGTGCATTGAAAAAAAAATATGAATGCAACTTCGAGGGTAATCGTGTTAGCGGAACTTGAATTAAAAACTCAAAAAATAGTTTTTTTTTTATAAATTTAGATTTCAATCTACGAGTAAAATGATTTTTTTCGTAGCGAATGGAATACGATCTCAGCTTGTTGTGTCATGACATGAGTTCATAACCCTGTGACCCCCTTCTGTAAACGCCGTTTTATGATAATATATGTATATGTAATGTATGTATATATCTAAAATGCGGATTCAAATTTGAATAAGTTTTTCTCTACTGTTTTGATACTGATTACTTATTTTATTAAAACCATAGATAAATCTGTTTTTTTAAACCTTTTTTGAATTATTGAGCTATCTTATTATTTAAATATCTTAATTTTAATAAAAGGATATCCGCTAACTGTCATGTTGCATTAATTTGCTTGTCGGTACCACCCATTATTTTAGTATCTACCTAAATACCTAGCTTATCAAAGTATTGACATTTTTCATAAGCTTTTATATTTTAAATGAAGTAGATAAATACCTACAATGTATCTGAGTACCTATCTACATCTACCTATTCCTTCATATCTACTCACAAAAAATACAATTTACCTTGTGTCCACCTCACCCTTAGTTCATTTTCTAAATGTATATATAATAACTGTTTATATGTATGTATAAAAATCCATATAAATACGCAATATACCTTCCTAAATATTGTTTGTTATTTTTCCTTTATTTAGAGGGATTAACTATCAAGATCCGATCCATAGATCCAAAGTTATAAGCGAATCAAAATTTCCCTACAAGAAAATCATTCATCAAATCACATTTTCCTTACCAAAGAAAGTTCCAATTCAAAACAAAAAGATCTTTACGAACTCCTACAAAAAATGAAATACAAAAACAAAACAACCACCAGCCACATAGACGCCTGCCAAAGTGCCAAACCAATGCACACAGAAACAGCAGCCAGCAATAAAAAAAAACAACACACACACATCATGAGGATTGAGGTAGTCCACGAAACCCAACAAATAAAAATAAAATAAATCAAGGGGAAATAGAGTTCACGAACAAAAATGACAACAGAGAGAAAGAGATGCGTGTACCTTACCTACTTGTTTTAATGAGAATGAGAAACGATTTTTATTTTTCTAGATTTTGTATCTTTGTCACCTACCGCTGCTGGGCTTTTGTATCTTTCGTTGTTAAGGCTGTTGTATCTTTGCTTTGTCAGGTAAGACGATGTCTGGTAAGGCAATTTCTTAAGACATTTTTTTCTATGGGGCTGAGACATCTGTATATCATTATTTGTGGTCTTACCTGACAAAGCAAAGATACAACAGCCTTAACAACGAAAGATACAAAAGCCCAGCAGCGGTAGGTGACAAAGATACAAAATCTAGAAAAAAAAATTCGTTTCTCATTCTCATTAAAACAAGTAGGTAAGGTACACGCATCTCTTTCTCTCTGTTGTCATTTTTGTTCGTGAACTCTATTTCCCCTTGATTTATTTTATTTTTATTTGTTGGGTTTCATGGACTACCTCAATCCTCATGATGTGTGTGTGTTGTTTTTTTTTTATTGCTGGCTGCTGTTTCTGTGTGCATTGGTTTGGCACTTTGGCAGAGGCGTCTATGTGGCTGGTGGTTGTTTTGTTTTTGTATTTCATTTTTTGTAGGAGTTTGCGGGTTGTGATTTGGTAAAGATCTTTTTGTTTTGAATTGGATTTTTCTTTGGTAAGGAAAATGTGATTTGATGAATGATTTTCTTGTAGGGAAATTTTGATTCGCTTATAACTTTGGATCTATGGATCGGATCTTGATAGTTAATCCCTCTAAATAAAGGAAAAATAACAAACAATATTTAGGAAGGTATATTGCGTATTTATATTGATTTTTATACATACATAAAAACAGTTATTATGTATACAATTAGAAAATGAACTAAGGGTGAGGTGGACACAAGGTAAATTGTATTTTTTGTGAGTAGATATGAAGGAATAGGTAGATGTAGATAGGTACTCAGGTACATTGTAGGTATTTATCTATTTTATAGAAAAAGGTACAAATACACCTTAGTTTTAAGTTTTAACACCTTATTGTTTCACACAAAAAACATTGAAGTCAAATTAAAAAAACACAATAAAAAGACTTACATTTAAACGCGAATGCATTTCAAACGCTTCGGTGGCGTTCATCATCAGCACTAACTCAATTGTTATTATTTCTCCCAAATTGGTCGTCTATCAGCGAAGAACATAAAGAAGAAGTAACGGGTACATTCTAAACCAGAGCAAACAATGCAGATTGAATATCGCCTCCATCTGCATTTAAGTTATTGTTTTCTTTTTGAATAAAGTAACTCTCATATGCGTCGAGTCGGTTATATTTATTTTCATGTTTGACCAACTTGATGCTGTGCCAGTGATGAAAATTGACTTTTGTCAATTGTACTGAAAACTGAAAAGAAATTGTACTGAAAAAGACAAAATAGTACTGATTTTTTTTAAATTATAAAACAACGCAAACAATTAAAATAATATTTTATTAAAACAAAAATACATAAATTAAATATACCTATACATTTATAGGTATAATTTTATTCTAAAATAAGTCTTATGGACGGATAGCAACTTTGGCATAAGTCTTTTCTTTTTATTTACATTCATATGTACATACATTACATTCATAATGTTTTTCTTACTTTAAAATTTCTTCATCGGCAAGTGGTTTACTCGATAAATGTCTATTCAATAGATTACATTAAGCTGTGACATTCATTTTTAATTCGGTTTTTAGTTTCTATTAGTGCAGAACACGTGTCCACCATCCACCTGCATTCGTTTTCTTAGTTTTGTTTTATAATTTGATAAGAAAAAATTCTTTTGACGTTTGCGGAAGAATGAGGAATAGAAAAAGCACCCTGGACAATTCGGTTTATATTTGAAAACATGAACTCGTTGCATTCATTTTTCACAAGGCCAATTTCAGCCCAGAACTCAGAAATAGAAGCATTTCTAATTTTTTTAAGTATTGGCAGTCAGCTAGAGTTGGCCATCTAAAATTGAAGTTTGTGAAAAATGTTGCAACGAGTTCAAAAAAATGTCTTCAAAATAAAATCTTTTTTCACATCTTCCACGCAGAAAAATACTCGGTTAAAAACTACGTAGTTCTCATGTAAAATTAACACAATGACACTGTTAATATAGCGCCTGCAAACTCACTCTGTTACTTTTACATGATTTAACTCGGTTAAAAATATTCTGTAAATTTTACCTAGTTTCTCAGCTATTATGTACTAAATTGTCTGTACCCATTTTGTGGGTAGTTTCTAGCAATATTTAATGTGTAAATTTTACTGTTGAAGTTTGTAAGAGCAACCTATTAAATACGTTATTTTAACAATCATAGTCGGTTAAACCTACTAAGTACTAAATCTTTATTAGGTAATTTTTACATAGTAAACGCAAGTACTAAATTGCTTTTAGCAACCAACTCGGTTGGAACTACCTTTTCACGAAGAAAAAAAAGGTTTTTCTAACCGAGCAGAATGGTATTTCCAACTGAGTACTAGGTAAATCCAACCGAGCAAATCGGTAATTCCAACCGATTAGAAATGTATTTGCAACCCAGTTAATAGGTTATTTCAAATGAATGAATAGGTAATTTCACCCGAGTAAAAAGGTAATTCCAACATAGTGAAAGGGTAATTTCAACCGAGTAAAAAGGTAATTCCAACCAAGTGAAAAGGTAATTCCAACCTAGTGAAAGAGTAATTCCAACCAAGTGAAAGGGTAATTCCAACCCAGTAAATAGGTAGCTTCAACCTAGTAAAAAGGTAATTCCAACCTAGTGTAAGGATAATTCCACCCGAGTAAACAGGTAACTCCAACCTAGTGAAAGGGTAATTCCAACCAAGTGGAAGGGTAATTCAAACCCAGTAAATATGTAGTTTCAACCGAGTGAAAAGGTAATTCCAACCGAGTAAAAAGGTAACTCCAACCGAGTAAAGAGGTAACTTCAACCGAGTAAATAGGTTATTCTTACCGAGTGAAAAGATAATTCCAACCTAGCAAAAAGGTATTTCCAACCAAGTGGAAGGGTAATTCCAACCCAGTAAAATGGTAGTTTCATCCGAGTGAAAAGGTAACTCCAACCTAGTAAAAAGGTAATTCCAACCAAGTGAAAGAGTAATTCCAACCCAGTAAATATGTAGTTGCAACCGAGTAAAAACGTTATTCCAACCTAGTGAAAGGGTAATTCCAACCCAGTAAATATGTAGTTCGAACCGAGTAAGAAGGTAATTCCAGCCTAGTAAATAGGTAATTCCAACCCAGTAAAAAGGTAGTTTCGACCGAGTGAAAAGGTAATTCCAACGTAGTAAAAAGGTAATTCAAACCAAGTGAAAAGGTAATTCCAACCCGGTAAATATGTAGTTTCAACCGAGTAAAAAGGTAATTCCAACCAAGTGAAAGGATAATTTCAACCGAGTGAAAAGGTAATTCCAACCTAGTGAAAGGGTGATTCCAACCCAGTAAATATGTAGTTTCAACCGAGTAAAAAGGTAATTCCAACCTGGTAAAAAAGTAATTCCAACCTAGTGAAAGAGTAATTCCAACCTAGTAAAAAGGTAATTCCAACCGAGTGAGAAGGTAATTCCATCCGAGTAGAAATGTTTCTGCTCGGTTGAAAATACCTTTTGACTCGTTTTGAAATACCCTTCTTCTCGGTTGGAACTACCTTTGTACTTACTCGGCTGAAAACAAATTGTACTGGTTAAGTATTTAGCAGACTGGAAAAACTATTCAAAAATTTTATGTTAAATAAAATACATGGTTTTCAAATTTTAATCATTTAAAAAATATTTAAATAAAATTTTTATTATTTGATTATATAATAATTTAAAAAAAATAATATTTTATTTTTAATTTATAATATAGTATTCTTAAGTCTAATAAAGTATACTAATTCATGATTTTTTGTATTAGAAGATTAGAATTTTTTATATTAGTTAAATGAAATTAAAATGAAGTTAGTATTGAGTTACAAAATTGGTAGGATAACAAATTTCTTAAAAGTATTAACATATGATTGTGATCGATTTTTAGGACGAATTTATTCTTATTTAATTTAACTTTATAACATTAAAAATCTTAAAATCTTAAAAACTATATGTGAACGAATTTTACCAAAACTAGATTTGACAACATTACATGGCTTAGGTATATAAATTTGTTTACAATTTATTTTTCTGCTTTTTTTTAAGAATATATAAAAAACTAAGAGATAACTTAAGCATAAATCGTATTTCTTAAAAACAAATTGATAAAGAATTTAAAACATAAAAAAAATTGTCCGCATAGAAAGGAAACAACAGTTATGTATGTATAGTATACAGGAATGAATTATAATTAGATAATAAGGAAATGAAAAAGTAATAGATACTATATATTTATTGAAATAATTTACAAAATATTTAAGTGAGGCATCTGGAAAATTTTACCAAAAGTGGTGTCGTCTATAGTAATATTGAAGGTTAGTTAATGGAACCTTTATTTCAATGAAAGTTTTGAACAAATATGAAAAAGAAGTTAATACATATGTACATGTACATATATATGTTTTTTACAATATATCCACGATTAGATAGGTATGAATTTATAAAGGACTTCTTAAAACTATATATTTTTTGCCGTTTGAAAGGATGGTTTTTGTATTGGGAATAGTATTAAGAAAAGATTCAAAAAACATTGTGACCTCTCCTACAGTTTTCGGATTTTTTACTTCGTAAGCAAAATAATGCTCATCAAAACCCAAAGTTTCTAACAAAGTGCAAGTGAAGATCAATGTTTCAAGATTGTATAAGTATATTTTTTTCAAAGTACAGAATTCGTAATTGTAACCATCTATTCCTAGTTTGTAAACTAATATCGACCCCTTTTCATATCGAACTGAGGACATCATTGCCCAACTTATTTTGGTCAACGTCTTTTCGGTGTCTAATTTTAGTTTAGAACAAATGAATTCTCTTTCCAACAGCAATATATCCTTTTGAGGACCAACGGAAAGTATATTAGGTAATTTTCCTTTAATAAATATTTCATTCAATTGAAGTTGATGTTTCTTTGCTAATGTTAAAGTAATGTTCATTCGATTACAAGATGCTCTAGCAGATACTTTAGATTGTCTATGTTTAGCTTCAAATCTCATTGACCAAAATGAAGAAAGAGGACCAAATTTAGTTAGGGCCGTATGATAATGAACGAGATTGTGAAACTTTGGCTTAAGAGGTTCTTTGCTAAGCTCAATATATAGCTCATTAAGTTCCGCAACTAATACCTGCAGTAAGGAATTCGTCCCATCTGATATACTAACACTGAAAAGGATATCTAAGACTTTCCTAAGTGTTATAAATAATGTCCAAATTTTATTTTCCCTTGGAACATAATCACCTACAAGGAGTCCAAAATAGCGAAGTAAAGTTATCATTTCTCCAGAGGACAGACGAATACTTTTTCGTCTCAGATGATCTTTTTCAATTAAACATGGCTTATTTTTACTGTCAGGCCCATAATGAAAAGCCAAGAGCCTTTCATTAAAAAGATCTAAAGAAAAAAACTTGGAAGTTTCTGTATATTCTAAAAGAATAAAACTTAAAATATATTTTGCAACGCCTTCAAGGACATCGTGCATAATATCAGCACCTACTTGATTATATATATCAAAGTTTTTAATTCGGAGAAAAACGCATTTTTCTTTTATCCCAGTTGAGGATATATCATTAAGAGCTAAATCTGCATCATACGTCGACATTTGTCGAAGAAGTGCTCTATCTTCATATAACTGCTGTTTTAAAACATTTTTTGGGACCTTACATACTCTACACGGAAAATTTGCAGAAAAACTCTCGGAAAACCCTATCATAGAATGTAAACCTAAGTTATCACCGAGGATTAAAGCAAGCTCAAAGTATATTTTCCCATTGAAATTTGGGATATTAATTTGTATACCTTCTTCGGACAGAAAATTGAATTCATCAATTAAAGGTTGAAATATTACGTTATTACCAAACTCAATTCTGTCCGAAGAATGAAAGAGAAGGACTAAAAATATATTTGAAAGGACTGACGAGCGCCAAGGTGGAAGACAGGCAATGGATACGTAAACTGCTCCTAGCTTATGGATGCCAGCATGACTTCCAAGAACATTTCCTACTTCATAATCATCAAAATACATATATAATGGGAAGACTATTTTATTGGAATGATGAGTCATCCGCATTTTCCAATATGAACCTTGAATAAAGTTTTCAACAACTCGTTTATTTTTGAGACTATCCAAGTATTGAAGGGTTTCAAAAAGTATAGAATCTAGTGAGAAAAAAGTCTGTAAAACATTTCGTAAGGAAATAAAATGTTCTTCGCAAGTGACTGGTCGCAAATGCGTTATACCTTGTTTTTTAACTCTATCCATACGCTGACCTATAACAATACTTTCAGGCTCAATATATGATTTTTTAGATATAAAATAATTCATTCTTTTGTGCTCCGTTCTAAATAAGTCTAATTGAGAAACTATTTGAGGGGAAATAGATTCAACTAAAGATTTTGAAACATTATACGGCAAGGAGTTTTCTAAGCTAAATTTTTCTAAGGACATGTCAATCGATACACTTAGAGAATTTAGAAATACCTCAAAGCCGCCAATTACGTTTTGTACAATATTTCTTGGTAAAAGCGTATTTCCGTACAAGGAAGCTATAAAAATTGACATAGCATTATCTACGCTTGGCATAGTCTTTTTTAATGGAATTTCTGGTATACTTTCATTCACTGTAAAGGATATTTTTTTTGGTGTAAAAGTCTGAGGTATATGTTCTCTAAATTCTTCAAATAAACTGTTTCTGCGATAGTGATTTTTATCAAAATGTCTCTTAAAGGAACTAAAGAGTTGAAATGATCGCCGACAATCTTCTTCATTACAATCATACTGCACAAATTCGTGGCCAGAATGTACAAATGAAAAATGTTGCCTAAGACACCTCAAATCTTTTACTCTTGCGCCACATATGAAGCAAGAAGCCATATTTATTTCTTGTTGGATATTTGAATATAAAAAAGTGGAAAAGTGAAAACAGTGCAATATAACTAATAAATTACTGAGAAGGACTGCTCTGGAAATGCAGAAAGCATAAAAACTGCTGAAATAGCAAATAAGAGAATTAAGTTAAGATTTGAGGACCTCTTGAGCTTTGTAATGATAGGCAATAAATAAGCATAAAATAACTGGAATTATAAAAAAAAAACTCCAAGGAGAAGTCAACAATGAGGAAGTATAAAAATAAATTTATGAGTAATTCTCAACTATACATACGAATAGTTTATATAATTTATATGATTAAATACATATACATATATCACATAAATTATATTTATTATTCAGTGAAAAATATGTCAGAGATAAAGTGAGTGTAAAAAAGAAGTGCAAAAAAAAACAAAATACGAAAGAAAATCAAATACCAAGTTCAGTTAAAAGTGTGCTGGTGGTTGTGGGTGTTTTGTCAAAATTAGTTTTTATTTTATAAAAACCTTAACTATAACTAAACTATACATACGAATAGTTTTTATAATTTATATGATTACATACATATACATATATTATATAAATTATATTTATTATTCAGTAAAAATATGTCAAAGATAAAGTGAGTGTAAAAAAGAAGTGCAAGCAAAACAAAATACGAAAGAAAATTAAATACCAAGTTCAGTTAAAAGTGTGCTGGTGGTTGTGGGTGTTTTGTCAAAATTAGTTTTTATTTTATAAAAACCTTGTTGGATCACCAACCAAGCACTTTTACTTTCTTCTGAAAACTTAGCATTTAAGGTGAATATTATTTTTAAATAGGAATCAACTGCGTCAACAATGTGACTAAAAAAGTATTTTGTTGTATTTACAACAACCATATAACTTTGCACTTCTTTGAGTGATTCACCTACTACAATTATGAGTGGCTGCAGGGTCAGGTTGAATGCTGCTAATTTAGTTTTTCTTTTAATTATATGTGCTTCGATGTCGGCATCACTCCTCACATGCAAGATAAAACCATCCCTTACTTCGGACTTGGAAGGCCTCCACACTTTCTTGGCGTTGCCCTTCAGTGTTATGGTGCAGACTGAAAGAATCGATGGAATCAGCAGGAAAGCTGCTAGATTTTCTACCTCCTCGGAAACTGAAAATAAAAAATAATTCGTTTTAGTTAATCATACATAAAAAAATATGTATAGGTATATATTTCGAATACTAACCATTTTCGAGTGAAAGTAAGATTTCAATAAATTTATCTTTATTCGGCCGGTTTGAAGCAACTTTAAAAATTTCCTTTTTGTAGGAAGGAAAATTTTCAAAAAGCCCGTTAAAATTTGCTGGATAGCATGTTTTGAAATCTTGTAAAAGCTGGAAAAAGTAAATAAATATGCATACATATTAAAAGGGGAATAATGCAAGACTTAAATTCATCAAATGCTTTTTAATAAAAAAACGATTTAACTTACCAAAATGTAGCCTGTTGGTTTCTGCAGAGCTGGATACTTTTTGAAGTACTCGTCAATACTCTGGTTGTTGAGGTGGCTTAACCGAACGCTTGAGGTTTCCTCCCATTTTTGTTCAACAGTTTGCCAGGGATGGCTTGAATTCTCAAGCCACTCAAGGCTTTCGCTGCGTTCTTTTTCAGCCTCAGAATCAATAGCGTCGAAACGGCTTAATGGCGATGATGGTGATGCTTGCGATGATAGTGATGAGCACCGAGATGAAGTGGGTGTTGTTGGTGGGTCCAGTTTTGGTCGTTTTGATATTATTCCCGACTCCCTGTATTTTCTTTTAAGGTTATGTATCTGATCTGGGAGTTTTCCCACCAACCTGTTGGTGATACCGCGAGTAGACTCAACCAACTTTGAATGTAAATACACTGCCCTTTGCTCTTTTTTAAACAACTCAATAATTTGAATTGCCCAATAATTATATATAGCCGCAGTAATGTTTCTTTCCGGATGTGTTTCCAGGATGTGCTTTCCAATTATACGTACAAGACGCATTCGTGACAAGTTTTCAAGTGGACTGGTTTTTGAAATATTGAGCAAAGCTTTTCCCTCCAAACTACTTTCAAGCAATTTTGCTAAGGTCTGAAATCATACATTTTAATTTTGCATTTTTTTTATTGTAATTTACTACTTGAAAAGTTAATCGAATTGAAAACAAAGTATTTTGAATTGTATTTGTTGATACTCGTAGTTTATATCTTTTCGCTCTAATACACGAATTATGAACAAAATGATACAAATATTTTAAATTTAAACATACAATAGAAATGTTAGCTTTAAAAAAGAGCCCCTTTGTTAAAACAGTTGAAAAGTGGAATTATTTTCACTGTTATATTGATATTGATCTACTTTTGCAAAATAATGGAATTTGATTCAAACATTTAAATCAAAAAACCTTACACGATCTTGTATGCGTTAGAGAGTTAAAAAGAGATGAATGCAAATTTACGATCAACTATGGAATAGAATTTTCACAACAGTAATATAAAGGATCAGTTAATTATTATAACAAACTAATTTACAAAATGTAAAATAGATAAAACCGTACAAGTGTCTCATTATTGCTTGTGTCATCAGTTTGCTTTTCAGTTCCGCTTGCATCAGCGATATAGGAAATAAGCTCATTGAAAGGATATTCTTGAATTGTTGTAGCTGAATCTATTGTAATGTCGGATAATTGTGTACCAAAAAGCTGAAAATTGTTCATAAAAATTTTTCAATAAATTAACCCAATAGTTTTTAGGAATAAAAAATACTAACGGAGCTACTATCGGAGTTGTGTTCATTTCTTCGATATATGAGTTTTTTGTATTCTGCTAAATTTTTAGTGAACAAAACTCGGTTCCCAATACTTGGAAATAATTCTTTAATTTCCTCACTTCCAAGGAGAGCCATGGCCATGGATGTTATGTTGTTTTCTGATAAGGAAAAAGAAAAATATATGTTTTCCAAAGTTAAATGACTGCAAATTCAAATTTGAACAATTGAATTTAGAAATCTACATATTTCCAACACTTCAAAAAAAATTTAAAAAAAAGTTTTTTTGTGAAATGCTGAGAAATGTTTGTATTCAGTTTGATTGCTCAAAGCGGAGAAACGGTTCATCGTGTTGATGTAAGACCTTTGTATATAAAATCTATGACGGTGTCTACATTGTCTTCTTACTGAACGGCATATTTACGATATTACATGCATAAAAAAGAGAAAGGGAGTCTACCCTTCTCTTTTAAACGCATTTGAAATCGTAGATCCACCTTTCACTAAAACGACAATGTAGACTGGCTCTATAGTACTATCATAAGACAATTATTTTTTTTCATAAGCCGATGAAAGACGGCGCTATATGAAGGTGTATTTGATATTTAAGAGTTGAACTAGAAGAAAAATGTAAAAGCAAAATGAATAAGTTGAAAGAGAGGTTTGTATTATACTGATTCTCGCAACAAAAAGGGGAGTAAGGGAGACAAATGAATCAGTTGTTATGGGTTGGCTACGTTATCCCGCGACTCAACATCCCGCGTAACGAAATCCTGTGTGTAATGATATCCCGCATAACGATATCCCGCCGTTTCTACTACAATGCGACAGCACATAAAATTTTTAATTATTTTTCTTTCCACAGGAATTAGTGCCTTGATTGAATGAGAATCAACAGGAATGAAGTTTCCTACTGGTCCTCTCATTTTTCAGTACACAAACGACTTCCCAATATTTTGAATTTGGTACTCTCCGTTTTGGTCCCTTGAAGAAATGAGAATCAACAAGAACGAAGCATACCTATAAGTCGTCACCAAGTAGTATATAAGGAAATGTGATTTCGAATTTAATTTCAGTTCTTATTAGAACTCGGTAGAGGCTAGTCCTCGAGGTAAAGAGATAAGAACTTGTTTTTTTTCAATTTTAGGTCGGCGGTGGTGGTGGTCTGTCTGAATCTGGACCGAGGATTATGGTCTGGACGACGATGGTAGGTATGACGGGGTTGGGTCTGCAGGAGGTGGGTCTGGAACTGTGACAAAGGATAATTTTTTTATTTTTTTTGAAAATTTCATTAAAAAAAAAAAATTTTTTTTGTAAATATTTTTTTACAAATTTAAAAAAAAGTACTTTTGCGCCAAATACATTTTTAATATGAATATGCATTTAATAAGTCGCTAGGACGTTTAGTTTAGCCGCAAATCGAGTTCAAAGGTTTAAGTTTATTTATCGTATAATTGAGCGCCAATTTCAAGTTTTCTCGAGCAAAAGTACCCTGGGTGGCGAATAAACGCGAATAAACAGTCAGATATGTATGGGGGGCATGCTGCCCCCCTGCAACCTCCCTGTCTGGGCTCACTGTAGGAATTGGGGTGGGTGCGAGGTTGGGTGTATGCAAAGTTTCTTTTGCATTTAAAGAATCTGGATATAAAGAAACTTTGAAGGAAAAAAAGTTGAGAAAATTTAGCCTCAAAACTGTAAATATTTTTTAAAAAGTTTTGAAAAATACTTTTTTTACCAATTTTTTTTTCATTTTTTAGCACTGGCACTTTTTAGATCACGAATATGCATTTTATAAGCTGCTAGGACGCTTAGTTTAGCCGCAAATCAAGTTTTTCAGTAATTGTCAACTTCATATCTGAAGGAATAGTTTTTGATAAAAAACATTGCTCTACAATTTGAAATTAACTTAATTTGAGCCCAGAATCGTCTCTGTAGAGTGTAGACCCAAGAGATTCGCAGAGACAGCGTTTCAAAATGTATCAATAATAAATGTATACAACAATTAGTAATCAACAGTATAATGACAAATACAGTGTGCTAGGCATAAGATGTTTCAAAACTCTAGAGCGTGTTGGTTGGGTCAAAAGAAGAAAAAAATAATATAGGAAGGGGGGTGCATATCTCCAAGTTCAGGCAGAAGGGGTAATTATCTAAAAAAGTGACCTAGATTAGAAAAACAAATAATCAGAAACAGTGGTTATATCTGGACAAAAGTCCTTAAACTCGTTTTAGGTCAGGAATTCATTCTTTTAAATTCTTTTTAAATATGGTTGTTTAAGTTGATAGTTTTTGAAAAATCGGGTTTCAAACGCAAAATATTGATAAAAACAATAATTTTTTTCTTTTAATAAATTCTTTTTTCTTTCATTTAATGTTATTTCACGCACCATTTTTGATTTAAATATTTAATGCTGTTAACAATTTTATGTCAATTTGAGAAAACCGAATATAACTAAATCTTCCTCACCTTTTTCAGGCCAGTTAATTTTGTATTATTCTGTCCGTTAATACACTAATTAATAAAAAATTTAATATGGCTTTCTTTTGAACAACTGTATTTTGAAAACTATTGGGCCTATAGGAAGGATTTTAGGCTCAAATTGAAGCCAATTTAGTTGTGTAATTAATCGTCATACGCATATTTTAGTCTTAAATGAGTCCTTGAAGGTTGAAATCATCGATACCTAAAAAAAGGGGGGAAAATCGTTGTATCATATTTACATTTTTGAAAATGTTGTGTTTGGCGCTCGAAGTCAAAAACCTGGATTATTCATACACTGAGTGTCTGAATGCAGAGTTGTCACTCATATCTATTGCACTTCATTTCACAAAAAAAAATAAACCTTCAATTTTGGTGTTGAATGCAGCCATGTAAAATTAAGAGCTTTTTTGTTTGCTGTTTTGAAAAAAAAGACTAACGTAATGTTTTATTTATTTATCAGATTTGTTTAAAAAATATTTATTTTTTTTTTATTTAAAAAAAAAAAAAAATCTTGTGCAAAATATTTTCAAAAATTTTACAAATCTACCGCGAAAAATTGTCTCAGGAATGTCAACCCCTTTGAACTCTTAATTGAGAAAATTTACAAACACAAATATGTAAGGCTTGTAGAATGGTCAGTACGAACGCCATTTTTTCTTAAAAATTAACTGAATTTTAAATTTACAGATACCTATAAACTTTTGTGTTTATAACCAACTTCTATAATGAGCAACGGTGATGATTTTGCCGCCCTTAATGATTTGAACACAATGAAAAAAATTGTAAATTCGTATAAAAACTTTATAGAATTTTAACTAAAAAAATAATACTTTTTTGTTTATTTCCAACTTTTCATGAACAACGAGGATGATGTTGCCGCCCCTTAAAATTTTAATACTATAAAAATTGCATACATTTTCTAATAAAAATTTAATTAAATTTTCAATAAAAGAACTTTTGTAAATGGTTTTCAACATCCAATTATTTTCCCTTTTGCCGCCCCTAACTCCTGGCGCCTGGGGCGACCGCCCCCTTCGCCCCCCCCCCTAGCTACGCTAATGCCCCTTCCTATACTATTTGTTTTCTTCTTTTGACCCAACCAACACGCTCTAGAGTTTATAAACATCTTATGCCTCACTTTATTTGTCATTATTCTGTTGATTACTAATATTGTTGTTACACATTTATTATTGATACATTTTGAAACGCTGTCTCTGGGAAACTCTTGAGTCTACAGAGACGATTCTGATGGGCTCAAATTGATGCAAATTGAGTTAATTTCAAATCGTAAAGCAATGTTTTTGTCAAAAACTATTCCTTCAGGCATGAAATTGACAATTACTGAAAAAAGTGCGAAAATTTCGCGGTTATTTTTAATTTTTTACCATGTTGCGTTCGGCGCTCGAGGTCGAGAACTTGGATTATTTATTAGGCCAACATCATAAACAACTCAGCAAAAAATCAAAAATACCGGATCTGAAGCAAGGTCTGATGTACATACTATACATTAGGGTGGTCCTTATATTGGGTTTTTTAGAAATTCCAAGTTGGATAGGCATCAAATGACTCTAAATAGAAAAAAAAATTTCTTAATTTTTCAGATTTTTATTTCACCCCTTTGGTCTCCCTTTTTTCAATTAAAGGTACAAATAATGGGGTTAGGGTGATTCTTATCTCACGCGATAAAATAATCAGAACTTATAGATTAGATTCAGCCGAGAAATAAATCATATCGGAGGGGGGGGGTCTATTTCTCCCCGTTCAGTCGGGAGAGGTAATTTTCTAAAAAAATGATCCAAAATAGAAAAAAATTACTAAAAAACAACGGGACCACTTACAGTGACATGATATAGCTTTTTCTAAAGCTAAGAATTCACTCTCTAATATGTTTTTTAAATCAAGTGTTTATTGTAAATAGTTTCTGAAAAAAATAGTTTTCAAACGTAAACATTTATTATTTTTGTTTTTAATTTTAAGTATGAAAGTAATTTTTTCAAAAACTATTTACAATAGAAACTTGATTTAAAAATCATGTTAGAGAGTGGATTTGTGGCTTTAAAAAAAGCTATATCTTGTCATTGTAGGTGATCCTGTTGTTTTTTATAATTTTTTTTTTTTGGGTCAAATTTTTAGAAAATTACCCCTCCCGGCTGAACGGGGGCCAAAAGACCTCCCCTCCAATACGAGCTTTTTCTCGTCTGAATCTAATCTATAAGTTCTGATTTTTTTTTTTTGCTTGATGTAAGAATCACCCTAACCCCATTATTTGTACCTTAAAGTGAAAAAAGGGAGATCAGGAGGGTGAAATAAGAATCTGAAAAAACTAGGCAAATTATTTTTCAATGTTTTGAATCGAATGAGGGCTATCCAAGACAATGTCCAATTTAAGGACCACCCTAATATACATATACAATACATAGTTACTGGACTATTAATTTTTGATTGAAATTTTCAATCAAAAGAAAAAAAATCATTCATAATACGAAGAAAAACGAAATTTCTATGAACTTAATTTTTTCTCCAAAAAAAGTAAAAAAGAAAAGTTTAGTAAAAAAGTTGTTTTTTTCTAAATTTTTCAACAAAAAAAGTCGAACATTTTTATATTCTTTTATATTTTTTTCAAAAAAAATTCCGACCTTTGTCCAAAATCACCCCTGTCCAGGTCTAGGCCACCTAACCCCGTTACCCAAACCCGAAAAAAAATTCCCACCTCTGTCCAAAATCCAGACCCACCTATGTCCAGATCCAGACCAACAACCTTCCCCGTTCCCCCAACAAAGCATTTTTACGACTAAACACTGAAATCTGAAATACAAAGCAAAACACGAAAGAAAACACAAATAAGTAAAATAAACAAATAAAACAAAGATAATGGTTACAAATACAATCTTACTTGCATTGCAAGCGCATATTGTGTTGGATTTTACATATATTTCTTTCACAACGATCGATAGAAAGAAAAACAATCATACTTTCATAGAAGGAAACCCGACTGAACAATAGCAAGCATGTGTGTGTTTATAAAAATGCTAGTCGCTGTTGCAATTGATAAACAATGAAACCTGCATTGGGATATACATAGCTAGACATGTGGCTTCAGTGGTGCGATGTGAAGTTGCAAACGGGTAGTTTTTACACATATATTCGGTTAAAAAAAATGCAAATGTGTATTTCTTACCCATCTACACAACACAGCAAACTCAGACAAAGATTATGGTTACAAATACAATCTTACTTGCATTGCAAGCGCATATTGTATTGGATTTCACATATATTTCTTTCACAACGATAGAAAGAAAAACAATCATACTTTCATAGAAAGAAACCCGACTGAACAATAGCAAGCATGTGTGTGTTTATAAAAATGCTAGTCACTGTTACAATTGATAAACAACGAAACCTGCATTGGGATATGGCTAGACATGTGGCTTCAGTGGTGCGATGTGAAGTTGCAAACGGGTAGTTTTTACACATATATTCGGTAAAAAAAAAATGCAAATGTGTATTTCTTACCCATCTACACAAATGGGTAGTTTTTACACATATATTCGGTTGAAAAAAATGCAAATGTGTATTTTTTACCCATCTACACAACACATCAAACTCAGACTGTTGCAAATAGGTACTTTTTACAAAACTTAAATCGAACACAATTCACTGACACGATTATTTTTATTCAATGTATAATTTTGTATTAACTTTTTACAAAATTATACATTGAATAAATGCAACTTAAAAATATCAATAGTTTAAAAAAATAAACATTTTGACTCACCTTTAAATGTTGGAATGTAGGCCTCCAAGCCCCACTCCCTCAGGAGGCATTCCACATTTTCGTCCATAATATTTTGAATTTTGAAAAAACCACACTTTAAAATTTTTAACTTTAGGATTTCAAACACACAAAATTGTTTGTTAATTGTTTTTAAAGTTTTTTTTTACAATTTTAAAACCACTATCACTACTCACTAGGATACACACTTCACCAGACTTGAACAGAGAATGAGAAGATTGTGAAATTTAATTCATGTAATGTATTGAGTAAATTTGAGCGTTACCAATACACTGACGATCACTGTGTAAAATTTACCCACGCCTCGGTTAATTCAGATATATATACATAGAAGATTTACTCGGTCTATTTTACCCACAGGGTTGCCAGAACGGGCTCTTTATCGCCAATTGGGCTTCTCGGGATTTTCACTTGTTCCTTCAAATTTTGATTTGCAATAAATCCCAATCTGGGCTAGGTATATAGTTTTGAAATTGGGCGATTTTAGGCTCCATTAAAATTGGGACAGAAAATATTTTTTTCTTTATTTTTCATTTATGTACCTAGATGAGAAGATAAGCAGTTGACTCAGTTCGCCCACTGTAAACTTACGAAACGAATTGATAATTTGGGACCAGAGATTTTCAATAAATAATTGATAATCTATGATAGGGACCCTTGAAGAAATATTTCGAGTTCGAACCAAAATTCAGTTGCCTGGAAAATACTGTAAGAACTTTGAAGTGACCGAAAATATATACATATGTAGGTAATGTATGACATCATGAAAACATTAATGCAAATTTGACTTCGAAAATGACAGCAGAATCATCTTCTATTATGGAAGACAATTTGGAAGCAATTTGCGAGTTTTTATTGAATTTAGTAAACTATGTACATACACACCCCTAACTTGTTCCAAATAAAAAAAATCCTGTAAAATTTTAGCTCATTGTTTTGCTGTTAACCCGACGCGACGCTCAAGATGAAAGAAGTTTTATATGGGGAAACATATGTAAATGTTCATTTAAATTTTGAATTTTTATAACTTTTGTAATAATTGATAGATAAAGTTAAATTGTAAACGAAAAATTTTAGTTTACTAATTTTTGTGCATCGTTTTTGAGTAGGGCTATTTTGGGCTCCAAGATTTTTCAAATTGGGCTCCACTAGTCTTGAAAAATCTGGCAACACTGTTTACCCATACTCTGATAATGCTTCAAAACAAGAGAATAGAAAACATTGCATGGGAATGAATCATACAAATATATAGGTCGATGGGTAAAATTTACCTTCACTAGTTGGAAAAATTAACCGAGTGATGTGTAATTTTAGCACATTTGCTCAGTTAATTTTTACCGATTAAGTAGGTAACTTTAGCAAACATTGTTCTGTAAAAATAAATAAGTCGATGGGTAAAATTGACCATCGCTAGTTTGTAAAATCAATCGAGTGATGTGTAGTTTTAGCACATTTGCTCGGTTAATTTTTACCGATTAAGTGGGTAACTTTAGCAAACATTGTTCTGCAAAAATAAAAAAGTCGGTAGGTAAAATTAATTTTCGTTAGTTTGTAAAAATTAACCGAGTGGTGTGTAATTTTAGCACATATGCTCGGTTAATTTTAACCGGGGGGATAGTACGATAACTCCGGCGCCAAGAATTAATTACGGTTTTCGGTAGAAGGGTTAAATACAACCATTTTTTTTACTATCGGAGAGGGGGTCTACCTCGCCCCGTTTGGGCGGGAAGGGCAATTTAATGAAAAAGTACCAAAAGTGGAAAAATAATTATTTAAAAATAACGGTAATGCTTACAATTAAGTTTAATACTTTTTTTTAAAGCCAAAACTCTGTTCTATAAGCCAGTTTTTGAATCAAGTCAAATTCATGCATATAGGCCAGGAAAAATAGCACAAATCGTATGGGGAACCTTGAAATAATTAATTCATGAAATATTAAAATTGGAATCGACGCAGAATCGCAACCTCTATAACATATCCAAAGTCCCCCAAAACCCCCTCATTGGCTTTTTGTGTAGATGCATTTAAAGAGATGCACACGGGGAGAATTTTGAGGTCTATGAAACTAAAATATTTGTTTTGGTACAATCTAATCATATGATACATGCTTTAGGGGTGGTTTTTAACGTTGAATCTAATCAAAGCAAAACTAAGAGGATACAAGCACCCTTAACAAAGTTATGGTCATTTTGAAGCAAACATTATTTTTTGAAATCGTATTTTCCGTAGAACAGGTCAAGTTTTAACCGTCACAAAAACACTATTAGAACAAAGATATTGGTATGGACTATTTTGATTCTTGGTTGCCATGACAAATTAAATATTTTTGGCGAATTTCATGAGTGCAAGACTTTTTTCGTGGGTGTTATGGTAAAGATTCTACACTTGCCCCTCCCCCTTAAAAAAAACATCCTTTCACCATGGATATTTTTAGGGACTCTCTTGAATCTTAATTCGTATAACAAATGAAACATTTATTCCAAGTTTCATAAACATACCTTTATTTTCAAAGGGTTTTCGGAAATATTTTACCTGTTGTACCTGAAAAAAAGTCATCATTGCTTAAAAAGGGCTATAACTTTTTTTTGGCTGGTTGTATCATTTTGAATTTGGTTTCATTAGATTCAGCGTTAAAAACTACCCCTAAAGCATGTATCATATGATACAAATATTTTAGTTTCGTAGACCTCAAAATTCTCCCCGTGTGCATCTCTTTAAATGCATCTACACAAAAAGCCAATGAGGGGATTTTGGGGGACTTTGGATATGTTATAGAGGATGCAATTCTGCGTCAATTCCAGTTTTAATATTTCATGAATAAATTTTTTCAACCTCGGAACCTATTTTTCCTGGTCTAATAGTTTGTGAAACAACAAGTTTCAAACTCAACGCCGTAATACTGGGTCCTAGCATTGAATATATGAGAGAAAGCTTACATGAATACCAAACATATCAAAATTTCATAAAAAGTAGTTTTAGTATGTAATTTTCAATTTTCTCAAAAACTGGAAGACATAAAATGGTCTAGTTTTAAGTTGTTGATTAAGAACCAATAGAAGCAACAAATTTCACAAAAAAATATTATTTAAAATCATACGGTTTTGAGAAATCAGACTTTAAACATTTTTTAAAGGTTTTTTTTCGTGAATTTGGAGTTTGAAACTTGTTGTTTCAAAAACTATGCATTAATTTGACTTGATTCAAAAGCTGGCTCATAGAACGGAGTTTTGGCTTAAAAAAAAAGTATTAAACTTAATTGTAAGCATTACCTTTCATTTTTAATAATTATTTTTCCACTTTTGGTACTTTTTCATTAAATTGCATTGTTCATTGTTCTGTAAAAATAAATAAGTCGATGGGTAAAATTGACCTTCGGTAGTTTGTAAAATTAACCGATTGATGTGTAATATTAGCACATTTGCTCGGTTAATTTTTACCAATTAAGTGGGTAACTTTAGCAAACATTGTTCTGTAAAAATAAATAAGTCGATGGGTAAAATTGACTTCCGCTAGTTTGTGAAATTAACCGAGTGATGTGTAATCTTAGCACATTTGCTCGCTTAATTTTTACAAATTAAATGGGTAACTTTAGCAAACATTGTTCTGTAAAAATAAATTAGTCGTTGGGTAAAATTAACCAAGTGATGTGTAATTTTAGCACAATTGCTCGGTTAACTTTTACCGATTAAGTGGGTAACTTTAGCAAACATTGTTCTGTAAAAATAAATAAGTCAATGGGTAAAATTGACCTTCGCTAGTTTGTAAAATTAACCGATTGATGTGTAATTTTAGCACATTTGCTCGGTTAATTTTTACCAATTAAGTGGGTAACTTTAGCAAACATTGCTCTGTAAAAATAAATAAGTCGATGGGTAAAATTGACCTTCGCTAGTTTGTAAAATTAGTAGAGTGATGTGTAATTTCAGCACATTTGCTCGGTTAATTTTTACTAATTAAGTGGGTGACTTAAGCAAACATTGTTCTGTAAAAAAAAATAAGTCGATGGGTAAAATTGACCTTCGCTAGTTTGTAAAATTAACCGACTGATGTGTAATTTGAGCACATTTGCTCGGTTAATTTTTACCAATTAAGTGGGTAACTTTAGCAAACATTGTTCTGTAAAAATAAATAAGTCGATGGGTAGAATTTACCTTCTCTTGTTTGTAAAAATCAACCAAGTGATGTGTAATTTTAGCACATTTGCTCAGTTAATTTTTACCGATTAAGTGGGTAACTTTAGCAAACATTGTTCTGTAAAAATAAATAAGTCGATGGGTAAAATTGACCTTCGCTAGTTTGTAAAATTAATAGAGTGATGTGTAATTTTAGCACATTTGCTCGGTTAATTTTTAATAATTAAGTGGGTAACTTAAGCAAACATTGTTCTGTAAAAATAAATAAGTCGATGGGTAAAATTGACCTTCGCTAGTTTGTAAAATTAACTGATTGATGTGTAATTTTAGCACATTTGTTCGGTTGATTTTTACCAATTAAGTGGGTAACTTTAGCAAACATTGTTCTGTAAAAATAAATAAGTCGATGGGTAAAATTGACTTTCGCTAGTTTGTACAATTAACCGATTGATGTGTAATCTTAGCACATTTGCTCGGTTAATTTTTACCAATTTAAATGGGTAACTTTAGCAAACATTGTTCTGTAAAAATAAATTAGTCGTTGGGTAAAATTAACCAAGTTATGTGTAATTTTAGCACATTTGCTCGGTTAATTTTTACCGATTAAGTGGGTAACTTTAGCAGACATTGTTCTGTAAAAGTAAATAAGTCGATGGGTAGAATTTACCTTCACTGGTTTGTAAAAATCAACCGAGTGATGTGTAATTTTAGCACATGTGCTCGGTTAATTTTTACCGATCAAGTGGGTAACTTTAGCAAACATTGTTCTGTAAAAATAAATAAGTCGATGGGTAAAATTGACTTTCGCCAGTTTGTAAAATTAATCGAGTGATGTGTAATTTTAGCACATTTGCTCGGTTAATTTTTACCAGTTAAATAGGTTACTTTAGCAAACATTGTTCTGTAAAAATAAATCAATCGATGGGTAAAATTAACCAAGTGATGTGTAATTTTAGCACATTTGCTCGGTTAATTTTTACCGATTAAGTGGGTAACTTTAGCAAATATTGTTCTGTAAAAATAAATAAGTCGATGGGTAGAATTTACCTTCACTTGTTTGTAAAAATCAACCGAGTGATGTGTAATTTTAGCACATGTGCTCGGTTAATTTTTACCGATTAAGTGGGTAACTTTAGCAAACATTGTTCTGTAAAAATAAATAAGTCGATGGGTAAAATTTCCCTTCGCTAGTTTGTATAACTAACCGAGTGATGTGTAATTTTAACATATTTTCTCAGTGAATGTTACAAACCGCATTGGTTATTATTACCTTAGTACTCATAACCAAGTAAGTTGGTTGATTTTAAACAACTTATCTGCAACTTTACTGTATGTATTCATTAAATTTTACCGAGTACGAGTGGGTAAACGATCGTAACATAGTTCCTCGGTAAAAGTTACCTATTTTATAAGTATTTTTAACCTATTTATTTTAAACGAGTTAGCTCGTGTAAATTTAACAGAGCTAACTACGTAATTTTTAACCGATTTAACTGTATTTTTAACCCTTTTTCTTTTAACCCACGTAAAATCGCACTCGGTTAAAAATTATTTTTCTGCGTGTCAAGGAAAGCTGTATAGAACATCCGTGCATGACTTTTAAAGCTATAAATTTCGCTTTCAGTTAAATTTTTAGAAGTGTAAAAAATTTCACTTTGGTCCCGCAATAGATTTCCTTGACGGGAAGGTGGTTTTCTAGTAAGTTTATTGACAATATGGGTTTTTCATTAAAAGCTTCTTTACGTGAAGATGTGGTGAAGTCTGACTGAACATATTTATTTGATTTTAGAGATTTATGAACGTTGACCTTTTCAAAAATTAAAAATAGTACAAATAGTACTGAAAATTGAAAAGGGGGTACTTGCGTACTCGGGAAAGTCCAATAGTACCAAATTCAGTACAATAGTAAGCCTTTTTGCAACTGTGTGCTGTGCTCTCTTTCATCAATGCCATGACCTTCGGTTATTACATGATCGGCAAAAGCTGATTGTTTTAATTTTTTCTTTTTCGCACAATTACAATGTTCTTTATACCTCACGTTTATACTGCGCTTAGTTTGTCCTATATAACGTCGTTTGCAAACACCACATTCTATAGCATAGATGCCAGATTTTTGTTCATCAACAACCTTGTCTTTTGTAGATGAAAAAATATTTTTTAGCTTTTGGCTGTTTGAAAAGACCGGCACTATATTGTGTTTTTTTAAACGGTTTTTTAATTTGTTCATTATTTGAGGTACATAATTGAAAACTTCTCTTCTCATTTCATTTGTAACTTCCAAACTACTTTGTTTAAATAATGTTGTTTTTTCATTTTGAACCACTTTTTTCGCGTGCTTTTTAACGATTGAATCTATAAGAGACTGCGAATAACCATTTAAACTAGCTACTTCAACTATGTAATCATATTCCGTTTTATAGTTTGCTAAGGAAAGTGGAAGGTTTACAAGACGGTGCACCATGGAATGAAATGAAGCATGTTTGTGTTGAACAGGACAAAAAGAATCACTAGTTATCACCCGTTTTTTACTTGTTGGCTTATGGTACACTGCGATATCTATTTTTTCAGGTTTTCTTGTCAACTCCAAGTCTAAGAAAGCAATTTTTTGGGCCACTTCTTTTTCAATTGTAAATTTTACGGATTCACATTGAGTATTTAACACTTTCAAGAAACTTTCACTTTCAGATTCGTATATGTCTCTTTTGACAAAAATTATTGGTATTTATCTACTTTATTTAAAATATAAAAGCTTATGGAAAATGTCAATATTTTGATAAGCTAGTTATTTAGGCAGATACTAAAATAATAGGTGGTATCGACAAGCAAATTAATGCAACATGACAGTTAGCGGATATCTTTTTATTAAAATTAAGATATTTAAATAATAAGATAATTAAATAATTCAAAAAAGGTTAAAAAAAAAATAGATATATCTATGGTTTTAATACAATAAGTAATCAGTATCAAAACAGTAGAGAAAAACTTATTCAAATTTGAATCCGCATTTTAGATATATACATACATTACATATACATATATTATCATAAAACGGCGTTTACAGAAGGGGGTCACAGGGTTATGAACTCATGTCATGACACAACAAGCTGAGATCGTATTCCATTCGCTACGAAAAAAATAATTTTGAGTTTTTAATTTTTGAGTTTGAGTTTTTAATTTTTTGAAAAATATAGTAATATGTATGTACCTAGCGGTTTTCAGGAAAAACCTGTTTCTTGTTCGTAAAAATTAATCAAAATATACACCCCGATTACAGAATCTGACGAATGAGCTGCGGAGGGAATCTGACTCAATTTTGTCATTTGGCTCATAGTAAAAATGTCAAAAATGAGTCTGTTTCCCTCCGCAATTCATTCGTCGGATTCTGTAATCGGGGTGATAAATTGATGACGATTTTTACGTTTATTTACAGTAAAACAAATTATATGCATGATAACCCTCAAAACCACCCCTAAATATAATTACTATAAAGTTTTCTACTCGGTTTTCACAGTTAAAACAGCAGTTCGCATTTTGAGAAAATATTTTGTATCTAAACCAATAAAAAAAGAATGTGGAAGCAATGGATTTTCGTGTACCTTTAGGCTAAGAGTAGAAACTATGAGCAGTGTTTTTTTGGAGTTGGAGCAAAAATCATTTAACAGTTATATCATTTTTGTTTCGAGATTTGTTTGCAATTTTTTTTTGAAGTTATTGCGTTATTGCAAGAAAAGACACAAGGCAAACAATTTTTTTTTAATTTTTTGAAGGTTCTCATTTATATGTATAATTTTTTTGTCAATCAAATGTAATGGTACCTTGTTTCCCTTGTTTATTCAGCTTTATTTTAATTTTTTTTGTTGCACAATTTTTTTTGCATGGTTTATTTTTCTTTGAATAAAAAAAAGATACTTTTAGCTTTGATTACCAATATCTCAGCAAATAATGACGTTATAAAAAATTCAAAGACAGTTTTGGAAATCTGACAAAGCGTTTTACAATATTTTTTAAAGTTTTGTAATATTATTTTTTCTGACCCTTCACCGTTAGTTTAAAAAAGTAGGTAATAAAAAATCACTTTTTTGTGGTCTTTTCATATTTTTTTTTTTGTAAATATTGACTGCATGGCTTGCGTTTGTATGCAGATTTGTAAACTTTTAAAGCATAAATATTCCTGTAAATTTTGAAATTGATTCATCGAACCGTTTTTCCTTACCAAAACTTCAAAGTCTTATAAACCAGTTAAAGGAACAAATAGTGTATAATGCGTAGTCGTCATCAAAATGACAAGAAAATCACGATTCCCATAGACTTTTTTTTCACAGTTTTACATTGGTTTGATACTATTTTGACTTCAAATGAAATGACAGGCACATTTTTCCAAAAAATTAAAAAAAAAAATCAAGTTTTTTTTGTTTGAAAAATTTTTGAAAAAAAAATTTAATGTTATGTTATTAAGTACTATTTTTGCTTTTCATATTCAATTCTTTTTTCAATTACACTGGTCAACAAGGTTTTTGTTACAAAAACCAAAATATACTTTTCCGTAGGTTTTGATGTGCTGAACTCGAATCTGAAGTCAGAAAAATTCTAAAGGGCCACGTTTTTGAGATTTTCCCGTTGTAAAATAAAAAAAAAAACGTTTTTTTGCTGTTTCAAATGCTGTATTTTAACGTTAGGTAAATTGTTTCAAAACAATTTTTAATGAATTCTGAAGGAACTAATTTTCTACTTTTAAAATCAGAGCTTAAATCTTTTCGATATCTCTGAGAAATCTTCAGTTAATTGTAGGCCTTTCATTTATGATATACCTATGATGATTGTGTGATTCGGCTTTAATTATTCTTCTGATGAGCTTTTTTCCTAACCTATCCCAAATAGGAAACATTTCAAATCCAATAGTTATGTGCATACTTATATAGCTACTCTACCTACAAACTAAATACCTACCTACGTAATAGCCCGGGAGCTCGCGACAGATTTTGGTGACCAATAGCGCCAAAGCTAGATTTTTGTAAATTGGTTAATTTGGCTTTGCAATGAAGAATGGTGGTAATCAGCTGCGGCGCGAGCGGTACCTTGGGCTACAGGAGCCTCTCAAAGATGTAAAAAAAAATGAAAAATTTAATCATACCGCCAAAGCTGAAACTTTGCATACTGTTTGCCCTTATTATAAGCAATCGAAAAAAAATAATCAGCTGGCTGAAACGTGGTACTACATACGTCAGCTACTTACGTCAACATGTAAAGAAACGTGTAAAATTCAATGATTCCGCCAAAGCTGAAATTTGGTTATCTGATAGCTTATACATTAATTTACGCAAAAAGACAAATCAGCTGGCTGTATTGCGGTACTAAGACCGTCAGCTGACGTGGTGAATAGTACAAGTACAAAAATACGGTTTCACATTTTACGCACAAAACACTATGTCAAACGAGGTTTTCCATCCGGTTTACAATCCTCTGATTATTATAATTCTATTATAAAACGATTCATTAACTTTTCGTATAACCAAATCTTAGATTAGAAAAAAAGCTTTTGTACAAATTTGGAGCAAATTCAATTTGTAACGAAGCGTTACACTTTCCTTTCCCTCACACCGACCGACCTGCAATTAAACACCGACCCATCACGTATTAGTGTAATAAAATACACCACTCACCATCCACATCAGCTATCAACACCCTACATCTCCATTGAATCACCATAGACCAGTCATTAACCCACACCATCACCCTGCACAGCCGAACCACTAAATAACAATTCGACACACACCTGCCACCACCGTCACCGAATAACCAACAACCACAGTACACCAGATTGTATTGCATATACAATTGCAAGCAACAACAACAGCACACCGCACTATGTGAAGTCAACGTCATGTGATTTTTTCCATTCGCCTCATATTAGTTCACATTGTCTTGTGACTGAAAAATCATTATGTGGAGGTTGAAAATCCCAAAGAAGTCGAAGCTTATTGACTCATGTTAATTCCGATTCCGATTATCGATCAATCCGAATTATAAGAGACATAAAGGTTCCAGCTAATCTCGGTTTGTAGCAACGCTTGATAAGCTCAGGTTACTTTTCATGGTGCATTCGTGAACCATTTAAGGATAATCTTTTTGGCTTCCGCCGTTAAAAAAACCAAAGTATTTGTTCCCTTGGGTTAGCCTTGGGCAGGAATCAGATTCCTTCCGTAAACTCCCTGCTTGCTCCTTCTGAGTGAGAGATTGGGCACCACAGTATTTGTTCCCTTGGGTTAGCCTTGGGCAGGAATCAGATTCCTTCCGTAAACTCCCTGCTTGCTCCTTCTGAGTGAGAGATTGGGCACCAAAGTATTTGTTCCCTTGGGTTAGCCTTGGGCAGGAATCAGATTCCTTCCGTAAACTCCCTGCTTGCTCCTTCTGAGTGAGAGATTGGGCACCAAAGTATTTGTTCCCTTGGGTTAGCCTTGGGCAGGAATCAGATTCCTTCCGTAAACTCCCTGCTTGCTCCTTCTGAGTGAGAGATTGGGCACCAAAGTAATTGTTCCCTTGGGTTAGCCTTGGGCAGGAATCAGATTCCTACCGTAAACTCCCTGCTTGCTCCTTCTGAGCGAGAGATTGGGCACCAGAGTAATTGTTCCCTTGGGTTAGCCTTGGGCAGGGATCAGATTCCTACCGTATTTGTCCCTGGTTCACTTCTTCAAAGTGAATTGTGGGCCGAGTCTACTCCTGTAGCTCTACTGAACAAAGCTTAGTTGTATATGAAATACCGTGTTAATTATAGTAAGATTAAATACTATTGTAAGTTTGTAAGCCCCTTTTATTATAGTTATAAATAAAGAATAGAAATACTAAAACCGGTGACTATCTCGAGTTCTTTTACCTTCTTAACCCGAGTTTTACTTGCTTTCTTCGGGAATACCTTGGACTACGACGAGCTTACCTCAGCCTCGATAAAAAAGCATCACAAATTCTCTTCAATTTATGTTAACACATTTTTTACCCTAAAGTTATAAATAAAAAGTTTTAATCAAAATCTAAACATTGAACAAATTCATATGTTTTTGATTATAACTTTTTATTTACAGCTTTAAGGTAAACGGTGTGTTAACATAAATTGAAGAGAATTGAATTTGCTCCAAATTTGTACAAAAGCTTTTTTTCTAAGACTAAAATAAAATTTAAGTTGCAACGAAAAACTTTTTAGAACTCGTTTTTCAATATGGTGGCCAAATGGGGGGCTTTCAACACCTAAAATCGAGTTTTATACTTGCACTGAACCTCCCTTACACATCGAAAGAGAAAATCTTTGTCCAATCCAGATTGGGAGGTTATTGTAAAATTTAATAGACATTTTGCGAAAATGGTAAAAGCTGCTTTATTAGATGATTGACAAATTTTCTTGGTTATTTTGTTTATACACAAGCTAAGATTTGGTTATACGAAAAGTTAATGAATCGTTTTATAATAGAATTATAATAATCAGAGGATTGTAAACCGGATGGAAAACCTCGTTTGACATAGTGTTTTGTGCGTGGGATGTGAAACCGTATTTTTGTACTTGTACTATTCACCACGTCAGCTGACGGTCTTAGTACCGCAATACAGCCAGCTGATTTGTCTTTTTGCGTAAATTAATGTATAAGCTATCAGATAACCAAATTTCAGCTTTGGCGGAATCATTGAATTTTACACGTTTCTTTACATGTTGACGTAAGCAGCTGACGTATGTAGTACCACGCTTCAGCCAGCTGATTATTTTTTTTCGATTGCTTATAATAAGGGCAAACAGTATGCAAAGTTTCAGCTTTGGCGGTTTGATTAAATTTTTCATTTTTTTTACATCTTTGAGAGGCTGCTGTAGCCCAAGGTACCGCTCGCGACGCAGCTGATTACCACCATTCTTCATTGCAAGGCCAAATTAACCATTTTACAAAAAATTAGCTTTGGCGAAATCATTGACAAAAATCTGTCGCGAGCTCCCGGGCTATAATGAAGGAATATCATTCTCTAGCCCAAAGCAACACAACCAAGTAAAAAACTTCTTGTTAGTTTCTAACACATGCATTTGCATGTGGATGAATGCAACCGATTTATTTAGTTTTTTTTGTGTCCATGATAGAAAGAATGGAAATCGTTAATTTATCGTTTGTCAAATGAATCTTTGAATGATGAGAACTGCTGAACTCAATGAAAAACCCACAAAGTATTATGAGACTGGCCACAATTGATTTTGAATCTTGGTGATGAAAGTAACGAAATCTATTTTACGCTCATAAAAAAAGTTTTCTGAATTGAATAAAAACTATTAATCAGTAATTATAATTACTACCTACGCTTTTTGGAAGTGCTGTGTTTTATAAAGTGTAAGATAAAACACATACATAGCTTTGTTTTGTTTTTTGAAGCTGTGGTTTAACTATTTTTAACTGGGATCGTGATTTTTATTTACTTTTTTTTATTTGTTGATTGTTCGTCACAAGGAAGACATTTTAAGGAAGGTAAAATTTGTTAAGGGGTCTTTATTTATTTTTTAGTTTAATACAGGTACCTACATTACAAAAATATGTCTTCTCGGAGGAGAACTCGATGTGCTATTACACATTGCACCAACAAAAACAGAAAGAAAATT
The DNA here is from genome assembly GCA_963921185.1 of Dasysyrphus tricinctus. NCBI lineage: Eukaryota > Metazoa > Arthropoda > Insecta > Diptera > Syrphidae > Dasysyrphus > Dasysyrphus tricinctus. The sequence continues at coordinate 162,920,074 of OY992532.1, read as the reverse complement.
GTTCAATTTTCCAGACAGGGAAAATCCAAAATATTCTGAGTGGCTGGCTTTGCTTGAAAAAGAGTGTCAAAAGAATGTACAGAGACATGGAAAGTCTTATATATGTAGCCAACATTTTGAGTCAAATTGCATTGGAAAAAAATATTTAAAGAAAAATGCTTTGCCAACATTGTTTTTAAAACGTAGCAATGAACCAGAGATTACTGAAGAACTATTTGAGCCAAATGATAACTTATAATTTATTATAATGATGTGCGGATACCTTTCAGGCAATACAGTTGGTAAGCAATTGCGTATAAAAAGATAATGTTGAAAACAAAACTGTAGGAAATAGTGATTACTAGAACTTTTGAAAGAAATTTTCGGTTATCTAATACTGAAAGAAAAAAAATTGACTAAAAAAGCATGAACTCCATTTTAATTGCTTATAATAATTGGTTATGAGTTATAACTCGTTAAATTCACAAAATTTGAAAAACTTGCATTTGTTAGGAATAAGTATATTTTTATTTTTTCAATAAAATTAAAATTACGGATATTATTCGTTAAAAACGAATTCACTCTTTAAATCAATATAGCGGCAACCCTCCAAGGCGCTGATGGTCGAAAATTTGGTCTTAAGCTTTCTGTATGGTACTTTATAGAAGTCAAGAAAAAAATTCCTTCCCCAAAATTTTGTTACAAAAAAGTCTAAGTTGACTGGAGTATATTTTTTGCATAATTTTTTAATAAACATAATACATTAGACGCTCAATTTAGTCAGTCTCGAAGTAGTGAACTATCCGCAATAGTGAACACCCAAAATTTTATATAAAAACGTATTTTGTATAAAAATTTCACGCAAGCATTTTACATATCTTGCTCTGAGGAATTGTTTCTGTTTTTTATTTAGACTTGAATTAAGGCCTTGTTTAATGTTTAATAAAAATTAAAAACATTCACATCGAACTAAATGTGCATTTTGGATCAAATTCGCCTTAAGAAAGCCTTAGAAAACTCCCGATCGAAAAAGTGAACAATCTCAAAACAGTGAACAGGCCTGGTTTTTATTACTTCACTATATCGAGCGTCTACTGTATATGTAAATGTTCACTTCAGAAAATCTAGTTTTGGTATTAAATTTCTATATAGGTACCTTTCCTACCTACATTCGAAGCATGGTAATTTAACTTGCCAAGCAAATGAATTTGAAGTTATGTAATTTGAAAGTAATTTTAAATGGGAATTCTAGAAACTAATTTTGGATATGTTTTAAGAACCACTCACCAGTGTTCTGAGACTATCCGCACGAAATTTTCTTTTATTATAATTTGTTTGGGGCTAAACCATAGATTTACTTGACTAAAATCATAAGAATATATTGATTTTTTATCCTGAATACAGATACAAAATAAGAAGGTACTTATTAACGTAACGTAAAGTAACAATCATATAGGTACCTACATAATGTAATCTCTTTGGTTAAACTTTTCTAGACATTTTTTTTTGAAAACGATTTCTTCAAAATATATATGCAGGTAAAGTCATTAAATGAACTTTAATCGAAAATAACTAAAAAAAGGAAAGATTTCTGACTTAAAAAAGCGTAGCTACTAAAGTAATTTGCCGCCGTTGTTTCTTAATGATTATTGATTTTGTTTCCATCCTCTATACATTTTTCTAGCGAATTGTCCCTTCCGCCTCAACCGTTGAAAAGAACCACCCTCCTAATAGATTTTCTTCTAACTAAAAAGTCTTTTTTTTTGTCGTACCTACATATCTTAAGTGAATCATCCTATATTAAACAATACAACAAAAAAGAGGTGTAAAATTTAAAGCTAACAGCACCAGCGCTAGCGGTATAAAATTAATCATAAAAACACCTTAAAAACGTCCTTAAAAGCTTCCCACCTAACGTAGGTATGTAGTTCTTTTTTATGTTTCCATTATAGGTACCACCATATGTGCACATACACATATCTATTCTATTCATCTATTTGTTTCCTTTTTCTAATCAACAAATTCAACTTCAAAATATTTAATGTTATTATAATCGCAAGAAATTAACTTTTAGCACCATATATTGCTTTTAGAATAAGGATGCTGCAAAAAAATTACATGCATACATACATACCTACAGACATTATCAAAAAAAACCATCACATATTTTTGCCATCATCAGAAATATCTCCGCCACAAAAAAAATCTTTCTTTACCTATCCTCAAGGCCACAAATGATATCCTATACATGCATACAATTACAGTGGAGAAATGAGTTCATACTTTTTGTTCATCGTTGCATGCCTCAGACAAAAAAACGTAGATACCTACTCAACAGCCGGCAAAGCAAAGTAAAAAAAAAATAACACTGCCTTGATCGTTGCTTAAAGGGCAAAGCGAGCATTGCAGAAACAAAAACGAAGCCGACAGAGAAGAAGAGACAGACATAGATATTTTCCAACAGAGTCAAAGATACAAAATTCTGGGGAAGGTGCTTTCAATTTTGTAGTAAAACTAGCTTTTTAAAAGCTTTGAAAAATATAGCTTTTCCAATTTCATAGGTCATTTTGCTCCATAGGCGTGAGACATCTGGATATGATTATTTGTGGTTTTAGTTTCTGCAATGCTAGCTTTGCCCCTTAAGCAACGATCAAGTCAGTGCTATTTTTTTTTTTTTTTTTACTTTGCTTTGCCGGTTGTTGAGTAGGTATCTACGTTTTTTTGTCTGAGGCATGCAACGATGAACAAAAAGTATGAACTCATTTCTCCATTGTAATTGTATGCATGTATAGGATATAATTTGTGGCCTTGAGGGTAGGTAGAGAAAGATTTTCTTTTGTGGCGTAGATATTTCTGATGGTCGAAAAAATATGTGATGTAATTGTATCAATGTATAGGATATAATTTGTGGCCTTGTGGGTAGGTAGAGAAAGATTTTTTTTTGGCGGAGATATATCTGATGATGAAAAATATGTGATGTTTTTTTTTGGTTGTCTGAGCATGTAATTTTTGTTGTTTTCGTATTTTTTTCGAGCTGAAAAATTTTTGATAATGTCTGTAGGTATGTATGTATGCATGTAATTTTTTCGCAATATCTTTATTCTAAAAGCACAAATAAAACTAGTTTACAAAATTTTGGGGCATGGTAGGGTCCTTAGAAAAAATATATTTTCTAGATTAATTTTGGGTCACAGAACACGAAAATCAAAATTATTTTTTTTTCCAAAGAAGCGTTTTCGGGATATGCGCAAAAATCACGATAAATGTAGAAGTTATTAAATAATTAGTGAAAAAAGACAATTTAATTTTTTTCAATAAAAGTCATATAAATGTATATTAGGGTGTCTGTTATTTCCCAAAACGATTTTTTTAAATCAGGAACCCCTAAAATCAAAATTCTATGTCCTTAAATAAAGTTTTTGACCAACAAATTTTTGTCTTAGGTCATAAATCGTTGCCTCTTAGGCCATTCTCTTTTCCGAACAAAGGGGAATTGAACTCACCAAACTCCAAGACCAATAATGACGTGATATATATCGTTGGAAAGGTATTTTTACTAACTACAATAATTGCTAAAAGAGTTCATTTCAAATCTCTATGTAAAAAAAGTTATTCGCTGACCAAAATTGTGTTTTAGCGCATTTTGGTGTGAAAAAACTATCCTTAACTAGCGAATAACTTTTCTCAAGAAGAGATTTGAGATGAACTCTTTTAGTAACTAATGTAGTTTACAACAATACCTTTCCAACGATATATATCACGTCATTATTGGTCTTGGAGTTTGGTTTGTTCAATTCGCCTTTGTTCGGAAAAGAGAATGGCCTAAGAGGCAACGATTTATGACCTAAGACAAAAATTTTTTGGTCAAAAACTTTATTTAAGGACATAGAATTTTGATTTTAGGGGTTCCTGTTTTTAAAAAATGGTTTTGGGAAAAAAAGACACCCTTATATACATTTATATGACTTTTATTGAAAAAAATTAAATTGTCTTTTTTCACTAATTATTTAATAACTTCTACATTTATCGTCCGATTTTGAAAAACTTTGGCTCAAATCTTTGTTAAAAAGATTTTAACATTGAAATGTTTATAGGGTCGTTTTGAGTAAATTATGGTGTTACTAAAATGAATAAAGTGAACAAGTGTGTATATGAGATGAACGCTGGCGTATAAGGGGGATAAGATCGAATTTTTGGTGGTGTTACTAAAATGAATAAATTGAACAATGGTAATATGAGATGAACGCTGGCGTATATGGGGGATAAGATCGAATTTTTGGTGGTGTTACCATTCATTTTGGAATGAACAAATATGTATAGAAGATGATTGCAGGCGGATAGGGAGGGTACGGTTGAATTTTTGGTTGGTGTTTCTAAAATGAACAATATAAGTTTTAACTATACATATTACTATAATTATAAAATGCAAGAGCTAGTGCAGTAAGCACTCAGCAGTGTATTGTGCTTCTAAAACTAAATCTAGGCTTTGGAAATTTTTTGAAAATGTTTATGATAGGAAAATAATGTAGAGGTGCAATATGACGTTTTTTAAAATATGGTTTTATGTGAAATGGTCGAACAAAAAAAGAAAACAAATGAGAAGTGCCAGAGTAATATTTTTTTTTGTTTATCGATGGTTAAGTTTAATATAACAATTTTGTACATATATTTTGCAATTCCAAAAAATCTACAAAGTGAGATATTATTGGTTGTAAGTTCAAAGTTCTAAAAAAGATGGCTCACAAATGCTACACATCAGAGTTAAGGCTGATTGTACTAAATTGTATAGTTTAAGAAAGATAATAAATAACAAATTGTTTCGTTTCAGGAAATTTTGATACCTAGTATTTTTTTATATTTTATATAATTTTTGTTGATCGATTTTTCACAGTTATTATTTTGTATCTTTTAAATGGTTGCATATAAAAATCTCAAATTCATACCGGAGATAGATTATATAGATTCACATATAACATGTAAAATTTGATTTTTTTAATCGTACCTAAGCCGAGATAATAACATATTTCTGTTCATTTACATATCACCTACTAACTCTTTAATCTGTGCACCTAGACAATTAGTTTTTTGTTTTATTAGCAGCTTGAATAATTGACAATTATTTTGATATATCATACGTTGCTGTACGTTCTATATAAGCTTCACAAATCGAAAATACAATTAATTAAAAAGTGGTACTAAATCTTTAATCAATATTCCTAAAATTCATCGTCGCCGATTTGCAAGTTTTTGTGCGGACAAACAGCCCAAATAAACAGAGCACAAAAATATAGTCCCATAGTTCATTGAAGATTTCTTTTTATCTCTGCCAGGGTTGCAAAAGTCGATAAGATTGTACTTTTTTCGATACACTCCACTTTGCTAAAGTACTCCACTTTTGCATTCAACGAAAAAGATAAAGTAAATTAAAAAGAAAATCATCTGACCTCACAAAATGTATACTGTGAACCGAGGCTGACATCGATATAACAGAAGAAATAAAAATGATTAATACAGTTTGTTCAAGAAAATGGCATCTACAAAATACCGGTTTCAACAATCTCGCAATTAAAAATCGAAAACATTAAATTTATAAAATTTAAATCTCGCAAAATCGAAGGGTATTGCAACAAATTCCTACAGTTTTGTTATAAAAGTTTCGCATATGTAAGTATGTATGTACCTTATATGTTAATTAACATAAACAGCTAAGTTGTTTTTTAATTAATTGGATATAGAAATATTACATACGTTCATACAACAGCAAATGTGGACAAAATATTATCAAATCAAATCAAAAAGTACAATTCGATACACTTTCCTTTTATATTTTGATACATTGCTGAAACACGATTTCATCCCTGATATCTGTCTAGTAGTTTATTATAAGAGACTGTTCATTTCAGTGTTCAGTGTTCAGTCTGTCTGTCTTCAGTTGCAAAGATGCCTTGGAGTTGGGAGGTTTGTTTGCGCTGCTTGCCGGTAAATATTTTTTTTATTAATAGTATAGAATGCGATGTGCGTGAAAGGTAAGTAGGATAGAATGCATGTGGGATGTTTAGTATTCAGGTAGGTGCGTTAGGATATTTGTTGGGGGTTTTTCGTTTGTTTATTATTTTACTGTTGTGTTTTGTTTAGCTTTGATTAGATGGATTAACGAAGAAAATGAAAAATATGAAATAAGAATACCTACAAGTGGGAATACAAATATAGGTCAATAAAATCACAAAACTAAAACATAAAAAAGTTATAATTTTTTAACTTCCCATTGGAAGTTATTGTAAATGGTCCGATTTGTCAAAATAAAAATTTTAACATATCTTCACGTTTCGCTCCCTAGAATCGGATTCCATTTTTGTAGAGAGATGTCTGTGTGTGTTCGTACGTTCCTTCGCTTTTTTTGTTCACCGTATCTCAAGGACGAATTAAGATATCGACTTCGGATGGATTTTATTGTATACACAGTAGTTTCATTACAAGCAGAAAGGACCTTTCAATAAATTCAAGAAGCAGTTCAAATTTCCTTAGTCTCAGATATCTCGAGAGCAAATCGACTTCAGGTTAATTTTATTCTACGCAAATTGACGTAATAAGGAATTGATTAAAATATAGAAGTATATCAACTTATAGTTTTTTTTTTAATACAAAAATGTAGATGAAAATTGTTGAAAAAAGTTGTTTGGCTCGAATATCTTGACAACAAACAATGATATTGGCTTCGAGGTTATTTTATTTTATACGCTAGTTTATAGATACAAATTGATAAAATTTTAAAAAATATTGAATTAATAGTTTTTTTTAAGCGAAAAACTGCAAGCAATTCTACACACTAATTATTAAAAAATTGGTCTTTGCCTCAAAAATCTTGAGAACAGATAATGACATGACATCGGGTTAATTTAAGTCCACACACTAGCTTAGAATTGATAATTGATAATTGATGATTCAACAAAAAGTTTTTTTTTAAGTGAAAAAGAACTACAAGATAGGTACTTCACCAAAAATTGTAGAAAATATTTTTTCATCTCAAATATTTTGAGAACAAACAATGATATTGACTTCAGGCTAATTTTATTCTTTAAATGAGTTTATAATAAATGATTGATAAAATTTGTAAAAATATTCAACAAATAATTATTTTTATCGAAAAAACTACAAGAAACTTAACAAAATTGTAGAAAATTTTTGTTCGTCCCAAATATCTTGAGAACAAACAATGATATTAGCTTTTGGGTATTTTTTTTCTATAAATAAGGATTTGTAAAAATATCCCATAACCAGTTTTTTAAGCAAAAAAACTACAAAAAACCTTACAAAAAAATGTTGAATTGTTTTTAGTCTCGAATATGTTAGGAACAAATAATCATATTGGTTTCGGGCTTCTATGTATGTATGTACTAGATTATAATTGACAATCGGTAGGCTTTGTATAATAATTCAACAAACTGTTTTTTTTTTTAATGCAAAAAAAAAAATACAAAAACTATACCAAAAATTGTTGAATACAAAAAAATAACATTGGACCTCTAGCTTCCGGGGCACCACAAATTGGAAGTTACTAGTGTGGGTCACAACCAGCCTCTTTTTGAAAATGCAATAAAGGACCGTATTGCAAGAGTCTCTTCAAAACAGACTGGTTGATTAGACTAAAAGTCGATTTATCGTTATTGCTAATTTGTATTAGTAAATATTTTCCTATTTGATAGAAATTTTAAGTCCATCAAGAATTTTTGGTTGACTTTTGTCTTGCCGAATTTTTTCGAAAAGACTCGTAATAAACCCCAAAATTAAAAAAAAAAAACTACAAAGGGCATAAGAAAAATAGAATTTTTCTGACACGTACCAAACAGCTGCGTTGAAAATTCGTTTGTAGGCATATATTTGAGGGAAAATCAAATATAAGTTAGCGTTGCCTACCACAATTAAACAGTTACACGAGTTAGGAAAAATCTATTCAAATACAGACCGAAATAAACAAGCAATAGGTGTAGAAATTTTTAATTTTTGTTTGGTGCTACCACAAAGCTAAATCAAAAAGAAAAAAGTAAGGTACCGCACGAAGTAAATGAAAAATATAAGATTAGAAGACAAGCGGGAAAATAATTTATGTGGGTCAATAAAATAACAAAAAGAAAACACCTCTTTTGTATATTTGAAAATGAAACAAAATAAAAAAACTACAGTGGGAATAAGAGAAGACAAATTTTGGGGAGAGGTAACAACTACCAACATTAAATATTTGTTTTTAGGAAAATATAATTTTATTTAGTGTTACAAGAAACGTGATTTTGGAAAACGAAAAACGAATACAGGACGAAATAGGAAAAAAAAGTAGTTATACATATGCTAACATCATTTTGCGCTTAGGGAAGAATCAAAATTTGGTTGAAGATAAAACGGAGGGAAAATTAAATGTATGTATTAAGCAATTAAGAGCTCCGATTTTTGTTGGATTAACGGCTTAAAAATTATCCTTCCTTAATTATTTTTAAATCTGAAAAAAAAAAACAATTTGGTGTAACTAAGCGCAAGTAAAGATGGAAGTGCGAATAAAGTTTGTTTAACAAATTTTTAGTTTTCTTAGTTCAATATAATGTTTGGATTGGTCTTCATAAAAAAGATGAACTAAATTGATATGTATGTATAAATTGGTAAAGATAAAATTTAAAAGAGAAAAAAGATTGTATAAATTATAAAGATTAAGGATTATCTAGCATTAGCAAGTCATTTTCAATGTCCCCATCGTTACTCAAGGAGTGAAATCTGTAAATTTTTTTTTTCACTTGAGTCCTTAAAATTATTTTAAATATTTTTTTTTCTACCCATATGGAGCAACCAAAAACTAGAAATTTTTCAAAAATACTGCTTTTTGAAAATTTGAATGCCTGTAACTTATAAAATTTCAGTCCGACTTATACAAACAGTACATCGTCGGAAGAGACAGATCACATAATTCAGAAAATACACATTTTAAGTAAATTAGCTATGCCGTTAGGGAGATTTATGGGAATATCTGAAAAAATAGCTGAGAAAATGATTTTTGCGCATATCTCGAAAACGCTTCTTTGGAAAAAAAAATAATTTTGATTTTCGTGTTCAGTGACCCAAAATTTGTCTAGAAAATATATTTTTTCTAAGGACCCTACCATGGCCCAAAATTTTGTAAACTAGTGTAATCAGATGATTATTTGTGCTAAAAGTTAATTTCTTGCGATTATAATAACATTAAACATTTTGAAGCTGAATTTGTTGATTAGAAAAAGGAAACAAATAGGTAGATAAATAGAATAGATATATGTATATGTACATATGTAGGTAGGTATGAATATGTACCAATAATCAAAACATTAAAAAGAACTACATACCTACGTTAGGTGGGTAGTTTTAAGGACATTTTTAAGGTGTTTTTATGATTAATTTTATACCGCTGGTGCTGTTAGCGTTAAATTTTACACCTTTTTTTTGTATTGTTAAATATAGTATGATTCACTTAAGATATATACATAGGTACGACAAAAAAAAGACTTTGTAGTTAGAAGAAAATCTATTAGGAGGGTGGTTCTATTCAACGGTTTAGGCGGAAGAGACAATTCGCTAGAAAAAAGTATAGAGGATGGAAACAAAATCAATAATCATTAAGAAACAACGGCGGCAAATTATTACTTTAGTAGCTACGCTAATTAAAGTCAGGAATCTTTTCCTTTTTTAAGTTATTTTCAATTAAAGTTCATTTAATGACTTTACCTGCATATATATTTTAAAGAAATCGTTTTCAAAAAAAAAAAAATCTAGAAAAGGTTAACTAAAGAGATTACATTATTACCTATATGATTGTAGATAACTTTACATTATGTTAATAAGTACCTTCTTATTTTGTTATAAATTTGTATCAGTATGATTAAAACAAAATTCAGGATTATTTTAGTCAAGTAAATCTATGGTTTAGCCCCAAACAAATTGTAACAAAAGAACATTTCGTGCGGATAGACTCAGAACACTGGTGAGTGGTTCTTAAAACATATCCAAACTTAATTTCTAGAATTCCCATTTAAAATTACTTTCAAATTTACTTCGAATTCAATTGCCTGGCAAGTTAAATTACCATGCTTCGAATGTAGGTAGGAAAGGTACCTATACAGAAATTTAATACCAAAACTAGAGTTTCTGAAGTCATTTACATATATTATGTTTATTAAAAAATTATGTGAAAAATATAGTCCAGTCAATTTAGACTTTTTTGTAATAAAAGATTGGGGAAGCAATTTTTTCTTGGCGTCGTTAAAATATCATACAGAAAGCTTAGGTCAAAATTGTCGACCATCAACGCCTTGGAGGGTTGCCGCTATATTGATTTAAGGAGTGAGTTCGTTTTTAACGAATAATATCCGTAATTTTAAATTTATCGAAAAAATAAAACTGCATTTCTACAAATTTCAGTATATGGTATTTTTTCAAATTTTGTGCATTCTACGAGTTAAAACCACTTATAAGCAATTAAAATGGAGTTCACACTTTCTTAAGTGTGAAAAGTTCTAGTGATCACTATATCCTACAGTTTTGTTCTTAACATTTTCTTTTTATAAGCAATTGCTTACCAACTGTATAACCTGAAAGCGGTGAAAGGTATCCGCACATCATTATAACTATAAGTGTTTCAAAAGTGTGAGTGGGGTTTTTTCAATATGGAAACGGGAAAGATATTTTTGATTTTTGAGTTCGTTGAAGGATTAGCTCAAATTCAGGGTCACCGCTATCTTCAATTAAGGAGTGAACTTGGCTTCCACAAAAAAATCAAATGCAGTCCTGACAAGAAGAATAAGTTTAATGAATTTGTGGAAAATGGCGCATTTGTTCATGTTTTGTATTTAAAGAGCTATAACCAATTATAAGCAAAAAATGGAGCTCACATATTTGTATTCAATTTTTGTTCAGTATGCTACGTACAAAATTTTAAGATTCAGAAAATGGCTTATTAAACAAATTAATATTTTCTTTTTTACTTAAAAGTTGAACAATATAAATAGACTAAGAGCCCACAGCAGATTTTGGGTGTGAGTGATAGCAAAAAAAAAATGTATAGGCGTCGAAAGCTTCATTAAGGGCTATTCAAAAAATCAAAGTTTTGCAGTCCACAACTGGGGCCTTTGCGATTAACAGTGCATTGAAAAAAAAAATATGAATGCAATTTCGAAGGTAATCGTGTTAGCCGAAATTGGGTTCCACCCCTCCCTAGATAAGCTCCGCGGTTCCCATATCACGGAATCTGAGATCATTTGAGTGTTTAATTCGCCCTGCCAGACTGTTTAAAAAAATCTTTTTTCACTTAGCATTTTGAATTTTTTAAACGGTCCGGTAGAGCGAACTATACACTCAAATGGTTTCAGATTCCGTGATATGTGACCAGAGGAGCTTATCTAGGGAGAGGTGAAAACCAATTTCGGCTAACACGATTACCTTCGAGGGTGCATTCATATTTTTTTTTTTCAATGCACTGTTAATCCCAAAGGCCCCAGTTGCGGACTGTAAGACGTTGATTTTTTGAATAGCCCTTAATGAAGCTTTCGACGCCTATACTTCTTTTTTTGCTATCACTCATACCCAAAATCTGCTGTGGGCTCTCGGTCTAAAAGATAAAGCCACAAGCTGGAGAAACCAAAAATCTTTGGAATAATTATTTTAACATATTTCTAAGGATTTACTTTTAAAATTAAATTTTAACAAAATCAAGCCCAATCAGAGCATTTTATGAGCTGTGATCTTTCGATCACAATGAAATTTCTTAATAAAGATTTTTTGTTCGTTTTGAGGGTTATCATGCGCTTAATTTATTGTACTGTAAATAAACGGTTAATCGATCATTTTATCACCCCGATTACAGAATCCGACGAATGAATTGCGTCAATGTCCCTCCGTCAGATTCCCTCCGCAGCTCATTCGTCGCATTCTGTAATCGGGGTGTATATTTTGATTAATTCTTACGAAAAAATACAGGTTTTTCTCAAAAACATAGGTTATGTATGTAGGACTATATTTTCAAAAAATTAAAAACTCAAAAATAGTTTTTTTTATAAATTTAGATTTCAATCTAAGAGTTAAATGATTTTTTTCGTAGCGAATGGAATACGATCTCAGCTTACTTATTGTATTTAAACCATAGAAAAATCTGTTTTTTGTTTACCCTTTTTAGAATTATTTAATTATCTTATTATTTAAATAATAACTGTCATGTTGCATTAATTCGCTTGTCAATACTACTGGTGGACTAAGGTAGGGGCGGGAGGGGCGGTCCGCCCCAGGCCCCCGGTGTTCGGGGGCCTCCAAATCCAATTAAAACACAATATGTTTTGATTGGATGTATGCATATTTTAGGAAATATATGAGGCTGTGAGTGCAAAAGTGATGTAACCCACTTTTTTTTATCATATTTTGCATCTTTAATCGATCTTAAATATTATATAATTTAGGATTCAAGCAGAAAATACCACATTTTTTTAAAGTTTAGATATTTCAGAATTAAGAATTTCGGATTTAATGTATTTTGCTACATAAATGTTAAAATACCAGACTAAAGTATCGATTTTGCAAAAAAAATGGGTACTCATAATAATGTTTGTCATAATGTACATTACGCAAGAAACAAAATTGTATAGGGCCCCCAAAAACTATGTTTTCAAAAAATGTATTCAACGAAAATATAGGTACATAACTACCTATATATTTCAAAAACAACGGCAGCGTCTATAAAGTAATGATGTTACTTGTAGGGTTTTTGAAGAATTTAGATAAAAAGAAAAATATTAAGTTCGGAATTTCGTTAATTTTCTGTTTAAAACAAATTTGTATAGTAAATATTTTTTTAAAAATTTATCCTCGAACTCAAAATTTTTAAAAATGAATTATTTTGTTCAAACTACCTTTTCTCAAAAATTTACGTCAATAAGTAGGTACCTACCTAATTTTGTTTTCAATTTAAAATTGAATTGAGCAATTTTAAATTAGAGCTGTGTAAATCGTAAATTGTCGAATCGTTTAGGAATCGATAATCAATCAATCTTTCGATCATTTTCATTTCCCTGAATTTATTTCCGATTCAATTTTCATTTCTATTTCGATGGAACTAATTCCTCCAATTTTTTAATTCAATACTGTATCGATTTTGATCGAATTCAATTTTATCGAAATTTAAAAACAATAGGTACGATTTGGATGGATTGAAAAATCCGAACAAATATGAAATTCTCACAGTTTTTACTGCTCTGGGGAAATAAGATTTTATGTCAATTGGTTGGCATTTGGATCGAAATTCACTTTTTATGTGAAAGTATAATATAGTATATAATATATATTCCATCAAGACATCAACTGTCAAATTCCATTGACGGATGGCTACGATGTCGATGGATTAAAAAACCTCTAAGAAATCTGAAAGTTTTCAATAATTTGTACTACTCCAGAAAAAGGTGATTTTAGAACAATTGGGTGACATTTAGATCAAAATATACCTTTTTTAAAAATATAGTTTATCTCCTATTTTTCAAGCCATTATTTTAAACATTAAATATATAAAATTAAATAAAATAACAATAAATTCACTAAAACAACGATATTAACTGTTATTTTTAACGGGGTAAATAATTCTGAAAACAAAATTAAAATAATTTGTTTTGTATACCTACTCCTTATGGTGCTTAATATATGTGCCAAGTTTAAAGATTTTCCATCCACTTTCACACTTTTTCCATAATTTTGAATGAGAAATTTCTATGTATCTTGTATGAGAAATTTCAAGTGCTTGCCGGTACGTGTTAACGTTAATCGATCAAATAAAACAAAACGAAATAGGTAGTTTTGAAATTGAACAAACTAAAAGTCTTAGGTGAATATGACCACTCTACTTATATTTTCTATTTCTTGTCTCCTTGATTTTCCTCCTCCTTTCCTCGATCTATTCTTTTTTCTCAATAGTATCCTTGCACCTCGAATCCCTTCTATATTTATCCAAATTTCTCGATTCCTTTATCTTTTTAAATTTTCCACTATTTCTCGATTTTATTTTTATCTTCTCAAAACTTCTCGAAATCTTCACCTGCTTGCTTGGTAAGCTCTCTCAAGAGTGAACTTTCCCAGCTAAAATAACCCATCCTTCCCTCAGTCATTCCAATCACTCACACATTCACACATTCAGCCATTCGTTTTCGTGATCATCGGTCACAGGACATCGGCTTCCTGGAAGGCTTTTTCGCTCCCCAGAAAACCACCGTTGTTGAATCTCAACGAAACTTTACTCTCACTCTCACATACACGAATTCAACAAGTTGTTGGGTGTCTTCCCAAAACTTGCTGAATCACTCTCTCAAACACAAATTCGACAAGTTGTTGGATGCCTTTCCAAAACTTGCCGAATCTTAATGGCCGAGTTCAGACCTATCCCCAACTAAATTTTCGAGAAAAATTAAAAAGAATTAAAACCGAGAAAAAGCTTTCGCTAGGTATTCTCCTAGTTAATACAAAATACTCGCGAGAGATTCGAAGCGCAAAGTAGGCATTCAAAAACTATTTGTTTCGAGAAAAGAGAGGAAGGCATATTTGAAAAATTTTTATTTTTTTAAAAATCGGAAATGGCGGTGCTAACTTCACGCTATAGCCCTTCGCAAAGTTTAGTTTTGGCCATAATAGATGCAATTATGCGAATATTTGTTTTTTTTTTTCTTTTCGGTTCTTAGTATCATTTTTTGAGCACAATGCAGCACAACTTTTTTATTTAAGAAATTCTGAAATTTCGCAAAAAATTCATTCGCAAAATTTGCAAATTTGCGAATTTTTCAAAAATATTTACGGCACAAGCCAGCAAAAGTTGAGCACAATACAGCACAACTTTTATTTTTTTGAAAATCGGAAATGGCGGTGCTAACTTCACGCTATAGCCCTTCGCAAAAATTAGTTTTGGCCATAATAGATGCAATTATGCGAATTTTTGTTTTTTTCTTTTTGGTTCTTAGTATGATTTTTTGAGCACAATGCAGCACAACTTTTTTATTTAAGAAATTCTGAAATTTCGCAAAAATTTCATTCGTAAAATTTGCGAATTTTTCAAAAATATTAACGGCACATGCCAGCACAAGTTGAGCACAGTACAGCATACATTTTTTTTCGAAAATCAAAAATGGCAGTGCTAACTTCACGCTAATAAAATGGGTACCCTCTAAAAACCAAACCCTTAGTATGATTTTTTTTTTAAATACGGCACATTGCAGCACAAGTTGGGCACATTACAGCACAACCTTTTTTTTTTTAAATCCAAAATGGTGGTGCTAACTTCACGCATATAATGTACTTGAGTACCTATCTACATCTACCTATTCCTTCATACCTACTCACAAAAAAATACAATTTACCTTGTGTCCACTTCACCCTTAGTTCATTTTCTTATTGTATACATAATAACTGTTTATATGTATGTATAAAGTTATTAGCGAATCAAAATTTCCCTACAAGAAAATCATTCATCAAATCACATTTTCCTTACCAAAGAAAGTTCCAATTCAAAACAAAAAGATCTTTACGAAATCACAACCCGCAAACTCCTACTAAAAAATTAAATACAAAAGCAAAACAACCACCAGCCATATAGACGGCTGCCCAACCAATGCATACAGAAACAGCAGCCAGCAATACGAAAAACAACACACACACAACATGAGAATTGAGGTAGTCCACGAAACCCAACAAATAAAAATAAAATAAATTAAGGGGATATAGAGTTCACGAACAAAAATGACAACAGAGAGAAAGAGATGCGTGTACCTTACCTACTTGTTTTAATGAGAATGAGATTGAGAAACGATTTTTTTTTCTAGATTTTGTATCTTTGTCACCTACCGCTGCTGGCTTTTGTATCTTTGTTTGTTAAGGCTGTTGTGTTTTGTATCTTTGTCAGGTAAGGCGATGTCAGGTAAGGCAATTTCTTAAGAGATTTTTTTCTATGGGGCTGAGACATCTGTATAACATTATTTGTGCTATTAGGTTAATGATATGAATGTATCCACCATGAATTTTGTTGGTCGATGAAGATAGCCTAGGAAAAAAAAAAGAAAAGAAACAATTAGAACTTGGGATGAGTGGATTTTCGTCGCTTGAGTATTGTTTCTGGGGGATGTTTTCCAATCATTTGGATGGCGAGACCCTGAAGCATTCCCAGCAAACATTTTTGTGAACGTTCATTGAATATTCAGTGAAAATGAAGAATATATATTCGAGAAACACTCACTTCAGTGAATCAAATGTGAATATACTCAAATATCCCATCACTTTTACCTCATACGCGGGGAAGGGGATTTTTGTTGATTTTTGTTATAGTAAAAAAATATCGAGATTCTTATTTCCTTCACATAATATGAATAAAAGTGAACGTGCACAAGCGATCCTCAAAAGAAGTATCACAACAAAAACATAAATGTTAAAAAAAGAGCCGAGTTCTAATATGTACAAGAAACCCGTGCGTAAAAAGTCAGCCAAAAAAAGTAATGAGATCTAAAATACATGCCAAGTTTTAAGTTCATGAAGTTCAATATCAAATATCTTAAGTAGAGTAATATCGAAACAATTCAAATCTTGACAGAAATTTAGTATTTAATGATTACTGATTAAAATTTGGTGGGTTCACTGGTCAAGTTGTCATACATTTTAAATAAGTGAGTAATTAAGAGAAAACTTGTCAAGTAAATCCACCAAATTTTAATCAGTAATCATTAAATACCAAATTTCTGTCATGATTTGAATTGTTTCGATATTACTCTACTTAAAATATTTGATATTAAACTTCATGAACTTAAAACTTTATATTTTAGATCTCATTACTTTTTTTGGCTGACTTTTTACGCACGGGTTTCTTGTACATATTAGAACTTGGCTCTTTTTTTAACATTTATGTTTTTGTTGTGATTTCACTCCTTTTTGCAAAAATTTATTTTGTCAGGTAAAAATCAATCCCTACCGCTCTACAAAGTTTCATAATTCTACGACACCCAAAAGTCCTCCATATAAATAATAGCAATTCTGATAGAGGGTGGATGGCACGCCCCCTGAATGGAAAATTCAAATTTTTCGATTTTTTTTTTCAAAGTACTTCAAGCCCTACCGACATACCAATTTTCATCGTTCTACAACAATCGGAAGTTCATTATATAATTGATAACAATTTTTAAAAAGTGGGGAGATGCCACGCCCCTTGAGCTGAAAATCATACATTTTTTACTTTTACCTCCACCAATTTTCATCGTTCTACACCAATTAGAAGTGCTTCATATAGTTTATAAGAATTTTTGAGAAAGTGGGTGGATGCCACGCCCCCTGAACTGAAACTTCCAATTTTTCAATTTTTTTCTTTCAAAGTACTTCAAACCCTACCGACCTACAAATTGTCATCGTTCTACAACATGCGGAAGTGCTCCATATAATTTATTAGAATTTTTAAAGAAGTAGGTGGATGCCACGCCCCCTGAATTGAAAATTCCAATTTTTCAATTTTTTTCTTTTTAAGTACTGCAAGCCCTACCGACGTACTAATTTCCATCCTTCTACAGCAATCGGAAGAGCTCTATATAATTTATAAGGATTTTTTAGAATGTGGGTGGATGCCACGCCCCCTGAGTAGAAAATTCCAATTTTTCAATTTTTGTCTTTCTTAGTACTTCAAGTCCTACCGACCTACCAATTTTCATTGTTCTACAACAATCGGAAGTGCTCCATATAATTTATAAGAATTTTTTAGAAAGTGGGTGGATGCCACGCCCCCTGAATAGAAAATTGCAGATTTTCGATTTTTTCCTTTGTATGCACTACAACGCCTACCGTTGTGCGAAATTTCAAGTTCCTACGATGTCGGGAAGTGCTCCATAATTTTGATGATCTGTCAGTGAGTCAGTGAGTCAGTGAATCAGTCAGTCAGTTACGGTTTTTTCGATTTTTGAAGTCCTATATCCGGAATCATGTATGCTAAAAAGTTGAAATTTGGTGAGCCACCTGTGTTTGAACAGCTCAGCTTATACTGCGAATTTGAAGTTTGTGACTTTAATGGTACTGAAGTTATAGGGGGGTTGAAAATCGCCTGAGTTTGTTCCTGTAAAAAGGGTGTAGTGCCGCGAACTTGGCTGGGCACTACCGTGCCCTTTGATATCTTGGATGCGTCCATTTTTATTCACATAAACTGAATGTCCCTTTCATTTTGTTTTGAAAAGCCATAACGGGACCTAGTCGCAAATCTACGATTCATCAGCCCCGGATCTACGATTTTTCCGAACCGGGGCAAAACTTGATTTTGGCGCCTTTGCCGTTTTTGATAAAAATGAAAGAAACCACATATCTGCTTGGTTGAATTTTTTGTCACTGGGAGAATAAACTTTTTTAATGGATGTGCAGCCCATACCTATTCACCAACTTATTACTATAGATAAGAAAATTAACATGCCTAAACAAAGACGATACACAACCAAGGTTCGTAGAACGATAAAATATGATTCGTTCTGTCGTGAACAATTCAATAGAATTTTATTTTTGATTCGATCACGAATCTTATTTTTTGGTTCCTAATAAAATTCGTTTTCATTCGAATCAAGTCTGCGTGGATCTGTAAAATATAGTTCGTTCCCGAATTTATCATTGGAGAACTATTGCAGATCCATTCCCTGAACCGAAGAAAGGAGAATGTAAATTTACGACAGGACACACTTTCGAAAAGCCAAAGTTAAGCAAAATATAGTATCGAAGCAAAAAGTTCCGAAAAAAGTTTTTAAATCCTCGGGACTTTGTTGTTCCTTGAGTGAAGTCAATGAAATTGACAGAAGTGATAGCTGAGACAGAGTTATAGCCGAATAAAATATTTTCAAAATAGGATGTTTCTAAAATATGTCAACGTTTTGCAACTTTGTTCTTTCTTGAGAGATTGCAATGAAATTTACTCAGGGGATTGCTGATACAGAATATATATTTCACAACCGGTTTTTTCAAAAAATGTTTACCTACATATTATAACTTTGTTGTCTTGAACGATTTCAATGCAATTGACACACAAAATTTCAAACCTTATTAGTACGAGAGCTAAGCAACGTCAAAACACAAGTAATTTTAGATTGGCTGGTTCTTCAATACGCGTGAGAGCAGTCTCTGGCTGGTGAGAAATTTAGTGTTATCCGCCATTTTTAAAAAGGGTGTTTAATAAGGTAAATCCAATTTTCTCGGAGAGTAGCATTTTTTATTTGATTTTGTAAGTAAACATATCTTTTCAATTTTCTGTTTCCAAAAATTATCGACATTATGAAAAATTGTTGTCGAAAATTGTAAAAATGGTTTTCAGCGTTTATCTCACTTTTTGTTCCTATGAACGAAAACATTTTTACTAAGTAGTTTTTTTAGAGCACCTGATTTCCTACATTTTGGTGGGTATTTAGATTTTGTGTGAATTAAAAAAGATCTAAAATACAGTGTAATAAAGTTGTCAGTATCCAGCAAATAATCCTTTAGGCAAGACTAGGATTTGTACGGCCGGCGTGGTGTGCAAAAAACTATTGTTAAAAAACACCAGAAAAACTTTGAACAATGTGTTATAGCTCGTTTCTTTTTTAATTTTTAATTATAAATTATTTTAAATGGAGAAATAATACTAGAAAAACTGCTAACGGTTGACGGAGAAATACAATTTGATATTCCATTGCCGCATCTCAATTCATTTCATTTCATTAAGCGTCGAAATTCTCAGTTTTTTCAGTCACATAGATTTGGCGCCCCTGTAAGCTGCCGCCCGGGGCACAGGCCCCGGTTTGCCCCCCCATAGATCCGGGGCTGCGATTCATAGACGTTCGGCAAAACGAATGGAAGCACAATAATCCATTTGTTTTAACTTTTTTCAATTGGAGTATCTTTTTGATTTCCATTTTCTTTCCGTACGGAATTATTAATTCGACCGAATATCAGAATATTTGCGAATATTCCATTATACTTTAGCAAAATTTATCATATCATTCATTTGATAAATCTAGGGAAATCAAACTGTTTATGCAGATAATTTTACCATTTAAAAATAGCATTTTGTATAACCACACTGAAATAATATTTACATTCAGCTCTATAGTATACATTCGGATTATTAAAGAATCATTATTATGAATTAAATATAATTCAATTTATATTCACTAAACTGAATTAGGAAACCCCAATTTATATTCAAATTATTAATGAATCAAATCTGTCTCATTTAAATGATTCAAAAAAGATTCATGAATTGTTCAGTGAAATGAATATATAAGCGTCCTATTTACATTCACTAAAGTGAAGAATTACTCTATTATCAATGAAACATAAAAACGATTCGAATTCGAAGTAATGCTACCCAGTAAATTTGATCCAAACCGGTTTATAAATGAGTTCATAAATGAGGGTTTCTTTCACTTCTGTGAATTATTTATAAATCATTTCTGAAGGGAAATGTTTGTTGGGTTATCAGCGACGGTATGGTGAACTTATCCTTGCGGTGTATCTGTGCTGCTGGTTTCACTTTGTTGAATTGTGGCTTTCGAACTTAAGCTAAGTACATATATAGTTCTTTTGAGTAAAAAAATTCCGTGCTGTAAAATTTGTTTTTATTAGCCGTCAGTTTATAGCTTCCAAAAAAATTCTCAATGAAACTGATCTATGAAAAAGCAAACACAAATGCCAAACGCAAAGAATGTCAGTGACATTGTTTTGTACGAAAAAAAATCGTGGTGAATATAAAATTTATTTTCTTTTGATAGTTCACAGTTCGATAAAAAAAAATTAAACGTCGAAAAATTTTTTCTCGCAAAAAGCGCTCCCATAAGAAATATATGTAGGTTTTTTTCGTCAAGGAACTGTATACTTAGCTTAAAATAAAAAAGAAAAATTAGGGATTGCATGTGCAATAATGCAATAATGCAATGGAAGCCAATGGAAAAACTTACCGGCTAATGTTTGACGAGGTTACGAGTGGTTGTGTCTGGAAAATATTACACTTTTCATCATTTTTGTATATCCATTTTACGGGGCTGATCATTGGCTGTCCTCTTGAGATGTTTCTGTTTGATTTTTTTAAATTAATTATTTCCTTTCGGCAATTTTTCTTCTCCATGAAATTATACACAGACATTTATTTGTTTGGATTGAGAGTAAACGTAGAACTAGAATAGTCGGAAGCCAACTTAAGTGGTCGTACGAAACCGAGCGAAAACAAGAAATTCATATGAAGCGCACATAATTGCGAAGTGGAGCTTTTCGTTTAGTTTTCGTTAACTTTTGCCGTCGGACGTGATTGGACGTACGAAAATCAAAATGGTGGAAGCATACTAAAAGGAATTTGGCGCTTGGTGCATAGTTTTCGACACTTTTTTTCTGTTTGATGTATGAATCTAAAATTAACTTATTTTAATTAACTTATACCACGTCAAATATTCGTGGTTTCACGAGTAAATAATTAACGGCCTAGCGTTATGTGCTGTGAATAAGTATAAGAAAATTAACATTTAAGAAATGATTATTTACATTTTTTTCACTTTCAGCCACTAAAGTGCACTATGGGTGACTTGTGAAATTGGCGTTTCGGAAAGCTACTTTTGGGTCGGTTTTGACATAAGCTTTCGACAGCTTCCGCCTATCCTAATTCTACCTTTAATGCCTAAATGTCAGTAAGCTTTAAGCACTTAACGAAAATACGCGACATCTTGTGGTGAGTACAACTATGTTATGTTGGGGGAAAAGTGCAATAGGAAGTAGTGGTTGGTAGGATATAAAATCAGTTAAGATTTTAAGATTATAATTTTTGAGCAATATTTTAATTATTATTAATTCAAATGAGAGTAAAGACTGATAGATTTAAGTTAGGTATAGTTGGGTTTTGTGTGTAAATGGAAATCCACACAAGTGCAGTGCATGCTGCGCATTATACATCAATTTATATTGAATAATTTTGAATGAACAACAACAACTTGTGTGTGTTACCACCAAGTATATAGGCTGGAGTTATAGCCAAGAGAGCCACCTCGATCATCAGACTCCTTTAGTGGTGCTTAGTCCGGTTATGCTCGTATTAATTGAAAAACTCTTTTGCCGTCATATGGGAGCGAACCATGAACCTTGCGATTCAGAGGCCGATGCACAACACACACCGCGCCACTGAAGCCATATGGTAAGCTCTCTCTATCCCAATGCAGGTTTCGTTGTTTATCAATTGCAACAGCGACTAGCATCTGAGATCATTTGAGTGTTTAATTCGCCCTGCCAGACTGTTTAAAAAAATCTTTTTTCACTTAGCATTTTGAATTTTTTAAACGGTCCGGTAGAGCGAACTATACACTCAAATGGTTTCAGATTCCGTGATATGTGACCAGAGGAGCTTATCTAGGGAGAGGTGAAAACCAATTTCGGCTAACACGATTACCTTCGAGGGTGCATTCATATTTTTTTTTTCAATGCACTGTTAATCCCAAAGGCCCCAGTTGCGGACTGTAAGACGTTGATTTTTTGAATAGCCCTTAATGAAGCTTTCGACGCCTATACTTCTTTTTTTGCTATCACTCATACCCAAAATCTGCTGTGGGCTCTCGGTCTAAAAGATAAAGCCACAAGCTGGAGAAACCAAAAATCTTTGGAATAATTATTTTAACATATTTCTAAGGATTTACTTTTAAAATTAAATTTTAACAAAATCAAGCCCAATCAGAGCATTTTATGAGCTGTGATCTTTCGATCACAATGAAATTTCTTAATAAAGATTTTTTGTTCGTTTTGAGGGTTATCATGCGCTTAATTTATTGTACTGTAAATAAACGGTTAATCGATCATTTTATCACCCCGATTACAGAATCCGACGAATGAATTGCGTCAATGTCCCTCCGTCAGATTCCCTCCGCAGCTCATTCGTCGCATTCTGTAATCGGGGTGTATATTTTGATTAATTCTTACGAAAAAATACAGGTTTTTCTCAAAAACATAGGTTATGTATGTAGGACTATATTTTCAAAAAATTAAAAACTCAAAAATAGTTTTTTTTATAAATTTAGATTTCAATCTAAGAGTTAAATGATTTTTTTCGTAGCGAATGGAATACGATCTCAGCTTACTTATTGTATTTAAACCATAGAAAAATCTGTTTTTTGTTTACCCTTTTTAGAATTATTTAATTATCTTATTATTTAAATAATAACTGTCATGTTGCATTAATTCGCTTGTCAATACTACTGGTGGACTAAGGTAGGGGCGGGAGGGGCGGTCCGCCCCAGGCCCCCGGTGTTCGGGGGCCTCCAAATCCAATTAAAACACAATATGTTTTGATTGGATGTATGCATATTTTAGGAAATATATGAGGCTGTGAGTGCAAAAGTGATGTAACCCACTTTTTTTTATCATATTTTGCATCTTTAATCGATCTTAAATATTATATAATTTAGGATTCAAGCAGAAAATACCACATTTTTTTAAAGTTTAGATATTTCAGAATTAAGAATTTCGGATTTAATGTATTTTGCTACATAAATGTTAAAATACCAGACTAAAGTATCGATTTTGCAAAAAAAATGGGTACTCATAATAATGTTTGTCATAATGTACATTACGCAAGAAACAAAATTGTATAGGGCCCCCAAAAACTATGTTTTCAAAAAATGTATTCAACGAAAATATAGGTACATAACTACCTATATATTTCAAAAACAACGGCAGCGTCTATAAAGTAATGATGTTACTTGTAGGGTTTTTGAAGAATTTAGATAAAAAGAAAAATATTAAGTTCGGAATTTCGTTAATTTTCTGTTTAAAACAAATTTGTATAGTAAATATTTTTTTAAAAATTTATCCTCGAACTCAAAATTTTTAAAAATGAATTATTTTGTTCAAACTACCTTTTCTCAAAAATTTACGTCAATAAGTAGGTACCTACCTAATTTTGTTTTCAATTTAAAATTGAATTGAGCAATTTTAAATTAGAGCTGTGTAAATCGTAAATTGTCGAATCGTTTAGGAATCGATAATCAATCAATCTTTCGATCATTTTCATTTCCCTGAATTTATTTCCGATTCAATTTTCATTTCTATTTCGATGGAACTAATTCCTCCAATTTTTTAATTCAATACTGTATCGATTTTGATCGAATTCAATTTTATCGAAATTTAAAAACAATAGGTACGATTTGGATGGATTGAAAAATCCGAACAAATATGAAATTCTCACAGTTTTTACTGCTCTGGGGAAATAAGATTTTATGTCAATTGGTTGGCATTTGGATCGAAATTCACTTTTTATGTGAAAGTATAATATAGTATATAATATATATTCCATCAAGACATCAACTGTCAAATTCCATTGACGGATGGCTACGATGTCGATGGATTAAAAAACCTCTAAGAAATCTGAAAGTTTTCAATAATTTGTACTACTCCAGAAAAAGGTGATTTTAGAACAATTGGGTGACATTTAGATCAAAATATACCTTTTTAAAAATATAGTTTATCTCCTATTTTTCAAGCCATTATTTTAAACATTAAATATATAAAATTAAATAAAATAACAATAAATTCACTAAAACAACGATATTAACTGTTATTTTTAACGGGGTAAATAATTCTGAAAACAAAATTAAAATAATTTGTTTTGTATACCTACTCCTTATGGTGCTTAATATATGTGCCAAGTTTAAAGATTTTCCATCCACTTTCACACTTTTTCCATAATTTTGAATGAGAAATTTCTATGTATCTTGTATGAGAAATTTCAAGTGCTTGCCGGTACGTGTTAACGTTAATCGATCAAATAAAACAAAACGAAATAGGTAGTTTTGAAATTGAACAAACTAAAAGTCTTAGGTGAATATGACCACTCTACTTATATTTTCTATTTCTTGTCTCCTTGATTTTCCTCCTCCTTTCCTCGATCTATTCTTTTTTCTCAATAGTATCCTTGCACCTCGAATCCCTTCTATATTTATCCAAATTTCTCGATTCCTTTATCTTTTTAAATTTTCCACTATTTCTCGATTTTATTTTTATCTTCTCAAAACTTCTCGAAATCTTCACCTGCTTGCTTGGTAAGCTCTCTCAAGAGTGAACTTTCCCAGCTAAAATAACCCATCCTTCCCTCAGTCATTCCAATCACTCACACATTCACACATTCAGCCATTCGTTTTCGTGATCATCGGTCACAGGACATCGGCTTCCTGGAAGGCTTTTTCGCTCCCCAGAAAACCACCGTTGTTGAATCTCAACGAAACTTTACTCTCACTCTCACATACACGAATTCAACAAGTTGTTGGGTGTCTTCCCAAAACTTGCTGAATCACTCTCTCAAACACAAATTCGACAAGTTGTTGGATGCCTTTCCAAAACTTGCCGAATCTTAATGGCCGAGTTCAGACCTATCCCCAACTAAATTTTCGAGAAAAATTAAAAAGAATTAAAACCGAGAAAAAGCTTTCGCTAGGTATTCTCCTAGTTAATACAAAATACTCGCGAGAGATTCGAAGCGCAAAGTAGGCATTCAAAAACTATTTGTTTCGAGAAAAGAGAGGAAGGCATATTTGAAAAATTTTTATTTTTTTAAAAATCGGAAATGGCGGTGCTAACTTCACGCTATAGCCCTTCGCAAAGTTTAGTTTTGGCCATAATAGATGCAATTATGCGAATATTTGTTTTTTTTTTTCTTTTCGGTTCTTAGTATCATTTTTTGAGCACAATGCAGCACAACTTTTTTATTTAAGAAATTCTGAAATTTCGCAAAAAATTCATTCGCAAAATTTGCAAATTTGCGAATTTTTCAAAAATATTTACGGCACAAGCCAGCAAAAGTTGAGCACAATACAGCACAACTTTTATTTTTTTGAAAATCGGAAATGGCGGTGCTAACTTCACGCTATAGCCCTTCGCAAAAATTAGTTTTGGCCATAATAGATGCAATTATGCGAATTTTTGTTTTTTTCTTTTTGGTTCTTAGTATGATTTTTTGAGCACAAAGCAGCACAACTTTTTTATTTAAGAAATTCTGAAATTTCGCAAAAATTTCATTCGTAAAATTTGCAAATTTGCGAATTTTTCAAAAATATTAACGGCACATGCCAGCACAAGTTGAGCACAGTACAGCATACATTTTTTTTCGAAAATCAAAAATGGCAGTGCTAACTTCACGCTAATAAAATGGGTACCCTCTAAAAACCAAACCCTTAGTATGATTTTTTTTTTAAATACGGCACATTGCAGCACAAGTTGGGCACATTACAGCACAACCTTTTTTTTTTTAAATCCAAAATGGTGGTGCTAACTTCACGCATATAATGTACTTGAGTACCTATCTACATCTACCTATTCCTTCATACCTACTCACAAAAAAATACAATTTACCTTGTGTCCACTTCACCCTTAGTTCATTTTCTTATTGTATACATAATAACTGTTTATATGTATGTATAAAGTTATTAGCGAATCAAAATTTCCCTACAAGAAAATCATTCATCAAATCACATTTTCCTTACCAAAGAAAGTTCCAATTCAAAACAAAAAGATCTTTACGAAATCACAACCCGCAAACTCCTACTAAAAAATTAAATACAAAAGCAAAACAACCACCAGCCATATAGACGGCTGCCCAACCAATGCATACAGAAACAGCAGCCAGCAATACGAAAAACAACACACACACAACATGAGAATTGAGGTAGTCCACGAAACCCAACAAATAAAAATAAAATAAATTAAGGGGATATAGAGTTCACGAACAAAAATGACAACAGAGAGAAAGAGATGCGTGTACCTTACCTACTTGTTTTAATGAGAATGAGATTGAGAAACGATTTTTTTTTCTAGATTTTGTATCTTTGTCACCTACCGCTGCTGGCTTTTGTATCTTTGTTTGTTAAGGCTGTTGTGTTTTGTATCTTTGTCAGGTAAGGCGATGTCAGGTAAGGCAATTTCTTAAGAGATTTTTTTCTATGGGGCTGAGACATCTGTATAACATTATTTGTGCTATTAGGTTAATGATATGAATGTATCCACCATGAATTTTGTTGGTCGATGAAGATAGCCTAGGAAAAAAAAAAGAAAAGAAACAATTAGAACTTGGGATGAGTGGATTTTCGTCGCTTGAGTATTGTTTCTGGGGGATGTTTTCCAATCATTTGGATGGCGAGACCCTGAAGCATTCCCAGCAAACATTTTTGTGAACGTTCATTGAATATTCAGTGAAAATGAAGAATATATATTCGAGAAACACTCACTTCAGTGAATCAAATGTGAATATACTCAAATATCCCATCACTTTTACCTCATACGCGGGGAAGGGGATTTTTGTTGATTTTTGTTATAGTAAAAAAATATCGAGATTCTTATTTCCTTCACATAATATGAATAAAAGTGAACGTGCACAAGCGATCCTGAAAAGAAGTATCACAACAAAAACATAAATGTTAAAAAAAGAGCCGAGTTCTAATATGTACAAGAAACCCGTGCGTAAAAAGTCAGCCAAAAAAAGTAATGAGATCTAAAATATATGCCAAGTTTTAAGTTCATGAAGTTTAATATCAAATATCTTAAGTAGAGTAATATCGAAACAATTCAAATCTTGACAGAAATTTAGTATTTAATGATTACTGATTAAAATTTGGTGGGTTCACTGGTCAAGTTGTCATACATTTTAAATAAGTGAGTAATTAAGAGAAAACTTGTCAAGTAAATCCACCAAATTTTAATCAGTAATCATTAAATACCAAATTTCTGTCATGATTTGAATTGTTTCGATATTACTCTACTTAAAATATTTGATATTAAACTTCATGAACTTAAAACTTTATATTTTAGATCTCATTACTTTTTTTGGCTGACTTTTTACGCACGGGTTTCTTGTACATATTAGAACTTGGCTCTTTTTTTAACATTTATGTTTTTGTTGTGATTTCACTCCTTTTTGCAAAAATTTATTTTGTCAGGTAAAAATCAATCCCTACCGCTCTACAAAGTTTCATAATTCTACGACACCCAAAAGTCCTCCATATAAATAATAGCAATTCTGATAGAGGGTGGATGGCACGCCCCCTGAATGGAAAATTCAAATTTTTCGATTTTTTTTTTTCAAAGTACTTCAAGCCCTACCGACATACCAATTTTCATCGTTCTACAACAATCGGAAGTTCATTATATAATTGATAACAATTTTTAAAAAGTGGGTAGATGCCACGCCCCTTGAGCTGAAAATCATACATTTTTTACTTTTACCTCCACCAATTTTCATCGTTCTACACCAATTAGAAGTGCTTCATATAGTTTATAAGAATTTTTGAGAAAGTGGGTGGATGCCACGCCCCCTGAACTGAAACTTCCAATTTTTCAATTTTTTTCTTTCAAAGTACTTCAAACCCTACCGACCTACAAATTGTCATCGTTCTACAACATGCGGAAGTGCTCCATATAATTTATTAGAATTTTTAAAGAAGTAGGTGGATGCCACGCCCCCTGAATTGAAAATTCCAATTTTTCAATTTTTTTCTTTTTAAGTACTGCAAGCCCTACCGACGTACTAATTTCCATCCTTCTACAGCAATCGGAAGAGCTCTATATAATTTATAAGGATTTTTTAGAATGTGGGTGGATGCCACGCCCCCTGAGTAGAAAATTCCAATTTTTCAATTTTTGTCTTTCTTAGTACTTCAAGTCCTACCGACCTACCAATTTTCATTGTTCTACAACATACGGAAGTGCTCCATATAATTAATAAGAATTTTTTAGAAAGTGGGTGGATGCCACGCCCCCTGAATAGAAAATTGCAGATTTTCGATTTTTTCCTTTGTATGCACTACAACGCCTACCGTTGTGCGAAATTTCAAGTTCCTACGATGTCGGGAAGTGCTCCATAATTTTGATGATCTGTCAGTGAGTCAGTGAGTCAGTGAATCAGTCAGTCAGTTACGGTTTTTTCGATTTTTGAAGTCCTATATCCGGAATCATGTATGCTAAAAAGTTGAAATTTGGTGAGCCACCTGTGTTTGAACAGCTCAGCTTATACTGCGAATTTGAAGTTTGTGACTTTAATGGTACTGAAGTTATAGGGGGGTTGAAAATCGCCTGAGTTTGTTCCTGTAAAAAGTGTGTAGTGCCGCGAACTTGGCTGGGCACTACCGTGCCCTTTGATATCTTGGATGCGTCCATTTTTATTCACATAAACTGAATGTCCCTTTCATTTTGTTTTGAAAAGCCATAACGGGACCTAGTCGCAAATCTACGATTCATAGACGTTCGGCAAAACGAATGGAAGCACAATAATCCATTTGTTTTAACTTTTTTCAATTGGAGTATCTTTTTGATTTCCATTTTCTTTCCGTACGGAATTATTAATTCGACCGAATATCAGAATATTTGCGAATATTCCATTATACTTTAGCAAAATTTATCATATCATTCATTTGATAAATCTAGGGAAATCAAACTGTTTATGCAGATAATTTTACCATTTAAAAATAGCATTTTGTATAACCACACTGAAATAATATTTACATTCAGCTCTATAGTATACATTCGGATTATTAAAGAATCATTATTATGAATTAAATATAATTCAATTTATATTCACTAAACTGAATTAGGAAACCCCAATTTATATTCAAATTATTAATGAATCAAATCTGTCTCATTTAAATGATTCAAAAAAGATTCATGAATTGTTCAGTGAAATGAATATATAAGCGTCCTATTTACATTCACTAAAGTGAAGAATTACTCTATTATCAATGAAACATAAAAACGATTCGAATTCGAAGTAATGCTACCCAGTAAATTTGATCCAAACCGGTTTATAAATGAGTTCATAAATGAGGGTTTCTTTCACTTCTGTGAATTATTTATAAATCATTTCTGAAGGGAAATGTTTGTTGGGTTATCAGCGACGGTATGGTGAACTTATCCTTGCGGTGTATCTGTGCTGCTGGTTTCACTTTGTTGAATTGTGGCTTTCGAACTTAAGCTAAGTACATATATAGTTCTTTTGAGTAAAAAAAATTCCGTGCTGTAAAATTTGTTTTTATTAGCCGTCAGTTTATAGCTTCCAAAAAAATTCTCAATGAAACTGATCTATGAAAAAGCAAACACAAATGCCAAACGCAAAGAATGTCAGTGACATTGTTTTGTACGAAAAAAAATCGTGGTGAATATAAAATTTATTTTCTTTTGATAGTTCACAGTTCGATAAAAAAAAATTAAACGTCGAAAAATTTTTTCTCGCAAAAAGCGCTCCCATAAGAAATATATGTAGGTTTTTTTCGTCAAGGAACTGTATACTTAGCTTAAAATAAAAAAGAAAAATTAGGGATTGCATGTGCAATAATGCAATAATGCAATGGAAGCCAATGGAAAAACTTACCGGCTAATGTTTGACGAGGTTACGAGTGGTTGTGTCTGGAAAATATTACACTTTTCATCATTTTTGTATATCCATTTTACGGGGCTGATCATTGGCTGTCCTCTTGAGATGTTTCTGTTTGATTTTTTTAAATTAATTATTTCCTTTCGGCAATTTTTCTTCTCCATGAAATTATACACAGACATTTATTTGTTTGGATTGAGAGTAAACGTAGAACTAGAATAGTCGGAAGCCAACTTAAGTGGTCGTACGAAACCGAGCGAAAACAAGAAATTCATATGAAGCGCACATAATTGCGAAGTGGAGCTTTTCGTTTAGTTTTCGTTAACTTTTGCCGTCGGACGTGATTGGACGTACGAAAATCAAAATGGTGGAAGCATACTAAAAGGAATTTGGCGCTTGGTGCATAGTTTTCGACACTTTTTTTCTGTTTGATGTATGAATCTAAAATTAACTTATTTTAATTAACTTATACCACGTCAAATATTCGTGGTTTCACGAGTAA
This sequence comes from Dasysyrphus tricinctus, assembly GCA_963921185.1. Lineage (NCBI taxonomy): Eukaryota > Metazoa > Arthropoda > Insecta > Diptera > Syrphidae > Dasysyrphus > Dasysyrphus tricinctus. The sequence continues at coordinate 162,889,199 of OY992532.1, read as the reverse complement.
ATAATTAACGGCCTAGCGTTATGTGCTGTGAATAAGTATAAGAAAATTAACATTTAAGAAATGATTATTTACATTTTTTTCACTTTCAGCCACTAAAGTGCACTATGGGTGACTTGTGAAATTGGCGTTTCGGAAAGCTACTTTTGGGTCGGTTTTGACATAAGCTTTCGACAGCTTCCGCCTATCCTAATTCTACCTTTAATGCCTAAATGTCAGTAAGCTTTAAGCACTTAACGAAAATACGCGACATCTTGTGGTGAGTACAACTATGTTATGTTGGGGGAAAAGTGCAATAGGAAGTAGTGGTTGGTAGGATATAAAATCAGTTAAGATTTTAAGATTATAATTTTTGAGCAATATTTTAATTATTATTAATTCAAATGAGAGTAAAGACTGATAGATTTAAGTTAGGTATAGTTGGGTTTTGTGTGTAAATGGAAATCCACACAAGTGCAGTGCATGCTGCGCATTATACATCAATTTATATTGAATAATTTTGAATGAACAACAACAACTTGTGTGTGTTACCACCAAGTATATAGGCTGGAGTTATAGCCAAGAGAGCCACCTCGATCATCAGACTCCTTTAGTGGTGCTTAGTCCGGTTATGCTCGTATTAATTGAAAAACTCTTTTGCCGTCATATGGGAGCGAACCATGAACCTTGCGATTCAGAGGCCGATGCACAACACACACCGCGCCACTGAAGCCATATGGTAAGCTCTCTCTATCCCAATGCAGGTTTCGTTGTTTATCAATTGCAACAGCGACTAGCATTTTTACTATAAAATAAACAACGAAACCTGCATTGGGATAGAGCTAGTACAGACACACACACATTTTAGGACAACGAAGGAAGACATATTTGACTAACAGAAATATTAGATTGAGGGGGTTAGCAGAGCTTTATTTCCAGTAGAAACAACGAAAAATAATTGCAAGAGGGGAACAAAAGTAGGGCAAAAGGCAATTTTATTCTATCCCTGGGTCATAGCCCGGGAGCTCGCGACAGATTTTGGTGACCAATAGCGCCAAAGCTAACTCAGGCGCCAAGAAATTATAACGGTTTTTTGTAGAACAGTTTAATACAAGCATTTTTTACTACATGGGGGGTCTTTCTCACTCCATTTGGGCGGGAGGGGTAATTTCATAAAAACAGTACCAAAAATGAAAAAAAAATATTAAAAAATAACGGTAATACTTACAATAAAGTATTATACCTTTATTTAAAGCCAATAATCTGTTCTATTAGCCAGTTTTTGAATCAAGTGAAATCTATGCATGGTTTTTGAAGAAATGAATTTTAAACTCAAAATTTGCGAGAAAAAAGCATAAAAAATAGGTTTAAAGTGTAATTTCTCAGCACTGTAAAATTATATATCATTTTTTTTTCTGAAACTCGTTGCTCTAATTAATTCTTAATCAAAAACTGAAAACAAGATGATGTTATGTCTTCTAGTTTTTGAGAAAATTGAAAATTACTAAAACTACTACCGTACAAAACTCGAATGTTTGCTCGTTTTTTTAATGATCTAAGTGGGTATGCATACTTTGAACATTTCAACTGCTTTGTATATGTTTTCTTAATCCAGATTCTTTGAATGCAAAAGAAACTTTGCATACACCCAACCTCGCACCTACCCCAAATCCTATAATGTGCCCAAGCAGGGGGGTTGCAGGGGGGCAGCATGCCCCCCCATACATACCTCACTGTTTATACGCCAGCCGTAATACGTAAGCAAGCAAAAAACAAACATCCCATACAAAAGTAGTAATAGTAATTATCGATTTTTTCAGAAACTAGAAGACATAGAATCATCTAGTTTTCAGTTTTTGATTAAGAATTAATTAGAGCAACGAATTTCAGAAAAAAACGATATATTATTTTACAGTTTTGAGAAATTACACTTTAAACCTATTTGTATGCTTTTTTCTCGCAAATTTTGAGTTTAAAATTCATTTTTTCAAAAACAATGCATAGATTTCACTTGATTCAAAAACTGGCTAATAGAACAGAGTATTGGCTTGAAATAAAGGTATAATACTTTGTTATAAGTATTACCGTTATTGTTTAATATTTTTTTACATTTTTGGTACTGTTTTTATGAAATTGCCCCTCCCGCCCAAACGGAGTGAGATAGATCCCCCCTCCCATGGTAAAAAATGCTTGTATTAAACTGTTCTACAAAAAACCGTTATTATTTCTTGGCGCCTGAGTTGTCGTACTCGTGCCACGTAATCTATTACAGCTTCTGATTTCACACTACAAAAATAATTTAATTAAAAATTATAAATTTCAAGCAAAATCGAATTTATTTAATTTTGTTCCGTCTTAGTACAGGTAAAATAGTAGGATAATAAAACAAAGAAATTATTACAATCATGAAACTTGGTGAAAACGTCTATAAGAATAGGGTGTTTTTTGAGGGGAGAGGGGGGGGGGGAGAATTGTGGTGTATCAAACAGATAAATGAACTTTGGTGCAACCTAAGCATAGGACACATGTTTTTAAGGTAGTTTTGAATGCTGAATCAAATGACACTAAAACCAGTCGGTTTTCCTTTAGCAGCAGACATTTTTATAGACTCTTCTTATTATAGATTTTCATGACAAATGAACCATTGATGGCAAGTTTCATCAACGGACCATTATTTTCAACTGGTTTTCGGTAATATTTAACTTTTATACTAAAAACATAGTCATCGTTACATAAAAATGACAAAAGTCATTTGATTCAGCATTCAAAACTACCTTAAAAACATATGTATGTCATATGCTTAGGTTGCAACAAAGCTAATTTTTCTGTTTTATACACCTCAATAAGGACAGATGTCTACTAGTGATGGAGCTTGCGCAGAGTGCTAATTAAGCTTGGGCTGGCCCTGAACACCCTAGACTGGGTCAATGATTAAATCCAGGACTGCTTATAATTTACTTATTGACCAATTATTATAATAGTAGGGGCGTTAGTGCACGATATGAGGGCCTTTCATTTCAACCTGACTTGTTGAGCTTTAGTACACTAATAGTTCATGTCCTAACTTTACTTTTCAGAAGTGTTGCCAAGGTGGCAACACTGTCAGAAGGAAAAGAGAACGGCTGCCACTTACCAGTTTAAATCCCGAAATGTTGGGTTGGACGATGACCCGAGAACTCCCGTTGGCTTCAGTACACTTGAATCCATAGGACTACATTATTGATTTCCTCCCACCCCTCCCCTTGCGCGAAGAGGTGGAAAAAAATCGTTTTGGGAAAGACAATTTGAAAAGCCAAGAAAAGCTAGAAAAATATTTTTATTAATAAAATTTAAAGATCGTGTCGACGCAGAATTTCATAATCTACTATATTTCATCCAAAGTTGATTGAAAACCTATTTTGTTTATTTTTTAAAGCCACTTTCAAAGTGCTGGGGAGGGGGGATATGAAAGATTAATAAACTTAAAATATATCTTGGTATAATATAAGCACATGACACATGCTTTAAAGTTATTGTTTAGTGCCCAATCTTACCAAATCAAAATTAACTCAATACAACATGGGCTCCCGCAGGATTTTTGCTAGGGGGGGGGGGGGGCATAAGTTAATTGTACCTACCTTTTTTTGAGATTCTAAATTTGGCATTGTTGCAAAAAATATAATGACATATAATAAACAGGCACCCCTAAGATATATAAAAATATTATTTTTTTATCTAAAAAGTTTTTTTTTTCTCTTTAAACGCTTGTAAAAAACGCCGCGGTTACCTCCGCTCCCTCCCACTTCTTAGTACCTTCATATAATAAGCCGAAGTGAGTGCAGTGTGACGGGCGCGTTCCGCTCGCTGCTCCCATAGGTCAGTTTCAGCATACGCGTGGGTCCATGATAAATTTGATTTTATGATGGAGCAATAGCTAAGTGCTTAAAAGCCCAGCGACGATGACGAAAATGGCCAAAATTCAAATTTTCACGACTGCACTTAATTTATTCATTTATTTATTAAGAAAAGATCTATAAAGTTCTTCTTTTAAACAATATTTTGAAACATTAAAATAAATTACATTAATATATTTATTAAAAGCTGAGCATGCAGCAAGCAAAGGTTCATGATTTCCATAATTCGTTCTATTAAATCTTTGATTTAAAAAATCTACAGATCTTAAGGATCGTGAGTAAATATTAAGGTTGAGTTGTACTAAAAGATATTCAGAATCATCATACACAAATAATATTTTAGAGACTGTTCTTCGATGAGTCAGTGACGGCAAATTAATTTAGGCTAGGCGCTGGTTGTATGGTGGTAGATGAGTGCTTACGTTCCACGGAAGATGGCGAAGCGCATAAATGAGAAATCGTTTTTGGACAGATTCCAGTCTATTTATATTAGTTTGATAACTCAGACTCCAAACGCTGCTACAGTATTCGATTTTTGTTCGCACAAGATAGTAGTATAATGTTTTTAAAATGTATGGGTCTCGAAATTCTTTTGAAAACCGACAAACAAATCCCAACATGCATTTGGCTTTATTAATAATGTGATCAATATGTTTGTGTAAGTCTAATTTTGGGTCCATTATAACACCAAGATCACAAAAACTATCAACCCTTTCAAGTGGTTGACTACACACTTTTGTTTGAGGGTGTTCAGAAGTTCGTTCCTGTACTTCGAAAGAGATCTTCTTTTAAATCTCCCTGGTTCAATAAAAGACTTAAGAACTTAGAAAATGTAAAAAACAAGGCTTTAAAGAGATGTAAATTAACAGGCAAATCTGAAGATCGAGTTCGTTTTATGCAACTGCGACGGGAGTTTGATTTTTTGAGTATATTTCTATACTCACAATATATAAGTTCAGTTGAAAGGGATATCAAATGTAACTCTAAATCTTTTTGGGTTTTTTTTAAATTCAAAACGCAAGAATTCTGCATTTCCTAGTTCTATGGAGCTTGATGGAGAGACCTCCTATGGTACCGGAGCTACATGCAATCTTTTTGCTAAGTTTTTTTCAAGCGAATTATAATATCGACATTATACCTAATAGTGAAAACGTGTATAATGATATTAGTTCTCAAGTTGATTTCAATGTGTTTTCTCTATCAGATCAAGAAGTATTTGAGGGCTTAAATTCTCTTGATTTAAATATAAAAGCTGGAGTAGATTTGATTCCTCCCTTTTTGATATCTAAATGTGCTGTTTCGCTTTGTAAAGTACTTAAAATTATTTTCAATAATTCGCTCCATTCTGGGGTTTTTCTAGAAGAGTGGAAAATATCATCCATTAGCCCTATTTATAAAAGTGGTCTCAAGCATTTAATTAAGAACTATAGACCCGTCTCAAAACTTTCCGCGATTCCAAAACTTTTTGAGAAGTTGGTGTTCAATAGACTTAGTTTCGCGGTGAAAGAAATTATATCTTCTAGACAGCATGGACTTTGTAGTGGTCGCTCCACTACTACAAATTTGTGTCTGTTTACAAGTTTTTGTATATCTTCTTTGGAAAAAAAATGTTGGTCGATGTTTTGTACACGGATTTCGTGAAAGCGTTTGATAGAGTCCATCATAGACTTCTTTTAAGAAAGTTGGAGAGGATGGGGTTCAAGTTTGGTTTTCTTAAATGGTTGGAATCTTATTTGTCAAATCGGAAACAGATTGTTAAAATCGAAGGCAATCAATCTTTTTTTATTGAAGTTTTATCGGGACTGCCTCAGGGAAGTCATTTGGGACCCCTCCTTTTCAATCTTTTTGTCAATGACATTCCGGACTGTTTGCAATTTTCCAATTGTTTGATGTTCGCAGATGATTTGAAACTATATTCTCAAATTTCTTCAATTGAAAATTGTGTCAACTTTCAAAAAGATATAGATGCGTTTTTTCATTGGTGTAAATATAATCATCTTGAGCTAAATATCTCTAAATGTAAGATATTTAGAGCTTCTCGCTCAACATCTAAAGTGCTGTTAAGTTACCGTCTCGGTAATGAAAGTCTTTCAACCGTAAGTGTAATAAAGGACCTTGGTGTAATTTTTGACACTAAGTTGTCTTTTTCAGAACATATACATTTTATAATTTCAAAAGCGAATTCGCTGCTAGGTTTCTTAAAACGCAACACGGGGGTATTTAAAGATTGCTATACTCTGAAAACGATTTACATATCTTTAATATTACCCATACTGGAATACTGTAGTGTAATTTGGTCTCCTTTTTATCAAAATTCCTCAGACAGGATCGAAAATATTCAAAGAAAATTCACGCGCTTTGCTTTGAGGAATTTAAACTGGTCAGACGGTTTGCCCGGTTATGGCTCTAGGTGTGCATTGATAGATTTAAAATCTTTAGAAAGCCGTAGAGAAACCCTTGGAGTTCTTTTTATAAAGGACATACTCAATGGTAGAATAAAATCACCGGATTTACTTGCTCTTATTTCTTTTTATGTTCCTGAGAGAAATCTAAGAAATAGGGACGTTCTTTTTTTGATTCCTAGTCACAGGGTGAACTATGGACTTAATGAACCCATAACTCGTTATTTATCTCTTTTTAATTTAATTCATAGTGAAGTCGACCTTCAAATGAATAGGGATATGTTTAAGAGTATTACTTTTAATATTTTAAATGATGTATAATGATAAATTATTATTAATTGTAGTCAACAGATAATGTATCCATTGATGAATAAATAAATAAATAAATACACAGGAAAAAGACATTAAAGAAGGGCACAAGTTTGCGTGAAAAAGACATGCACTTGCACTTTAGTACATTTAGTTCCATATAATTGACACTACACCAATGGAAAATACTTTTCAAATCCATTTGCAGCAGTTTATAGTCATCATTATTTTTGTAAGATAAGCGAAGCTTAGCGTCATCGGCGAATATAAGAAGATTAGAATATTTGATTGCACTATGTAAGTCATTTATAAACAATATAAATAGAAAGGGACCTAAATGGCTTCCTTGAGGAACGCCGGAATACACAATTATCTTCATCTTCAATGGAGAATCTTATAAACAAGATGAAGGTACAGCTATGGGAAATAATCTTTCACCTTTTATTGCAGACCTTTTTCTCTGGCATTTGTAATAAAAAATATAAAATAAAAAAATAAAAAATATGAATGATTTTCCGCGCGTTTGGTTGAGATACGTTGATGATGTTTTTGCTGTTTCAACAACTAAGCAGTATCCAAGAACGCTTAATCTGATCAATTCACAGTTCAATTCAGTGAAGTTCACAATTGAAGTAGAAAAGGATAGAAAAATACCTTTTCTTGATCTTTGGTTAGAACGTTCGCCAAATAATTCAATAAAATTCAATATATACCTTTTATTATTACTATTTATCTACAGAATTATCTTTTTTGATGTTTTGTTTTTAAAAAAGACAAACTGTGATCTGCAACATAAGTATGACTCCAACCAAACTATAAGCCATTTAGGGAGCCCAATGGTCATTAGCTTTTTTAAAAGTAGATAAATAATGATAAACGCGGTCAAAAGCTTTTGAAAAATCCAAGTATGCGACATCTGTTTGAAATCCATTTTGGTTTTTTACAATGACATCCGAGCAAAACTCCATCAAGTTGGTTGCGGTAGATTTACCCTTCATAAATCCATGTTGATGTGGCGAAATAACGTTTTTGTATCTTTTTTCAATGGCTTCTAGAATAATTTTTTTTCGAACAATTTTGGTATAGCTACATGATAACTTAGCAATGCCTCTATAGTTGGATATATTGTACTTGTTTCCGTTTTTAAATAGTAGCGAAATAAATGAGGACTTCCAAACGTTTTTAAGGGCTAATTAATAAGAAAAAACTTATAAATAGTGCAGGCTTTTTACACATTTAACAAAAAAAAATTGTTAACAGCAGTTTAACGATTGAATATGGTGAAGGGGGTTATAAGGAATGTAAGAAAAATCTATTTCCCAGAAGCGGAGTTGGCGGGAGGATTTGGGGGGTGAAAAAGAGGGGGGAAATTGTATTTTTGCGTTTTCCGACTAAAGTTGACCCCAAAATGAAAAGTATTTAATAGAAATGTTGTAGATCTGACAAAAATCTACAACTTTCAAATACATCACTTTTTAACTTAACCTCAAAATTTCCGAGATATTGGCAAAAAACCGTATTTTTTTCTGGTTTTTGTTTTTTATTTTTCATTTTTCCAAAAATATTTGAATTTAAATGAAACTTTGTGAAAATATATCTTGTTGTGTCCTTAATTAAGACAATTTTTTTCAAGCATTACCATTGATCAGTTTTTGAGATATTCAATTTTGTTTGGAAAAAAATACTTTTTTTCAAATGAAAAATGTACTTCAGAAAATCATCGTACCGAGTTCATTTAAGGATTATTAGTTTCGTTTTTAAATTAACTTTTGTATAAAATAATCAATTATCACAGTCTGATATACACAACTCAAGATATAACCATTTTATGCGGACCATATCACCCTTTTTTTCAAATATTTCAAACAAAACAAAAATCAACAAAATAAAGTCTCCAAAAAAAAGCCGATAAGGTTTGCTTGAAAAGCTTATATCATGGGTTCTATTGATTGGATCATCAAGGTTAAAGTCTACAGACTAAGGGAAAATGACAGAGCATCATTCCCTATTTTTTTTAAAGTGCATTGAAGAGTTATTGACCATTAAATTTTAATAGAAAACCAAGCTGGTTTTGAACCCCCATCCCCACCAAAGGCTGAGAAAAAAACCAGCCTAACTTTGGTATTTGATATCATAATACATGTACCTATAAACCTTCATACTCAGATTCTGGTTATATATCCTCTCCAAAAATTTGGTGTCGGCTCTTGTACTATTATTTTTGTTTTTCATTTAAAACTGTGTGTACTGAAATGAATATTTCTCGCAATATCGTTGCGGTATCGGCAGAACTTTTGTCTAGGGTGAAATAATAAAACACTATTTTATGTGTATTTTTTCCGTAGAACTCCATGGTGTGATTAGTTTTTGCATTTTCCAAAAATTTTGAACAATTTATCAACCATTATTAAAAAATTACTTGATGCAAAATGATTTGTTTGCTTTTTTCGCATTTTTGTACGTGGTAACTATATGTTTTCATTATTTCATATAAAAGTAAATATAAAAACAAAACTAATTATCTTTAAATAAACTTGGTACGAAGATTTTCTGAAGTACATTTTTCATTTGAAAAAAAGTATTTTTTTCCAAACAAAATAGAATATCTCAAAAACTAATCAATGGTTATGCTTGAAAAAAATTATCCTAATTAAGGACACAACAAGATATATTTTCACAAAGTTGTATTTAAATTCAACTATTTTTGGAAAAATAAAAAACAAAAACCAATTTTCGCGTGATCTACAACTTTTCTGTTGAACGCTTTTCATTTTGGGGTCAACTTTAGTCGGAAAACGCAATAATACAATTTCCCCCTCTTTTTCACCCCCCAAATCCCCCCTCCAACTCCGCTTCTGGGAAATAGATTTTTTTTACATTCCTTATAACCCCCTTCACCATATTCAATCGTTTAACTGCTGTTAACAATTTTTCTTTTTTTCGATTAAAAATATGTTAATTAGCCTGCACTAAAAATAGACTTAAAAAATAAGACCTTGCACGAAATATTGGATTTATTCTTTTTCTCGCAAGAGAAGTTGGTGCTTCCCTAGAAAATCTGTCTAGCACACTTTTTTTTCAAATAATGCTCTTGTGGCTTGAGTAGATAACCGATCTCTATGTGAAAAAGTATACAAAGGCCACTGAGTCGATCATTGTTCACTCATTGCAGGGACATGATTCAAAAACTGCTTTCCTTAGAAGTTTTTGTTTCAATAGTTGTCCTAGAAAAGGAAGATTTTAAATCTCTTAAGTTAAGAAAACGATTTTCAAACAGATAATTGATAAGTTTCTGAAAGAATTGCATTTATTATTTATAGATGCGATGTAAGAAAAAACAATGGTTTAGTAAAACAAAAATGTAGTTAAAAACAATTTTTAAAAATGCCCTACAAAAATAAATGAATGGACTCAACATTTAAGAAAATTGACAAACAAAATCATAAGAAATTGGTTTACTTCAAACAATGCCCATAGCTGTGACATTAAAAAAAATGAATAAGGGACCTACTTTCTGTTTATGTAAATATCTCTTTTCTTTCAAAAACCTAATAGGTAGGTACATATTCAAATTTATAAAACACTCTCCTGATTATAGACACTTTTTTGTTCTTAAAATTTTATTTTGGAATATAATAATCAGCTAAAAAACCCTCCTTTACTGCAGGATCATATTCATAGATGTTATATTAAATGAGCCTTTAAATACAATTTTTACTTTACTTTCTACCACCCACCCCTTTAGCTATAGTAATGTTCGATTTCACGTTGCATTAATTTTTACATGCACTCAAATTTGCTTTGAAATTTAACTCTTCATAAGGAACCCAGAGAAGTTTCACATAAAAAAACTCAATCCCTTGAACAAATCTGTATATATTGCCCATTTCGTTCATATTCTTCTTGCACGAATAGCAAAAGGCATCATACAACAACCGCTCATACTTTGCGCATCCATCCTATATCAAACACAAAGCACAAAAACCACCACCATCAGAAACCATCCCGGTCAAACACCAAGCAAACAAAATTTGAGTGTAAAAACTTGAGCAACTCTCACTAGACTTGCTTGAATTCGTTCACAGATGATTTGAACGAATAGGTCGGTAGTATTTTGGTTATACTTTTTTTTGTTGTTTGTATGCTTTTAGTGGTTACATTTCGTTCACAATTCATGTGAACGAGTTGAAGGTTAAAAATGAGTAGGAATGTTGCTGTCGCAGTAGCAGGTTTTTTGTTTGTGTTTATTTAAACTGCGTGCATAAAAGGGTCGCACGAGTTGGAAAATTGGAAATTGAGTGCGAAATTAAATAAAACTCGAAGAAAAGCAAAAGAATTTTGTGGGTGGTTAGGTTAATTTATGAAACTTTTATCATAATAATTTTATCTGAAAGCTAGTCGTGCATGAACGAATTGAACAATTGGACGCCTCGCCACTGCTTTCTATTATGAAAGAAAAAATACAAGTAGGTAACTTAACATATTATGAAAATAATAGATATTGTCGTTGTGGCACGCGACGCGTTTGTAGTCTTTGTTAAGGATATCCGTTTATCGAGTAGAAGGAAATATAAAAGAGAACAAACTTTATGCGGAAGATTACTTCTCTATGTTTATTGAAACATGTGCATGTGCTAAGGAAGGTAAAAATTACCTACGTCAACTTTTGCTAATAATTTCATGAGAGGCAGAAAAACATTTCTTGTTGGATATTCAATTATTGAGTGACAAAAATTGAATTGCATTAGTGGAAGGTTGGTAGGATACCTACATATTTTATACATCTTTTTCTGATTCTAAAAATTTAACCACCTCGTAGTCCTGAGCATTAAAATTAAATTAATGTACAGAACAAAATTAAAAACTTGAAATTCTAGGGGGGTTGGGGGGGGGGGGGCAAATGCCCCCCTCTGTCCCCCTCCTGCGGACGCCCATGCAATACAACCACCTTCAAAAAAGTAATAGCCTTTTTCATAAATGTAGACTGAATTTTTAGTGAAACAAGTAGGTAAAATATTACCAAGTTCCAACAGCATTGACATGAAACTTGGTCCACATATTTCATCTGTCATAAGCACCATAAGAATCAAAGGAGAAGTCTACAAAAATATTTATAGTTAAAAGGTGTTTTTTCAGTGAAAGGGAAAAATTTTGAACTTCTAACATGAGTCCCCTCACGAAACTGAAACGTTGATGAAAATTTGTGAAAATCTTTAATAATTCATCGAAACCTGTTTGATACACCACAATTTCCTCCCCTCCCTCCCTCAAAAAAACACCCTTCCATGTGAAATATTCTTATAGAACTTTTTGATTTTTCATTCCCATAACACATGAAACGTTTTCCCCAAGTTTCATGATTGTAATAATTTTTTTTGTTTTATTTATCCTACTATTTTACCTGTACTAAGACGGAACAAAATTAAATAAATTCGATTTTGCTTGAAATTTATAATTTTTAATTAAATTATTTTTGTAGTGTGAAATCAGAAGCTGTAATAGATTACGTTTTCATTTAATTTAATACATTCAACTAGAGAAGACAGGATAAAATATAGGGCACTCGAAGTACTGCAGCCGACATGCAACGATAACAGCAAAAACGATTGCGATTTAAATATACGAATAATTTGAGTGTTTGGTAAATATCTGCAAATAGGAAATATGTGTTCTGTTAAATTTAAAAATTTGGTTAGGTATACAAAAAGCTAATGAATCGTTTTACAATAGAATGACAATCATCAGCTGATTGTAAAACCGGATGGAAAACCTCGATTGACATCGTGTTTTGTGCGTGGGATGTGAAACTGTATTTTTGTACTTGTTCTTTTCAACACGTCAGCTGACGGCCTTAGTACCGCAATACAGCCAGCTGATTAGTCTTTTTGCGTAAATTAATGTAAAAGCTATTATATAACCAAATTTCAGCTTTGGCGGAATCATTGAATTTCACACGTTTTTTTACATGTTGACGTAAGCAGCTGACGTATGTAGTACCGCGCTTCAGCCAGCTGATTTGTTTTTTTCGACTGCTTATAATAATGGCAAACAGTATGCAAAGTTTCAGCTTTGGCGGTTTGATTAATTTTTTTATTTTGTTTACATCTTTGAAAGGCTGCTGTAACCCAAGGTACCGCTCGCGCGCAGCTGATTACCACCACCCTTCCTTGCAATGTCAAATTAACCAATTTACAAATTTAGCTTTGGCGAAATGATTGACTTAAATCTGTCGCGAGCTCCGGGGCTATCACATGACTGGGTGAATATATATATACTAGCATACTGCCGCTTACCCAATATGCACATCTACGTAAATATATATATAAAGATATACCTATAGTCCAAGACCAAAACGTATAGCAGGGATAGGGCCCTAGCCTCTGCGGAATTTTGAGGATATTGAAGATATTAAAATCCAAAAATCAAAGATTCACTCCAGGACTCATCTGAATAGTATAGTTTCAATCGGACACCAGGGTGCTCCAATAGATATTATAAAAGAAGCAGAAAAGTATATATCTTATATAAGCTACGTAACCCGCTAAAATAGGAACGAGGTGTTCCAAGAATTCGAAATCTAGCTGTGGAGACATTTTTTTTGTTGCCATAAAGTTTTTTTTATTCTTTTTACTAAAGTTAATTTACCTTTAATTTTTATTCAATTTTTAAAGAAGAAGTAATTTTTTTTGGTTTTGGGTCGAAATCCCGCGAATCAAAATCCCGTATGTCGAAATCCCGCGTATCAAAATCCCGTTTTTCAAAATCCCGGAAATCAAAATCCCGAAAATCAAAACCCCGCCGATCAAAATTCCGCCGATCAAAATCCCGCCGTTTCTACTACTATGCGACAGCTCATTAATATTTTTGTTTCCTATGCAATTTGCAAATTGCGTTTAAAGATTGAAGTCGATTTTTTTGTATAATTCGATGCATTAGTTGAGGATGGCAAATACACACGAATAAACACCGAGGTATGTATGGGGGGGGGCATGCCATTATAGGCATACCATTATAGGCATACCATTATAGGCATACCATTATAGGCATGCCATTATAGGATTTGGGGTGGGTGCGAGGTTGGGTGTATACAAAGTTCCTTTTAAAGATAAAAATATCATTCACACACAATTCGAAAAAAATTAAAAAAAGACAACAAAAATCGCTAAGGTTTAGCCGAAAAAACTGAAAATATTTTTTTTGAAAGTTTTGGAATAAACTTTTTTACCAATTTTATTTTGATTTTTGGGAACGGGCACATTCCAAGATCACGAATATGCATTTTATAAGTCGTCCTAGCGACTTATAAAATGCATATTAAATGCTTACAGCCCTATTATTGACACGTATCAAAACTAGTTTTAACATAAAACTAGTTTTATATAGTCCGGGAGCTTACCGCAAGATTACCTATCTCATCGCGGCCATGCAAAAATTGGATGCCAACCGATAACTTTAGTCAAAACATTTACAAAACTGCTGGTCGGACAATCTTATCTGGTCGCAATGGTTAGAAAATGCACTTTTCAGGTTGCTTTTTCCGCTAAATGTACCTAGAATACAAGCAACTTATATAAATGGGGTATCAAATGAAAGCTATGACTGTCCTCTACACGATACCATTGGTTGGACTGACTTTTTTTGGCTGTTACGACGAGTCCGACTATTTTTTAAAAATATGGTCTTTTTTTAACACTACGTCTTACATCAGTGAAAACTGAGGAAAATCATTTTAAATGGTTAGGAAAGTGGCCTTAACCACTTTTTTTTTTAATTTTCATCCAAGGATGCACAAAATCTCTAATTTTAGAAAAGTGGTCGGACTCGTGGCAACAGCCAAAGAACTCTGTCCGACCATTGCTATCGTGTAGAGGACAGTCCTAGCTTTCATTTGATACCCCATTTAAATAAGTTGCTTGTATTCTAGGTACATTTAGCGGAAAAAGCAACCTGAAAAGTGCATTTTCTAACCATTGCGACCAGATGAAGCTTTTTGGACCAGCAGTTTTTTAAATGTTTTGACTAAAGCTATCGGTTGGCATCCAATTTTTGCGTCGCCGCGATGAGATAGGTAATCTTACGGTGGGCTCCCAGAATATATAGAACTAGTTTTACGTTAAAACTAGTTTTGAATCGTGTCAATAATAGGGCTGTTAGTTAAGCCGCATATCAAATTTAAAGATGTAAACCTGCCTCTAGGACGCTTAGTTTAGCCGCAAATCGCGTTTAAAGATAAAAGTTGATGACCAAAAAATCCTATTTCTATCTCTCTTATTACCTCGAGGTCTTACCTCTACGGAGTTCTAAGAAAAACTGAAGATACATAAATGCCAAATTGCCATTACACAACTGCTTATATACTTTTTTTTCAATAAAAATAAATTCACTAATTAAAATAAAATATTGTTTGAAAAGTATGAAAAAGTATCTAAAAAGTTGGGATTATTTTAAAAAAGTATTGAAAATCCCGCAAAATAGTTGCAGGCTACTGGCGGGATTTCGACTTGCGGGATTTTGATCGGCGGGATTTTGACCTTTTCCCATTTTTTTTTATTTTTATTTAATTTTCCTTTTGATTAAGCTAAATCTTATATTAGTAAAAGTAAGTTTGAAACAAAAGAATCAAATTGGAAAAGTTAAAGAAGTGAG
Organism: Dasysyrphus tricinctus; assembly: GCA_963921185.1. NCBI lineage: Eukaryota > Metazoa > Arthropoda > Insecta > Diptera > Syrphidae > Dasysyrphus > Dasysyrphus tricinctus. The sequence goes on along the minus strand of OY992532.1, from coordinate 162,873,973 downwards.
ATTTTAAATACAAAAGAAAAAAAATCCGTTTTAAGTGAAATAAGACATTCTGTGCATGGTGGAGTTTAACATATATATAGATATATGTATATGTATCTAATGATAAAAGTGCGCGTGAAAGCCCAACATTGCCTGTATCATACCGTCATCAGGAACGTGCTGCTGGCGGGTTGGGGTCGAAATCCCGCGAATCAAAATCCCGTATGTCAAAATCCCGCGTATCAAAATCCCGTTTTTCAAAATCCCGGAAATCAAAATCCCGAGAATAAAAATCCCGCCGTTTCTGCTGTTTCTACTACTATGCGAAAGCTCATTAATATATTTCTTTCCTATTAAATTGGCAAATTGCGTTTAATGATTGAAATCGATTTTTTCGTATAATGCGATGCATTAGTTGAGCGCCAATGTCAAGTTTTCTTGAGCAAAAGTACCTTGGATGGCAGATACACACGAATAAACACCGGGGTGTGTTTGGGGGGTTATGCTGCGCCCCTGCAACCCCCCTGCTTGGGCCAATTAAAGGATTTGGGGTGGGTGCGAGGTTGGGTGTATACAAAGTTCCTTTTGCATTTAAAGAAAAAAATATCATTCACACATAATTCGAAAAAAAAGACAACAAAATCGCTAAAGTTTAGCCGACAAAACTGAAAATATTTTTTTTGAAAGTTTTGGAAAAAACTTTTTCACCAATTTTATTTTGATTTTTGGGAACATGCACACTCCAAGATCACGAATATGCATTTTACAAGTCACTAGGACGCTTAGTTTAGCCGCAAATCAAGTTTAAAAATGTAAACTTTGATGCCTCTAGGACGCTTAGTTTAGGCGCAAATCGCGTTTAAAGATAAAAGTTGATTTTTCGTATTATGGTATGCATTAATTGAGTTCTTTTGAGCAAGAGTACCTTGAATGACAAATAAACGCGAATAAACAGCGAGGTGTGTATGGAAGGCATGCTGCCTGCAAGCCCCCTGCTTGGGCTCATTATAAGATTATTATTCACACATAATTCGAAAAAAAAAAATCAAAAAAAGACAACAAAAATTGCTAAAGTTTAGCCGAAAAAACTGAAAATATTTTTTTTTAAAGTTTTGGAAAAAATTTTTACCAATTTTATTTTGATTTTTGGGAACGGGCACATTCCAAGATCACGAATATGCATTTTATAAGTCGCTAGGACGCTAAGCCTAGCCGCAAATCAAGTTTAAAGATGAACAGCAGTATTAATAAAAAACTGGTATCCGCTCCCTAACACACCTGTTAACTGGCACACGGATAGACAACTTGTCCGCTTGATAACTTTTTTATTAAAAAAGATATGATATCTTTCCAGTATTTATCACTTCACCAAATTCACCACTTCATCAAATTATGGTGATTTTCTAATACATGTGTCACATGCATGCACTGCCCTACGAAGTGTATACTGGTAGTAGTAAACGGTGCTATCTTAGGCGTGCGTGTATGTGCTAAGAAGTTATCTGTTCATTATACGTGGAATCTGGCGTGACTATTACGCATTTGTTTGTTAATAAGAATTACTAGTAAACAGATGTATAAACGCTAGCACGTTGTTATCCGCCGTTTATTAATATGGGGGAAGACTTTGATGCCTCTAGGACGCTTAGTTTAGCCGCAAATCGCGTTTAAAGATAAAAGTTGATTTTTCGTATAATGCTATGAATTAATTGAGTTCTCTTGAGCAAGAGTACCTTGAATGACAAATAAACGCGAATAAACAGCGAGGTTTGCAAGTTGCAACCCCCCTGCTTGGGTTCATTATAGGATTTGGGGTGGATGCGAGGTTGGGTGTATGCAAAGTTTCTTTTGCATTTAAAGAATCTGGATTTATAAGTCGCTAGGATGCTTAGCTTATCCGCAAATCAAGCTTTATGGTGTCAACTTTGATGACTCTAGAACGCTTTGTTTAGCCGCAAATCGCGTTTAAAGATATAAGTCGAATTTTCGTATAATGCGATGCATCAATTGAGCGCCAATGTAAAGTTTTCTTGGGCAACAGTACCTATCATTCATATTTCGAAGAAAAATTAAAAAACGAACTGAGAAAAGTTTAATTTTTGATTGAAATTTTCAAAAAAAAAAATATTTTCATTCACATTTCGAAGAAAAATTAAAAACAAAAAAAAAAATGTGAAAAGTTTAATTTTTCATTGAAATTTTTTTTCAAAAAATCTTGTTTTTTTATATTTCCAAAAAAAAGAATTTCCAAAAAGTTTATATTTCTATATAATTAAAAAAAAAATCCCACCTGCTTCCAGAATCCAGACGCACCTCTTTCCAGATCCAGACCCACCTCTGTCTTCTTTTAGACTACCGTTCCCCATCACCCAAACTGAACAAAAAATTCCCACCTCTGTCCAGAATCCAGACCCACCTATGTCCAAATCCAGATCCAGACCCACCTATGCCCAGATCCCGACCCACCTCTGTCCAGATCCAGACTCACCTCTGTCTAGATCCAGAACCACCTACGTCCAGATCCACGCACTGTGAACCACGACCAAGGCAAGACTTTAGCGAGTTGATGCCGAGACGGCAAGTCAAAGCCATCACATCGCCGCCGCCGACATCGTGGCCGTCGTCGTTCTCGTCCTATCGAGGTCGTCATCACCGTCGCGTCGTGGTGATGGTCTCGTCGTTGTCACCCGTCCCCACAAAACCAAAATAAAATCCAATTTCTATCTCTCTTATTACCTCGAGGTCTTACCTGTTGCCTCTACGGAGTTCTAAGAGGAACTGAAGATTAATGCCAAATTGCCAAAGCACAACTGCTTATATACTTTTTTTTCAATAGAAATAAATTCACCAATTAAAATAAAATATTGTTTCAAAAGTATGAAAAAGTATCTAAAAAGTTGGGATTATTTTAAAAAAGTATTGAAAATCCCGCAAAATAGTAGCAGGCTACTGGCGGGATTCTTGGGGCGGGATTTCGATCGCCGGGATTTTGACTGGCGGGATTCGTGTACATAATTTGTAATTTTATTTGGCGGGATTTCGACTTGCGGGATTTTGATCGGCGGGATTTTGACCTTTTCCCGCTGCCGGCAGGACTTTGTGGGACGATAACCGTAAGTCATTTTTTTGAGAACAAATATATTATGATATCCATATTTATAAACACATATATAAAAACATACATACATAGGGTCTCGTAAGTAAAGTTTTTTTTTTTGGTGAAAAACTTCTCTTAACTTTTTGTTATAGTTGTTTTGATATTATATTGTTTTCCTCTTGTTATTTGAATTTTTTAATTATTTCTTTGGATTTTGGAATCTTTTTTGAATTGTAAGGTCTATGACCAAAAAATTATATTGAAAAGGATTGATATGAAACTTGGTTTTTGAATTTTGTTAAATCATGGGTTGCTAAACGGAAGCAATGGTGTGTGGTGGCTTGACTAGGCCGTCTTTCCTAGTAGACATGACGTAAGAGCAAAAAATTATCGTATGACTTAGGGATGTGACAAAGAGTACTTTTAACGACGATTGCGATTGCACATTGCGCTAGGGGTCATCTCCTGTAATATTCAGGCCAAGGAGATGACATTGGTTGTATTTCATATACAAGGGTGGGGTGGCCAATTTTTGACGCCAATATCAGTCAAGGCTTCTGGTGGTTTGACGAACCATTGTCTGGGAGAGACAGTGGGGTGGATGCCCAGGGTTTTGGTACAAAGTCGAGAAATTTTTATTTTGATAGATTTAGTTAGGTTTAGATTAGGGTTTAAGCATTTTATAATGAAAATCCATTATATCCAAGGGGATAAAGATTTAGTTAGTATCTAAGGGTTAAGAGGTTAGATTAGTTTTAATGTTCAATTTTCTTACTTTTAGCCAGAACGGTGGTTCCAACTCCATCCTTTCTCTCAGACAGTGGCATAGGTCACTAAATTTGTGCATTTCCTTGTTTTTTCATTCCTTTTTTTATTATCCTTTTCCTTTCTATTGCATCCCTGCCCTAGATAACCTTCCTTTCTTATCCTATCTCCATAACAAGGCATGTTAAATTTGTTAATCGAGTGGGAGGTGTATGGGAAGGGGCAAGAACCGCCCCCATCCTTCGAGTTAAGCCGAGCCGAAAGCAAGCATGCCTCAGCCCCTTTCCCAGCACCAAAGTAATGCCTCTGGGTACTCTAACTCGTAACACTTATTTACTTTAATCAAAAACTTCCAATTATTTATTTCACAAAATAAAACACTTCTCTTACTACAAACAAAACGATTTATTATTCACCACTGAAATTAATTCACCAACTTTACTTTTCACTTTTATTACAACCAACTTTATTCATTCACGATTAAAAACAAACTGTGTCGCTGCCGGTCAAACATGTGCCTTTTATACTTGTTTGACAAACTCTGGAAATATGTATAAGGTTCTGGTCTCTGCTTCCAGAGCTTTCTGTAGGGGACATTTCCTAATAATTTCCCTTCCAAAAGCTTTTATTTGACAGCTAGTATATCTGCTATAATCCGGCAGATGGCGCTTCTTTCGTTTGAGAGTTGCTATAATTATAGCTAATAAACGGTATGCACTGCGACCGTAAGCTTTATTGTGTACGTTTGTTTGGTTTTCGGAGTCGTTATAGTTCAAATATGGAAAGTTATTATAATATGATATTAAGGTGCGTATAAAAACAAAATTTAAAACAAGTTGTCAACCCGTTTTTGAGACATCGAGTTTTCTCAAACAAAAATTTAAGCTTTTTTTAAAAATTAAAAAACTTGTTTTTGAAAATTTTGATATGCAATATTATTGAATTTTATCTGAAATTTGTATATACAAAAAAATAATCTAAATCCGTTAAGTCGATAATGAGAAAATTCAAAATAAAAAAGACGTTCTATGACATGCACTATTAATAGTTGCTAAGTGTAAAATTTTAGTATTTTTGGTAGTAGATCATACTAGTTTTAGTATACGGAAAAAGTTTAATCAAAATCGTAGGAGACGTTTTTGAGCAAAAAAAAATATTTTCCTTTGCAGTTTTTGAAATTTAGTATGGAAGGTACCGTTATTTTTTCATAAATGTAAAATTTTTCTTAAATTATTTTAGAGAGTACTAAAAAACTCTTAAGTATCGAGTTTTAAAAAAATCAATCATGTAGTTTTCGAAATATTTTGCAAAAATCCAAAAAATATTTTTTTGAAAATTTTGGTTACAAAACTATTTATATTTTTTGGAAGCTTCTCCATAAAAAAATTATTATAACCAGCCATATAATAAGAAGAAAATCGAAAATTAAAAAAATGGTTCTTTTGGAGTTAGCATTAATAACCATTTTTTGAAAAAGTAATTCATTGATTTTTTTTTTTTAAGAAAAGTTGTGGAACCGTTTTCGAGAAAAATACGATTATGTAAAATTGCTTAACATACAGAATTGTGAGACCCACTTTTTTCGTCTTCTCTATATCATAATGACAAGTGTGATCAAAATCGATTTTTTTTACAAATGCATAACTTGCCATATAGTACATACCTATACATATATACATATATCGCAAGTAAAAATAAGATTACAAAGCCATTCAAAACTACCTTTCTTAATTTAAGATTTGTTGTTTATTTGTTTTGATCCTAAAACATAATGAACTTTGATAAAAATTGATAAAAAAGCTTAAAAAGGCAAAATAGGAAAAATAGACAAAAAAGACACTAACGGGTAAGAACGGCAAAAAAAATCAAAATAAAATATATACTTTTGCAATCAGGAGCACATGAAACGTGTTTCTATAAAGTCGATACTTTCATACGGTTACGCACAAAAAAAGGCAAAGTTAGCTAAATCATCCCTGATTATAAGTTATATTTTAAGAAATCGGTGGCAATTTGCATCCCTTAATCTTATCTAATATTTTGTTGTCAATTGTCATTTAAAATAGACTAGAAATACGAAATAAAAGATACAAATCATATACACACAATTCTATCACTATCTTCAAAAATAAATCCGATTCTTAAACTCGCCAGACACTCGTCGATCTCATCGAATTCCAATTACAACACCATTCATAACAATCTAAGAAACCAAAAAGTGAAACAAAACCTGTTAAGTGTAACCATGAATTCGATTTGTTAAACCTAATTTTCGCAATCTCATTGCCTATCAAATACCAACCACCAAAAAAACCATTTGTCACCCCTCTTAGCACGGATATGGTGTGGGATATCCACCTCACACTCCAATTTGAAATTGGAAGTTTTTGGCGTGAAATTCGACTTGCACATGCTGGTCACGTGACTGAAACAGTTTATTTACAGTTCAATATTATTTGAGCCTCGTGACACTCATCCACAATAACAACACGGGTACGGATTATTCCCAAAAATATATTATAATGGCAGATTTTACTGAACTTAGAAGCTTATTTTTGTTTAACCATATCAATGAAATCGGATCGGTTGGTTTCGATAAGGGGAAAAAGAAATTTTAATTCGTGAATCTTTTCCCTGTTAACATGGGAAACCCAATAAGATACTTTGACAGTCTAATATTATGCATTTTTGTATTGTATTGGTAAGTTTGATCAATCCTTAATTCCCGTTATCTGTTATAATTTGTGATATACAAAAGGTTCTTACACCAAAAAGATAAAATTGATTTGCTGGCGATAAACATTTTAACGTGTGTATCACAATAATACAATGAGAACTACATATCAAAGGGTACGGTAGTGCCCAGCCAAATTCGCGGCACTACACCCTTTTTACAGGAACAAACTCAGGCGATTTTCAACCCCCCTCTAAATTCAGTACCAATAAAGTCAGAAACTTCAAATTCGCATTATTTGCTGAGTTGATCAAACACAGGTGGCTCACCAAACTTCAACTCTTTAACATTAGTAATTTCCGAGATATAGGACTTCAAAAATCGCAAAAACCGTAACTGACTGACTCACTGACTGATTGACTCACTGACAGATCATCAAAATTATGGAGCACTTCCCGACATCGTAGAATCTTGAAATTTCGCACAACGGTAGGCATTGTGGGGCATACAAAGCAAAAATCGAAAATCTGCAATTTTCTATCCAGAGGGCGTGGCATCCACCCACTTTCTTAAATATTCTTATAAATTATATGGAGCACTTCCGATTGTTGTAGAATGATGAAAATTGGTAAGTCAGTAGGACTTGAGGTACTTAGAAAGAAAACAATTGAAAAATTAGAATTTTCCATTAGGGGGCCTGGCATCCTCCCACATTCTTAAAAATTCTTGTCAATTATATGGAACACTTCTGATAGTTGTAGAATGATGAAAATTGGTTGGCCTGTAGGGCTTGAAGTACTTAGAAAAAAAAAAAATCGAAAATTTGGAAGTTTCCATTCGGGAGGCGTGCCATCCACCCACTTTATCAGAATTGCTATTATTTATATGGAGCACTTTCGGTTGTCGTAGAATTATGAAACTTTCTGGAGAGGTAGGGCTTGATTTTCACCTGGCAAAATAAATCTTTGCAAAAAAGAGTGAAATCACAACAAAAACATAAATGTTAATAAAAGAGCCAAGTTCTTATATGTACAAGAAACCTGTGCGTAAAAAGTCAGCCAAAAAAAGTAATGAGATCTTAAATATATGCCAAGTTGTAAGTTCATGAAGTTTAATATCAAATATCTTAAGTAGAGTAATATCGAAACAATTCCAAATCATGACAGAAATTTGCTATTTAATGATTAAGGATTAAAATTTGGTGGATTTACTTGGCAAGTTTTCTCTTAAGTACTTACTTAGTCACAATTTTAAAATATATAAAAACTTGACCAGTGAACCATATTTTAATCAGTAATCATTAGGCGTTTTCTTGAAAATGAGATCTCAGAGCCCTCAGCAATCTCAGTCTCTTGAACAGGATTCTTCAGAAATTTTGCTGTCAAATCACTGAGGAAAGAAAATATTGGATTCGCTTGCTCTATTTTTGACACTGAGCCCTCTGAGATCTCTTTTTCCTGAACTAGCCTATTAAATACCAAATGTCTGTGATGATTTGGAATTGTTTCGATATTACATCTAAATTTTTTAATGCAAGCACCAATTCTTGAAGATTAATTGAAATTTGAGAAAGGTCTACAACGTTGCCTGCCATGAGACTAAATTCGTCATTTTTGAAGCTTATTGGTTCAGTATAAACTGATTCCCAAAATGATGCAAGCAAACATATCACATATTTCATTTGAGTCTAAATAGCTTTTATCTTCAAAGCGCATTTTCGATGGAAAATTACTAACATTTCTTTTGTAGTTGATAAATTTATAAAAATGACGAGGATTCAATTTTATGATTGACTCAGTTTTATAGATTCACAATCGTAACAAATTTTATCATAATCACAGAAATTCTGATTTAACCCCTTAAATGTCTCAAAATCTTCTAAGTTACCCGAAGAACCAGTATTATATCGGGAATCTTTCCTGTGAACTTAAAAAACCGCTTTAATCATGCCCTTATTTAAAAAAGGAAGCAAATCAGACACTTCCAACTATAGACCCATTTCTTTATTGCCATCTATCTCGATAATTTTTGAAAAAATCACTAAGACAAGAATGTTGTTCTATTCGAATAAAATTAACTTCTTTAGTCCTTTGCAGTTCGGTTTTAGGTCTGGCCTTTCCACTGAGGAGGCTTTGTTGGATTGGATTTTCGTTCGATTGTTTACAAAGGTCTAGATGATAAAAATTGTTGCACTGGGCTCTTTGTCGACATAACGAAGGCTTTCGACATGGTAGGTCACACAATTTTATTAGATACATTATACAAGATAGGATTTCGAGGCTTTGTGTAAAAGTGGTTTGAGAGTTATCTAAAAACTAGGACACAATATGTGTCAATCAGCGGTTGTACTAGTAGTCCGAAATCTAGTAACATAGGCGTTCCGCAGGGTTCTGTGCATGGCCCAGTTTTATTTCTAATATATATAAATTCACTTTTTTTTCTTTCATTTCTGGGCAAAATTAAGGCCCTTGCGGGTGACCTTGGTATTGCCTACTGTTCAGCTAGTCGATTAGATTTAATTTCAAATATGAACCATGAGGTCCACTTATGAAGGTCTTGGTTCGCTGAACATGAACTTATAGTTAGTAATAAAACTAAACTGATGTTTTTCAGTCTTTTGGGTCAAGAAATTCCTAATTTCAATATAACATTTCACTCATTTTACTGTTCAAGACACAATTTATTAAAAAGTAATTGTCATCTACTACGTGCTCAATCTTTCGACAGCAATCAACAATGCAGTGACACTTGTTTTAATATTGATAGTGTTCACCCCTTCAAGTATTTAGGTGTGACTATTGACCAAAATTTAAGTTGGTCCTAGCACATATCAAATTTAAAACGATATCTTCTTTCTTCTACTCGGTGTTTATATAGGCTAAAAAAATTCTGCTCAACGAACTTGCTAAATACTATTTACTATGGTATATTTCAATCTAAATTGCAATATCGAGTTTGCTGCTGGGGTGGTGCTTACCTTAACAAATTGCAACAACTTACCCTTATTCAAAAATCAGCGATAAGAAATGTTTGTAAGTCGCACAGACTTGCTCACTCAATGACTCTGTTTAAAAGCCTACAAATTCTTCCGGTTAGACATTTATATTACTTCAAAGTCTTGAAGGTTTTCTTTATAAGAGGTGGATATTTACAAAGTCCAATATTGAATAGCCGTAGTCTTCGTAGAAATGCAATGTTCTTCGCTAATATTCCTACCTTTCCCACTACTAGCTACAGAAACTTTTACTCCATCCTGTCTTGTAAGTTGTTTAACACTCTTCCGCTTTAAATCCGGTCATCAAGAAATTTGTTCGATTTCACAAGAAAAATCAAATTATGGCTTCTTTGTTTAAATCATGTAGAAATTGAAAGTCTGCTTTTGTATATGATATAAATAATTAGGGAACGGGTCGTTATTCTGTATTCCAAAATTCTGTATGAACAAAATTCTGTATATGAATAAAAAATTCTGTATGAGCATAACTCTGTATTCCATAATTCTGCTTTTCCATTATTCTGTAATCTTAAATTCTGTAAATCCAAAATTCTGTTTTTCAAAATTCTGTAAATCCAAAATTCTATATTTCAAAATGCTGTAAATCTTATATTCTGTTTATCCATAAATTCTGCTTTTCGAAGCTCTGTAAATCCAAGCTTATTAAAAAAAATTCTGTTATAATTTTAAACAGGTTTGTTAGTCCCCGTTAAACAATTTTTATTCAATTACCTCACAAAAATTACAAAGTATTGCAAAGAAAAACGTTCAATAGATAACAAAGAAAAAACAATAACCAACACAAAAACAAAGCAAAATGCATAACTTTATAATTTAATCAAGATGAAGATTCTTGGCTAACCTTTTAAAATACTCAGTCTGACTTAAAGCTCTTCTTTTTTTAATCAAACGCTTAACCTGTTTATTTTTGAGAATTGTTTTTTACTTTTAGGAATATGTTCTCCGTTTTGAACTCTAGCTACTTGCGCTTTAGAAAAAACTAGTTCCTTTCTTAGATCTTCAATTAGCTTCCAGCCTTACTTCTTCCTACTACAATACGTAAACCAAAGAAGAAAAATATTTGGGAGTGCTCCGTTAGAATTTGAAACTTAACTTCTCAGTTCGTTTTGATAATGAAAAAAGTGAGAATTTTTTTCATTATCTAAGCAATTTAAAAATTCTGTATACTGAAAATCTGTAAATGATAAAAGAAAAATTGTTTTGATAATGAAAAAAATGCGCACTTTTATTCCGAAATTCTGTAAATGATAAAAAAAAATTGTTTTGATAATGAAAAAAAGTGCGCACTTTTCTTCATTATCAAAACAATTTTTCTTTTTTCATTTACAGAATTTTGGAATACAGAATTTTGAAATCCAGAATTTTGAAATACAGAATTATGGTATACACAGAATTTTGATTTTTTATAGAATTTTAGATTTACAGAATTTTGAAATACAGAATTTTGAAAACTGAATTTTGGCACTTACAGAATTTTGGATTTACAGAATTTCGAAATACAGAATTTTGGAATACAGAATTTTGCAATCCGAATTTTGACACATACAGAATTATGACCCCAACCCAAATAATTACTCTATTTATGGTTTATTATATTGAAAGTAAAAATATTTATTTCTTTTTTTTCATTATATGAACTTCATATTATCTCGATTGTGTATTCAGTTTTGATTTGAATCATGCTTATTTTTTCTTCTTTTTTTAACATGAATTTTTGTATATATTTATAAATTTGTATTATTAGTTCTTTGTACACCCCACACAAAGTTTCTTATTAACGTGGCATTATCTCAATTAGTTTCCTAATAAAAAGATGCCACTACCTATTCTCATTATTTTAACTTAAAATTAGAGTATATTTTATGAAATATTGTAAATATTTAAAATCATTTAAATGAGAATAAAGCCTAATTGAATTGAATTGAACTCCATTTGCGATGTGCTCTGTTTTTTTTTATTCTTTATGTTTATCAATACTTTATCATACCATGGTGGAGTATTGGTTGAGGTTTTAACCTTTTTGGGAACAAAACGATCACAAATAGAGTATAATTGATATTTTAATCTATAGGCTTTATCGTTAATATCATCGTTGGTTAAAAATGCACACCAATTTATGTTTTCTATGCTATTATTGATTTGATCATAGTTTGCGTTTTTAAAATCATTAACAAGATTGCAATTATTCACCAAGGACCCTAATTTACCTGCATAGAAATATCTTATCTTATTTTAAATATTTTGTGGAAAATACTTGATTTTTTAGCTAAAATGGATGAAGCTTCTTCTAAAATAGAATTATCACAAATATTTGGAAAAACTAGGTCAAGAACGTTTGAAAAATTATTTCTAATTATTTATTATTATAATATCAATTTTCAAAGAAAAAATGAATAACACAAGCTTGTTGTTCAGTTGTAATGTTAACAGGATCAAAAATGAAGTTGTTGTCATCGCAAGGGATCCAGTGAAGTCCCGGTAGATTAAAGTCTCCAAAGAGAACTAATTAAAAATGAATGCTGTCACAGCTTATTCTTTATTGTAAATAGTTTTTGAAAAAATAATTTTCAAACTTATAAATACAAACAAAAATAATAATGCTGTACGTTTGAAAATTATTTTTTCAGAAACTATTTACAATACAAACTTGATGAAAGAAACATATTAGAAACTGGATTCATGGCTTTAAAAAAAGCTATAGCATACCATTGTAAGTGGTCCCGTTGTTTTTTAATAATTTTTTTCTCTTTTGGGTCAAATTTTTAGAAAATTACCCCTCCCGCCTGAACGGGGGGAAATAGACCCCCCATCCAATACGATTTTTTTTTTTGTCTCAATTTAATCTAAAAGTTCTGATTTTTTTTTCACGTGTTATAAGTATCACCCTAACTCCATTATTTGTACCTTGAAGTGGAAAAAGGGAGAAAGGGAGACCAGGGGGGTGAAAAAATTACGAATTTTTTTTTTCTCTATTTAGAGTCATTTGATGCCTATCCAAGTTGGAATTTCAAAAAACCCACTAAAAGGACCACCCTAATGTACATATGAACACTCAGAAAAAAAATTGTAATATCAAAAACTTTATACATTGGCCCAACAATTTTCGTACTTTAAAATGAACCCAAGAACTTAAAATTCCTAATTTGAGAATCCAAGTGTAAGTTATAGTGAAAGAACTTTTATTCTTGACTTAAAGATAGAAAATGTCAAAATATTAAGGATGTCAACTGTTGTCTGAAAAACGAGTTGTTAAAAACTCAACAATTTAAATCGTGTGGCCAAATACGAAAACATTTAGAATTTTAAGAAGAAAAATTCTTGGTTCAAGAACAATAAATGTTAAACTTTTAAATATAAATTGTTGACACAAGAACAAATTGTCAACAAAAATTAAAAATTAGATTTTCAGTTAAATATTTTAACTGTCAGAATTTCAAAAACTTAAATTGTTCTGTTAAGAACGCGTTATCAACATACTTTTAAAATAATAGTTGTTGAAATAAGTACATTGAATTTTTTCTTTAAATAAGACATTAAAATAAAAATAATATATAAATGACAAAATTTAAATGTAAGAAATATAATGCTGCGGCAAAACTAAATGTCCAAAGGTTTTATTTAAAAGGTAAACTATACGGGAAAAATTTAGACATTTATGTCAAAACGTCTTTTTGCTTGAAACCAACATTTTGAATACCAAAATTTAAACTTACCTTGAAAACATGAATTTTAGTAATTGAAAAGCTATTCCTTTTCCAAACAAGAGCAACGAAAAATTAAAATTATACGCTCAAAATTAAGTAGGTGATACAACGAAACATTTATTTTTTTCATAAGCAATTCTTAAAAATAACTTACATAATTAATATTTTTACAAACGGTATTTTGTTTGTACCTAATTAAAACCGAACAACTTTTTCAGAGCTGTTTAAAGTGACATACTTTTTACGCATTTTGAAAAATTAATAATATTTTTTATACATATAAAAGCAATTTAAATTTTCTTCTATTTGATATGCCTGAAATTTTTCTAAAAATTTGAATTCTTGGCATATTAAAAAACAATCATTTTCCGAATCCAAAAAAATCTTTAAGTTTATCAATACTGAGTTCTCAAATTTGACAAAATAATTAATTTGCAAAAGATTTCCCTTAAAAATCAAACTGTCTACTTGCCTTCCTAAAAAAAGTTGTGTACATATAGATTAAGGTAATATGGAAGTTCAGTTAAATCAATTGGCAAACTGTTAGAGAATTTGGAAAAATCGTCCTGAAAAAATATGTTTTGCAGAGTTATATGTGAAAACTGTAGACAGCTTTTTATTGATAAAGTGTACGGAACATTTATTCGGGAATTGATAACGTGACAATACTGTTTAAAAAATTCACTTAAAGTATCCACTAACGGCTTAAGTATATCGCCTTCTAAAGCATTTTGAATAGCTGGAATACTTTTTCTGGTAACATTGGCTTTTGTATGGAGTTGGAGTGCAAAGGAAATGACTGCTTTTGATAAGATATTTTGTATTTTGTTAAGATTAATATTAAATAATGGTTTGTTAGAAAAAGAATTTTGGACTTGTGGCAAAGAATTGCATGCTTCAGAATCAAAATGCTTTAGAAGGCGATATACTTAAATTAAATAAATATTTATATTTAAATATTTATTACATGAATTATAACTACAAGAAAATTGATAGTGTGTTGGAGTCTTATGATCGTCTTTTAAATGTTTGAGAAATTCATTAGAGTTTTAAAAAGTTTTTGTGCAGATAAAGCAAATATGTGTGTTTGTACCAGTATCATAAAAATTATTCAATGACGACATTTTCTAGTTTCGAAATATTTTTTTTTTATTTTTGAAATCTATTCATCGGGGATGATTTGGTAAACGTATTCCTGTAAAAAAAACCACACATATTTGCTTTTCTGCTTATAATCTAGATTAAAAACGAAACAAATTTTAATAACTAAATCTATAGCATGGAGCAGCGATGAATGACTTTATAGCGTTGTCCCTCCACATGAACATAAAACTCTTTGAATGTTTCCAAAGACTCCCCAACGACAAAAATTTTAGGCTGCAACTTAGGTTTTTCTGATCTGGCTTGAATTTGCAGCTCCTCTTGATTCTGTTTAAAATTGTTAATGCTTACCAAGTGAACAAACATATCTCTCTGCGCATCAGAAATTGATGGTTTGCAACTTTTACTTAATCTTGGTGAAATAATTATTGTGTGCAGCAAGTTGAAAAAAAGAATTGTCTTGAATCTGAAATAGAATTTTATCAGCAAGTTTATAAAAATATATTTAAATCCTTAGTATTACCCGTACAAAGTTCAGGAGAAACCATTTTCTTGTACATCTCCAGGAAAAGTTTTTCTTTAATCGTTGAGGAAAAGAAAACCTTGTTAGATGTCTTTTCCAGCTCATCAAACTTTTCAAAAAGTTTATAACATTTTCCCGGATGTAATGTTTGGAAATCTAAGTTTATTAGCTCATCGCAATTTGCATCTTTATAGCGTGGCCATGCCGTCAAAAAAGAAGCTAGTGGATATTTTTCTTCTTTCATTCTTTTCAAAGAAGTTTCTTCCCACAAGGATTTTATTACTATTGTTATAATAAAATAAAACTCAATAAAATTAAATTTGTTTTTATATTTTATTATCCTATTTAATAGCACACAATCTTATTTTGCACTTCCACTCTCACTTTTTAAAGAATGATCCAAACGCGATCGCGATTCAAAAGACAATTATCATTGCATTCTTTTTTTGCACTAAGGAAATGAATTACAGTTACTTTTTTTTATGATTGTAACGGAAGATGGTCCTGCTTCATACTAGGGCGATGTTCAGCCTTCCCACGGTCCAACCAGAACCACAGGATTATCCGAGAGTACGGTGGGGTATGAAGGAGGGTGTCCAGCCAGCAGAGTGCGGGTAGGCATGCTCGCGATGGCCAAAAGCTAACTCGTCGGCGGGGTGGGATCTTGCACCCGCGGCTGGACTGCCGTACATATTTAAATCATGCCAAAAAAAATATCTCGCACGGAGCTCACTATAAACCTTAAAAGTTTGTATGTAACATTTTCATTTCTTATTTGAAGTCTATTCCAAAATCTATATGTGGGTGACCTTAAGATGGATTGGTCCCCGGAGTGTACCCTCCCTCGGTCTACTACTCTAAAGTAATAGACACCATGGTTGCCGCACCACTCTTTGGATATACGCGGTAACCCCTGTCGTGAACTCGAGCTTTAGACTACTGCAAACTCAAGTCACCTCTATCGATGTAATCCAACATTTCTACTTCCCCTTTGAAAATAAACTCACTCGATCATAACAAAATTAAATTAAGAAAAAATGAGGTTTGAAATTATTAAACATATCAGGATTTTATTCAAAACTTAAATATAAAAAAAAAACTAAACTCATCATCGAGCAATTTAACAAAAAAAAAGTTATCTTCTCTTAAAAATTTTGAGTATAGCTTTGTACAACTAGCATTGAGGGCACTTGAATTATTCCAATCAAGAAAAAAAAATATAACAAGTCGCAAAAGCAAAAATTAAAAAAAAGGCACAAAGGTAACTTCTAAGCAGCTTCTATGATTATGGATTTTAAATATGATTTAGCTTGAACAAGTGCATCTCTCATTGTTGTACAAATTGCTCTAGCTTTAAAATTACAGTAGATTTATTTCTCTTGATCTAAACCTCTCTTTCTCTCTTAGGCTTGTGGTGATTATACCACTTTGGTTAATTAAGTCGAACTTTGAGGCGAAACAATCTTTCGCTTAGTCGCCCAAATTGAATGGATATCATTTATATGATCAACAAATATATTTGAATATCTTTGACTTACCGATTATCATTATTGTTGTTGTTTTGTCGGTACATACATTTAACGAGTTACTCCTTCCAAATAAAAGACGTGCGCACTCCTTTCGTTGGTTGGGTATGGTTTGAGCTCTCTTTGCTTTGCAGCTCTTTTCTTTGACGCGAATTCTATATTGTTAGTTGTTGATAATAAAAAAACAAAATCTTTTCAATTTGAACAGTTCGCAATAAATAAAAAAAAGGAAAATACTTAACTGATAAAGAAAGAGAGATCGTTTCAATTACAAACTCTAGTAACTTATTTATGTATAGAACTGGTCACAAATGATAATCCTGATATGGTGTGGTGTTTTGATTGATCTTGTTATCAGATCTATTGTCTATTGATTTTTGGGTCGGCGTGGTAGCCTACTGAGGTTGGTAGTGTTTATTCGTCACTGGATTGACGTGGTGTTTTTGATGCTGGGTTTTGACTATGGCAGGTAGTTGGTGTCTTAGCGGGTGGTTACTGTCTTGTCAAGTGGATATTAAGGCGATGAAATCAAGCCGTGGATTAAGCAATTTTTGTTTTTGTTTGCTATGACGCGTTGGATCATGTGTGGCACTGGGGTGTTGTGAAATCGTCGGAAATCACACTTATCACTCGCCTTTGATATGGAAAGGCTTCTCAAAGTAGTTTGGTTTGAATTCCCTGTACTATTTCGAATTTTCAGTTTGGTGGCTGAGGGATTAGGTGATGGTACTGAATAATTGTTGGATCTTTCTTCTCTTGGAGGTTATACAGCGTTCGTATGAGTACCCCAGTCAGAAATAGATGCACGTGGTGTGCTCGGAGCACTTGTGCTGGTACTGGTGCTTCTTCTACTCTGCTGTGGGTACGGTGTTCACACTAAGCACATAAATAATAAAAAAAATGAAGTCACATCATTTTGGCTTAAGGGCTCACATATCACTCACCTGATACGATGAAAAATACAGGGCTTAGCTGTGGCAGCTTTTATATAAATTGGCGAATGAATCACAACTTGTATGCAAAGCGGATCGAGTACTTTGACTAAAAAATAAAACATCAAAATCGTTGCCTTTTACTTCTTCACAACCCGAAAAAGATTTTCACAGATTTACTGTCACGACTCACCTAATTGGATATTTTTACTTAAACGTAAAATTTTATTTTATTTTACGAAGAACTCTGGTCAGAAAATTAGGTTCTGGTAAGTGATCGATGCTTCTTTGATTAGGTTCTTTCCTAAGTGGTGGTTGAGATCGAAAAGATTTCTGATAGCATGGAGCAAAGCCACATGAGGTCCGGGTACTTTATTCGCCGTGATTTTAGACACCCAAATGACAAAGTTATCGAATGTGTGACGTTGGAACTTCGAAAGAAAAATCAGAGATGTGCTGTAATTTACACCAGCGAACAATAAACTTGTTTGGGTTTAGCTTAAGGCATGCCCGTACACAACTTTTTAATATTTTGACACCCATGTCAAGGGATTAAAATGAAAAGGCATGTGTGAGTCGACCCACGCCTGAGATATTTTTTTGTTTTGATTGATGATTGATATCAACAATTGAAGCCAATCCTATTTGCGTATGTCCTTAGCGTGAAACACCCCTAAACTACTTCCCTTTAAATCAGTCAACTCATAGAGGTTGTTGCCAACAATTTGTTTTACTTTGGCCGGTACAAATTTTGGGCAAAGTTTAGCGTTTCGTTTTTTTGTTGCATCGCTGAGTATAAAATTTCTTTTCAGAACAGTTTGCCCTACACCGTATTTAACATCTGTACTTCTCGTATTATAAGTTTTCTCATATGCTTTGTGAGCATGAGCCAGTGATTCTTTGATACGGCTGTGTAGCATATTCATCTTTAAGGCGTTTGGTAAAATCTGAATTTCGGAGTTATTTAGCCCATTCAGTTTCTTCAATAGGGGATAGTCGGAAGCATGTTCTATTTTACTTTGGCCGAATAGGGCCTCATGCGGCAACATGCCAACTGCGGAGTGTATTGTTGAACGTAATGCACTCACTATGGACAACAGGTTTCTGTCCCAATGCGATTGGTCGGAACCGATATATGAACGGATTGCCGCTGTATAGAACGGTTGACGCGCTCACTGGCGTTAGGTTGAGGTGAATACGAAGCCGTCCTTATGTGCTTTGTTCCATAAGCTGACAGGAACTTTGAGAATTCTTTACTCACAAATTGTTTACCGTTGTCAGATAGGAGTGACTCTGGTACAGCGAACAGAGAAAAGACTTCCTCCTCTAGAAAGTCTATAGCTAACTTACTTGTGGCTTTTCGTATTGGTCTAACTAAGACGAATTTAGTTAATTGATCCAGACACACTATCATATAACAGTTTCCCTGTTTCGATCTGGGGTAGGGCCCCAAGAAATCAACATATATGTGCTGAAACGGTCTTTCAACGACAAAAGCTTGCCCCATAGGAGGTCTAAGGACGGAGTTCGGCGCTTTAGATGCCTTGCAAACATTGCAGTCCCCGACAAACGTTTTTACTTGAGCCGCCATATTAGGCCAGTAGAAACGGTCACGTAGGCGATACAACGTTTTTGCGACCCCACCATGCGAAGCTCGCGGAGGGTCATGAGCCAAGCGGATTAAACGTTCAGTTATTATTGAGGGGATCCAGAGTTTCCACACACAGTCGTCCTCTCTTGGATCTCCTGTGCAAGGTTTGACCTTCTTGTATGCAAACCCATCTGATACACGAAGGTCAGGTAGCTGATTTTTATGTTCCTCTATCGTTTTTATCAATCCTACATATTCGTCCGACTTGAATGCCGGATCAGTAAGATCGATAAATAGAACATCTGAAGGATTCACCGAATCATTGTTCGCAGACGCAATTTCGTCAACAGCGTACACTCGAGAGAGTGCATCTGGAACAACATTCAGTGTGCCCTTCCTATGCTCTATCTCGAATGAGAATCGTTGAAGCCTGAGGCTCCAACGTGCTAACCTTCCGCTTAAGTCCTTTTGACTCATAAGCCACCGCGGGCTCGCATGATCGGTCACTACTTTAAACTCCTGTCCTTCGACATACGATCGAAATTTCTCTACGCCTAGCACCGCCGCAAGGCACTCCAGTTCTGTTATGCTATAATTTCGTTGAGTTGCTGTAAGCTTATGAGAAAAATAATAAATGGGTCTCTCTACCCCATCTTCATCTTCTTGGCATAATACGCTGCCAACGCCTGTTGTTGACGCATCGCAGAGAATCTTAAAAGGTTTCTTGAAGTCTGGGTTGACTAAAATGGGTGCCGTAGTCAAAGCAAGTTTTAAGGCTTCAAACGCAACCAAGGCTTCAGGAGTGAATTTGAAAGTTTTACTCTTTTTGAGCGTATCCGTCAAAGGAGTGGCTAAGGATGAATAGTTACTGACGAATCGTCGGTACCATCCAGACAGACCTAAGAATCTTCTCACCTGTCGTGCTGTTTTCGGTACAGGGAAATCTCTAATTGCAGATACCTTATCAGGATCTGTCTGGATGCACCCACCTCCCACAATGTATCCTAAGAACTTAAGCTCTTTAAAACAGAATTTCGACTTTTCCATGTTTATGGTAAGCCCAGCATTTTTAAGAAGTGTTGCCAGCTTCGAAAGGATCGCTACGTGTTCCTCAAATGTCGCCGAAACCACCAACAGATCATCCAAATAAACAAATATGTTTTGTCTCAATTCATGTGGTACCACTTTGTCCATGAGCCTGCATAACCGCTGAGCAGCGTTGCAGAGGCCAAATGGCATGACCGTGAATTGATAAAGGGGTCTGCCGGGCACAGTAAACGCCGTCTTTTCCCTTGATGCCTTTTCCAGCGGTATCTGCCAAAAGGCGTCCTTCAGGTCCACACTTGAAATGAAGTGTGTCTCTCATCAACATGATGAAGAGGATAGGCATCGTTTTTCGTAGCTTTGTTCACTTTCCTAGAGTCCAGGCACAGGCGATTTTTCCCAGGCTTCTGTACCAGGACCATAGGAGAGCTCCACGCGCTTTCGCTTTCTTCGATGACTCCTAACGAGAGCATCCTATCCAATTCATCATATATCAGGGTTTGTACCGCTGGAGAGACAGGGTAAAAACGCTGCTTAATGGGTTCCACATCCCCCGTGTTTATAGTGTGTTCCTCTAGCTTAGTACGTCCGAGCCCCAACTTGGCAGCGGACGGAAACAAGCTGATAACTTTATGCAGTTCATCGTTCTGATCTGCTGATAGCTCGTGAGCATTTGGGTCACCCACTCGATCTATCGTCGCAATTTCGGAGATAATCTGGGGTGCAATTTCAAATACTTACCAAAAATTAACCCCCAAATACAAGAGTTGGTCTAATGAGGGAACCAGGAATAAAGAAATATCTTTTGTTGTACCTTTGTACGTTATTTTTGTCACCAATTCACCTATAATCGATTGTGGATCTCCACTAGCGGTCTTAACTTTGGATTTGAAGTTTTTATACGTGATACCCAGTCCATTGACCAGTTTTAGGCATCCCGATCCCAAACAGCTGATGCTAGCGCCACTATCTAGCAATCCCAGCATTTTTTTTCCAAAAATGGAAACGCTATCATATGGCCTTGGGTCATCGGTATTACAAAGATTCGTTGCGGAAATGGCTTTATATACAGATCTTTTTTCCCTAAACCTGTCTCGGAGCTTACGTACATTTTCCGAAGGTTTTTTGAAAATACGAGCACGTGTACTGTAATATTCCTTCAGCCTTTCATGAAGCGACTTTGGTTTAAGATTTTCTTTTGGGATCGATTCGAAATTCTTTTCTGACAAATCAGGAGGTGGTCTTTTTAAAATTGTAACATTCGATCTTGGAGGTGAATTGTGTATTGCAGGTGTAAAATGTAAGTCAGGTGAGTATTTATTAGCTACTGTATTTAGAAAGTCTGGTGAATCTATTTGGGGTTTGTCTTCGGTGGTTTGGATTCCGGGTTCATATGTGGGGGGCAAAACTCCCCGGTTGCCTCGCCCCGATTCCGGTTTCCCGAGCACTTACTACATTTAGGAGAGGTGGTGTCCTCTAAGCCACATCTGAAACAGAACAGATTTCTCTGTGGGCTTGGGCATTGCTTATAGGAATGACCTTTGGTTTTACAATTCCAGCATGTATATGAGATTTGATTTCGTTGGGCTGCTGTTAAACCAAACGCTTCTACATCGAGTTGGTCTTCGAATGGAAGCTCGAGTTCGTTAACTCTGGGTCTAAGGTTGGTGTTGTTGAAAGCTCGAGGACGCAAATTATCATTTTGAATGGCATGTTTTTCTACACTGAGAAAAATATTGAATATATTCATGTTTAAATCAAACTCAAACACATATGATTTGGCATGGAAGCGATTCCTGTTTGAATTTAACAGAAACGTATTTATTCATCGTTGACTACAATTAAACATGTTTTTGTTTAAATTAAATATGCTTTCTATTTGATATGAACATATTTCTCTTTGTATTAATTTACTTCATTTAATGTTATTTCAAATAGAATCATGTTATTTTGTTTTTGAACATTATCGTGTTTAAATCAACTATATTTTTTGTTTAAAATATGTTTAGAGATGCAAATATACTTACCCAAACTTATTTTTAGTTTTACTCCATAAATCTGACCAGAACACACAATAAAACAGTAAAAAGTCTATGAAAATGTCAAAATCTTTAATCAAAGATGTCAAGCAAAAACACATTAAGTTTATAGTTAAAAATAAAACAATTTAAATTAGTGGAATTAAGCTTCTTAATTGTATTTTTGTGTTCCATTTAATTGATGTGGAAGGAAAATCTGTGGAGCACCTGTATGTGAAATTACATAATTAGCTTTTTTGCATAAAGTTAAAGAAGGATTAAGTCTTACTTACTTTCTTTTGGTAGGTGATTGGCTTAATACTTCAAACATTCAAGTGATCCTTAAAGGACATTATTTCACAATTGCAGAAGGGTGGTTTGTGATAATCGATAATGTGGCTTGACTTAAGATTATCCCTAATACTGATTTATAAGAAAATCATGTCATGCTGTTCCATAACATTTTTTGAAAGGGCAATTCTTTTCTGGAGAAAAAAGGCAAAAAATATGATTTAGTTTTCATATTAATATCTAAAAAAAAGTTATTACTTACCAAAAACCTCCTTTAAAGTTTGAAAGTGTTCCAAACATTCTTTATTTAGTGTTTTGATATCTCATCTTCTCGAAAGGAAAGTTTTTAGAACAATGATATCATCACAAGGTAAAATTATCCTAAATTTTTCTTCGTTTGAGTTCAATTCAAACTGATTTGAGTTTAAATTTAAGATTTTGTTCAATCTTTTTCTCTTGTTATCATTTTCTGTTTGTTCATAATTGAAACAAACTCGCTCATATTCATTTTATGTTAAATACTTTCAAGTGGGAAAAATAATTAAACAGGCCTTTCGAAAATCAAAGTCAAACTAGTTTGAATAACATTAAAAACATATTTCCATGTTCTAATGAAATATTCAAACATGAATCAGTTTGACTTAAACACAATTTACTCTTAGATAATAGTATTTTGCCATTTAAACAGATTAGAATTAGGTTTAAACCGAATTCTGTTTGCATAAGTTAAACATACAATCAAACATGCATCTTTTTAAATAACTCATAGTTCAGTTTTCTCAGTGTATCGTTCGACAAACGTAGACCATTTCAGGCAAACTTGTCGTGTTGAACGTAATCAACAGTTCACCTGTACGACGTTCAACATTTTGCTTGATCAGATCAATTAGTTCCCTGGGTGACTTTGGAAAATGTAATCGCGCGTTCAGGACTAATATGTCTTGATAAAAGTATCAAAACTTTCTGACGGACCTTGTCTTCGATCGAACATTTTCCTTGAAAGTTCGGAATCAGTTTCGAGGCTTCTATACTGCTCGATTAGTGCAAATTCTAGGTGCCGCCAAGTTGCACCTGGATTAGTTTTAGAAAAGGTCCAAAACCAACTCTCTACTGGACCTGCTACGAAGAGATGAAAATGAAGAAATATATCATCCCACGTTACTTTATAGCACGTCTTCAGTCGATTCAGTCTAAAGAGAAAATCGTCGACTGTCATCCTCTGATTATCGAACTTGAGTCCCCATTTTTGAAACTCAACTGCTCGAATAGATACATTCGGAAGAGGTAGAGGATCACTAGGAGCTGCAGAGTTCAAATTTAGTTCATTAAGCCGACTTAAAAAATTTTGTAAATTCTCGCTGGGATGGGTAGGATCAACTGGATCCTGACGACTCTCATGGTTTTCCCGTGCATGGGGTAACGGAATGTGCGAGGGGGTAGTATTTGCAGTACTTCGCTGGCAAGGGGGTGGCATTTGGTTGAGCTCTCCTGATGGAGCTCCGTGAGAAGTTGTCCCAAGTGCTCTGAGTTCTTCCTGAATAGTTCTGGCAATTTCCTGTCTCAAACTGACCTTGTTCGCTTCGTACTCCGCTTTGCGAGTTCTTAGATCTTCGGCCCTACTTAGTCCTAAAGATGCAGTAATAACGTTGTTGATATACCGCTTTAAGCTTTCGTCAAGAGAAAAGTTGGTCTGGATAGCTTGCTCTGAACCACCCGGAACTTCATCAGGAAGTGGGTCAATTATTTCGTTCTCACCCTCTTCCCCTTCAAGATTATTTCTTCTCTTGTTACGTGAATTAATGTTTTGTGGTTTGGGAGGCATTTTGTTTATTAAAATTCAAAAGAAAACGTACCTATAATATGTTTTGGGTCTAAAACTAAGTATTTTTGAATTCAAACAAATGTTAAAAAAAGATTTCAAAAGTAAAAATGAAACGATAACCTAAAATCAGGCTTTATACAACAAGCTTAATCCTTGAATAATGACCACTGTTTCGTTTTTGAGAAGCAGCTGAAAATTAAAATCTCCGAACAAAATAAACTAAAAAAAATGGTGTTTCTTATGCATAAATTAAGGGAAAGTAGAATAATTTGAACTGTATCGATAAAGAAAAAGGAAATTGAAATAAACCTGTTACAAAGTCACCAGTTGAACCTATGGATATATCGTGAGATAATATAACTTGGTAAGTGCATCGTCTGAGAAATGGGATATCCCTGCATCTCTTGGCCACTTCATCCAAATAAATATCTTCTTATCCACTCGGTTTCTTTTTTATATTTGTTTTTTGTTTTCGTTTTTGTTTTTGTCAAAACAGAACGCAGGCGCTACAGACAGAGAAGTGGTCTCCTTGGACCGATATCTCCCGGACGTCTAATGAACTCCTTCAACCAAATACCTAAATTACGATCCATTATCGATTTAAATGCTGCAAAGGAGAGATTGTATTTTAAACATGAACTCCTGGACAAATAAATTCGAATACAAATCGACACGATTTAAAAAGCTAAACACTTTCGCCTTTATTCTAACTGTAGGTCAGTTAGGTAATCACAAACAAAAATGAAAAAAGAAAACAAATTGCTAAGCGTGTAAGCTTTGTCACTACTGGCAAGGTGTATAAACAAAAAACTTAAAGATTCAAGGCCTCACGTAATGGGCGCCACCTGTGTAACGGAAGATGGTCCTGCTTCATACTAGGGCGATGTTCAGCCTTCCCACGGTCCAACCAGAACCACAGGATTATCCGAGAGTACGGTGGGGTATGAAGGAGGGTGTCCAGCCAGCAGAGTGCGGGTAGGCATGCTCGCGATGGCCAAAAGCTAACTCGTCGGCGGGGTGGGATCTTGCACCCGCGGCTGGACTGCCGTACATATTTAAATCATGCCAAAAAAAATATCTCGCACGGAGCTCACTATAAACCTTAAAAGTTTGTATGTAACATTTTCATTTCTTATTTGAAGTCTATTCCAAAATCTATATGTGGGTGACCTTAAGATGGATTGGTCCCCGGAGTGTACCCTCCCTCGGTCTACTACTCTAAAGTAATAGACACCATGGTTGCCGCACCACTCTTTGGATATACGCGGTAACCCCTGTCGTGAACTCGAGCTTTAGACTACTGCAAACTCAAGTCACCTCTATCGATGTAATCCAACATTTCTACTTCCCCTTTGAAAATAAACTCACTCGATCATAACAAAATTAAATTAAGAAAAAATGAGGTTTGAAATTATTAAACATATCAGGATTTTATTCAAAACTTAAATATAAAAAAAAAAACTAAACTCATCATCGAGCAATTTAACAAAAAAAAAGTTATCTTCTCTTAAAAATTTTGAGTATAGCTTTGTACAACTAGCATTGAGGGCACTTGAATTATTCCAATCAAGAAAAAAAAATATAACAAGTCGCAAAAGCAAAAATTAAAAAAAAGGCACAAAGGTAACTTCTAAGCAGCTTCTATGATTATGGATTTTAAATATGATTTAGCTTGAACAAGTGCATCTCTCACCGTTGTACAAATTGCTCTAGCTTTAAAATTACAGTAGATTTATTTCTCTTGATCTAAACCTCTCTTTCTCTCTTAGGCTTGTGGTGATTATACCACTTTGGTTAATTAAGTCGAACTTTGAGGCGAAACAATCTTTCGCTTAGTCGCCCAAATTGAATGGATATCATTTATATGATCAACAAATATATTTGAATATCTTTGACTTACCGATTATCATTATTGTTGTTGTTTTGTCGGTACATACATTTAACGAGTTACTCCTTCCAAATAAAAGACGTGCGCACTCCTTTCGTTGGTTGGGTATGGTTTGAGCTCTCTTTGCTTTGCAGCTCTTTTCTTTGACGCGAATTCTATATTGTTAGTTGTTGATAATAAAAAAACAAAATCTTTTCAATTTGAACAGTTCGCAATAAATAAAAAAAAGGAAAATACTTAACTGATAAAGAAAGAGAGATCGTTTCAATTACAAACTCTAGTAACTTATTTATGTATAGAACTGGTCACAAATGATAATCCTGATATGGTGTGGTGTTTTGATTGATCTTGTTATCAGATCTATTGTCTATTGATTTTTGGGTCGGCGTGGTAGCCTACTGAGGTTGGTAGTGTTTATTCGTCACTGGATTGACGTGGTGTTTTTGATGCTGGGTTTTGACTATGGCAGGTAGTTGGTGTCTAGCGGGTGGTTACTGTCTTGTCAAGTGGATATTAAGGCGATGAAATCAAGCCGTGGATTAAGCAATTTTTGTTTTTGTTTGCTATGACGCGTTGGATCATGTGTGGCACTGGGGTGTTGTGAAATCGTCGGAAATCACACTTATCACTCGCCTTTGATATGGAAAGGCTTCTCAAAGTAGTTTGGTTTGAATTCCCTGTACTATTTCGAATTTTCAGTTTGGTGGCTGAGGGATTAGGTGATGGTACTGAATAATTGTTGGATCTTTCTTCTCTTGGAGGTTATACAGCGTTCGTATGAGTACCCCAGTCAGAAATAGATGCACGTGGTGTGCTCGGAGCACTTGTGCTGGTACTGGTGCTTCTTCTACTCTGCTGTGGGTACGGTGTTCACACTAAGCACATAAATAATAAAAAAATGAAGTCACATCATTTTGGCTTAAGGGCTCACATATCACTCACCTGATACGATGAAAAATACAGGGCTTAGCTGTGGCAGCTTTTATATAAATTGGCGAATGAATCACAACTTGTATGCAAAGCGGATCGAGTACTTTGACTAAAAAATAAAACATCAAAATCGTTGCCTTTTACTTCTTCACAACCCGAAAAAGATTTTCACAGATTTACTGTCACGACTCACCTAATTGGATATTTTTACTTAAACGTAAAATTTTATTTTATTTTACGAAGAACTCTGGTCAGAAAATTAGGTTCTGGTAAGTGATCGATGCTTCTTTGATTAGGTTCTTTCCTAAGTGGTGGTTGAGATCGAAAAGATTTCTGATAGCATGGAGCAAAGCCACATGAGGTCCGGGTACTTTATTCGCCGTGATTTTAGACACCCAAATGACAAAGTTATCGAATGTGTGACGTTGGAACTTCGAAAGAAAAATCAGAGATGTGCTGTAATTTACACCAGCGAACAATAAACTTGTTTGGGTTTAGCTTAAGGCATGCCCGTACATGATTTAAAGAATAAATTGGTATGTCAAGACCAGTTGTTGTGCCAAGAACTAGTTGTTGAAAACGTAACAATTTGTATTTAAATCTCAAGAACGCATTTTTAAAGATACAGTTTTGCATTGCAATTTGTGTGCTCTTATCGAACAATGATACAAGTACAGCATACTTGAGCCAACAATTTTTATTGTTGAAGCACCAGCCAAGCAGTGCACGCCAAGAAAATTATACATAGATGTATATGGAATATGTTTTTGTTGCATGATCCTTTTTTTTCTTCCGAATTTCGATATACATATGTGTAAGGCCAAGACTACACATGTAAGTTTTACTTACGGAAGTTACTCACGTAAGCAACTTTTGAAAAAAACTACTAGTGTAAACAGCTCTGTAAGTGACTTACAGTAAACTTTATCAATTTACGTAAGCTGTAAGTTGAGAGAAAAGCTTACAAGTATAAACACGTTTTTTTTAAACTTACGGAATGCTCACAGCTTACTCAAACGGCAGTGATAAGTTTTTAAACTTACGAAAGTATTTCTTACTGTAAGTTCATCTGTAATGTAAAGCCTTTTGTAAGTTGCTTCTGTAAGACTTACAAAAGTGGTAAGTAAAACTTACATCTGTAATCTTGGCCTAATGCATACCTACATAACATTGGTATGAAAGCGAAAGTGTATGGAAGGATAGATCGATAGATTGAACTGAAAGGATTTTGTCTTTGTCGTCTACGCAATGATTCAAACTTCAGAACATCAAGTCAATTGCATCATATTTTAGATTTGTTTTTTTCTTATGAAATGTGGAATAAGAAGAGATATTTGGCATGAGAACAATTATTTTATTCTCAATTTTTTAACATTCAAAACTGCTTTTTCCAACAATTTAATGTCCTTGCTAAGAAATAACATTTTTTTTTCTTGGCGTAAGAAATATTTAGTTAAATCAGATTATCATACAAATATTTAACGCTTTTCATTGTTATGGCAAGTTTTTTTATTCTTGATAATAATTGTGAATGGAAGAACGCATTGTTGAGTCAACAATTTGATTTTTGAGAGGATATTTTGTCTTAAGAAATATTTAACACAACAATTTTCTTCTTGGGCTGATAGTTTTTCGTTTTTAAAGTTGCTTAAGAATTTTTAAATTATTTTACAAGAATTGTATTTTTAAACTAATAATTTGATTCTTAAAAAATCAATTATGAGTTATTGATGCAAGAACTTTTTTTTGAGCCAAAAATTTTTCATTCACAATCTAACAAGAACTGAAAACTCTTCGGATAACAACGTTTTTTTTCTGAGTGAATGTAAATACAAAGAAAAGACTTGTGCCAAAGTTGCTATCCGTCCATAAGACTTGTTTTAGAATAAAATTATACCAATGAAATGTATACGTATATTTAATTTATTTTTTTTTGTTTTAATAAAATATTTATTTTAATTGTTTGCGTTGTTTTATAATTTAAAAAAATTCAGTACTATTTGGTGTTTTTCAGTACATTTTTTGTCAGTTTTCAGTACAATCGACAAAAGTCAATTTTCATCACTGATTACCACAGGTAAACATATGAGCGACTCAAAATGAGCTACAAGACCCAAAATTTTTTTTCTCAAACTACGGATATTTTGTTGTAAACAAAAACAAGTCTCAACACAAGGTACATTGACTGGATAATAACACATGTTTGGATTGGGACTAGGGTTGCCAGATTTTTCTCGAAGCTCAACGGGACAAATGGCCACAATTAAGCAAAATCCCGGGATTGACAAGTTTTGCCTGGGACAAAATACATTTAACCGAGACAAGAAGGAATAGGAAATCGTATTCTCCCCATATTTTTAGAGTTGAAAATCCATTTTATAATTTAGGTGCCAGTTATAGCTATCATTGAAACTCACCATTGAAAACTTCAATGATTGATTTTGAGACGTTTAGAAAGCAAATTCTATTATTATTTTGATAGACGATTAAAGCTCAAGACTTAATTAATATTTCTAGTCAAAAAAAAATGTCAAATAGGCTCAACCTTTCACAAAAATTGACTTTTAATTTTTCAATGATCATTGGTAAGGTAGTTCAATCATTGAATTAAGAAAAGTCTTTTTATGTGGAAAGTTGGGCCTATTTGAATAATTTTTTTGGCTAAAGATATTAATAAGGTCTTTTCAATGATGAGTTTCAATGATAGCTATAACTGGCACCTTAATTTCTTGAAAATTATTTTTCGTAAATACAAAAAAAATACTATTTTTTTTAAAACAATTTTTTTCAAAATCTCACGTTGACGTTTTTAAGTACAATTTTATTTTAAGTATTCATTATTCAATGCTCTAATCAATTTTTAATCAAACACTTTAAGCCGTATGCTTAGCTGAAAAATAAAAAAAGGAACTAACATTCTTTCGGAATTAAGAAAAAAATTGGTAAATGTTTTAATTTTAATATTATTTTGCCAATTTAAATGATAGTGACAACAGCTGTCAGGTTGCAAAAATGTCATTTGGACTAAAGGACACAAGAACTATAAACTGCATCAAATTCAACAGTCCAGAAAAACAAAAAAAAAACAGTTTTTTATTATTTGCGATTTTAGTTCTCATTCCCATTCTAAGATTGGTAATATTGATTAAAACATTAATGCAGCATTTGTTTGCCGACTAATAAAAGATACCTTTAGGTATTATTTGTGAATTCAGGTCACAACCCGGGAAAAAAGTTGTCCCGGCGGAACAGTTGAATTTATGCTTGAAATCCGGGACGTCCCGGGTAAACCGGGACGTATGGCAACGCTAATTGGGACGGAGGGCAGAAGGAACAGAATTCATATTATTTTATCAAAATCATTAGCACTAACAATTCTTACTGAGTTGTCACCCTCACTCCTCCGCGTGAAAACTGTCCCATTTCTGGACCAAACATATTTAAGTCCCTTCGTAGCCTTCAGCGACAATGCAGTGTTTAGCAGTTTACCAGTTTACGTGTCTGATGAGTTACCCCTTGAACAGAATGAACGTAGCTGCAGCTGGTAGCAAGAGTTGAATTTAGTTTAACTTCTGCTACACCATACATTCCTTGCTACATTTACAGCTTCTCATTGTGGCACTGTATCCTATTTTTGTATCTTTCTACTTTGACAGTGCTACACGCGACAACTACAGCTACACCATTCTGTTCGGCCAGTTAAGCAGTCGTTCAAGATTCAAGTACATGTTTTCAGGTTTCCTTTGCGCATCGAATAGGTTAGTTGTAAGCTGCTCTCGTTTTTCTCCTTTTGCTTTCATAATTATTGTCTCCTTGAGTAGATGAGAATTGAATTTTACGTGAAGAATGTTGGTGGTGGTGCTCGTTGAATTGTTGTTGTTAATATTTTTTGATTGCTTTGTTTTAATTTTCTTCATATAACATTGATCGATGTCAGCTTCGTTAATATTCACATTCAAACCCAGGCTAAATATTTTGAGAGCTGTGTCAACGTTCGACATTGCAGTGTTGTTGTTGGGAACGTTAAATTAGAGATAATACCCGTGTTTTTTGGGATTTTATATATAGTACAGTGAGAAATTCCCAATAAAACGCATCGGCAGCTGCCTATATTTTTGTATTTCAAATATGGTACCCCTGAATAGTTGTCGCAACACAAAAATGTGAATTTTATGAAAGTTGAAAGTAGAAATAAACCAAGACTATTAACAAAAACTAATTTAAAATAGCTTTTTATGGCCTTTAGTCCTACAAATTGGCGTTTCGTTCAGCTTACTCACTTGAACTCATCAGTGACATAGTGAGGGCTTTGTCAGACGCAATTTGTATTAAGTTCAGTTCAACTTACATGAATTTTTCAACGAAAATCCACTGTAAACTATATCCAACAAGATTAGAATTCCTAATCATTAAGCTGGAAGTTTTTTTGCCCTGGGCCAGGCATAGTTTCTATATAAGAAGGTTTTATAATACAAATTCTATATACTACTGAAATAAAAACTAAAAACTACTTAAAAACTAATTTATGTTGTCGGAAAATATGAAATATATCTACATATTTATATATTGTATGATTTAAATTGAATGTTTGTGTCCCTTTCTTCTTTGTTTCCCATTTTCAGATTCGAAAATTGGGTTTCAGCTTTAAAATAGAAAAAAAGGTGTAGGAGTTTGTTGGAAGACTATGGTAAAAAAAAGTAAAAAAGTCGTCATTTAGTCTGCTATTACATGAGGACTTTTTAGTCAACTTTTTTAGAAATTAAATGAGTGCGAGGTGAAACCAGATATTTTTTATTATTATTACGTTAAAAAGCTGCGAATAGCGAACTGCAAGTGGCATGAGTAATTTGTTTGATTGTCAAAATATGCGAATTGCCATAAAATATAAAGGCTCTCCCAAACCAACGCTAAATCATAGCGAATCATTCGCAAAGACTGTTTTTTGTTGTTGTTTAGCATTGTGTTATTGTGAATGATTTCGCGTCGTCAGCGAATGTTTCGCGTTGGTTTGAGAGAGCCTTAAACCCAGTAAAATGGGTGCTAAAAAAATGTGAAGTTAAATTCGAGCGAATTTTTCATTCGCTGCTTTGTGGAATGCGTCTTGGGGCCCAATTCGACAAGAGTGTTTTGTACACAAAAATTCGTGTACAGATAGATTTTTGCGATTCCGCAAGAGTGAGTTTAAAGTTTTTGACAGATAACGCATGCACAATCAGCCAACTTTATTCACACTTGTTTTTGGTGTGCATAGAACGTGTACACAGAAAATCATTCACCCCCGCGGAATTGGGTCCCTGATATTGTGGATTACGATTTTACGTTTGACAGTCCGCAGAATATATCTTGATGGTCACTTTTCATATAAAAATGCTAAATTTTACAATTTGCACTAATTTAACAACCATGCGCCTATGATAGACCCTCGCTCACTACACCCCATGCGGATGAGTTTATGGGTAAAATTTTATCCTCACTGAGTTCAACTACAAAACCATCGTCATGGCGAAGCCAAAAGTAACAATCTAAATAGGGCCAAATCACTAGACATAATTCTACTCTTAGCCTATTGAATAGACCGGAAAATGAGAGGTATAAAGGAACAATTACGTGCAAGGGTTTTTACTATTGAATATGTTTGTTTGGCCCATAAGCATGATTAAAACCGAAAATGCTACTAAATTCACCCTTGCCTTTCTGAGAGAATGGTCACACTGGCCACTTTTCAGTATTTTTGGTATAACTCGAAAACTAAGCCTAATTTGACAATTTTACATATGATACTTTTTGTTCAAAATTAATTTTCTATTGGGTAGCATTTTCGGTTTTAAGCATGCTTTTGGGCCAAACAAACATATTCAATAATAAAAACCCTTCCACGTAATTGTTCCTTTTTAAAAGGTCTATTCAATAGGCTATCTATGAACATGGCCTTCGGGAGTTCGAGATATAAAAATTATCAATCGTACCAATAACGAAACACAAAAATTCTATTCAGTCTAGTTCGATACTCGAACAAACGTCAAAATTTTATCGGCAGTAGGATTCTACTTTAGCTTTCATCGGCAGTGATCCTACTGCCGATATTGTTTTTGTTATTCGTGTAAAATCTTACTGTACTACGGATAGCTTTTCCAAAAAAACATGGGTAGTATAACAAGTAAAGATGTCGCACGTAGAACAAAAACCTATACCCAAAAATCTAAATCACCATGGGTCCACCAACATGTATCTAAGCTTTGACAGCCATAACAACACTCAAAAGTTGCTTACATTTGTTTTCTCTCATATTCTCTCTGCATTCTTTTGCTATTTTGTTGCTGGACCTGGACCTACCAAAGGAAAAAAATTCATTTAATGTACAGAGTTTGGCTCCTGTCAGTAGGAAGAAAAGAGATGGGTACCTGAATAGTGAATATGAATTATTTAAGTTTGTTCATTTGTTCTTTCCTACAGACAGATCGAAAGATAAATGTGTCGAGAGAATGAATTGCCTATGTTTTGTTTTGTTTGTTTTTTTTTTTTTAGAGATTTAGATTTTTTCCTTGGTTGGGTTCTTCGTCCTTGTGTATTGTTGTTGTATCTTGTGCTTGGCAAGTGCATTAAGAAAAAAAAATATAATGAATGAGAATGAAATAAACCTACCTACCTACTTACATACAATATAGATTTTATTTTATTTTCTGGACTCTGAAGTTTTGTCGATCAGAATCAAAACGAAAGAAATTTAAGTTTGAAAATATTAGGGAACGAAGTAGGTATTTCAACTCTCATGTAAATTAGCGATTTCTTGTAATTTAATTGGTTTGATCAAAATTATGGTTACGATGATCTTACAAATTATGTATTTTCGTAAGGTAGGTATTCATGTACATAATGTACTTAGGTATATCGTCCTTCACAGTAGCGTAGCTACCGCGGTATCAGCCGTATCAATGATACGGGGCCCCCGAGATATAGGGGCCCCGAGATTCAGAGAACTTGACGTGTGTAAGAAATTTTTCATTGAGATGCATTCGATACACAATTTTAATAGCTTCGCTCGTTGAAGTTTACCTAGAGTTGACCCAGGTTTTCTTGACAGCCACAAGAATTGCAAAAAAACTGTGTTTTTCAATTTTCAAAAAACACCAAAGGGTCCTCAACTGTGAAATAAGCAAGAATCAACATTTTCTTAAAAAATTAATAGAAACAAACCACAGCTTCCATTTTCTATTTCTATTATGTTATTATCAAAGTAAATAGTGTATTCCTTGAATTTCTCTTAAAAAAATGAGAATTTCCTGCAGCACGTGAGTCCACAAAAAAAAAAATGCTTGGGGCTCCTGCCTAGATCTATTTCAGGGCGAGCTCAGGGCGACCCTAGGTGTCAAAAAACACATAATTCAGGGTTTAAGAAAAGCCTCAGGGTTTAAGCAGGGGCGTCTCTAGACAATTGGGGGCCCTGGGCCCTTAAGGATATGGGGGCCTCTTGAAATTTTTGTATTGAAAACTATTCCATATTACAAGTCTTACCACAATTTTTTATTAAATTTAACTATAAGTATATTAACTATTATATTATTTAACTATTCTGGGAGTATCAAAAGGTTAGAAAATCTGTTCGCATTTTATCTTGAAAACAAACAGTTTGCCAGTTTAAGGCAAATTTTGAATATTTTATAATTAGAATTCGATTAGATGAATATTATCTGCATTTTTCACGCGACACTCAATACTTCTTTTTTCGATGATAGAAATGTGGTTTTATGGTTTTTTTCCATCCTAAAGCGGCTTTCAAAGCAGAAATATCTATAGACGCTTTTGTTTGGCAACTGTCGAAAGATGTCTGAATAACGACCAATGGAAAAAACTACGTTCCTGTTTTTGCAAATAAAATTCACGAGACTTTGTGTTCAAAGAAAATTTTCTTTTATTTTTAAAATATGTTCAGGGAATATCTTTTTTGAAACTTAAAACGGGATAGTCCCATGGAAAATAGATTAACTCTTAAATAATAGGTAACCTATTATTTAAGAGTTAATTTTCTGGCCACATATTCAAATTGCACAATGCACATGCACATTTTTTTTCCGTGGGTAGGTGCAAAACCTGCATCAGGCTCTATGAGGACCGGAAAACGCGTGCTCATAGAAGTGTGAGATTCTTACTACACTAAAACCACCTCCACTTCCCGATTGCAACTAAGTTGAAACTTATCTAGCAATTTATTTTTCACGAAGTTAAGTAACGTGTTGCAGGTAACTTTCCGGTGAAAGTTTCTGCTTATTCCGCGATTTTAAAGTGGTTTTGTGTTCACCGCACCAAGTCGGAAGGTTTGGTTCTTTGCAGACAGTGTACCAAATTCGAGTCGTCAAGAATGTCAATAATCGTTGGACTAGCCTGATCTAATAGCCGATTTCTATGTTTTCGCGTGAAACTCTTAATTTCGTCTCGAACCGTAGGAATCCCGAGATCCCTGTGAAGATCTTCGTTTCTTATATACCATGGTGCATTTACAAATGACCTTTGTAAGTTTGTAAGTTATTTAAATTTGTATCGCAGGTACAACCCCAGAGTTGTATATCGTAAGTCCAGACAGGTTTAAGTACCTGCCTGTATAAAATCAACTTATTATCAATACTAAGCTTAGAATATTTACCGAGAAGCCAGTTCATATCTCTTAATTTACTTTTTAATTCTTCGCATTTCTTTTTTACGTGCGGCTTCCATTTTAATTTCGCGTCTAGAGTCATTCCCAGATATTTTGCCTCATTCGCAAATGGTACACGACCGGTATTAAGAAAGACGGGCAATCTATTTATTTTTTTATACGTAAAGTCCACGTGGACTGACTTTTGTTCATTGAGCGCTATTCGCCATGTTTTTGTCCACTCATTAACATTATTAAGAGCATTTTGTAATTTAATCGTAGCTTCGTTAATCGTTTTGCCTACTGCTAGTATTGCAGTATCATCAGAAAACGTTGCTACGATAGTGTCTTCTGTTTGAGGTATATCACGTGTAAATAGAAGGTACAAAACTGGACCTAAAATACTACCTTGTGGTATTCCAGCCACTATTTCTTTGAAATTAGAATATTCATTTCCGTGTCTTACACGAAAAAGTCTGTTTTCTAGATACTCGTTTAGAATGTTATAAAGTCCTTCAGGCAGAACTTGTCTTAATTTGAGTTTGAGGCCTTCGTGCCACACCTTGTCAAACGCTTGCGACACATCCAAAAAGACCGTCGAACAGATTTTCTTTTCTTCAAGAGCTCTCTCAATTACGTCAGTTATCCTATGCACTTGATCAATGGTCGAATGCTTTCTTCTAAATCCGAACTGATGTTCAGGTATTAATTGTTTTTCTTCTATTAACGGCTGCAGGCGAAGGAGTAGTGTTCTTTCAAAAACTTTTTATATTATAGGAAGAAGCGAAATCGGTCTGTAAGACTTCTTTTCATGAGATGGTTTGCCAGGTTTCAAAACCATTATTACTTCTGCAACTTTCCATTGGCTCGCAACATATTCTAACCTAAGGTTGGCATTTATTATATAAAAAAGGTTGATCAAACCTTTACGAGGAAGCATTTTTAGAATTTCTGCCGTGATTAAGTCATAACCTGGAGCTTTATTGGACCTAAGCTTCTTTATTTCTCTTTTTAACTCGGCAAGTGTAGCATTTCTTATTATGTAGCTGTCATTTGATGTAAAATTCATATTAAAATTTTCGTTGAGTACTTGTCCATCGAAAGGCTTAAATGTTTCCTCCAGGTAATCGGCGAATACCATAGCTTTTTCTTTGTCACATTTAGCCCATTCATTTTGGCCTTTCTTAATAGGAGGCGCTGGAAGCTTTGGTCTTTTTGTTACTTTTATAGCTTTCCAAAGTGAGTAGTTAGAATCTTTTCCTGCTGTTAGACTTTCGAGGTAATTTTCAACTTAAGCTTTAAGTTAAGTTTTAAGTTTTAAGCAAATTACACAATCGATTTAAATTAGCTTTGTGCTGAGGAGCACGGGTTCGCTGCCATTTCTTGCGAGCTTTTCTTTTCTCTTTCACTAAATCTTTTATTTCTTTCGGATATTTTATATCTTTGCAGCGCAGCATTTCCCTTTGATAAGGTGTGTTATTCCATGCTGCCTTTTGTATCATATCAACAAAGGTATCTACTGCGTCTTCAAGTTCGAGAGACTTTGTAATGATATCCTTAATTCAACGCTGTCCTCGATATCTTTCTTAAATCCATCCCAGTTGGTTTTACCGTTTGTTAGCCTGGGTGGTTTTTCAATTGTTATAAGACTTTCGCTCGTATTGAGTATGACGGCAGAATGATCCGAGAAGAGGTCAAAGCTCTCTGTAATTTCAACATAGTTAGAGGGTATTCCTTTTACCATAAATAAGTCGATTAGGTCAGGTATTTTTGACGGATCAGTTGGCCAGTAAGTTGGCTATCCAGTCGAATGAAAATCGCAATAATTTTCCATTCCTGCCTCATATAGAATTCGACCCTTTTGAGATATGCATCTTGAGGCCCAAAAGGTGTGTTTTGCATTAAAGTCACTACCAACAATGAAGTTTGGGCTTAGTGACTTTATCAGTGTCGTAAATTCACTCTTATCAATTTTGCAACGCAATATATTGAAGAGACATTGAGAAAAATATTTTTAGTTCTAACCTGAACACTACTCAATTGCATTGATTCCACCTCTATTTTCAAGCCTACCGAGTGTTCAATGCACTCTTTTATATATAACGATGATCCACCTCTTGCTTTGTTTGACGGATGAACAGCGTGGTAGTCATGAAACCCGTGGATTTTAAGATTTGATTCATTTTTTGCACATGCACATGCTACTCTCAGCTGTGCCAGTGTCGTAAAAAAAATATTATTGTACCTATGATGTATTAAAATGTTCCGAAACGAAGTTTAAACAAAAAAATTGGCCAAGAAAGATTGGTTCCGGATGTACAAATTAAAAATTTATAATTTTCTCGTTTTCGTTTTATTTTGGATATTTTTATTGTTAACTAGCTCTACCTTTGAATGAATGAATGAATGAATATTGGGGTTGTTGCACTGCGACCTTACGACCGCACCTAAGAACTGGATGATATTGCTCATCTTACAGTTCTTCCTCCACCTTAATTTCTCTCAGAAATTTGAGTATTTGAAAGTTTTTTAGGGAGGAAAATTCGCGCTCTTCCACCTGGTAGTGTCCCAGGTGTTTTTTCCTTTGATGCATGATTGCGTCACATTTTCCCAATATATGGTCTGGTGTTTCTTCCTGTGCGCAGCAAAATCTGCATGTTGGACTGCTTACTAGACCAAGAACGTTTAGATGCCTATTTAGTTTGCTTGTAGTGGCCAGTGAGGAGACCAGTTATTTTTCTTAAGTTGTTCCTACTTAGGTTGATGCAGTCTTTAAAACGTGTTCGGTTGTAGTTACCAAGCAATAGCTTAGCCTGCCTCAGCTTTGGGAGTTCTTTCCAGTTTTTGGATCTTTTAACCTCCTCTTGTTCTCTTATTTTGTTTTTTATCACATTTTCTCCTATGCCACAATAGGGTTCAGGCCCAATTAATAGAAGACTTCAAACACTGGTCGTCTGCGACGTTCTAGTTAGATCTTAATTACCATCCACAGAATAAAGAACTCATTATTCAGAGCTCCGTCTCTGATAGTTATTTTTAAAAAGTGTTTTGATTAAAAGACATCTAAAATTTAAATATATCCAAATAGTGTAAATTCAGTGCGCGTAATAAAGGCTCTAAGTAGAGTGCGTAATACTTACCGCCATCCAGGGACGTGCTGCCGGCAGGACTTCATGGGACGAGGAAACCGTCAGTGGTGATTCCTCTCAGTTGGCTAGGTTGGCTGCGCCAACCCTAAAATTTCGTCTTAATTACACGTACTACAAACAATTTGTTTGTATTAAAACTTGGGAATAAAATATCCTTTTATGTTGATAAAAAAACAACACCCCAATCCGTTTAAATCATTATAAAACCAGCAAAACCTATTTAAATCGAGCCATTCACTGCAACCCCTACGTGTTATATTAATCCGATACAAAGTAGGAATCGCTTTTAATATTATTTTTCTTTCAATATTGGCCGTGTTGGCTACACAAATTTGCGCCAACAAATCTCATACAAACTACATATATTCCCGATTTGCTGTGTCACTCTATCTTTAAGAACAGACCCACAAAAATACCCACACAGGTTGGCTCTATTGAAAGAGCCAACGCCTGGGTAGAAAAATGTGAGTTGATTGCCGACCAGTACCCACCAGTGGAGAACCTAGTTATCTGAACCAAATATTTTAGTTCGAATTTTATATGGTTAACTTGAAGAAATCATAACTTCCTTTCTACTCATCCGATCTTCAAGGTTGAGGTCTTTAAATAAAGCCAAAATGACACGCTACATTGTGTGAAAAAATCATTGAAAAGGGGTAAAAAATTTCATACTAAAGGGGTCTGCCTTCAATTCGATTTCCAGCATTCTAAATTCAAAAGTTGATGAAAAATTTCACAATTTGAAAAAACAAAAAATGCTTATTTTTTGCTTATTTTCTCTTCTAAAATTATGTTATACAATGTTTTACCATCAAACCTACATGAGCGGTGCTAAAAATTTTTTAAACGATTTTCTACAAATAAAGTGCATTTTAATTAAAAAACTGATCGACATAGCTTCATTAATATCAAAGGGCACGGTAGTGCCCAGCCAAGTTCGCGGCACTACACCCTTTTTACAGGAACAAACTCAAGCGATTTTCAATCCCCCTCTAACTTCAGAACCAATAAAGTCAGAAACTTCACAAATTTGCAGTATTTAATGAGCTGATCAAACACAGGTGGCTCACCAAATTTCAACTCTTTAGCATTAGTAGTTCCCGAGATAAAGGACTTCAAAAATCGCAAAAACCGTAACTGACTGACTGATTCACTGACTGACTCACTGACAGATCATCAAAATTATGGAACACTTCCCAACATCGTAGAAACTTGAAATTTCGCACAACGGTAGGCCTTGTCGTGCATACAAAGGAAAAAATCGAAAATCTGCAATTTTCTATTTAGGGGGCGTGGCATCCACCCACATTCTTAAAAATTCTTGTAAATTATATGGAGCACTTCCGATTGTTGTAGAACGATGAAAATTGGTAAGTCGGTGGGACTTATGGTACTTAGAAA
The DNA here is from genome assembly GCA_963921185.1 of Dasysyrphus tricinctus. Taxonomy (NCBI): domain Eukaryota; kingdom Metazoa; phylum Arthropoda; class Insecta; order Diptera; family Syrphidae; genus Dasysyrphus; species Dasysyrphus tricinctus. The sequence continues at coordinate 162,833,893 of OY992532.1, read as the reverse complement.
GAAAAAAATTGAAAAATTGGAAATTTCTATTCAGGGGGCGTGGCATCCACCCACATTCCTAAAAATTCCTATAAATTATATGTAGCACTTCCGATTGCTGCAGAACGAAGAAAATTAGTAGGTCAGTAGGGCTTGAAGTACTTAGAAAGAAAAAAATTGAAACATTGGAATTTTTCATTCAGGAGGCGTGGCATCCACCCACTTTCATAAAACTCTTATAAATTATATGGAGCACTTCCGATTGTTGTAGAACGATGAAAATTGGTAAATCGGTGGGGCTTAAAGTACTTAGAAAGAAAAAAATTGAAAAATTGGAATTTCTATTCAGGGGGTGTAGCATCCACCCACAATCCTAAAAATTCTTATAAATTATATGTAGCACTTCCGATTGCTGTAGAACGATGAAAATTAGTAGGTCAGTAGGGCTTGAAGTAGGAAAGAAAAAATTGAAAAATTGAAATTTTCCATTCAGGGGGCGTAGCATCAACCCACACTCTTAAATATTCTTATAAATTATATAGAGCACTTCCGCTTGTTGTAGAACGATGAAAATTGTTAGAACGGTATGACCTAAAGAACATACAAAGCTAAAAATAAAAATTGAGATTTTCCATTCAAGGGCGTTGCATCCACCCACTTTCTCAGAATTGCTATTATTTATATAGAGCACTTTCGGCTTTCGTAGAATTATTAAACTTTGTACAGCGGTAGGGCTTGATTTTCATCTGGCAAAATAAAATCTTTGCAAAAAGGAGTGAAATCACAACAAAAACATAAATGTTAAAAAAAGAGCCAAGTTCTTATATGTACAAGAAACCTGTGTGTAAAAAGTCAATCAAAAAAAGTAATGAGATCTAAAATATATGCCATGTTCTAAGTTCATGAAGTTTAATATCAAATATCTGAATTAGAGTTATATCGAAACAACTCCTAATTATGACAGAAATTTGGTATTTAATGATGACTGATTAAAATTTGGTGGATTTACTTGGCAATCCAAGCCCAATCCAACAAGATACCTTGTTTTATGTTTATCCTTTGCCTTTGATTCTCCTATCCTTATTTTATTTTATCCAAGCTCCTTTCCTTATCTCCTTATCCTATTCCTTTTCCTACTCCTATTCAGTTTCCTGGCACGAGTTTTGTTTGTTGAGTGGGAGATGTGTGAAAGGGGAGCAAGAACCACTCCCCATCCTTCGAGCTAGGCCGAGTAAGAGCAAGCGTGCTGCGCCCCCTTTCAACATCAAAGTATACCCCTGTGGTAACCCAGACTCACAACACACTCTCTCAGTGAAGTGAGATGTGAATACTTCAACATAAAGAAAATCCAGTTTTTCAGTCCAATGTGATTACCGTCAAACTTCTCAAAATCACTTTCCATTTGAGTTTAATCAGCTGTCAAATCAGTGTCTTTCAAACGTTAGCAATTGAGCTATTTCCACTTGTCAAAGTTGATGCCTTTCACTGACAAACAGTGTTTATGTGGAAATGTTTTCTGTTTTAATCTTTTTTTCCAATTTGATTATACCTATATATAATTTATTTATTATTTTGGGCATTGTTTCACTACATAAAAGAAAGCGATATAAGGAAACCAACCAAAATGTTCAGTCTCTCCTTGGGCGTTATTTCCAAATCAATTTAGGTACTTTTTATAAACGACTGTACATTTGTATTGATGGTAGGTATTCAGGTTTTCTATGATATCGCATATTTATGTAAGCATATCAGGTGGGCCACTTATAAGAGCTCGACGAGCTGCAGGTTGAATATAGCTGATCTAAACTAATATGAAACAAATAGCCTATGATGTTGGATATAACAACCAAAATTAGTATGTTGTTTCATAAATTGCCAGAATCATCTTACAATAGTACGAAAACAATAGTAAACGAAAACAAAGTACTCGTAGGTACAACAACTACACTCACCCCATATGTTCTTTTATTGGGTTCATAGTTTAATAATAAATAAGTCCATTTTACCATCGTCGTACTTTCTTCCCCTTAACCAAATCAAAACATACTCTTCACATAATGTGTACTCAAACAAACAAAGAAATAAAGTAGTAGCACCCTTAATGACGGGATAAGAGGGGATCATGTTCTTCCCATAATAAATGGGATAAACACCCTCTCATTATTGTCCTATCACTTTGATTCAGTTTGTTTTGGCTTCAAATGTGTAAAGCTGGTTCCTGCCGCCTTGGGTCTTTGTTTTGAAAGGAAAACTTGGTTTACCTTATGATTAAGGGACTAGTAAATCCTGCTGACTTCTGACGTTTTGTGTGCGGTTTATATTGCTAATGTTGGTGTTGTTTTCTGTTGAATTTTGTTTCCAGAAACAAAAGGGGTTGTTTTATGTATAGCAGAATGTATTGGAATATTTTCTATTAAAATACTATAAGGGATGAGTTTTGGCACTAGGTGATACTATAGCTTTGATAAAAAGCTGAAGACAAAAGAACTAGAAAGGGCAATTTCAGTTTAGTATTTCAAATGAATTTTTATTATTGATAAAGAAGTAAAGAAGAAACATTTATAATTTTTTTTAAATTTAGCAATACACTAGCTGTTACCCGCACGCTTCGCCGGCCCACCTCAACCACTTTCTATTATAAAAATATACTTTCACAAATTGATTCATTTAATAAATGAAATTTAGGAATGGAAAAATCTTGCCTCATCGAAATCTCCCAATTATTTCGCATATAAGAATTCAGGTAGAGCGCTTAAGCCCCTGCAGTTTGATCCTTATTGATGTGAGCACAAAAGCCAGGTGGTTTTTAGAAAACAATTAAAGTGAAAACCGCCCACTGGCACGCCCATGTATCTTATGCTTCATTTTCCGGAACCCAAGGATTTGAATAACATTTTCAGATTTGGTCCGTTTTAACTGGCTGAAGTACCATAATTGAAATTAACCCACTGCCACGCTTATTTTTTTTATTGTATCAATTACCAAACCAATTTTGTTTAATAACCAATACTACTGATAGAACAATTTTTTGTCGATGTATTCATAAATTGCTCAAGCTAAGTAGATATGCAGTTCCTCAATAAAAAAAAAACACTATCAGCCTTATTCATTAGAATGCGCTAAACAGATGAATAGTTATGCACTGCATAAGGATTTATGTAGCCACTATGTAACGTTAAATAATTCATTATTCATAAAAAAATTTCCCATCCATTTTAGTTATGCAACGCTTGTGTCAAATAAAGTACCACAAAGAGGAAATCTATTACGTTTTACTTCAACTTCACATAAACAAACATCAGCTGTTTGTGAAAAATCAATAAAAGAAAAATGCTTCCAGTTCGGTCTTTTCAATTTCTGTGTCTTTATAATTTTGTAGTTTTCTTGTGTCATTACTCATTTTTAGCAAAAATAAATAAAAGTTTCGATAAAAACTCATAGCAATTCCATTCCATTTACTCTCAGTGATTTTTTATAAAAAAAAAAACAAAACAACCCCCAGTTTTCCTGCTGCGCTGCCGCCACCGGTTGGATTGTTTTTAGTTTCTCTATTTTTGTTTTTCTATGCTATTTTCATTGTGTTATCTATTGTTTATAGTAGATACGCATTTACATATGTGCATAAATAAAAGAAAATTAGTTTTTTTGAGAAAATAATCTGTTTTGTTGTTTTATTTCATTATTTCTTTGCTCACATTCTTATTGGGAAGAATAGGTATAGATATGTATATGTGCGCATATCAAAATATTTCACTTTTGTCTGTGTTAGTGACATTTTGATACTAATATATCCTTATGTTGCCACTATTCAACCTCCAAACTCGTTTAGCCTATAATGAGTCTATGTAACGTTGCATAAGTTTTATGAATAAGGTTTTTGCGTTCAGATGCATTATAACGAGTATCTACATAGCACTATGCACAAGCTATGATGCGTTTATGAATAAGGCTGTATATGTATTTCTTATAGGAACGATCTTATTTTACTTTTAACATTTTTTTATCGAGCGAACTAACCCAAGGAAAATACATAAATTTTATATTCACCACGATATTTTTATGGCGCAGAACAATGTAACGAAAAAATGCGTTTGGAAATTGTGTTTGCTTTAGCATAGAACAGTCTCATACAGATTTTTACTTGCGATTAAAGGTACTATAAGGCAAGTTTTGGATTCGTGCAAAAAAACAATTTTGAGATAACAATCAAACATGATATTACGATGATAGAGAGCACCAAAAAAGTGGGTGGCACAATTCTGTCTGTCTGCCTGTATGTCTGTCTGTTCGTCTACAGCCTAAGTGGCTTAATCGATTTTCTTCAAACTTGGTTCGTAGTGGTTTTTGGTGATTATGCCCACACGTTTTTTTCATTTTTTTTTTAGAACCAAAAATAACGGTACCTGCCATACAATTTTTTTTGTCAATTTCACATAATCGCTTTTTTCTCAAAAACGGCTCGACAACTTTTCTTAAAAAAAAATCAGTAAATTAATTTAAGTAAAGGCTTCCTTTGGGTGGAAAACCATTTTTCAAAAATGGTTATTAATGGTACCTCCCAAAGAACCATTTTTTTTATTTTTGATTTTCTACAAAACGGTACGACCGATTTCATTAATTTTTTTTATACAGAAGTTTTAAAAAAATATAAAAAGTTTTGTGTGCAAACATTTTTGAAATAAATATTTTTTGGATTTTTAAAAAATGTTTCAAAATTTTTTTTTGAAAATCTAATATTTCGAAAATGACACGATCGATTTTCTTGAAACTCGATATTTAAGAGTTTTTAAGTACTCTCTACAATATTTTTAAAAAAAATTTTACATTTATGAAAACATAACGGTACCTTCCATACAAAAGCAAACAAAACGCAAAGGAAAATATTTTTTTTCTCAAAAACGACTCCTACGATTTTGATTAAACTTTTTCTATAGACTAAAATTAGTACGATCTACTACCAAAAACTATAAAATTTTACACTTAGCAACTATTAATAGTACCTGTCATAGAACGTATTTTTTTATTTTGAATTTTCTCGTTATGGGCTTAACGAATTTAGATGAATTTTTTTATATACACAATTCAAATAAGATCAAATAATATTGGATATCAAAATTTTCAAAAAAAAAGTTTTTGGATTTTTAAAAAAAGTTTCAAACTTTTTTTTTGAAAATTCGATATCTCAAAAACGGGCCGACAATTTTTTTTTAAATTTTGTTATTATATGCAAATAAATATATACTTTAGATTTGCATACCAAAATTTGTTCTTGAAAATGTTTTAAGAATTTTATATACAAAAAATTATTTTTTTTAAAAACCGCTCCAACGATTTTAAAATTTTTTTTCTATACAATCATATTCAATCAGGAATTAAGATGGCATTCTTCTTTTTCACCTCAAACTGTCAAAAGAGTGGTTTTAGCCAATTTAAATGTCGTATTTCATGCTTCTCTACATTTTTCCCTCATAATTTCTATGTTTTTATATACAATTTTCTTAAATCCGCAGGGTCTTGAACATAAGAGCAAGTACGTGCGACCCAGTCGTGCATTTTATTTATTTTTGAAGATGTAACTGAAGACGAATAACAAGAAACTTTTACACCACGGGTATTTTTTTTTTGACGAAAGTTTTTTCTCTCCACAAAGTTTATTTTTATTTAAAAGAACTGTTTACTAAGCTTTACCTGATTGGTAAAATAAAAACTTAAGCTTAACAAAAATGTCTTTCATTTGCTATACATTATTATTTGTTTATAATGATTTTTTTTTATTAAAAATACCAAGCGTATTCAAATACAAAACCAAGGACATGTTACCAAGTCTTTAATTTTTTTTATTTTGTGCGACTGAGACCAGACCGAAACCAGACGAGACCGATACCGAGGCAAGTCCTTGTTATACGAGACCGAGACCGAGACTTTTGCGAGACCGAGACGATTCTGACATTTTTGGATTTTAACGATACCGAAACGATACTTATAGACAAAGAGCTAGCGACCGATTTACTCACCTCATTTTAGCAAGGCTAAAACTTTGGTCATAGGAAGATTGAGGCCCGACAGTTATAAAAATGCCCGTCTTACACTCCGGTACCCTCCATGAGGCCTTAAGTTTAAGGCTTGAAGTTGTAAAAAAAAGTGCCCATTCACCTCATTTCAGCAAGGCTCATCTTTTAATATATCGTTCATTGATTCAATATATACACGAAAAAAACAATGTAAGACGTTTTAGCCCTCCATGATATGCTGTAAGACCCTCGTGTATATATACAAAAAATTACCCCATTCACCTCATTTTAGCAAGGCTTGTATTTACACATAATTAAGATGACATAAAAACAAACACCCATTTCAAGTGTAAGACGTTTATGCGGTCAATAACCCTCCGTAAGACGCTGAAAACTAAATTTCGTTTAGGCAAGATAGCCCAGTAAAAATAGATTTTTTTCAAGGAAAAAATTTGTAACAGGCTGTTTTTTGGCATACACGTTGGGATTTGCGTTACTTATAATCTGTCAAAAGTCCTCAAACATCCGATGGCCACTAGTCCCGTTAGGGGGGGGGGGGGGGGGTCAAAGGTCACGAAAATGGGTTTTTGCTAATATCTCAAAAACGGTAAGTTTTTGAAACAAAATTGTTCTAGAAACATGTAGATGAGGTAATTTTCAACAAAAAACATACGCTCCAAATTGTTCTTAGCATTAACCGCTACAAAGTTACAGTACTTCAAAAATTCACAGTATCCAAAATAATGCTTTTTCTTCCACATCACCTGAATGGTCGAGCGCTTTGTGTGTTTTTTATTGTGGTATCCCCAAGAGGCCTATTCCACGATGTTTGCTTAATGAAGTTGTATAGATATTTAAATTCATTTTTCATTTAAAATAAATTTGAACTAAATTTATTTAATCGTCATTTAATACTTAGTGATCCGTGTATATCCTTGTGGTATTGAATGTATTTGTTCCATGTCATCATTCAATTCTTCTTCTTGTACATCAAGTTTGATAGAGTTTGTACATGACTGTCCATGACATTGACCACAAACAAGAGAGCAATGTAGTCTTACTTTTCGACAACCACAACCTTTACGGCAGTTACAAAACATTGTACAATGGAGTTCATCTGGAGCTGGTTGAAGAAAAGTTGTTTAAAGGGTCCAAAATATTATTTGTTAATGTCCAACCCCAGTATTCTGGCTTCATATCTTTGTGCCCAAACCAAGTTTGAACTTGAAGGTATCCCATTTATAAATTGGTTTTAGCAGCACCCAAAGTTGGAGTAAGGGAAGATAATTTCACAGCTTTATTTAGCATTGTCAATCTGACAAATGTTAATACCTTAGATTATTATCGATGGAATCCACTTCTGCTGGTGCTTTTTTAAATGCAAGGAGTAGATTAGCCATTTTCGGAAATAATATTATGAGAACAATTGGGTTTGGAAACTATGTATTTCTGCATATTTCATTAGATACTCACTTTTTTCAAATAGTTTGAAGAATTTTAGTCTAGCTTTAATGTATAAAGCCGAAGTTGAATCATGTAAATGAATGTAAAAATAGAATTTTGGCTTGACATTTTGGGTATATGAGTAAGCTTTGCGACGAATATACCTTTGTTTAAGCTTAATCATTGCCAGGTTTTTTTAAATAAATTATCTTGTCAGGAGGAGCTCTAGCTATCAGTATTGCCAGCAAGTCAACATCTTCGCCAACAACAAAAGCAGTGCGCGTTTTGGATTGCTCCTTAGCTGTTTCGATAATTATCGATTTTGATTATAATCAAAACATCGGCATCGTCCTTCGGTTGCCTCGTAGAAGAAATCTAGGCAAGAAATCTTGCCTCAAATTTCTCCGAAATCATAGCAATTAAACGACTTTTGTTGTTTGGATTCACAAGAGCTTGTTGTTGATAAGGTGGAACCATCATTGATGCATCAAATGAAATATCCACTGATAATGGAGCTGATCTACACCGACGACGCTGCTCTGATGCTTTTATACTGCTTTTTGATCCTTGTAACCATCGAAAACAACCATAACTTTTTTCTAAAACGTTTTTGAACATAACTAATGTAGCTTTTGCAAACCGGCGCACCAAACAAGACGTAGGCAAAAATCCTCCATCTATGATGTATGTATGTATATTACATTGTTATAATCAATGTCATCTTCAACTGGTTATAAAAATCATACAATGCAGATTTTTATATTATTTTAATGAAAAATTAATTTAAAAATACACATTCATTAATCAAACGTTGTGGAATAGGCCGAAATTTAGTTTTCAGCGTCCTACGGAGGGTTATTGACCGAATAAACGTCTTACACTTGAAATATGTGTTTGTTTTTATTTATTTATTTATTCGTTAAATAACTAACGACAGAAGCTTACAAAACTAATTTTACTTTGCATTACAATTTAAATAAATATAGTCAACTACAATAATGAATTGAAAAAGGTTTCTTTGAATTTACAACTTTTAACATTGTCGTTTATAGAAGAAAATACACAATAATATTTATTGAAGACTGAAATCAATTGATTTAATGGACTATTCACACCATAATTTGTTCTACTGAAGATCGGACATAAGGGCAACTGTCTTCTTAAGCTAGCCTGACTATAACTGAAATTTAAACGACACAGAGCTGATGGAGATACTATTGACCCATTGATTAATTTTTTAATAAAGCATAGCTGCATATATTGTCTATGTTTTGAGACTAAAGGAAGATTAATTAACGTGAGTCTTTGAGAATAAGGAGGTAAGGCATGTCTATGCGACCACGGCAGAAAGCGAAGACAGAAGCGCATAAACCTTCTCTGGATACTTTCAAGTCTGTTTATGTGTACTGTGTAGTAAGGGGCCCATACCACGCATCCATATTCAAGTACTGGCCCTACAAAAGATACATATAAAAGCTTTAGAACGTATGGGTCCTTGAAATCACGAGAGAATCGTTTTATGAATCCCAGAATTTTATTGGCTTTTTTAATGACATAGTTATAGTGGTCGACAAAAGTTAATTTTGTGTCGAGAACAATACCCAGATCAGAAAAAACAGATAATCTACATAAAGAAGAAGAATCTAACATATAATTAAAAGTTATCACATTTTTTTTGCGTGTAAAACACATTGTTTTACATTTGTCAATATTCAATAGGAGACGGTTTGAATTGCACCATTCCCTAAACCAATAAACATCTTCTTGGAGTTTTAAACAGTCATTTATAGAAGTTACACTTTTGAAAATTTTAATGTCATCGGCATACATATATAAGAAAAGAGGAATTTTGAATAATTGAATTCAAGTCATTTATATATAAAATAAATAATAATGGGCCTAAGTGGCTACCTTGAGGAATACCAGAGTTGACTATAAAATGATCAGAGTGCTCATTACGAAATCTCACACTATAACATCTATTCATCAAGTAGGACGAGATCCACTTTAAGAAACATTCATTGAAGCCCAAAGCCATCAGTTTATTAATCAAAGTTTTATGGCACAATTTATCAAAAGCCTTACTAAAATCGGTATTTCATCTTAATTATGTTTAAATACCAGCCTTGCTAAAATGAGGTGAATGGGGTCATTTTTTTTACATATACCTACACGAGCGTCTTACAGCATGTCATGGAGGGTGAAACGTCTTACATTGTTATTTTTGTGTATATATTAAATCAATGAACGATATATTAAAAGATGAGCCTTATTGCTGAAACGAGGTGAATGGGCACTTTTTTTAAACTTAAGGCCTCATGGAGGGTACCGGAGTGTAAGACGGGCATTTTTATAACTGTCGGGCCTCAATCTTCCTATGACTAAAGTTTTAGCCTTGCTAAAATGAGGTGAGTAAATCGGTCGCTTGCTCTCCGTCTAAGGAAGTATGGTTTGGTTTGGTGTCGTGGCCAGCCCCAGTTGAACATAGTTACAACAGTTCAGGATATTTTAACTAAAATGTGTTACATTAAAAAAAAAATCAAGTTTTTTTGTTTGAATTTTTTTTTTTTTTTTTTTTATGTACTTTTTATTTCATTTCAATTCAAAAAAGTATCTAACTATTGCAAAACTGTGAAAAAAAACCACTGGAATTGTGGTTTTCTTATCATTTTGATGACGACTACGCATTGTTTAGGAACAACACAATTTAGTTAAGTTCCTTTACCTGGTTTGTAAGACTTTGAAGTTTTGGTGAGGAAAAACGGTTCCATGAATCAATTTGAGAATTAACAAGAGTATTGATGATTTGAAAGTCTATAAGATTGCATACCAACGCAAGCAATGCAATCAATATTTGCAAAGAAAAAAAAAATTTACGAAAAGACCACAAAACGTCGGTTTTAAGTACTTTTTTTGAACTAACGGTGAAGCGTAAAAAAAAAATAATTTCTACAAAATCTTAAAAAAATCTTGTAAAACACTTTCTCAAATTTCTAAAACTGTCTTTGAATTTTTTATAACGTCATTATTTGCTGAGATATTGGTAATCAAGGCTAAAAGTATCTTTTTTCATTCAAAGTCAGATAAACCATGTCAAAAAAATCGTACGACAACAACAAAAAACTGAATTGAAGCTAAATAAACAAGGTATCTGATTACGACATTTAATTGACTCAAAAAAATGTAAATGTATTTTTGCAAACAAATCTCAAAACAAAAAACATAAAGCTGTAAAATGCTTTTTATTTCAACTCAATACGACCACTCATCACAAAGATACAGCTCTTCAAAAAACGCTAACAAAAATTGAAACAAATTTGTTCCCTTAATTTCGTTGACTATAGTGTATGTATAGATATTAATTATCATTGTTTTGTATTACATTCTTAACGTAGGTTAGTGTTGCCACAGGATTTTATTATAGTTCGGGAGCTGGCCACACTTTTCAATGTCTAAGCTGCGGATTTATGAAATATTTTTTTTCTTGTAGTCCTAACGTAGGTGATGTCGAAAAAAAAACTGCTTACACCTGAACAGTGGTGGGTTGATTTACTGTAAATTTTTGAAGTTGCAAAAAAAACCGAAAATTTGTCTAACCTGCGGATTCTGGAAACCTAGCAAAAACGTTAATTGGCATCCCCCTGATGGCAAAAACCACTGCTTACACCCAGTGGCGTAGCTAGGATATTTGCCGCCCGGTGCAAAACAATAATTTGCCGCCCTTCGGTTTAACCATAGTAAAAAAAAATGTTGTTAAACTATTTTCTAAGCTATGAAGTTATAAGTGATAGGTACCTTCATATAGAAGTATTAAAGTAGCAGACAAAATTTTGATTACAATATTTTTTATTAATGCAAAGAATAACATTTTATGACATATTGATACATGCCACTTTGCCTCAAAACCTGCAGAACGAAATGTGTTTGTGCCTGACCTACTGAGTTTTAACTGTAAACCGATGAACCGATGATATAGGGACATGAGCCATGAAAGATTTTTTTATATTTGCCTTCGTTCAGGCAAAGTGAAGTTTATAATTGTTTATTGTTTCATCAGTACTCGACAGCAAAACTGAGAAATTGAATCCTTTTCATATTTCTCAGATCTTAACAGGCGACGGGCGACGGGCTAGTGACTGATTGTCTGATTACAGAGTTGCCAATTCACTAAAATTGCAGTAGATTGAAAATCTAAAAATAAATCCGTGGCTTTAAAATAAAATCTACTTCACAAAAATAAAAACTCACATATTTATTTTTAATTCGGGAGTTGAATTCAGCCATAACCACGCATAGTGTATAGCTGTTTGCTTATTTTATGTTTTGAAGAAAAAAACAATGTTAGACTTAATTTATTTTTATTCATTCATCAATTTTTTTCAAAAAATAATTATTTATTTTTATTTGAAAAAATTAATAAACAAATTTTCTACAAAAATATTCAGTCTGAAAAAACAAATAAACAAATTTTCTACAAAAATATTCTGTCTTAAGCATTTTCTTATAAATCTACCGCGAAAAATTTTCTGAGAAGTGTCAACCCCTCTGAACTCAGCATAGAGTTTTAATTCAGAAAAGGGCTCTGAACAGAGTTCGAGCACGTCGAGTATGTTCTGAACATCATCTGAACAAGCTTGTTCTGAACGCTCTGAACTATTTTTGAAACACACCTGAACACTAACTGTCAAATACTACGTGTTCACCATTTAACTCTGCCTGCTCAGTTATTTTATTCTGATCTCATACAGCGCGCTCTGAACAAGCTCAGAACGAAAAAAGAAACACACATTTTTAGCTTTTAACGCTCAGAGCTAAAATAGAAACAATTTTTTGTTTGCCAGTTCAGGCTCTGCTCTGAATTTAAGAACACAAAATATAAAGATACAAAAGAGAATGGCCCATACGAACGCCATTTTGCTTCACAATTTAACAGAATTTTTAATATATACCTACATATACAAGAAATAAATGTACTTTATTTATTTTACTTTTTAAAAAGGAATTAAAGAGCGGAGCACTTGATTCCTGAGTCTTTATTGATAGAGTATTGCTTAAGAACTAACTTGTGCTATCGCAGATAGCTAGTGTTTTTCATAATTTATTTTTGTGTGTGTCTGACTTTGTCCGACTTTGTCAGCGTTTTTCTTTGTTCTTTATATCTCAATGACAATAGCAGGAAATGGTCATTTCTTTAGTTTGAAATAAAAATGCTGAGGTTAGAAAATACTTTTATTATTTTCAGTGGATATAACCCCTCCCCCCTTAGAGGATTCCAATGGTTTAAAAGTAACCATTGGGAGGCTTATGTTTGTAATGGATTTTTTATTTCTTAATTTATTCTTAAATAGATAACTACAAATATTACAATTATTATTACAACCGCAAATGTAACCAAGTTGTAAGTTATGTGTTTATGTATTTTGGATACTAACATTTCTATATTATCAATTGATTTAAAGTTTAATTCTTTATAGTAATCTTCTGTAAAGTTATAATTTATCAATGGTATAATTTTGAAATTATTTTGGTATAATTTTTTATTATAAGTTTTATTTCTTATTTCCATTTTACAATCTTCTAATTCTAGAATATAATTTCCTTCTAGAGTGTAATCTAGATTGTTACAATTTTGTTTGATCTTTTCTTTTTGCAAATTTTTGATTATTAGATATTTTTCTTTATTTATGATTATATTTTCTTCTTCAAACTTTTCGGTTTTGCAATCTAAGTTGGTGTTATTTCTAAATAAGTTTCTAATACAATTGTCTTTTATTTCATGTAAGTTCTTAATTTCTTTTGTTACATAGTAAAGAGTTTTGTTTGTTTCGATCAATTCGTTGCTAGGTAGTTTAATTATTTTATTCTTTACAGGGAATGTTTGTATATAAATTTTGTTAAACAGTTTATCATTAAATTTAGGAATGCTTAAGATAATTAATAGGTTTTCATTTTAAGTTGCCAAAGTTATCTTTAATTCTTTAAGTTTATCGAAATTTATTTCATACTCGAATATCTCTTGAACTGTTAAAATATCTTGTGTTAGGACACCTGTTCTACTGGTCATAATGATGTCAGATATCTTTCCTATAATTTCCTGTACTTCTAATAGGTTTTTATTAAATTCAATTTCCATACGTAGGGAATTGATTTCGCTTTTGATTTTTTTATATTTATTTAATGTTTTTGAACTTTGTTTAAAAAATATCTTTTAATTGTAAAAATTGTTCATTGAATTGTTGGTTGATTTTTACCTGTTTGTTATTATTTTTCAATAATTCCTCGTTATTTTCTTCTAAAGCTTTTAAGCTTTGTTCTATACTTTCCCTATCGTCATCGTCCATAGTTCCATATACGAATTTAATACCTTTTCCAATAATATTGATCAATCCTCTTTTGTGTATTATATGGTGGGGAATTATAGTTTGAAGTTTTATTTCTAGAGTGTCTAATTTCTGTTTTTGCTGATCATTTTTATCAGGTAAGGTCTGATATTGATCTTTTAATTGATTAATTAGTATTTGGCATTCTGATAGATTAATTAAGTGTAGGATTATACTCTAGTCATTAATCAGTTTTACTTGACTTTCTTGTAATAGAAAGAATTCTCTGTCTATTTTGGTTATCTCAAGATTAGATCTTGTAGCGGAATCTAGCGGTGAAAATTATTATTATTATAATTTGATTAGTTCAGAAAATAAGACATAGATGGAAGAGATGCGGTAGGAAGAGAAACTAACTTCACTACACTTTTAATCTTTCTATTGTGCATACTTATTATTCTTGGTCAACCTTTCATGATGCGCAGATGTGTTCGTTTTAAAAGTAACTAATATAATTCAATTCATAAGAGAAATATTGTTAAGTTTAAACATATTTGAGTTAAGTGGAATAAAGATAAAAGTTTGTTTTTAATGAAAATTGAAATCGTTGCTTTTTAATCATTCACCGAAAATAAGAAGACAACGATATTGGTGACCCCGACGCTCGACGTTCACCGCCGCTGCATCGCATATCGAAATACGAGCGAAACGAAGCATCACGGTGTCCCGAAACTGAATATTTTTGGTGGCACACAAAACAATTTCAAAGCCCCAAAAATCAGCAACAAAAGACATCAAGAAAAATACGAAATACATCGCTAAAAACGCATCAGCCGCCACATTAAACACGGCACTACCCACGCGGGTCCATACACTCAAAGAATCGTGTCTGAGCGTGTCCATCAGCAGCATAGCAACTCGAAGTGCGGCAGCAACAACCATTGCCTTTGCCTATCACGAACATCTGTAGCATCAATTCACCACACAAATCATTTGGCCAGTTTTCAGAGAACCACCCACATAACCATAATAACATAAATTCTCATCTTTAAAATCTAGGATGGTTATTGAAAAGAGAATTGTTACTGTTATTGTCCTCATTATGGGGTTTGGTGAATTTCTTTCTCTTTCGAAACTGATCCTTGTGCAAAGTTTGCTTTCTAAGATGTGGCTTGATTACTATTTTCTTTTCTTTTACTTTTATTACCTTTACTTTCTTGTGTTTCGTTTTCAGCTTATTAAAATTTTCTGGGTTATTTATTTTGGTAAAATTTGGATCTATTTCTGTGTCTATTCTGTTTTTATTTAGTTTTTCTAAAATTTTTATTTTTGTTTTTTCAATTCTACTGAATACTATTTTGTTATCTATTTTGCCTAGGTGTATATCGATTGGTTTTTCCTTGGTTGTTAAATGAATAGTTTTGTTATAAATATTTATAGTTTTTACGACTAAGTCGAAGATATTTTCAGTTTTTTCCAGCAATCTTATATTTTCATTGAGAGTACTATGGAGTCTTTCGACGTCTGAGTTACCAGTGTGCCTATAAGGAGTTGAGAAATGTGTTAGAATCTGTTTCTCTTGAAAATAATTCTTAATAGAATAGGTTTTGAAAGTGGGATCATTATCTAATGTTATTCTTTCCGGATGGGACATATAACTAAATGTTTTTTCTAACGCGTTTAGGATGTCTTTCTGATTTTTGCTTTTTAACTTCTCTGCAGAGGCAAATTTACTAAATTTATCGATACAGGTGAGATATTTATTATTATTGGATAAAATCCAGATGTCAATATGATAGTGAATGTGAGGACCGTTTGGGGTCTCAGTTTTTTCGTATGGTAATTTGATGGGGTTGCGTTCTATTTTTAAGTTGCATAGATCGCAGTTGTTTGTTATCTCGGTTATGACTGTTTTCTAATTTGGATAATAATACTTTCTTTTGAGTTCAAGGTAAAGTTTCTCTATACCTATATGATTAAACTCGTTGTGTACTTTGTAAATGATTTCTTTCATGTCTGGGAGATCATATGTCTTCTAGGAATGTTTCAGTTCTAACTAGATTTTGATTGTTATTATTATTTTTCCAATAATTTTGAAAGTCGAGGAATGATCTGTCGTCTTTCATAAAAATGGCATTTTTGTGATTGATATCTGATTCCGAAATTATTTTGTCGAAGTCTCTTTTGTTTAAAACATTTTTCCTTATAATTTGTATCCTTCGTTTATTGAAAGGAAATGTGATGGTTTCATCATCTTGTTCTCCTTTTTCTACGATTATTTGTCTGATAAAAACATTTAATGGTTTTTCTGTAATTGGGATTAAATTGGAGCTATCAGACTCGTTTGAGTGTTGAGTTGAAGCTAACTCTATAGCGTTTACTTCATTAAGCTTGATTCTGGAAAGGGCGTCTGCCACTTTGTTCTCTTTTCCGGCGAGATACTCAATTTGAAAATCGCACTCTTCGAGTTTGATTTTCCAACGTTGGAGCTTGGAATTAGGCTCTCGTAAATTCTGTAACCAGGCTAAAGGCCTATGGTCAGTGAGGATTTTAAATTTCCTACCGTAAAGGTAATGACGGAATTGTTTGGTTGCCCAGACAATTGCGAGAAGTTCTTTTTCAATGGTACTATAGTTTTGTTCATGTTTATTTAGGGTTCTTGATGCAAAGCAGAGAGGTCCATGTGATTGGCTTAGGACCGCGCCGATCGCGTAGTTCGATGCGTCCGTTGTCAGGGTAAATTCTTTATTGAAGTCTGGGTGTCGATTCAATAGGTTATCAGTCATTACCAACTTCAGTTTTTCGAAGGCTTCTTTATATTCTAAGTCTTCGGTGTTTATTTTTGAATCCTTTTTTAAGCACAGAGTCATGGGTTTAATGATCTTTGCATAGTCCTGGATGAATTTTCTATAGTATCCAGTCAGTCCAAGGAATGATTGAATTTCTTTGACTGTTTTTGGAATTGGAAAATTCTTTATTGCTTGAATTTTGTTCGGATTAGGTTTGATTCCGTCTTGCGTCACAACGTGACCTAAAAATTCAGATTCTTTTTTGAGGAAGTCACTTTTGTTAAGTGAAACTTTCAAATTTACTATTTGTAATTGTTTGAATATCATTTTTAGCGAGTTAATATGTTCCTCGAGTGATGTAGAGAAAATAATTATATCGTCTAAATAGACGTAAGATATTTTCCCAACGAAGTCTTTTAGGACTTCGTTCATCATTTTCTGGAACGTTGCCGGAGAATTTTTTAAGCCGAAAGGCATTCGTTGCCATGCATAATGTCCGGACAGCGTGCTAAACGCTGTTTTTTCTTGATCTTCTGGTTCCACTTCTATCTGATGGAACCCTTTCGTAAGATCTAGTGTTGTGAAATAGTTTGCCTTTCCAAGTTTATCCAGGATATCATCTATTAGAGGTATTGGGAACTTATCCTCTTTTGTGGCGTTATTGAGCTTTCGATAGTCAATGACTATTCGCCACTCTTTATTGCCTTCTTTATCCTGTTTCTTCGGTACAACCCATATAGGAGCGCTATATGGTGAAGTACTTGTTTTTATTATTTTTTGATCCACCAGTTCTTTTATTTGCTTGTCTACTTCTTGCTTGTGAGCTTCGGGGTAACGATATATTCGGGTAAATATCGGTTCCTCGTTTGTGGTGGAGATCTTATGCTTAACATGACTCAAGAAACTGAGATCGTCTCCTTTGTGGTAAAACACATTTTTGTTTTCTTTTAGAAGTTTCATTAAACTTTTACGTTCTTCATCATTTAGATGATCGATTCTCTGTTGCTCCAAATTTTCGAACAGCGTTGAATCTGGGATCATTTTTTCTAAGTGACTAATTTCGTTTTGGTATTCCAATTCTTCTTCTTTGGAAAAGAAGAGTGGAATCTCTTGGTTGTTTAACTTCAAAATTTTACTTTTGAAATTTATTTCTGCATTATTTGGAAATAGTATGTTATTTCCTATTAGACCGTCAAAGTGATCATTGAAATTATGTATTTGGAAGATGCAGTCTTCCTTTGTGTGGAAAATAAATTTTTCCTTTGGAATTATTAATTCTTTGTCAATAAAGATAGGAGTTCCTACTGTTTTTATTTCTAATGGGGAACTTCTGGTTTTTATAAACTGAGTTGGTGCTTTCTCTTTGTTAATTAGACTATTAGTTGCACCTGTGTCTATTAATAGTCTAAGTATTTGGTTGTTTTTTTCTAACTTAACAAAGGGGAGCTTGTTGTCTCCTCTGATAGATAGGTTTCCGAGGCTGTTACGGAAAAATCCTGATTATTTTTATATTTTTCATTATAATTTACGGCTACTTTCTTGAGTTGACTAGACGTTGGATCTATATCCATGGGTTTGTATTGCCTAGATGGGGGTTTATAATTTGGGATATAGTTATTTCCTTTGTAATTTGTATTTGGATTGTGATGAAATGGGGGTTTAATGAGTATTGGATTTTTGGGAATAAAATTATTTTGATGTTGTGTAAAGTTATTACTTTGGTTGTTTTGGTTATTATGAAGTGGTTTTGGAATAGAATGAATTTTGGGCATTTCCAGGAGTTTTTTTGTGTATGTCTTCTGACTTATCGTTTAAAAAGCCAGCTTGTGTCAGCTCGTGAAGGGCTGCTTGCAGATTTGGCGGTTTTAGCGCAAACAAAACTGTCCTCATGTGAACGGGTAAGCGTTCTTTGAATATATTTAAGGCAGTTTGCGTATTGTGGGGAATTTCGTTGCTCTTCCCTTCTTGCACTGTCTTCTGGTTGAGCTCACAGAGATTTGTCTGTATGTCAAGGTAAAAGGTTATAACGTTGCCTTTGTAAGGTGTTTGACGTAGTTCGTCATAAAGCTGAAATGAAGACTTGAAGCCTCCAAAATTTTCTATTAAAAGGTCTTTAATTTCATTCCACGTTTGCATATGAGAGTGAATCTCAATGCAACGCTTCGCTTTTCCTATTAATTTGGATTTTAAAATGTTTATGCACATTGTTTGGGATTGATCATCACATCATATTTATTCAGAGTAGGTGTGATTCCGTCTACATTTGTATTAAACGTGTAGAGGTCTTCCCTTCGTCCGTCGAAAGCATTATTCTCAATATATTTTAGGGGGTCAAGGGTCAGTGTAAGAGACATTTTGGTATTTTTATCTAGTTTTGATTGGTCAGATATAAAAGTTTCTAAATTTGGTAAATTATTTAGTTCAATATTGGACAAATTCAGTTCTATAAAATAAATTGGGTGGCGCAACAGCTCGAGGAGAACCAGGGCCTAGTGACTTACAACTCACAACCATACCTGTGTGCGTGTTTGTTGGGCAGGAATGGAGGGGACCTACAGTTTTTTGCCGAGTCCGAACGGCTAAATGAGAAGCACTTTTTCATGACAAGTATACTCTTGGAGGATTTGTCAGTTCCTCGCAAGAGGCAGTACCTCGAATAAAACATTTCTGTTTTTAGGTGGCACGGCTGGGAATCGAACCCACACCTTCGGCATGACAGTCCTACGCACTAACCATCAAGCCACGAGGTACTACAAAATTCAGTTCTATAATACTACTTAAATTATTCTTAGAGTTATTCTTACTATCGTTTTTAGTTATTTTGTGGTTTTGATTGTCTTCGTCTGATGATTCGTCCGTGTGTCCAGAATAGGGTTTTGGTTTTTTTATTTCTTCTTTTTTATTCTTCTTGAATGTTCTTTTGATGAAACTCATTTAATTTGTGATAACTTGGTGTTTTGATTTTATTGTTTTCAACTAGTTTCTTCTATAGATTTTGTGACATTACCATTTAGAATTGGGGTGAGTCACTTAACTAATTGATTTTAGAATTTTAAAAGTGTTCTAATAACTTAGCGTCGTTTTTATTATTAACTTTGAATATACCGTGTTTAGTTGTTACTTCGCGTATTCTTTTGTGTAGAATTTTTGTACGAATATAATTTCACTATTTCGAGACGGTAAAAACGAACGATTGAATTACAAAAATATAAAATCCGGTTCTAATATTCCCTTTCGTGGGTTGACCGTAATTTTTTAAAACTTTTGGTAGGTTTTTATTTGCGGATACCATAAATATATAATGGCATCCTACCGACTGCGCAAGAAATAAATGTACTTTATTTATTTTACTTTTTAAAAAGGAATTAAAGAGCGGAGCTCTTGATTCCTGAGTCTTTATTGATTGAGTATTGCTTAAGAACTAACTTGTGCTATCGCAGCTAGTGTTTTTCATAATTTATTTTTGTGTGTGTCTGACTTTGTCCGACTTTGTCAGCGTTTTTCTTTGTTCTTTATATCTTAATGACAATAGCAGGAAATTGTCATTTCTTTTGTTTGAAATAAAAATGCTGAGGTTAGAAAATACTTGTATTATTTTCAGTGGCATATAACCTACATATATACATAATATCGATACCTTCCCGTAAGAATGTACTAAGCGACATTTGAAAAAATTTAAATTAAATTTTAAAAATACCTCTTATTCAGTTACTTATTTGGGTGTTTTGCTGTAATAAACAGATTTTTAAAGGCATTTTGAGTTGAAAATCCCATTCCAATTTTTTTTATTTTTATAAATACATAAATAAATAACTGGACCAGAGGTTTTTTTCGATGCCTTTAAAATTTTTGAAATGTCGCTTAATACATTCTTACGGGAAGGTATCGATATATACTATTCTACATAAAAATAAAATTGGAGTGTCTGTCGTTAATATTGAAATAATTTCAAGTTTTTGAGCTTATAGGTGGTTGTTAATTGCTAAGAAACATAACTGCATCATTTAAAAAAATTTTGTCTGTCTGTCTGTTTGTCCGCGGTACCTAACCTTCAAAACGGCAGAACAGGTTTTGACGGGACTTTTCATACATGTAGTGGAGAACTCAGGTAGTAATCTAGGCTACTTTTAATTGCAAAAATGTTAACGGTTTCCTTGAAATATTAGAAAAACAATGAAATTAAGGGAAAATTGTGTCGAAACAAAAATATACGAAATGATTATAAACAAGTAGAAATAATCGATTTTAAAAGTGTCAGACAGTTAAATTAGAACAATAATAATTATATAGTCTTAGAGGTGGTGAAAGCTTTGCTCAAAACTTTGTTTACGTAGTATTTGGATCTGTGCAAACTACATGCCACCAACAAGGCATCGATGCCACGGCTCTTTGACCACCACAATGTATTTTTAAGAATTGCTTGATCAATTTGGATGATTCTTTTCAGGAAATCTTTGGTATTGGGAGTGTTTTTTGTCAAGTTTGGGTAAATTCGGTCTTGCGTTTTGCCAATAAGGTGCAGAAGCACACTCTGGGTACCTGTTTTATGTAAAAAAAATCAATTGAGTTTGAAAAGGAATCATGAAATTTGGTTCTGACAAAATACCAAAAAAATACAGTCGAGTCTCGATTATCCGGAATTCGATTAATCTAGGACATATAATTAAAATTTTGTTTTGTTTTTTGTTCTCGAAATTTTTGTCTACCCGGACGGAGCCAGGTCGGGCCAGCTAGTTTAAAATAAATAAACTTTTGTGTTTGTTACATACTTCTATCATGAGCAACAGTGATGATTTTGCCGCCCTAAATGATTGAGTACAATGAAAAATTGTACGTTCTTATTAAAATTCTAAAGAATTTTTAATTAAAAAAAATGTTTATTTCCAACTTTTGTTAACAACGAAGATGATTATGCGCCCCTATTGATTTCAATATTTATAATAAAAAATAATTGAATTATTAATAAAACAAAAATTATTTATTTCTTAATTTGTCTCCCCAAAGGTGGCGAATGATCTTGAGGCCTTGGGACAGTATATTCACTCAAAGCGGATCTCACACCTTCAACGTAGTAGAGCTGACCATGATAGATTTTTTCGTTCCTAATTTACTCCCAACCTCCACTTCTCTTTCCAAAAAACTCCCTTTTTATTTCTACTATCAAAATGTAAGAGGCCTTCGTTCCAAAACTCAGTCAGTTTTGCAACAAACTCATGCCTTACCCTTCGAAGTATATGCACTGACTGAAACGAATCTTATCCCCAGCATCAAAAATTAAGAATTGTTCCCTTCTTCATTTAACGTTTATCGCGATGATGATATAAGCCGACCAACCAATGATTGCCCTAGCCGTGGTGTCCTTCTTGCTGTAAAAAATTCTATAGACTCTTCACTTATTGCCATATCCTGTTCCCCTATTCTTGACTATGTGTCAATTAAGATCTCACTACCCCGAAAGTAACTTTTCGTTGTCTGTTGTTACATCTTACCTTCACAACCTATCGAATCCTATGAACTTGCAATTAAAACGATTGATCATATCACTGATTTATGTGACCCCCATGATTAGGTCCTTCTTTTTGGTGACTTCAACCTTCCTAATTTAAAATGGACTCCATTAGACGATCTTTCATTTTATTTTGCTTCCAATCCCACATTTGCCAAAGAATGTCTCTTCTTAGATAGCCTTGCTGATTCAAGCCTCTGCCAAATTAGTGGCATCTCAAATTTTATGGGTAGGCAACTTGACCTTATTTTCACAACAGATCCCATCAACTCTCTATCAACCATCGACAACTTCCATCCTCCCCTTCTTCTCTCGTTCTTTCACGATTCTCCATTACAGTCCACCCCCACAAAGCAAACTTTCGTCTAATCAATGAATACCTTTGCAAAGTCTCATTCAATTTATTTATTTATTTATTTCATCAATGGATATACATCTGCTGATTACATTCAATATTCTTACACCTAGTATAATTTATTATAAAACAAAATGCATTACGTCCAATAAATTAATATTTTAAAATTTACAAACTTTTTAATACTTGAAAAACTATTCGTTTAAACTGATTTCTATTCATAACAATGTCCACTTCATTGCAAACAGTATTGAATAATGATAATGAACGTGAGATGGGCTCATTAAGTCCATAATTAGTTCTATGAGTAGAAAAATAAAAGAGTTCACATCTGTTCCGTAGTATTCTTTCTGGGACATACAATTTTATAAGATTAAGTAATACTTAACAGGGCACACCTCGAATAATAGTTCGGCATATCACCTGACCAATTCAAATTGCGACGAGCGAAACGCGTAAATCTTTTTTGAATTTGCTCAATTCTTACTATTCCATTTGCGTAGAATGGGCACCAAATTATGGAACAATATTCAAGATATGGAAGCACCAGTGATGTAAACAATGTTTTAAGTGTGTAAAAATCACCAAAATCAGATGAATTTCGTATAAGTAATCCAAGCAATGAATTACCTTTTGAAACTATAAAATCAATATGAGCACGAAAATTCAATCACAACAAAAACATAAATGTTAAAAAAAGAGCCAAGTTCTTATATGTACAAGAAACCTGTGCGTAAAAAGTCTGCCAAAAAAAGTAATGAGATCTAAAATACATGCCAAGTATTAAGTTCATGAAGTTTAATATCAAATATCTTAAGTAGAGTAACATCGAAAACACTCCAAACTATGACAGAAATTTGGTATTTAATGATTACTGATTAAAATTTGGTGGGTTCACGGGTCAAGTTTTTATACAGTTAAGTTTGTGATTAAGTACATATGTAATTAAGGGAAAACTTGCCAAGTAAACCCACCAAATTTTAATCAGTAATCATTAAATACCAAATTTCTGTCATAGTTTGGAGTGTTTTCGATGTTACTCTACTTAAGATATTTGATATTAAACTTCATGAACTTAATACTTGGCATGTATTTTAGATCTCATTACTTTTTTTGGCAGACTTTTTACGCACAGGTTTCTTGTACATATAAGAACTTGGCTCTTTTTTTAACATTTATGTTTTTGTTGTGATTTCACTCCTTTTTGCAAAGATTTTATTTTGACAGGTGAAAATCAAGCCCTACCGCTCTACAAAGTTTCATAATTCTACAACAATCAGAAAGGTTTCATATAGTTTACAAGAACTTTTGAGAAAGTGGGTGGATGCCACGCCCCCTGAACTGAAAGTTCCAATTTTTCGATTTTTTTCTTTCAAAATATTTGAAGCTTAACGACCTACCAATTTTTATCGTTCTACAACAATCGAAAGTGCTCCATATTATTTATAAGAATTTTTAAGAATGTGTGTGCCACGCCCCCTGAATGGAAAATTTAAATTTTTCAATTTTTCTCTTTCGAAGTACTTCAAGCCCTACCAATCTACCAATTTTTATCGTTCTACAACTGTCGGAAGTGCTCCATATAATTTATATGAATTTTAATGAATGTGGGTGGATGCCACGCCCCCTGAATGGAAAATTCCAATTTTTCAATTTTTCTCTTTCTAAGTACTTCAAGCCCTACCGATCTACCAATTTTCATCGTTCCACAACAATCAGAAGTGCTCCATATAATTCATAAGAATTTTTAAGAAAGTGGGTGGATTCCACGCCCCCTGAATGGAAAATTCCAACTATTCAATTTTTTTCTTTTTAAGTACTTCCAGCCCTACCGACCTACCAATTTTCATCGTTCTACAACAATCGGAAGTGCTCCATATAATTTATATGAATTTTAATGAATGTGGGTGGATGCCACGCCCCCTGAATGGAAAATTCCAATTTTTCAATTTTTCTCTTTCTTAGTACTTCAAGCCCTACCGATTTACCAATTTTCATAGTTCTACAACAATCAGAAGTGCTCCATATAATTTATATGAATTTTGATGAATGTGGGTGGATGCCACGCCCCCTGAATAGAAAATTGCAGATTTTCGATTTTTTCCTTTGTATGCACCACAAGGCCTACCGTTGTGCGAAATTTCAAGTTTCTACGATGTCGGGAAGTGCTCCATAATTTTGATGATCTGTCAGTGAGTCAGTGAGTCAGTGAATCAGTGAGTCAGTGAGTCAGTGAGTCAGTCAGTTACGGTTTTTGCGATTTTTGAAGTCCTATATCTCGGGAATTACTAATGCTAAAGAGTTGAAATTTGGTGAGCCATCTGTGCTTGCTCAGCTCAGCAAGTACTGCGAATTTGAAGTTTCTGACTTTATTGGTACTGAAGTTAGAGGGGGGTTGAAAATCGCTTGAGTTTGTTCCTGTAAAAAGGGTGTAGTGCCGCGAACTTGGCTGGGCACTACCGTGCCCTTTGATTTAGAGTCAACTAGCACTCCGAGGTCTTTCACCAACTCAACTCTGGTAAGAGCATCTTTATCAAATTTATAAATAAAATTAATGACGTTTAGAGATCTAGTTGCACTAAAAATTTTGCATTTGGAGGAGTTTAAATTCAAGTGATTGTATTTGCACCATCCAAGAAACATATCTATATCCGTTTGCAGACGGTGGCAGTCCAAAATGGAGTTGATGGCATAGAAAATTTTAACATCGTCGGCAAACATTAGACAAGTGCATAACGAAACACAGAAGGTAAATCATTTATAAATAGTAGGAAGAGCAATGGGCCCAGATGACTTCCTTGAGGAAGGCCAGAATCCACATAAATAGAACTTGAGTAATGCCCACTTATCTCCACAATTTGCTTTCTGTTAGAAAGATACGATTCTAACCAACGCAGAAAAGAACTATTACAACCCATCTTCATAAGCTTTTGTATGAGCAAACCATGAATGCTTTAATAAAGTCTGTATATAGAGCACATCTACTCGATTACCTTTTTCTATTTGGTTTAAGCAATAATTTGTAAAATGACAAAGGTTTGTGACTGTTGATCGACCTTTTACAAACCCATGTTGATATGGTGACAATGTCTCTTTTACAGAGAAGTATAACTTCTCAGTTATAATTTTTTTCAAAAAGCTTTGGAATAGCTGATAGCTTGGAAATCGGTCTATAATTTTTAATTAATTGCTTAGAACCACTTTTATAAATAGGATTAATATACGAAACTTTCCATTCTTCTACAAACTCACCCGATGAAAGAGATTTGTTAAACAGAAGTGTAAGAGCAAGACAAATTGAGGAAGAACATCTTGATAAAAGGAGAGGGGGTATTTTGTCATAGCCTGCTTTTTTGGAAACATCAATGTTGGATAAAGCAAACAAAACTTCTTCTTCAGATAAGTGTGGAGTCATAAAATTTATCAATGGGTAAACATTTGGGTACCTATGTACGTTAACGTCTTGAATAAAATCGATATTGTAGGAAGACTTGAAAAATTTTGAAAAAAGTTGGCAAGATGATTGGAATTCATTAGATTGATCGTTTTCATATTCCATCGATTGAGGAAAAGCAGAGGTACTTTTACGCTTCGAGTTTATAAAAATCCAGAAAGATTTACTATTTTTCTTTATGTTAGATTCAGTGGTGTATATGTAGGTATTGCTTGTATAAAAAACGATTGAGGAAGTCAAATTCTCTTCTGAATTGAAGGAAACGATTTCGATCTTCGGCAAACCCTGTTAACTTAAATCGCTTGAAAGCCTTGTTCTTAACGTTTTCTAAATTTTTTAATCTTTTATTATGCCATGGTAGCTTTCTTTCTCAAGGTAGGAACCAAAAGTTCTATGCCCTCAAAAAGAATACTTTTAAAACTTTTGTACATTTCAGAAAGACATTTGTTTTGAAATATACTGACCCAATCGAAGGTCCCATAAAAATTATTTAAGGCAATGAAATCTGCATAAACAAAATTAAATTTACTTTCCTCAATAGGCAAATCATACGAATATAAATAATAATTTAAATTTACTTTAAGTGCTCTATGGTGAAAAGAATTATTTACTAATAGAAAGTCTACAATTTCTACATTATATGTTAAGTCATTATTTATAAAAACAAGATCGAGAATCCTTCCTAAACTGTTTTTAATATAATTTATTTGAAATAGATCAAGAGAAGATAGTGAATCGACAACCAAACTTTCAATTTCTTTATTTGAGTTAAATGGAACTAAAACTTGTTCATCTTCCATAAAGCACCAGTCAATTTCACCAAGGTTAAAATCGCCCAGTACACAAGGATACTGATTAGTCTTCAATCCACTAACTATATTATTAATATTTGATAAATATGCATTGAATATATTTCTAAACTACTTCTTGGTCTAACATAACTTGCAATAAAGTAGAAATCTCTGGAACTAAAACTATTCGGGCTAATGCAAACACAAAGCTGTTCGACGTCATCCAAATCGTTGATCAAATTGCATTGTTTACTACTGAAGTCTGATCTCACTGCTATCAACACACCGCCTCCGCGCTGCATATCAGTTGTTGGTGGCCTATCCCTACGGTAAACGTGAAAGGAACCATCGAAGAGCTCGGGTGAGAGAAATTTTGAGTTTAACCATGTCTCAACAATGACAATGACTTCGTACTCATGAAGTGAAGATGAAATGAATAGCTGGTTTGTTTTTGTGCGTAGACCACAAGCATTTTGGAAGTAAACACGCAGTTGTGATTGTGACGTAGACAATTGATTGTTTTTGTTTATGGTTAAATCTGCTGGTGATGATCTTCTCGAGGAATGATTTTGTTTTTTGGCACATATATAAATTTTTTGAACTGTACTCCTTGTGGCCAAAAAGAAGGACTGAGTGTGGCATCGAAATAGTTTTCGGGAATACCAAGCTTAAAGTTTAAGAAACGAAGAGTAGATACATCAGTGCCACTTTAAACCAATTTAGAGCACTTAAGTGTAGTTTCGGAAAGGTTTAATTTTTTAGCAGCGTAGGAAATTATGTTTTCTTCGGTTAAATCCTTTTGCAAACGGGAGATATGTAAGAAACGAAGGCGGGGAACTGTAGGTAAAGTGTCTGTCGCCGATGTGTCGGTTCCAAATGATTTGTAAGATCGCCGACGATGACGTTTCTTTAGTTGATCATGCCTCCCGTCAACACTTCGATCCTCTACAATCGACTCCAGAGCTTTAGCTGATGACGATAGTTCATTTTGTGATGGAACAAAGCCGTGTGAATCCACCGAATTTTGTGAGTTTTGTGAAGGTAAATCTTCGGGGAGAGGCAAAGCAATATCCCCAGCAAGTGGGTCGCACTCCATCAATTCTAGCGCTTCAGCCGATGTTGGTGCTCTTTGTTGTGCAAATGAGTCATGTGACTCCATTAAATTATGACAAATTAACCGTAAATGATGCCTTAACTCTGTTCTACAGATAATTATTTTTCTCTATTTCTCTTTATGTTCCTTTTTCTCTCCACAAAACCTCGTCTACTTCTCCACCTTGGTATAATCGCAAC
Organism: Dasysyrphus tricinctus; assembly: GCA_963921185.1. Classification (NCBI taxonomy): domain Eukaryota; kingdom Metazoa; phylum Arthropoda; class Insecta; order Diptera; family Syrphidae; genus Dasysyrphus; species Dasysyrphus tricinctus. The sequence goes on along the minus strand of OY992532.1, from coordinate 162,805,952 downwards.
CTTCGCTCTCTGCGGAATAAAAGGAATAAATTGTGGGAAAGTTACCATCGCTCTCGTTCTCCTACTGACTATTCTAACTATCTTGGTTCTTATCTCCATTTTACCGAGCTATACAATTCCCTTTACGAGCGTTATCTAACGGAAATGCAATCCAACCTTATTAAAGATCCTAAGTAATTCTTTCAGTTTGTTAACTACAAAAGAAAATCCAATGGCTACCCAACCACTTTCTCTTTCAATAACGTAACTTCGAGTGATCCTAGCACTATTGCCAACCTTTTTGCCACATTCTTCAAACAATCTTTTGCTGATGACTCCTTTGTTCCTGATCCTGCCAATTTCAATTATCTACAAAGTTTTTCACTTGGACTGCTTTTCCCTCGAACTGTCAATCCCTTTCTCATCGAATATAAATTGAATCAATAAAATGATGAATTTAATCTGGGTCCAGATGGTCTCCCTGCCATACTTCTAAAAAAATGCTCTTCCACCCTCTCTCTCCCTCTCTCAAAATTTATTAGCCTTTCCCTAAATCAAGGACAGTTTCCTCAGATATGGAAATCATCTTTCATAACTCCTGTACACAAAAAGGGTCCGAAGAGCGATGTTAACAACTATCGTCCCATTGCTAAGCTTTCACACATACCCAAACTCTTCGAAAGTATTTTGTATGAAACCTTAAGTTTCCACTGCAAATCTCTCATCTCCTCCTCACAACATGGCTTTCTCAATTGCCGGTCTACAACCACTAACCTTGTTGAATTTGTGTCCTACACCCTCTCAGCCTTAGAGAAAGACTACGAAGTTGATGCTATCTCAAGAGATTTTAGCAAAGCCTTCGACAAAGTTTCCCATAAGCTTATTCTTTTCAAACTATCCACTCTAGGGTTTGAACCATCTTTGTAGAAATGGATTTGTTCTTACCTTGAAAACCGTTATTACAGCGTTCGATTCAGATCTGCCACCTCTTGCCCTTTCTTAGCTACATAGCTACCTCCGGTGTCCCCCAAAGCAGCCACCTAGGCCCACTTTTGTTTATGCTCACTATTAACGATATTGAAAGGGTCAACAAACATTCTTCTATCTCTCTGTACGCCGGTGATACCAAGTTCTTCAAGACCATTTCCTCAACACATGACTCTTCCCTTATTCAACAGGATCTTGACTGTTTTTCAGTTTGGTGTCTAAAAAATAGCTTGGAGCTAAACGTCACCAAATGCCAATCAATCACTTTTTCACGCAAACGTATCAAATCTCCTCCCCGTCCTTACTTGCTCCATAATCAACCCATACCCATAGTTAATAATATTCGCGACCTTGGCATTTTATGTGACCCAGAGCTTAATTTTCTCACTCACATAGAAGATATCATTCTCAAAGCAAACTCAGCGCTCGGCTTCGTCAAAAGATGGTCCAAAGAATTCTCCAACCCCTATGTTACCTGGTCTTTATATATATCATTTGTTCGTCCTCTCCTAGAATACACCTCTCAAATTTGGTCCCCTTACCAACTTTAAACATTTAACATTTGTTTATTTAATCAATCAGATACAATATTATCTTAAAGACTATTCAAAAAAAAAATATAGGTAATAAATAATATGTACATAAAATATAATATCAGTCAAAAATTAGTTGAGAAATATAACATTAATTTGCATTTTAAAGAGAATCTACTATGGTGAAAATTAAAATCGATAACATTTGAAATATGATTAATTTCCCTGACACAGCGAGTTACTGGTTCATTTAGGACATAGTTCACCCTGTGTTCATCTTCGAGAAAAAGAAAACGCTCCCTTATGTGGCGAGAAGGTGCATACAAATTTATTAAGGACAAAAGATATGGACAGTTAATATGATGAAACAAAATGTCGCTTATAAACATGACTGAAAAGATTTTACGACGATTTTCGAGCGATTGAATGCCAATAAGTTGACATCTAGTGGAATAAGAGGGCATTTCGATGTTCCAGCCAAGTTTCCATACTACAAACCTACTGAACTTTTTTTTTTAATATTTTCAATTATATTGGAATGAATGCTGTAATAAGGATTCCATATTACGCAACATAGGCACTATACAACGATTTAAGTGTATATGGATCACTGAAGTCTCTGGAATTCCGTTTAATGAAACCAAACATAGAATTAGCTTTAGCAGCAATGTATTCAATATGTTTAATAAAATTTAATTAAGCATCAAAAACAACACCTAAGTCTTTCTTTTCAAGAACATTATTGCCAATTTTGTATTTAGAGTAAATTGGCGAGAAATTACGACAGAAAGAAAAACATTGACATTTGGAGACGTTTAAAGACAAGTCATTAATCTTACACCATTCCCATTCCGTTAGTCTTTCAAGGTCTTCTTGCAAAAGATTGCAGTGTTTACATTTTAAATGCATCTTAGGAATTTAAGATCAAACAAGATGCAAACAGAAGACGAAGAGAATTCAAAAAAATATCAGGCAAGTCATTGATAAATATGAGGAAAAGAAGAGGACCAAGGTGACTTCCTTGTGGAACACCTGAAGACACAAGAACTGGAATTGAAAGACAATTATTGATAGATAATTGACAATTGAATACGTCTACTAGGTAGGAGACAAGCCACTTTTAAAACTGGAGTGAAAACCTAATTTTTCTAACTTGCTTATCAAAATTCCATGGTTAACTCTATCAAATGCTTTGGCGAAATCGGTGTATATCACATCAATTTGAAATCCTTCTTCAAGTTTGTTTAGAATAAAATTTGAAAATATAGCGAGGTTGGTTGATGTAGATCTTCCAGCTACAAAACCATGTTGAAAGGGTGAAATGACTTCCTTGAGCATAGATGCCAATTTGTCATACACAATTTTTACTTGCGATTATAGGTACTATAAGGCAATTTTGGATTCGTGCAAAAAAAAAAAATTTGAGATAACAATCAAACATGATATTACGATGATAGAGAACACCAAAAAAGTGGGTGGCAAAATTCTGTCTGTCTGTCTGTCTGTTCGTCTACAGCCTAAACGGCTCGATCGATTTTCTTCAAACTTGGTACTTAGTGGTTTTTGGTGATTTTGCAGACATGTTTTTTTTCATTTTTTTTTTAGAACCATAAATAACGGTACCTGTCATACATTTTTTTTTTTGGCAAATTTACATAATCGTATTTTTCTCAAAAACGGCTCGACAACTTTTCTTAAAAAAAATTCAATAAATTTATTTTAGTAAAGGCTTTCTTTGGGTGGAAAACCATTTTTCAAAAATGGTTATCAATGGTACCTCCCAAGGAACCATTTTTTTAATTTTTGATTTTCTTCAAAATGATATGACCGATTTCAATTATTTTTTTTATACAGAAGCTTCCAAGAAATGTTAATAGTTTTGTGTACGAACATTTTTGAAAAAATATTTTTTGGATTTTAAAAAAATATTTCAAAAATTTTTTTTGGAAAATCAAATATTTCGAAAACGGCATCATAGATTTTTCTAAAACTCGATATTTTAGACTTTTTTAGTACTCTCTAAAATATTTTTAGAAAAAATTTTACATTTATGAAAAAATAACGGTACCTTCCATACAAAAGTGAAAAAACCGCATAGGAAAATATTTGTTTGCTTGAAAACGACTCCTACGATTTTGATTAAACTTTTTTCATATACTAAAATTAGTACGATCTACCATCAAAAATTATAAAATTTTACACATAGCAACTATTAGTAGTACCTGTCATAGAACGTATTTTTTTATTTTGAGTTTTCTCGTTATCAGCGTAATGAATGAATGAATGAATGAATTTTTGTATATACAAATTTCAGATAAGATTAAATAATATTGCATATAAAAATTTTCAAAAAAGAAGTTTTTGGATTTTTAAAAAAAGTTTCAAATTTTTTTTTTTTGAAAATTCGATATCTCAAAAACGGGTTGACAATTTTTTTTCAAATTTTGTTTTTATATACACATAAATATATAGTTTAAATCTGCATACCGAAATTTGTTCTTAAAAATGTTTTAAGAATTTTATATATAAAAAATTAATTTAAACAAAAACCGCTCCAACGATTTAAAAATTTTTTCCCATACAATCATATTCAATCAAGAATGAAGATGGCATTCTTTTTTTTCACATCAAACTGTCAAAAGAGTTGTTTTATCCAATTTAAAAGTCGTATTTCATGCTTCTCTACATTTTTCTTTCATAATTTTCATGTTTGTATATACAATTTTCTGAAACTCGCAGTGTCTTGAACATAAGAGCAAGTACGTGCGACCCAGTCGTGCATTTTATTTCAAATAATTTAGGTATTGTAGACAATTTACAAATTGGTCGATAATTGGATATTTCCTGCTTGGAACCCGATTTATGTATTGGAATAATGAATGACTCTTCCCACTCGGAGATAAATTCTCCTTTAGAAAGAGAACTGTTAAATATATATGACAGTGGCTCAGATAACACAGCAGGACATTTTTTAAGAAGAATTTGCGGAATTTCATCAGGCCCAGTCTGTTTGTCACAGTTTAAGTTTAAAAGTGTAGTTTCAACTTCAGAAGCACTAATAAATAGCCGCTTAACATTAATCGGAGCCTCAGAGTAAACAGAATTAACAGAATTACCTGATTGATGCTTATAGATGAAGTATAATTAGGAATTAATTACCTAGGAGGATCCCACCACCTGCGAAGATTTGAACTTTTTCACGTTCCTTTTCACAGAACAAACTATGGCACACACGAGCCACTCAATCGCATGTGCAAACTTTTTAACTTGAACGCCTCATCTGTTGATTTTAACATGAGTAAAATAGTATTAAAAACATTATTTCGAACCAGTGCTCCACTCTCGTTAATGTAATAATTGTTTTAACTTTGTATGTTTAGTTTAAATGTTTTTTTATATTATATCTAATTTTGTATTTTTTCTAATTTTGTAGTTATGCATGTGCTTGTGTTAGTTTACTTAATTTTACTAACCACTAACAAATGCACTCATGATGAGCCTCTGATTGTAGAATGCAGCTTGCTCTAAGCTCACTACAACAAAGAATCTGAAGTGTAAAAAAAAAAAAAAAAAAAAAAATTCTGCAAATGAATTGCAGATTGCAGGAATATCAGAATATGTTGAACCTAAGTATTGCATACTTCTTGGAATGCCATTGGATTTTTTTTTGTTTTTTTATGAACGTCCAGAGACTTTTACTATTTTTTTTTCAAGCCCGATTCTATTGAAATTATATAATTTTTATAGAGAAATTTGTCTAGAACATTGAATTCTCTTTCCAACCGAGTGCATCTTGATTAAACGATTTTTGAAGCAATTTATAAGCTCTGTTTTTTTTATTGCTTAAATTACAGGGTCTTTTGTTGAACCAAGGGGGTTTAGAATTATTTCTTATCAGCAATTTTGGCACATATGCATATTAATTGCCCTTTTTAATGAATCAATAAAAAAGTTGTAAGAAGATGACAAATTGGACTGTTGAAGATTCGAAAGCCAGGGAATACGCGCCAAATAACTCACTATGCCCTGGAAATTTGCTTTTTATAAATAAATTTGAAAGAATTACAATGTGATTTGAAATAGTCATAAAATTCAAAACAAGTAGATAATGCATTATGGTGAATAGAATTTTCAACAATAGGAGATACACACTTATCTACACATATTTTTAATTCTTTATCTGCAAAAACTAAATCGAGTGTGCGATCTTTGTATATGGACTTTATAGTAGGCGTGTTTTTTTATTATCGGGATCTGGATCTGGATCTGAATTAACTTTTAACACGTGTTACAAAAACAATTTCGAAAATTTCCCATTATTTTGTTATTGTTTTACGTGTAAAAGCTAATCTAGATCCAGATCCCGATGATAAAAAAAACACGCCTAGTAATATCATGAAGATAAATGTTGACACACCGTCTGATGTTGACACACCCATGAATGTTGCTTGCCACATGTTGAAACACCATGCTTGCATCTTTGTATATTTTTAGTTATCATTTTCATTTTTACTTTTTACTGCCTGAACAGAATGCAAGACGGAGCTGGAATAGATGTCAAAAATGCTGCAGCTAGAACTGCAAGTATTGAACAATTTTTAACTGCAGCATTTTTGACATCTATTCCTGCTGGTGCTTAGTCTGGTTATGCTCGTATTAATTGAAAAACTCTTTGCCGTCATATGGGAGCGAACCATGAACCTTGCGATTCAGAGGCCGATGCACTACACACCGCGCCACTGAACAAGCCACATGGTTAGCTCTATCCCAATGCAGGTTTCGTTGTTTATCAATTATTGCAACAGCGACTATCATTTTTATAAACACACACAAGCTTGTTATTGTTCAGTCGGTTTAAACCTACTTCTTCAGTAGTGAATTTTTGGAAATTTCCTACTGGGTTCTTTCTTTTTTCCCCATGCACCGATTCTTATGCCAACAATTCATTGGTCATACAAGGGGGGGATGAGTTGAAAGAGTTGACACTGGTCAAGAATTAATTTACAATTTAAGTTGGATCTTGTGTGTAAAATGGAAATTCACACACAAGTGCAGTGCATGCTGCGCATTATACATCAATTTATATTGAATAATTTTGAATGAAAAACAAGGATTTAGAGTATTCTTTTGTTTTTGTTTTGAAATAATGCCAATTACAAATACAAAAAAGTAATCATTTCTCTACTTTTAATCACTTTTAAGTACCTACGTTCTGTAACTCTCGCATCGATAAAATCAGTCGAGAAACGTTGAAAAATGGAACAAAACTAATGCATTTTGTTTCAGTTTTCATCGTTTCTCGACCAGTTTTTTCGATGCGAGAGTTACAGAACGTAGGCACAGGTTAATCGAGAAATTATCTCGACTTTTTTCTTACAGAAACAGTTTAACTCACATTTTACAGGCTCTCACAGAAATTTTATTCCAAAAAGTTTCAAGTCGAGAAAATCTAGTTACAGAACCAGGCGAATGTGAGAAAACAATTTTAATGCCAATTCACGTCATATTTATTTTGATTCACGTGTTCCATGCGAGAAATTTCTCGATGCGAGAGTTACAGAACGTAGGCACAGGTATCGCATTTAGACTTTTCTAGTCGTCAATGTAATAGTGTAGATAAGATTTGTGGAATGTTTGGAATAGAACAACACTTGGGGTTGCAGAAAAATATTTCCTACATGAAGGTTGGTAGACCTTGATCATATAAGGATGTTTTCATTTTATTTATGCTTTGTTTTCTCTAGTCACCACTAAGTGGCTTGGAATATTAAGATACGATTAGACGATCATCGTTAATATTCCATGCCATGACTCGTTGTATTTGTCAACACCAAGTGTAAACACTTCTGATGGCAGTTTTGAAATCAAATCACTTAACATTCTTCGCGTTCCAATGTTTATTCGCGATGCTCTCTAGTTATCCCAAAAATTTTGAGATAACTTGAGTTGTTGTTGGGTCAGCGGTCATCAGCTGTTTTTTAACAAGGGATTGCAACAACACAGAGCTATCCGGATAACTGAGAATAACTATCGGAACGTGCCCATTTACTTGCTTTACAGAAAAATAACTATCACTCCATTTCCAATCGAAATCATTAGTGGGTACTTTCTGGTGACCACTCTCACTAAGAGCCGTTTGCTCATACGATACTTAAGCATTTATGTTCTACTTAAAAAGCTTATGTTCTACTTTTTCCTCTGCGTAAACTGTCACATAAGCCCTTATGTTCTACTTAAATATTTAAGTTTCGTATCAGCAAATGGGCCTAAATGTACTGTAAATTATACAAATGTTGGTACGTGGATTATGATCGTTACCAACTTGTCAAGTAAGAGTCTGAAATTCTCTATCTTTCAAGAGAATGAAATTCAATTGAAGGAGAGTTAAGAAAAGATGTTATAGGGGATTAATAAAACAAAAAAAAAAATTTTAGTATAACTTAAAAACAAAGCTATAAACCGCATTTACACATAGTGGCTGGATTTATTTCTGCAAGATAATGGATTGTCATGATGACATATGTTTATACATTCACACACAAAAAATTCGTGGCGCTCTGATGACATGTCGTAAAACTGGCCAGGCCAGGATTAGCAAGTTCATTCTTCATTGTATTATGTATTATAACTATTTGAGGATTGGTGTAGTTGCATAGTTACACGACGTTTTTAATGGCAATGTTTAATGCCATTTCACCCTGTCATTTTTATGCCAACATTTAAACCATGCACACGAATATATCATTGATGGGCAGAATAAAATGGAAGAAATAATGGAACTTTGTCACTCATATAATTGCAGCTTTAATTTAAGGAAAAGCAACGCTTCCCTCAGAAATGGTAATCCCAACGGAAGCACTAAAGTCAGATTTAAATGACTTGCAACTTGTCATAATTTCGCCACCTTCTTAAGGCCTGGCCAAACAGAGCGCGGTCCGGTGGTCTTTATACAAAATTAAGAACAAACTTTGTCGGCCTACTTTCCCAGTCAAGTATTGACAGTCTCACTGGACCGCGCTCTGTTTGACCTGACCTTTAATATTTAAGACTTAATCGGAATCGGGCAAAAGGCAGTTTTGTGACATAAATTTGGACAGTTTTTAAAACCCAGCATTGCCGAATAATCATCTGTTTGCCTTTTGAGATTGTAATTTGCGAGGAACAATTTGTTAATTCAAATTTCTTTTATTTTAGCAGGTAATTAATTTCTACCATTTTGAAGAATTTTGATTTATAAATTTTTTAAATCCCATTTTGTTAGTTTATTCGATGTTCTTTTGTCATTCTCATGTGCATAGCCCTTAATACAATTTGACATACAAAAAGTAATACTTTTCCAACACATCCCTTAACTTTTTCAATAGTGAATTGGATATAGGAATGATTTCATCAACTAATTAGGATACATCAAAGTGTAAAAGGGCAAAAAAGTGAAACAAAATTATTTAAGTTAAACATTTATCATAGGTGCATTAATGTTAATTCGAACCAGCGCCATTTGGAACCATTTAAAATCCATTTTAGTTTCCAAATATTATTTTTTTCAATAACAGGTGATTTTGACTATTTTAACGCCATAAATACCAACTTTGAGATTTCAATTAAGAGTGGATATAGAAGTGAATATACGTTTTATTCGGACTTGCATTGCTGCGCTATCCATAAGTTACCAATAAAAAACGCTTATTATGTTTTAAAAAGTGGGAGCGGCAATGGGTGGAAATTAATTGTATTGCTTCATCATCTCGTCAATTTTCATGTTTATAAATTTCATCGAAACCAGTAGGTACCTTAGTGGTTTAGTTTTTATAGAATTTTGTGCACTACCTCAAAAAAAATAGCGATTAAAACACCGGGTTCTTTATCCAAGTTTTCTGACTTCCTACGTATACTTCAATCGATTCTGGTGGTTAAACAAATCGGTAATACAATTTCTACGGGACTCCAGTACACTGTATAAAACAGAAAAGAAAGTGAGTTCTTAAAAATGTTTGAATGAAACACACTTTCTCAGAATTCACCCGATTCCCGATTGTATTGGTCACAAAATGAAAATACAGTCGACTCGAAGTCGAACTCTCACGGGATATCAAAATTATTTCGAGTTAGAGAGAGTTTTGCAAAAATTTGAGAGGGAAATTCGACTAAGGGGCAGTTCAACTTAGAAGGCGTCGGCTGTAGTTGCATGAAATTGGTAGCCAATACAATTATCTACAAGATTGATTATTAAAAATGTTGCCCTAAACCAGACGGTTTATGAGTTATTGGGCTGTAAAGAGGAAAGAAACTGAAAATCTTACAAAATACGAAATTTTGGGAGCTCCAATGCCCCGATTGTAGTGGGTATATAAAAATATTTTCAGTCATGTTTGTAGGAAATTTTACTCTCTAAAAATGTTTGTTAGACTTTTTTCCGAAAAATGTACCGGAAAGAAGTTATAAGCAAAAAACTGAAAAAAGTGCTGAATTTTGTAGTTTTTCCAGGATTGTGAAGGGGCGTGGTTGTAGAATTTTCATCAACCAACCATGCCATAAATAAATATAAATAAATTGGATGGCGCAACAACTCGTGGAGAACCAGGGCCTAGTGACTTACAACTCTCAACCATTCCTGTGTGCGTGTTGTTGGCAGGAATGGAGGAGACCTACAGTTTTTTGCCGAGTCCGAACGGCTAGATGAGAAGCACTTATCCATGACAAGTATACTCTTGGAGGATTTGTCAGTTCCTCGCAAGAGGCAGTACCTCGGATAAAACATTTCTGTTTTAAGGTGGCACGGCGGGGAATCGAACCCACAATTTCGGCATGACAGTCCAACGCACTAATCATTATGCCACGAGGTAGATATTACACCAACCATTCCATATAACATATCCAAAATTTAGAACTACCCCACCTTTTGTAGGGTAACCCCTCTATTTTTTTGACTATATTTACTGGACTATATCCCAAAAATTATAATTTAGACTCTTTGTTTTTGATTTCTCTTAATCAAAATGTACATTTCCAATAGGCTTTTAAACAAAAAAAATTCTTTCTCACAAAATTTAACCTAACTTTACGAAACTCAAGTATCCAGAATATTAAAAAAAGATTTTTTCTCTTTGACCTAGAATCAAGAAGTTTATAAAAGAATAAATTATGAGTAGGTACCTAACAAAGCCTCCTAGTTAAACAAACTGCCCAGTAGATAGTGAAGTGTTAAAGAGATTTGCATTTGCTATTGGAACATTCTAAAAATACGGTATTATACCCACTGTTGTTCCCCTTAGAAAAAAAGTGCACAACCTCAAAAAGTTAACAAGGGATAACTTTTATTTATTACACCCCAGGGAAGGGACTAGATTTCCATGCCTGGAGTACACTCTATACCCCGATTTACAAGAGACATAAGAGGGTTGCTTTGTTAACATATGGCATATTGTGGTGACTCTTTCTAGAACAGTTTCAGTTCTCGTAGAATTTATGTAATTTGCACAGAACTGGGAATATATAAACCACATTGGACAAGTACTTTTGGTACTTCAGGGGATTGAACTAAGAAAACTGCCCCAAAAGAAGCACAGAACATGCCAGACAAAATATGTAGCATAAAAATAGAAATGATTGTTGTAAGTGTGTATTTATTAGCACGGGGATTTCAACACAACTTAACGGAATTGAAATTAATTGTGCTATTATAACAGACACATTTAATATAATCCTAATCTGATTTTGAGAAAGACACGGGGAGGAATATTTAATTGGATAAAGTATACCTACTTGAGTTATGAGAGTGATTTTAACTTTTTATTCGATGAATCAAAAATAAATATTTTATTTTATACTCATGTATACCAATTATTATTATAGATAAATAAATTTTATGCAATGAATGCTCTTACGTAAGCCTAGAACATACATTCTTGTGAATCATATCTTTGATCCGTACAAAATTTTGAATTTTTATTCGTCCGTGAACGTGCTCGTGGAGTTGTTAACAGAGTTTTTGTTAACGAGTAATTCGCGTGCATAATTTATTCATTGAATTCGTTAAAAAACTAACGGTAGAAAGCTTATAAAACTAGTTTACATTATATATAAATTAATATAGTCAATTACAATGATGTATTGAAAAAGATTTCTTTGAATTTACAACTTTTGATATTGTCATTTATACAGAAAATACACAATAATATTTATTGAAGACTGAAATCAATTGATTAAATGGACTATTCACACCATAGTTTGTTCTACTGAAAATCGGACATAAAGGCAACTGTCTTCTTAAGCTTGCCTGACTGTAGCTGAAATTCAAACGACACAGAAATGGAATGAACGGGAACTCTTGGTGAACAGTTAACAGTTCAATTACAAGTCATTTGAGGCATTGCTGTCTTAAACGTCAAACGTTCATAACACATTTGCAGGTCTGTACTAGTGATTCCCCACTCGCGATTGTTTAATACACGAGGAAGTATGTAAAAGGCTTTAAACCTAGTATAAACTTCCTGGTGAAGTGCTTATATAAATTAGAACTTTTGATTGTAAAGTTTATATGCGTCGATTTTGTTTCGTTTAGTTTGATACGCCATATCTGCGTCCAATCACTTACTTTATCTACTGCATTTTGCATTTTTTGTGTAGCCTTCGTAACGGATTTATCTGGCACCAATATTGCAGTATCATCAGCAAAGGTGGCTACGATAGCGTTGATGTCCACTGGAATATCCCTTGTATATAACAGATACAGGGACACTTCCTTGTGGTACACCGGCTTCAATTTTCTTTAGTTCCGAGTAATTTTGGTCGTACCGTACTCTAAAGAGTGGGTTCGTAACGTAGAATTTCAGTATTTCGTAGTAGGTACTGCCTGGGAAGGTCCCTATGCAGTTTGTACTCAAAGTGCCTTTTCCACAACATCCGTAATCCGATGTACTTGGTCTTTCGTGGAATGTTTATTTCTTAATCCAAACTGATGGCTCGGAATTAGTCTTCTTTCTTCTATTATTTTGCTAAGCCTTTTCAGGGGCAGTTTTTCGAAAACATTTGTCATGATTAGTATAAGCGATATTGTTCTGTTAGCATCAACATCAACAAACTGTAAGGGATTTGTAGCTGTGTTTGCTTGGAATGGCTCAAAAACATTTTTTTTTTTTTTTTTTGTTTACACTTCAGATTCTTAGTTGTAGTGAGCTTAGAGCAAGCTGAAACCTACAATCAGAGGCTCATCATAAGTGCATGTGTTAGTGGTTAGTAAAAAAGGCAATCTAACACATGCATAATAAAATACTAATAAATTAACAAAATTAAACAAAAAATCTATATACATACATAATTAAACAATATACAAAATATTTAAGTCATAGTTTCAAGAAGTAAAAACAATCACGACCGTGGAGCACTGGTTCGAAATACTTTCTTTAATGCCATCTTACTTATGTTAAAATCAACAGAGGAGCCGTTTAAATTAAAAATCATGCACATGCGGTTAAGAGGCTCATGTATACCGTAGTTAGTTCTATGGAAATTAACGTGTAAAAGTTCAAATCTTCGCAGGTGGTGAGATCCTTCTCGGTAATTTATGCCAATACAGGCTAACAATTCAGGAACATCAATTTGGCCATTTATAAGTTGGTGAAGAAATAGTAAATCATTATAAACACGCCTTTGATATAAGGTTTGGACCTGCAGTAGCTGGATCCGATGTTCATATGGTGGAAGGTTGTACGGATCAGCCCAAGGAAGACCCTTTAGAGCAAAGCGAATGAATTTATGCTGTATTGATTCAATACGATTTTTATGAATTTCATTAAAGGGAGACCATATTTGCGAGGCATACTCTAGATTAGGTCGTACATAACAATTGTATAAAGAAAGGGTAACATAAGGATCACTAAATTCCTTAGCCCAACGTTTTATAAATCCAAGCATAGAGCTTGCTTTATTAACAATGTAATTAATGTGTTCAGTGAATTCTAAATTTGAGCTAAAGTTAACACCCAAGTCCTTGAAACTAAAGACTCGACAGAGTTTTTGCTGCGAAATGGAATAATCAAAAGCACTTGCAAGTTGCTTCCTGGAAAAGTAATTGTTTGGCATTTAACAGGGTTAAGAGAAAGACCATTCTTACCACACCAAATATTGAAACTGTCAATATCGGCTTGCAGTGGTCACTGTCAGCTTTTATTGACTTAAATATCTTCATACCATCAGCAAATATAAGAACGTCACTAGAGCGTATACATGAAACAACATCATTTATAGCCAGGATAAATAGAAATGGACCAAGATGACTTCCCTGGGGCACACCGGAGTGAGCAATGAATGAATTTGAAAGGCAGTTTCTAGATATGATTTTATCCATGTGATAAAAAATGTTGGAAAACCAAAAGCTTTTAGTTTGAAGATAATAATGTTGTGGCTTAGTTGGTCGAACGCTTTAGAGAAATCAGTGTATATGCAATCCACTTCACTGCCATTTTCTAACGCATTAGAACATGTATGCAAGAATGTAAGTAGGTTTGTTACTGTTGATTTTCTTCTCACAAACCCATGCTGTTGATTACATATTAAATTCTTGGTATGGAATGCTAAAGTCTCACATATAACTTATTCAAAGAGCTTTGGTATACATGACAGTTTTGATATAGGCCTATAATTCGAAATATCAGTCTTATCACCCTGTTTCGACTAGATTTTTATTTAAAAAATTAGAAAAAAGATATAAAACTTTCAGTAAAATAAAACACAACCATTCGTTTGAAATCTGATAGAATTGTAATTTTATTTGGTCATAAGACCTGATGTATAGTTGAATTGTACAGTCCAAACATCAATTTTTTGACATTTCATTAGATTTATTGATTTGCTGAATTGTGGAACCTATTATTTTAATGTTGATGGTACGTCTGCATTTTATAAATCTGGTACATTAATTTACTTAATTTAAGCTCTCATTAAATTGTTGCTTGTACATTCGTACATTCTCCCACCTCACGATGCAAGGAAAATGTAATCAGAACCCAAATTAAAAGTCCAGTGTAAATGTGGAAATAGTTTCGTTCTGGCATCACTGCTTAGTTTCGATTTTCTGCACTGCATTATCGGCATGATTATAATTTGTACTTGCTGTCATCAACCATCACCTCTTCTTATCTCATTCACATGAAAAGAGACAAAAACATTAGTGTTCAATTTTTAGTATAAATAAATACAACAAACAGAGTCAACAAGATTCTACATAGTATAAACAGAAAACGGATACTTCGTTAATTGTTTTTCATCTCGTTTTTACTATCGTGAATGAATGAAGATTTCGTCATACAATAGTTGCTGTTACCCTCGTAGTATCGTCGCCATTGTACAATGTGCAATTTTCCATTCTGTCTGGCCGGTAGTGAATTGTCTCGTGTTTGTTCAACTCGTAATTGTTTTAATTTAGTATGTATTAATTTAATCGTGTATTAATTGTTTGATCGGTCGTTATTGTGTTATAATTATTGCAGAAAGTTCTTAATTTGAGGTGAGTCTTTGTTGAGTGATATTATTTGTGAATCCTTGTGTGTTTGTATCGGCGAAGTGGGCGCGCGACGGCATGGGTACGATTATTGTTTTTTCGCGATCGCGATGTGTGGCAGATTATGTGTGAGTGCATATTTGTATTATGTTTAAATTATATTTTATAATATTTGGCTGATGGTGCCTTTTGATTATTTTATAATTGAAATTCAATTTTATATGATTTGTATATAATATGAGACAGATCGGCGTTATGTGCTCCTTTATATATATACATGGTTATGTATTGGACATAACAGTGGGGAAGGTCAGTTTCCAATTGGAAAGTATTCGACTTCCAATTGGGTTTCCCGCGAAGTTTGTTTACCTTTTGTGACGTGAAATGTTCGAATTTGCAAAAAAATTAAAAGTAATATTATTTATGTGAATGATAATATTATTAAATGCAAATTATAGTGTTGTGTAATTATTGTGAAATAATAGTTATTTTAATCAAACCAGTGCGGTGTATTTGATTAATAATTGTGGATAAATTCGTGAAATTGTCTTCGACGAATTATTTGTTGATCACGTTCGATCGTGGTTGTGTTTTTCTTTGTTATTAAAATTAATTTCATTGTTGTGATTCATTTTGTTTTTGAATTTTATGAATTTTGCATAATTTAATCGGTGATTTGTGTTGATTTAGTGACGAAGTCGGTTTTAATATTTGATTGTTTTAATTAATTCGGAAAATTATTTTGCCGACGGGATTTGACATGCGAATCGAAGCGAATGAAAGAATGTTTTTTTTTTTTTTATTGTAATGCAATTGAATTGTATATCAATGGATTTTTTTTTGTTGTTTTTATTGACAGATGATGTGGATTTTATTCTGCTGAATTCGAAGTGAAGTTTGTTTGTTTATTTATTCAAAATAAATTATTAAAATTGGATTTGTATTATTTTATTTGGCAAATTATAAAGTTGCATGTATTATTTATAGTGCGTTTATTGTGATCTTATTGAAATTATTTATGCTTTGTGGCAATACGAATTTGAATAAGATGTTATTTTTTTGTTTCTTGTTTTGATTATGTGAAATTAAATAAATTATTAAAATTACATTGGTGTTTTATTTTAAACCATTTGATTTGATTAGATGATATTATAAAATATTTCATAAATTTGTTTCAATAAAAACGAAAATATTTTTAAATCAATTGTTTTATTTTTTTTTTTTACGACGAAAACGACGGTTCATTAAATTAAATATTGATTTTGAAAGTGGATTTTTTGTTTTTTGGAGATAAATTTAATATTCTTTTAGATGAAAATCTTGGTTTGGATTTCAGCATTAAACTATAGCAGTTTGTTCGAAAGATTCATTCGACGGTAAGAGACAAATTTTTGTTATGGGACGTTTCATCTGTCCGGTTTTGGTCTTCACCGTGACAACGCGCACAAGTCCATCCGATCCAGGGTGCGTGCTTTCAATTCGTGCGAGATTCCAGTACGTTGGTGGTACGCGTTCATCCTTGATGAGCACTAGATCTCCTACTTTCGGCATTCTTTGGATTTGTGTCCACTTTGGGCGTTGTTGAAGCCGTGATAAATATTCGGAATTCCACCTTTTCCAGAATCCTTCCGCCAAGGCCTGAACTCGTTTCCATCGGTCCAAATGAGTGATGTTGTTGGTGATTTCACCTTGAGGTATGGCATACAGTGATTCGCCAACTAGAAAGTGCGCCGGGGTGAGCGCATTCAAATCATCGAGGCTGTCGGATAAAGGGCAAAGGGGCCTCGAATTCAGACACGCTTCTATCTGAGTTAGAAGCGTCGCGAGCTCCTCAAAGGTTAGCCTTTCGGATCCTACAACTCTTTTTAAGTGGTACTTGACCGATTTCACTCCCGCTTCCCATAAACCACCAAAGTGTGGAGAAGCAGGAGGAATAAAATGCCAATTGGTACCTTGATTCGCTAATACTTCCGCAATTTCTTTCCAGCTGTGTTGTGCTTCCGCCAACATCTTTGCTAACTCATTATTAGCACCAACGAAATTCGTTCCGCAGTCGCTGTAGATCTGCTTGCAGCTTCCTCTTCTAGCAGTGAACCGTCGAAACGCTGCCAAAAACGCTTTGGTTGTCAGGTCTGACACAACTTCCAGGTGTATGGCCTTTGTAGCCAAACAGATAAATACAGCAAAATACCCTTTCAAAATTTTCGCACCGCGTGCATGCCACGATTTGATTTCGATGGGTCCTGCGTAGTCAACGCCAGTATGGCTGAACGGTCTAGACATACGCACTCTCGCTGCAGGCAAATTTCCCATTTGTTGCTGCATTTCTGATGCCTTTTGCCGGTAGCAAGAAGGGCACCTATACAGCTGGTATTTCACACTTCTTCTTATCTGTCCGATCCAGTATCTTTGTCTGATATAAGTCAGAGATGAGCTAAGTCGTGATTTTTCAATCACAGGTAAACCTGTGACTGTGATTTACAATTCACGATGAGTTTAACCTGTGATTGTGATTCTTGAATTAAAAAATAGATATATTATAAAATCGGAATAATTTTATAGTGACTCATTTTACTAAACACTTTATTATTGAAAAAAACTTAAAAACAAGCATCTTTTTGAATAAAAAAGTTTTAACTAAATTTATTTTGTAGAGATCTATCATATTTTCGCATTAAAGATAAATGTCTACACATTTATATGAAAATAAAAATTTCAATTTCTAGGCAGCTACTTATAAAATGTTGCACTTAAATAAGTAGTTGTGGCGTTGGGTGGATTTCTAAAAATTTCATATGTAGGTAACGTAGGCTTTAAGCAGCTTATTGACAAAAATTAAACCCTCTGAAAAAACTGAGAAGGGATTAAACTCAAATCCAAGAAAAGAAGGCGTGGCAGTGGGTGGATTTCTTAAAATTTTGTATGTTGCTTTTTAAGTTCAGACAACTTATTTACAAAATGTCAGTTTTCTAAACCAACGTATGAAGGAGAAAGCTCAAATATAAGAAAAAGAGGTGTGGCAGTGGGTGGATTTCCAAAAATATTATGATATTTTTTGTAAATAGACAACTTATTTACAAAATATAAGCTCCCAAGGGCAATGTATTATGGGTTAAACTCAAATATAAGAAAAGAAGGCGTGGCAGAGGGTGGACTTCCAAAAATGTAATATGTTGTTCTTTAGGCCCTAGAGAACTTATTTAAAAAATTTCGGCTCCATTGGACAACGTTTTAAGGGTAAAACTCAAACAAAGGAAAAGAAGGCGTGGCAGTGGGCGGCTTTCCAAAAATGTAGGTGTTGTTCTTTAAGCTCTAGATAACTTATTTACGAAATTTCAGCTCTCTAGGGCAACGTATTTAGGGGAAAACTCAAATAAAAGAAATGGAGGCGTGGCTGTGGGCGTATTTCCAAAAATGCATATGATGTTCTTTAGGTTTTAAACAACTTATTTGCAAAATTTCAGCTCTTTAGAGCGTAAACTTAAGTATACGAAAAGGAGGCATGGCAGTAGGTGGATGTCAAAAAATTCGCACTTGCCTTGCTGGTCACATTCAGAATCTCCAGTTTTAAAATCTACCAAATTGGAAAGCAAAATCTATCAGAAAACCAACCCATAAAATGCAAAGAAAATCACGACATCGTTCTCATTCTTTATACTTTCGTCTTGGTCTGTGAGATTTTAATTTTTTTTGTGATTCTATTCTGGTCGTGATTTTGTTCACAGGGGAAAATGAATCACGACCACAGTTCTTTTCGTGATTTGTGAATTGTTCCTGTTCGTTGTGATTTTAGCACTGTGATTGTGAATTTGTGATTTTTCATAGAATGTGAAATGAGCGCAGGCACATATCAAATCACATTTAAGGCGCTCACAGTTTGTTCGTGAATTGTTCACAGGTCGTGATTGTGATTTTCTAATCACAGGTTCGAAATCAAATGTCGTGATTTTTTGCTCTTCTCTAATGTAAGTTATCATTGCTTGAATGCCGCCATGAAGGGTGTTTTTATGAGCATCTCGAACTACCAAACTCGTGAAGTGGTGGTTGCTTTGCAGCAATATCGGGTGTTGAGCTTCGTAAGAGAGGAGGGAGTTCTCTAAACGTCCCCCCACTCGGAGAATGCCGTTGGCATCAATGAACACGTTCAAAGCGCGAAGATTTTTCGGCATGTTATTTTGTTCAATTTGTTGAATTTCAGATTGAAACATATCCTTCTGTGCTGCCTTGACGACGAATAGATGGGCTATATCTAATTCTTTTGAAGTAAGTGGACCTGTAATAGGTCCCAGTTTAGGTCGACATTTTGTTGTGAAGCGACAGCAAGTAGCGATAATTCTGATGACCTTGAGTAGACTCGAAGAGTCGTAGGTAGCTTGTAGAAAAGTATCGCTGTCACTCATTTGTATGCTTAATACCTTGACCGCTCGTTTTTCTTCTTCAGTGTCCATGTCGATAGGTTGATGCGGAGCATCGAACTCCCATTGACACCGCAGAAATTCTGGCCCGTTCCACCAAGCTTTAAGTGACTCCATTTCGGACGGGTATACACCTCTGGACGCTAGATCGGCTGGGTTATGAAGCGTTGCTACATGTCCCCAGCAATCGATCCCTACTAACCGCTGAATTTCCGACACACGGTTGGATACAAATGTGGTCCATTTTGCGGGAGTAGCGCGTATCCAGGCAAGGGCAATGGATGAATCTGTCCACGCATACATCTTAACATCGGGAATGTCGAAGACTTCTCTGGTGTACTGCATCAGCTGTGCCAGGACTACTGCGCCACAAAGTTCAAGGCGAGGTAAAGTTACCGTTCGCTGGTTTGGTGCTACCTTAGTCTTTGATAACAGCAGATTAACATGGATGTTGTCATCGCTATCCAGGACGCGGACATAAACTGCTGCACCGTAAGCTTTCGTTGAAGCATCACAAAATCCGTGAAGCTCGATTGCCTTGTTGGTTTTACTCATCTGGATCCACCGTGGAATTCGAAGCTGCTCGATCAGAGGAAGTTCTCGATGAAAAGCGTCCCAATCCTTTTTCAACGCAGCTGGAATCGGTTCATCCCAGTCACAACCAAGCTCCCAGAGTCGCTGCATCATTAGTTTGGCTGTGATGATGCATGGTGATATCCAACCAAGAGGATCGAATAACTTGGCTATCGTTGACAACATGGATCTTTTTGTAGTAGCTTCTCTTGCAGGCTGCAGATTCTGATAAGAAAAGCAGTCGTCGATTGGAAACCACTTGATGCCGAGCGTCTTCACATGATTCGACAGGCTAAATGGAAGTTCAAAATCAAGCTCCCGATCCTGAACTGGGATATCTTCCACAAGTTGCTTCATATTACTTGTCCATTTTCGCAGGTTGAACCCTGCCGACGCCAGAAGATGCCTTGCTTCATCACGTTTTCGTATAGCCTCTTCGATCGAATCCGCACCGCTAATCAGATCATCAACGTACATGTCTTCGCGGACAATCTTCGCCCCCTCCGGAAAATTTTCGTTTTCATCATCAGCCACTTTTTTTAAAATTTTTATAGCTAGGTATGGTGCACTCGCTGTGCCAAAGGTAACTGTATTCATTTTGAAAATTTTCACAGGTGCCGTCTTCTCCTCTCTCCACATAACCAGCTGATAGTATCGGTCTGGGAAACTAACCAAAATTTGCCGATACATCTTTTCGATGTCGGCCGTAAAGGTGACTCGGTGAATCCGCCATTTAAGAACGAGATCGATGATACTCGACTGCAATTTTGGACCCACAAGTAGACGGTCGTTGAGGGATTTCCCATCCGAAGCTTTCGCTGCTGCATCAAATACTACTCTCAGCTTTGTAGTGGAGCTAGCTTCCTTGAATACCGCATGATGAGGCAAGAAATAGTGAAATGGAGTATCCAAAACTGCATCATTTGCATCTATTTCCTCCATGTGATGGAGTTCTTCATACTCTCGAATACATTTCGTGTAGTCCGCACGAAGTTTTGGATCCGAATCAAGTTTCTTTTCGAGGTGGAGAAGCCGTCGAAAGGCGTTTTGTCGACTTGATCCCATTGCAGGAAGAGCTTCATCCCTGAACGGCAGCTTCACTTCATAACGCCCGTCAGGTAAGCGTCTCGTATGTTTTTCAAAATGTTCATTGCACATAATATTTTCTTCAGTTTCAAGTGTCTGGAACGGCAATTCTTCCATCTCCCAAAACTTCTCCAGCTGTGAAGACAAATCCGTTAGTTGGACGAAGCTTCGTATTTGCCGGGGAGATTCCGCTGGAACTCTCCCTAACACGATCCATCCTAGATGAGTATTCTGTGCAATCGGTCCGATACCATCCTCTGGACGTCTTATTTCTGGAAGGAGTATCTCAGCGCAAACGTCACTTCCCAATAGCAGGTCAATCGGTGCTGGCTCGTATAGATGGGTGGTGTGCAAAATTACGATCACCATGCGACGCGTGGTAGTTAACAATATGTCCATTTGACTGGAGCTGTGGTTGTTCTACCATTGGCTGGAACTCAGGCGCGTTTGGGTTCACGGACGCCTGATATGTTTTTGGAGCATGATTTCTCACCTGCTGTGATGTACCCGCTGCAGGATGTAGTGGTGTGTGTGTGCTGCTATTCTGTTGGTGATTCAGATGTAGCAGTGAATGATGCCTTTGCTGACAAAAGAAGCAGGAGCTAAAACTGAGACACGCTTGTACAAGGTGGCCATAAGACAAGCAATTTTCACACACTTGAAGTCTAAGAACAGTCTCTCTCCGTCTTACATTATCCATGTTCAAGAAACTTTGGCACTTCCTTAGTGTATGTTTGCCCTGATTGCACAATTTACATGATAATTGCTCTACGGCGGCGTTCTGCTCCTTAACTGGCTGCTTTACAACCTGCTTGGCGTGTAAAACTTTGGTTTTGGGGACTTGGACACGCTTCGTGCTAACAGGTGGCTGTTCTTTGGCTCGGAATGCTACTTCATGCTCTTGTTGACCCACAACTTCAAGGGTCCGGAAACGGGTATCCAAAAACTCGGTAAATTCCTTGAAAGTAGGCAAGTCTTTTCTGTTACCTAATTTTTCTTCCCACAGCTTTTGACTCGAATTAGGGAGCTTCTGGTAAAGAAACCAAATTAGGACGGTGTCCCAACTATCTACCGGCACATCCATGTTTTCAAGCGCTAAAAAACACTCTCTTGTGGTATATAGAAGATCTCTAATACCTGCAGCAGTTTCACGAGCTAAGGAGGGCTGACCAAAAAGGTTCTGCATTTGGATGTGGACCAGAATGCGCTTATGGTCGTACCTCTCCTTCAAAAGCTCCCAAGCCTTCTCGTAGCTCGCTGCTTCGACCGAAAAATTTTGTAAAAATCGATTTGCATCACCAATCAAACATGATTGCAAAAAATGCAGCTTATCGATGTCATCAATATTTTTGTTTTCATGTACAAGGGCCTGAAACCTATCGTGAAAGGCGCGCCAGGTTGTATACGAACCATCAAACTTCGGAAGATCAATCCGTGGGAGTCGTATCCCCGAATGTGATGATGACGCAGATGCTGAAAAGTTCGAAGCACCTGTATTTGTATGAGCTGCAATGATTGGTGAGGATTTTTCAATTGTGTCGACCAACTCTGCCCTATACTCGAGGTAAGTTTCGTTTATTTGGTCGTAAACGACCAACAACTCATCTGGTTTTAGATTTTCTTCCAGCATGCCTGCCCCAATGATAGCTTCATGGTAGGATTTGGAAGTCATCAAGTCTTCTTCCAATTTACTGAGACGGCCTGATGTATATGTCCTACCTTTACGTTCCTTTGGCGCTTTTTTAAAATTGTTGAAATCTTTGATGATTTTACTCAAAATCCCCTTTTGTAACTCACCATATTTATAATTTTTATTATCAGTCATAATGATATACAAATCTTTAAATTGACAGGTATGAAGTAAAAGGACAAGTTTACGACACAAAAGCAAGACTTACTGCTTTATCTGCTGCTGCTGTAGGCTGCTACTGTATGCTGCTGCTGCTGTAGGCTGCTGCTAATGTATGCTGCTGCAAATTTAAAGCTGAAATCTGGAGCCTCCGTTGGCGTCTTCAGATGTGTATTGTTAATTTTAGTTTAGTTTTAAGTTAAATTAAGATCTTTTGAAAGAAACTTTCGTAAATTACTTGTTAAACCGATTAATTGTTTGTATAAAGTTCAAGTCCCGTGACTCTTTTTTCTATGAATCGTAGATTCGATTTTTCAAAGCACTCACACGGCACACACTTTTTTACAATTGTTTATTGTTCAAATAATGTTTATAGTTTTTAAGAACTGATTCTATAAAAGGCTCGAAGGACCAAAATGTTTCGACTAGATTTTTATTTAAAAAATTAGAAAAAAGATATAAAACTTTCAGTAAAATAAAACACAACCATTCGTTTGAAATCTGATAGAATTGTAATTTTATTTGGTCATAAGACCTGATGTATAGTTGAATTGTACAGTCCAAACATCAATTTTTTGACATTTCATTAGATTTATTGATTTGCTGAATTGTGGAACCTATTGGTTTAATGTTGATGGTACGTCTGCATTTTATAAATCTGGTACATTAATTTACTTAATTTAAGCTCTCATTAAATTGTTGCTTGTACATTCGTACATACCCTTTTTAAAAATTGGAGTTAGGAATGAGGTTTTCCATAAACAAGGAAACTTCCCTGATTTAATAGATTAAATTCGCGAAATGTTCAGCGAAGAGATCAGCCTTTTGTTTCGGGCTTCCGATCCATTTTCCATCTTGAGATTTTATTGGCGAGTTTTGTGTTGTGATGCTATTTTGTCGAGGCTGAGGTAGACCCGTCGGTGTCCAGGGTTTATCCCAAAGAAAGCACTAAACTTGGGTTAAGAGTTTCAAACTCCGACTTTAATATTTGTATTTATTCAAATATTAAGTTCATAAGGTTTAATACAAAAGTTGCATAGCTTAACTAACTGATATGGTATTTCATATACTACAATGATAATTCTCATGATTTATTTTAAGGCCGCGTTTCCATTTGCAAGTAAACTCACGGAAGTCTTGCGGAAGTTTCTTGCAGTAGCGTTTACATTGTTATATGAATTCTTACAATTTCTTCTGCAATAAATATCTTGCAAGAAGCTCGCGCATCATACTGTCATACGGTCGCGATTTATTGCAGAGGTATTTACAGATTAGTGCCATTCATGTCGCAAGAAATTTGGTTATTAATACTTAAACACTTTTCTTATCTCCCTATTTAAATGACTTAATGGCAACGTATTTTCATATTTTTTTTAATTTGAAAGGTATAGCCAATCATTCTGGCAGAATCTTATTTTTATATTCTTATGTTGCCATTAAAACATTAATAGAGAAAGGTCGAATTTCGACCACGGGGCGATACTTGTTTATTTAAAACTATGAAATCATGGCGAGGAGACGTCAACGTTAAGCAACTGCAATTATATTTTATTATTTTTTTTAGTTAATTTTGCCACTTTCCTTAAGTTATAATGTTTCCGAGTCACTTTATTCTCATTTGTGAGGAACTCTTCCGCGATCTTTTTAAAAATAGATTTTTTTATTTCGGTTTTTATAAACTTAATGCCGGTTATTTCATAAGCACAGATTACACTGACTCTAAACGACCATTCACGAACTCTTTTTTTTAATTTATTTTTGATTAAAGACAAGGACGGTAACCAGCCGCGAGCGCAATATATACGAAACTATTTCAATAAGCAGCAAGAACTGTCGGGAGTCAATGCAAAACTGTTTAAATCTGCAATAAATTGCACTTGTAAATACTCGCAAGAAGTTATGCAAGGGCTATCACAATCGAACTTGCTTCGCAGTTTCCACATGCAAGTCACTGTCGGACAGACTGTCAGACATTTCTTGCAGAAGTTTTCTTGCAGCAAATGGAAACGGGCCATACACGGTATTTCGTATACTGCAATGATAGTTCTTTTGATTTAGGGAAAAGGTCAAAATCCCGCAAGTCGAAATCCCGCCAAATAAAATTACTAATTATGTACACGAATCCCGTCAGTCAAAATCCCGCCGCAAGAATCCCGCCAAGAGCCTGCTACTATTTTGCGGGATTTTCAATACTTTTTTAAAATAATCCCAACTTTTTAGATACTTTATCATACTTTTGAAACAATATTTTATTTTAATTAGTGAATTTATTTTGATTGAAAAAAAAGTATATAAGCAGGGGTTGGGGTCGAAATCCCGCGAATCAAAATCCCGTATGTCGAAATCCCGCGTATCAAAATCCCGTTTTTCAAAATCCCGGAAATCAAAATCCCGAAAATCAAAATCCCGCCATTTCTACTGCTATGCGATAGCTCATTAATATTTTTGTTTCTTATGCAATTTGCAAATTGCGTTTCAAGATTGATGTCGATTTTTTCGTATGATGCGATGCATTAGTTGAGGATGGCAAATACACACGAATAAACACCGAGGTGTGTATGGGGGGGCATGCCATTATAGGATTTGGGGTGGGTGCGAGGTTGGGTGTATGCAAAGTTCCTTTTGCATTTAAAGAAAAAAATATCATTCACACATAATTCGAAAAAAAATTAAAAG
This sequence comes from Dasysyrphus tricinctus, assembly GCA_963921185.1. NCBI lineage: Eukaryota > Metazoa > Arthropoda > Insecta > Diptera > Syrphidae > Dasysyrphus > Dasysyrphus tricinctus. Next base: position 162,780,356 of record OY992532.1, on the reverse strand, counting down.
AAGACAACAAAAATCGCTAAGGTTTAGCCGAAAAAACTGAAAATATTTTTTTTTGAAAGTTTTGGAAAAACTTTTTTACCAATTTTATTTTGATTTTTGGGCACGGGCACATTCCAAGATTAGGACGCTTAGTTTAGCCGCAAATCAAGTTTAAAGATGTTAACTTTGATGCCTCTAGGACGCTTAGTTTAGCCGCAAATCGCGTTTAAAGATAAAATTTGATTTTTCGTATGATTCGATCATCAATTCAGCGCCAGTGTCAAGTTTTCTTGAGAAACACTACCTTGGGTGGAAAATAAACGCGAATAAACAGTGAGGTATGTATGCAACCCCCCTGCTTGGGCTCATTATAGGATTTGGGGTGGGTGCGAGGTTGGGTGTATGTAAAGTTTCTTTTGCATTTAAAGTCGGTTGGACGGATAGTTTAGCCGCAAATCAAGTTTAAAGATGCAAACTTTGATGCCTCTAGGACGCTTAGTTTAGCCGCAAATCGCGTTTAAAGATAAAAGTTGATTTTTCGTATGATTCGATCATCAATTCAGCGCCAGTGTCAAGTTTTCTTGAGAAACACTACCTTGGGTGGAAAATAAACGCGAATAAACTGTGAGGTATGTATGGGGGGGCATGCTGCCCCTCTGCAACCCCCCTGCCTGGGCTCATTATAGGATTTGGGGTGGGTGCAAGGTTGGGTGTATGTAAAGTTTCTTTTGCATTTAAAGTCGCTTGGGCGGATAGTTTAGTCGCGAATCAAGTTTAAAGATGTTACTTTGATGCCTCTAGGACGCTTAGTTTAGCAGCAAATCGCGTTTAAAGATAGAAGTTGATTTTTCGTATGATTCGATGCATCAATTGAGCGCCAATGTCAAGTTTTCTTGAGCAACTGTACCTATCATTCATATTTCGAGGAAAAATTAAAAACCGAAACAAAATTGAGAAAAGTTTAATTTTTCATTGAAATTTTCTTCAAAAAATCTTGTTTTTTTTATATTTTTCAAAAAAAAAAAATTTCCAAAAAGTTTATATTTCTATATATGTAATCTTTTTTTTTTTCAAAAAAAAAAAATCCCACCTGCTTTCAGAAACCAGACCCACACTCTGTCCAGATCCAAACCCACCTCTGTCTTCTTTTAGACTACCGTTCCCCATCACCCAAACCGAAAAAAAAATTCCCACCTCTGTCCAGAATCCAGACCCACCTATTTCCAGATCCAGACCCACCTCCGTCCAGATCCAGACCCACATATGCCCAGATCCCGTTGTCGTTGTCACCCGTCCCCACAAAACCAAAATAAAATCCAATTTCTATCTTTCTAATTACAAACACCTTATACACAGATGTTGAAAAGGCTACAGAAATAGGTCAAGTCTTCTTGAGTAACCATAGAGTCTCACAAAATTTAGGTGAAAGCTCAACAAACTCACAAGTTAAAGCGACTATTGAAGAATTTAAGAATTCTTCTTTTATTACACCTATTAATTTCTTTGTAAAAGAAAATGAAATAAAAAATATTGTCAGTACTTTAAAGGTTAGAAAATCAGGTGGCCTTGATAAGATTAAAAATATATATCTTAAAAATTTACCGACTGTAGGTATCTCTTATCTAACTTTTATAATCAATGCTTGTTTAAAACTTCAATACTTTCCAAATTCTTGGAAAGAAACAAAAGTTATACCAATACGCAAAGCTGGTAAGCCGTTGGAAAATCCTGAAAGTTACAGACCAATTAGCCTTTTAAGCAGTGTAAGCAAAATACTAGAAAAAGTCCTGAAAGAAAAAATCTTAAAAATTCTCTCCGAAAATCATACTCTGCCTGACCAACAGTTTGGCTTTAGGCGATTTCATAATACCTCTCAACAAGTTAAAAGAATTTGCAACTTTGTAAAAAGAAATCGTTCACAAGATAAGTCAAGTGGAATGTTAATACTGGACATTGAAAAGCATTCGATTCTGTGTGGCATGATGGAATGATTTTTAAATTGTTGCGATTCAATTTTCCGTCCCATTTGTGCAAAACTGTCCAAAGTTTTCTGTCTGATCGATGTTTTAAAGTACATGTTAGTAGTGGTGTTTCTAATTTGATTTGTTTTGATTACGGTGTCCCCCAAGGCTCTGTTCTTGGGCCAATCTTGTACAATATTTACACGTCTGATTTTCCACACTTATCGGAATGTGAATCTGCTATTTTTGCTGATGATACAGCAATACTTTCATCACATAAATTCAGTCTCGAAATTGAGACGAATCTTAAAAATGCGATAAAAGTATTGGAAACTTATTATAATAGATGGAAAATTAAGATAAACTTGGATAAAATGCAAGCAATCTTTTTCTCTAGAAAAAGAAAAGCTTGTTATCTTCCAAGTAACCAGCTTCAAGTCAATGGAATTGATATAGTTTGGGAAAAAACTGTTAGGTACCTCGGTTTACATCTTGATTCCAAACTAACATTTCAAGAGCACACTAGCAAAACTTTGAAAAAAATAAGCATTGCAACAAAAATGTTATATCCACTTATACACCGGAAGTCCCAACTATCCAATGAAAATAAAATTATATTGTATAAGGTAATCTTTCAGTCAATACTTTTGTATGGATGTCCTGTGTGGGGAAGTTTAGCGAAATGCCATCTAAAGAAATTGCAAATATCTCAAAATAAAATATTAAAAATGATGTTGAACCTTCCATGGCATTATTCAACAAATGACCTTCATAGAAAAGCGGGTGTTAAATTGATTTACGACAGAATTCAAAGACTTACTGAGCGGTTTTTAGTTAGTTGTAGTTTTGCTGAGAATCGCCTAGTAAATGAAATTTGTACTTAACCTACACCATTTCTGGTTTGGTTCTTTATATTTGTTTATTTGTTGTATTTATTTATTTGTTTCTTTAATTATTTATTTGTTTATTTATTTAATTGTTAATTTATTTAATTGTTATTGTTATTTATTAATTTAATTCCTTATTTATTTATTTAATGGTTTATTTATTTATTTGTTAATCTATTTATTTCTTATTGTTTATATGTATTTATTCATTTGTCCATTTATGTTTTTATTTATTTATATATTTTTATATTTGTCTATTTATTTATTTATTTATTTATTTATTTATTTATTTATTTATTTATTTATTTATTTATTTATTTCTTTATTTATTTATTTATTTATTTATTTATTTATATATTTGATTGATTGATTATTTATTTATTTATTTATTTACTTATTTATTTATTTATTTATTTATTTATTTTTTTCATTTATATACATAAACATGTGTATATACACACAAGCTCTAGTCATTTTCTTAGTAGTAAGATTCGGTTTTAAATAAAAATCTAGTATATTTATAGATGTACTTACAAAAACTAAATAAAAAAAAAAAAAAAAAATACATAAATGTATACAAAATGATAAAAAAAAAAAATTATTATAAGCTTTCCACATTTATATTTTGATTTCTTTCTTTTTTTTTTTTAACTTAAATTGGAGGTTTTTTTCTTCGTTTTTCCTTCAAATATTTATTTATCATAAAAAAATGTATAAACTTAATTTATTATAAGATAATGTTTCAGTAGAAAGATATAATATATCAAATCTCTGTTTGTAAAATGTGCGGTGACAAAACTTATTGAAAAAATTTATAACGAAATAAAAATAACTAACTAACTAATTACCTCGAGGTCTTACCTCTACGGAGTTCTAAGAAGAACTGAAGATACATAAATGCCAAATTGCCAATACACAACTGCTTATATACTTTTTTTTTCAATAAAAATAAATTCACTAATTAAAATAAAATATTGTTTCAAAAGTATGAAAAAGTATCTAAAAAGTTGGGATTATTTTTTACTGGCGGGATTCTTGCGGCGGGATTTCGATCGGCGGGATTTTGACTGGCGGGATTCGTGTACATAATTAGTAATTTTATTTGGCGGGATTTCGGCTTGCGGGATTTTGATCGGCGGGATTTTGATCTTTTCCCATTTTTGCATCCATTTTTAGGCCTATAATTTGTTAATAAGGAGTTAATTAATGACACAATGGGTGGCCTAAGCAAAGGCAAACATTTTAAGTCTAAAATACTATACAAAATTGAGCACAGAATATGTGAACAAATATTTTGAACTTAAGGTTTTTTTGTAACTCTCCAGATAGGCCAGGAAAAATGGGTTCCGAGGTTGAAAAAATTAATTCATGAAATATTAAAATTGGAATCGACGCAGAATTGCAACCTCTATAACATATCCAACCAAAGTCCCCCAAAATCCCCGCATTCGCTTTTTGTGTAGATGCATTTGAAGAGGTGCAGACGGGGAGAATTTGGAGGTCTATCAAACTAAAATATTTGTTTGGGTAAAACCTAATCTAACCTAATATGATACATGCTTTAAGGGTAGTTTTTAACGCTGAATCTAATAAAAAGAAATTCAAAATGATACAACCACCTAAAAAGAAGTTATAGTCCTTTTTATGTAATGATGACTTTTTATTCAGGTACAACAGGTAAAATATTACCGAAAACCCTTTGAAAATAACGGTATGTTAATGAAACTTGGAATGAACGTTTCATTTTTCAAAGGAAGTAAGAATCAAGAGAGTCCCTAAAAATATCCATGGTGAAACGGTGTTTTTTTAAGGGGGAGGGGCAAGTGTAGATTGTCAACCATAACACCCACGAAAAAACTCTTACACTCATGAAATTCGCTAAAAATATATAATTTGTCATGGCAACCAAGAATCAAAATAGTCCTCATAAATATATTTGTTCTGGGGTTTTTTTTATTAAAGAGAGGGAAAATCTGGGAAGAAGTTGGAAGATTTGAGCCAAAATTCCGATTTGGTGTAATTGAGGTATATACACAAAGTATGGTATATGATTTAAGGTTTTTTTTTAACGCTGAATCTAATAAAAGCAAAACTAAAATGATACAAGCACCCTTAACAAAGTTATGGGCCTTTTCAAGCAAAAATTAATTTTTGAAATCGTATTTTCCGTAGAATAAGTCAAAAATTAACAGTCACCAAAAACACTATTAGAACAAAGATATTTGTATGGACTATTTTGATTCTTGGTTGCCATAAGGAGTTTAATATTTTTGGCGAGTTTCATGAGTGTAAGAGTTTTTACGTGGGTGTTATGGTTAACATTCTACACTTGCCCATCCCCCTTAAAAAAAACACCCTTTCACCATGGATAATTTTAGGGACTCTCTTGATTCTTAGTTCCTATGACACATGAAACATTCATTCCAAGTTTCATTAACATACCGTTATTTTCAAAGGGTTTTCGGTAATATTTTACTTGTTGTACCTGAAAAAAAAGTTATCATTACATAAAAAGGACTATAACTTCTTTTTGGGTTGTTGTATCATTTTGAATTTGGTTTCATTAGATTCAGCGTTAAAAACTACCCTTAAATCATGTATCATATGATCAGGTTTTACCCAAACAAATATTTTAGTTTGATAGACCTCCAAGTTCTCCCCGTCTGCACCTCTTCAAATGCATCTACACAAAAAGCGAATGCGGGGACTTTGGATATGTTATAGAGGTTGCAATTCTGCGTCGATTCCAATTTTAATATTTCATGAACTAATTTTTTCAAGGTTCCCCATACGATTTGTGCTATTTTTCCTGGTCTAAGAGGGAAAATTGAAATTTGTTTTATCTCAAAAAATAACGGAACTTGCCATGAAACCATTAAGGAAAAGCTTATTTATCTGAAAAACGGCTTCAACGATTTTGATAGAAGAAAAATCAGTGTATTATTGTAGATATGATGTACCTTTCAGTAAGAAAAAAATCACCAAAAACATTTACTAACGGAATCTTCCATATAACGGTTTTTTTGATTTTTTTATTAACTGCTCATCCGATTTCAATGAAATTTTTTGCACAAAAGCTTTGTTAGAATAATACTGCATACCAAAATGTTTGAAAAAATAAATTTTGGATTTTTAAAAAAAGATTCAAGATTTTTTTTTGAAAATTCAATATTTCAAAAACGGGTTGATGGATTGTTTTGAAATTTCAGTTTTAAATGTATATTAATACACAGGGTGTCCTGGACCTGAGTAGAAATATTTTAGGATGTGGTTCTTGGGGTTATTCTAAGAAAAAATTGTATGGGGGGGAAGTTGTATCTCCCCTCCCTGAGGCAGGGGGGGCAGTTTCTGAAACATTAAATACTTCAACTCAGGTCCGGGACACCCTGTATACAAAATAAATTTTTAAGAAACGGCTCCAACGATTTTTGTTTGCATATATGTATTCATATTTTTTCCAGTAATCAAATGGCATACTTTTTTTTGAGCTCTAAGTTATTTATGAGACTGTTTATACAATTAAAAGAACGATTTTAATGCTTTTTATACTTTTTTCTATAATTACCTGAATATTTTTTAAAGTTCTTAAGGCCCACACAACTTGAACATAAGAGCAAGTACGTGCGATCCAGTCGTGCATTTTATTTCTTATAACCGTGTTTCTCATGTAAGAAATTTTCTATCTATCCTAAGTTTTTATAAAAGAAAAACTTAGATATAAGAAAGAAATTTCGTTTATTTTAAGACTTTCTTATAACCCTGTTGCACTGTATTACTATAAAGTTTATATACAATGGTATAATAAGAGAATTTGTACATAATCTCTCACTAGAAAATCCATTTCAAAGCGTAAAACTATTGTAATAAATATAACTTTAATAATTGGAGTGATTGTTATGAACTATTTGAAAGAAAAAATTGTTCTCTACCAAAAAGATCTTAACAAAAAATCATTTTTACTCTAAAAATTTATTCTTTGAATCCTTGTATTAACGTTCATACGAATGTACGTATGTATAAGACTAGCACAATAGTATACCACAAATAGTATACTCTATTATCTGCGGTAATACATTTTCAAAAGTTTGCTCGTTCAACAGACTAGGTAATAGACAAATTCACAATGGGTAGAATTAACTATCATTTGAAAAGCTAAATACAGGCATAATATTCCAAGCCCTACACTTCTTCACAAGGATATTCATTATCCATGGCGTATACTGTCCCTTTTAAACCCGATTTGTGGCAGTGCTGAATAATTTTATAGTGTAAAAACACTTAAACGAATAGTAGGCTCAAGCACAAATTAACACTGTGAGCGGTTGCTGTATGAACAGCAGCACCGGTCGTTTCTATTTCCACTGTATGTAGATGATTTCGGTTTGGTTTCTTCCGACAGGAAGCCCAGTAGGTAAAGAATTTATTTACCAGCTACTCACAAAATGGTATAGGTGGAGAAAAATCGCTTATAGAAGCCTAATTGGATGCAATTAGAGTATGCAAATTGTATTAAAGTGTTTTTTGGTACAAGTGTGTATTCGTGATGGCCAGACCAATTAATGGTGTATGTACTAATCTGCGTACGTATTTACTTACTATACATTATATCAAACTGTTTAAGGAAGGGGTGGTCTTCATTTTAAACTGTAGGTATTACTTTGATAATGAATTTATAAATTTCTTTTCGAGGAAATTAGCCACTTGAAATGATGTCCTTAAGTAGACGTATATTTCAGACGGAAATCAAATTTACCTATAAATTTGAATAAGAAACATCAAGCCTTGTAGATAGTAATCTGGATTATTAATACATACACTCAAAAAGAAAAACCTTTGATGTATGGGTCAATATTTCAAAACATTAGGTAATATTTTTTACTCCAAATTGGAAGTTATGGAATCTCGGGAGAGATATCCAAAAAAAAACCGCGAACTCCAACCCCCGAGGGGCTGGCCCAACCGTTCGACCTACTGATAAATAAATGTACAACAATTTAAAGTTAAAATATCTTTATTTGAAACGACCGTTAGCTTTGAGAGTAAAACTACAACTAACCTACTGACTAAACTAAGGTTGAAGCTATTCATGCCCGTGCAAGGGTTAATTGACGATTCAGCATTTCCCAACTGTGGGAACAGCGGATGAGGATCATATTCATTCGTCGTGGCCTTCGGTGGTGCAAGTGCATTTACCTTTGTTCATGAATTCATGAAATGCACTGTCAGCATGAAATGCACTGTCAGCATTGACTCGTGGGAAATGCATGGCGTTAACTACCCTCTCCTCAAAAATCTACGTCCCGTAGATCCTTGCTTTAAGATGAAATGTTAGGGGATGCTATTGCTGGTGGTGGTAGTTGTATCTTGGGTAAGTCAATTTTTTTATATATAGTACGCCATATCTTCAGGATTACGATCGCAAATATTAGAAGGATGGTCACATCAGTAGCCGTATATGTGTTCAGTTTATTCGTTAGACTGCTAAGGATTTTAATGTTGTTCACACTCATATTGTGGAGGTATTCGATGTCAATTTTATGCTCAATTGTTGTGGTGTTTGTGAGAACTGGTGGTAATGCTTGAAGTGAAGTAGTTGTAATACTGGCGTATGTCCTGTTATTAAGCTGAATCGTTTCGTTGTGCAGCTGAATCAGATATGTGCCAGAAAGTTCCTTGGGGATCCCTTTGCTGGTTAACTTCCCATTGAAGTTTGTAACGAATATTGTATCCTCTTTGATGAGTTCTACTACCATAGCTGTGTTGGAACGTATCGTACAACTAGCATGTCCTCCTTTTAATAACCGCACAATGCACCCATCTTCGTCGAGCTTTTCTAGAGAGCTCTCATTGCAAACTGTCATATTTCCTATGTTTAGGCAATTAGATATTACTCCATAGGTTTCTTCATGGTTCACCAAAATTTTGGAGAAAGGAAGGTCTACCTGTTTTCCTTCGATAATTGATGCTCTGGTCAATAGGTGGTTATATTCGGTCCCGCTAACTTTAGGCATTGAAAGGACATACAGCAGTATGGAATCATTGGTGAAAACTGATGGCTTGCCAAATTGTAATGCTTCTATTATGTTTGCATACGGTAAGGTTTCAATTTCGTTGATGACCCTGTTGATTTCTTCTTGGTCTAGGAGATTAGTGTTCACTATTCCACTTTTCGCCAATTGGCACGCACGAATGATCTCATTTACTTCTTCTTTGATGACCAAAAGTTCATCTATGATACTCTGCTCTTGCATGGCCCTGCTGGACGAAGCTACTTGATTGGCAGTGCTGTTGATAACCCAATTTATCTTTTGTGTGATGTCCTCAGTTATTCTCAGGACACGCTCATTTATTTTGTACTGCTGGTTGTTGTTGGAAACGATATCTTCTTCGTTTTTCAGCACCTTGTCCCAGTCTGCAGCGTCAGGGTTGCCTGCCAGCCATTTCCATGCGGACCCGATCCAGTTGATTGATCTTTGTCTTCTATGGGCCTTTCCTTTCAGTGAATCTAGACGTTCATGAAGTTGTGTAAGATGATGACGTGCGACAATTTTCCTCTTAGACTGCGCGATCTGCACTTCCACGATTTCTGTCATTTTGTCCATTAGTTCATCAAGTTTGTCCAAGCGAATGATGGTGTATCAGGTTGAAATGTCCATCGATGATCCATCCTTGTCCTTCCTTAATTGTAACCATAGGGGACATGTATTCAAAAATACTGAACCCTTGCACGGCCGTTATTAATAATAAACTGTTTAATATATAAAATTAATGAAAAGAAATATATATATATGTATTAGTTGTGAAGTTTAAAAAATGAAATTACATTCTAATTAAAATTTTCTTATGTCTCAGTATATGCAATATTAAGTACATATTTTTATAAATTAGCCTATAAATTGACAGATTTATATTCCAGTTAATAACTAATGGTGCAGAAATTACAACATAGGATTTTTCTCTTTTTTTTTTAATACAAATCAAACTATATTAAATCTTTTTATTATTTTAATATTATTTCTGCTTACATATGTTATAGTCCAGTAACTATATACATTAGACCTTGCGTCAGGTCCGGTAGTTCAGATTTTTTGCTGAGTTGTTTATGATGTTGGCCTAGTATTAAATCTGATTTTTCGACCTCGAGCGCCGAACGCAACATTGGTAAAAATCCAAAAAAACGCGAATTTTTCGCGGTTTTTTCACTTATTGGCTATTTTAACCATTACGCCTTAACTTCCGAATAAAACATTGCTCTACGATTTCAACCTTACTAAATTTGCTTCAATTTGAGTCCAAAGCCGGTTCTGTAGACGTAACGGTTTCCAAGGGACGGCATTTCAAAATATAGCAATAAAAAATTTAAAACAACAAGTAGTATATAAAACAGTATAATAACAAAAACATGGTCTTTGACATATGCTGCATCAAAGCAATAGAGCGTGTAGATTGGGCCAAAAGAAGAAAACAATAGTACCGGATGGGGGGTATATATCCCCCCGTTTAGGCGGGAGGGGCAATTTTAAGAAAAGTTGACTTCAAATAGAAAAATAACCATAAAAATACAATGGTAATATCTGGACGAAAATCCATTCCTCATCTCAAAGCCAGAAATCCATTCTATAATTTTTTTTTTAAATAAAGTTTTTCTAGCTGATAGTGTTTGAAAAATTTACTTTCAAGCTCAAAATTTTGAGAAAAAGACGATTTTTTTTTGTTAATCTATTTTTTTTAATTATTTTATGGTATTAAGTACTATTTTTGATATTGATTTGTAATGCAGTTATAAATTCTTAGTTAAAAACTGAAAACCAAATGCTAAAATGACTTCTAGTTTTTGAGAAAACTGAAATTAACATGATCAACTTCACTGTTTTCAGTCTAGTATCCTTTTTCTTCGGGGTGGGAGGGCTCTGCCTCAGGTGCGGTAGTTCTGATTTTTAGATGAGTTGTTTATGATGTTGGCCTTCGCAATAATCCAAGTTTTCGACCTCGAGCGCCGAACGCAACTTTGTGAAATACGCAAAAAACCGAGAAATTTTCGCCGTTTTTTCAGTTATTGGGTATTTTAACCTTTAAGGCCTGGTTTTCGATTATAACTTTACTCTACCATTTCGAAATAATTAAATAGGCTTCAATTTGAGCTAAAAATCAATTCAAATTATTAATTTTTTCATCAACTTTTGAATTTAGAATGCTGCAAATCGAATTGAAGGGGGCTTATTCACCCCTTGTGTGAAATCGTTTGCCCCTTTTCAATGATTTTTTAATACTGTGTAGCGTGTCATGTTGGCTTTATTTTAAGACTTTAATCATGAACATCGGATGAGTAGAAACGGAGTTATGATTTTTTAAAGTCAACCATATAAAACTCGAAATAAAACATTCGCTTCAGATAACTCACTGGTGGGTACTGAACTGAGTACTGTTTTAGTTCGAGTTTTATATGGTTGACTTTAAAAAATCATAACTCCGTTTCTACTCATCCGATGTTCATGATTAAAGTCTTAAAATAAAGCCAACATGACACGCTACACAGTATTAAAAAATCATTGAAAAGGGGCAAACGATTTCACACAAGGGGTGAATAAGCCCCCTTCAATTCGATTTGCAGCATTCTAAATTCAAAAGTTGATGAAAAAATTAATAATTTGAATTGATTTTTAGCTCAAATTGAAGCCTATTTAATTATTTCGAAATGGTAGAGTAAAGTTATAATCGAAAACCAGGCCTTAAAGGTTAAAATACCCAATAACTGAAAAAACGGCGAAAATTTCTCGGTTTTTTGCGTATTTCACAAAGTTGCGTTCGGCGCTCGAGGTCGAAAACTTGGATTATTGCGAAGGCCAACATCATAAACAACTCATCTAAAAATCAGAACTACCGCACCTGAGGCAGAGCCCTCCCACCCCGAAGAAAAAGGATACTAGACTGAAAACAGTGAAGTTGATCATGTTAATTTCAGTTTTCTCAAAAACTAGAAGTCATTTTAGCATTTGGTTTTCAGTTTTTAACTAAGAATTTATAATTGCATTACAAATCAATATCAAAAATAGTACTTAATACCATAAAATAATTAAAAAAAATAGATTAACAAAAAAAAATCGTCTTTTTCTCAAAATTTTGAGCTTGAAAGTAAATTTTTCAAACACTATCAGCTAGAAAAACTTTATTTAAAAAAAAAATTATAGAATGGATTTCTGGCTTTGAGATGAGGAATGGATTTTCGTCCAGATATTACCATTGCATTTTTATGGTTATTTTACTATTTGAAGTCAACTTTTCTTAAAATTGCCCCTCCCGCCTAAACGGGGGGATATATACCCCCCATCCAGTACTATTGTTTTCTTCTTTTGGCCCAATCTACACGCTCTATTGCTTTGACGCAGCATATGTCAAAGACCATGTTTTTGTTATTATACTGTTTTATATACTACTTGTTGTTTTAAATTTGTTATTGCTATATTTTGAAATGCCGTCCCTTGGAAACCGTTATGTCTACAGAATCGGCTTTGGACTCAAATTGAAGCAAATTTAGTATTTTTGAAATCGTAGAGCAATGTTTTATTCGGAAGTTAAGGCGTAATGGTTAAAATAGCCAATAAGTGAAAAAAACGCGAAAAAATCGCGGTTTTTTGTATTTTTACTAATGTTGCGTTCAGCGCTCGAGGTCGAAAAATCAGATTTAATACTAGGCCAACATCATAAACAACTCAGCAAAAAATCAGAACTAACGGACCTGACGCAAGGTCTCAGTACTATGAAACTACAAGGTTACTGGACTATTATATTTAATCTTACTACTTTTTTCCAAGTGAGAATATTTAAATTTATTTAATAAGTGCCATGTTTAGTGCCTTGCGTACTTAGTGAAAAGTATTATGTTTGGTGCTTTGTGTGCTTAGTGAAAAGTTTAATTAACAAGTGCTTTACTAGGTGCAACTAGGTGCAATTGCCATTCTGCCTTTTTTTTTTTTTTTTTTTTTTTTTTTTTTTTCTTATTTGTATGCTCTCCGATGAGGAATTGAACCCCAGTCTCCCGCATAATAGCAGGTGTACTAACCACTATACTATCGAGGAGCGCTTAACTTAAGTTTTTGATATGGGTCTTATGAATTTTTCTGCCCGTATTCGTTGTTACTGTTACACGGTTATTTTTTTCGACAATGTCCTTTTTAAACAAAGGCTTATTTTTGGCTTTGATGCCTTTTGAAGCCGTATAAATCACATCACCTTTCTTATACTGTCTTGGGGATTTTCTATGTTTGTTTCTGTGCTTATTGTTTTCTCTTTGTTTTCGCTTGATTTCCGATCTAAGATCGTGATTTATCTTTCTTCGGAAATCGGTTAATTTTTGATAATTGATTCTTTCGGATCTGTCGAAGAAAATGTCTGCTGGCTTTCGCTTTGTTACGGAATGAATGGTGTTATTGTACCTGTCAACTGCAATGTTCAGTAGCTCCTTTAAGCGCAAATCCTTATATTCTACCTTAAGGCAACGGTAGATTTCCAGAATTGTGGAATGAAATCGTTCCACCTGCCCATTTACTTCGGATCGATGTACTGGGGTGCGATACAATTGTATATCCAACAGACTGATAAAGTTTGTTCCCAAGCAACACATTCTCCTCTTACAGATATCTTTCAGAATTCTTAAATAAAGAGCATTTAACACTGCAAGATAACTTAAAGATGTCTCTAAGACCTAAAAAGGCCCAAAGGGGCAGAGCCAATTGTATGAGGTGAAGAGTTCTAATTAATGTCTTTGTAAGTGCTTATAAAGAGGACTTCTTTTGTTGATGTATTGACGACGTATTCAAGATATTTTAAAGAGGTTTTCAATAGATCTAAAATATCCTCTTAAAAAGGTCTTTAAAATCTCTTTAAAAGTAAACGAAAAAAAATTACTTTTTCTCTTTTACGCATGCATCATGGCAATAAATAATATTTTCTCTTTCACGCATGTAAACATTGAGTTGCATTTTAATGAAATGGAATGAAACTTAAGATGAGTGGTGAAAACATAAGGAATTGTTTTAATTTCATTTATAAGAAGCTCGGCCAAGTTAGTTATTTTAATATGACAGTCTTAACATATTTTGTGAAGCATATCTAGAATGTGTTTCGACATGCGCGATCATATTTACTTTAAAGTCATAGATGCTACCCCCCTAAAAATTCACGCGCTTACAAAAATAAAGATATTTACATTTTTTTTTTCATTTTCTTTCTAGACAAAAAACTTGTTACTGAAGTAAAAAAATGTTAATTGCATTTTGTTGGGTTATTATGTTATTTTAAGAGGTCTACACAAAATTATGAAACGAATCTGCGATTATTTAAGCCCAAATTGTCATTTATTATATTTTATACAAAATAGTTTTAGAAATTGAAATCAATAAATATGGCGTGTAAGCGACAGGGTGCCTCTTATACATAAATAGTTACGCAATTATTTATTTTGTTTGTTTCTTAAGCTGCATTTTATTATTTACATAAGTCACAAACAAAAAAGAGATAGAAAGTTGTCTGAGTGCTGGGACTCATGGTTAATATGTGTAAACATCAACGTTTGTTCTTACCTGCTGTCACTGCCAGCGCTTTAGCTCCAGTGGAAACCCGAAAATTTGCAGTTCAGAATTTTAGTACGGCGTATCGAGAAACAGAGTACACCAATTGATTAATATTACTTACTAGTGTCACGTCTGACGTTCTGGGTCTACTAGAATATTTTTAATTTGGCAGGTGTCAAAATGTGCCAAAACTGTTGATATGGCGGATCGAAAAGCGGAGCACACCAATCGATTTAGGAGGTGGATATTACCTAGTGTCACGCCTGACCTTTGGGGTCCACTAGAATACTTTTAGTTTGACAGGTGTCAAAATTAGCCAAAAGTTTTGGTACGGCGGAATCAAGAAACGGAGTACGCTAATCGATTTAGTAGGTGGATATTACCTAATGTCACGCCTGACGTTTTTGGAACACTTTTAGTTTGACAGGTGTCAAAATGTTAAATCAGAATTCCGAGAATACGCGCTATGAAACGTGCTATACTCCGTAATGTTGCACAGAGGAAAGTCCACGTTTTGATTACACATCAAAATTAAAGCTATTTTCACCCTTCTGAGTTTCGCAAAATTTTCAAAGTTTTATTCACATATTATAAACGCTTTTTCTATTATACAAATCTGATCAAAAAGTTTTATAAAATGCGGCTTATAACAATAATGTAGCCATTTGGTCTCAAAATATAACCTATCATGCGTAGCAGATAGACAAACAAACCAAAAAATATACATAATATCAATTAAACATTTAAATAAAAATATTAAAATTTTTTAAAGTTAATGACACCCTGTAAAAAATATACATAAATAAATTAATATTTTTTCCAAATCTCAAAACGTTTTAAAAAGTTCTTAAAAACGTCTTGGATATAGTCACTCTTCCCCAGAGTTAAATCACGCTTAATTACTTCTAAATAAGACACCATTAAGTGGTCATTAATTACTTTTTAGGTCTTAAAAAAACGAAATGTCAAACCAGTATCAATGGCAACAACTGTGTTGAACAAGTGCATAGCAAGACAAGAGGAACTTTATAAACTGATCAGATTATGGTGCAGGAAATATGATTGAACTTAGGTTGCTTCCAAGAATAAATTAATGGCAGTTTTTTTCCATTTATCCCAACAGTTTCTTATATTCAACATTTTTAAAAGATATATGTAACTTCTTATAGTGAGATTTCATTTCGCTATACAGAAACATAACTTCAAGTTGACAGATAAGAAATCAGTGCAACAATGTCTTTAAAGATATCTGGAAGACCTCTTCAAGATGTCTTTGAGAGAGGACGCTAGTAAACTCTTAAAATACTCTTATTTTTAAGGAGTTAAAGAGGTTTTGAAGAAGTTTCATAAAAAGATATGAAAAAATAACTTCAAAAAGAGGTCGATAAGATGTCTTCAAGATGTCTTGAGAGAGCAAGCTAGTAAACTCTTAAAATACTCTTATTTTTAAGGAGTTAAAGAGGTTTTGAAGAAGTTTCATAAAGAGATATGGAAAAATTACTTCAAAAAGAGGTCTATAAGATGTCTTTGAGAGAGCAAGCTAGTAAACTCTTAAAATACTCTTATTTTTAAGGAATTAAGAAGGTTTTGAAGAAGTTTCATAAAGAGATATGAAAAAATAACTTGAAAAAGATGTCTATAAGGTGTTTTTAAGATGTATTTATAAGTATTGGCTTTAAATTATCTTTTTAGGAGTTCATAAAGTGCTTATTAAGTGCAATGGTATCAAGAAGACTGAACTAAGATGCCATTAAGAGCTGATAAATTTATTTCAAGAACTCTGCAAGAGTTTTTGTGTTGCTTGGGTTATGATTGGGCTCATGAAGCTACATTCATTGTCTGTGACAAGTACCTTTGGAACGGTAAAATAGTGGAGAATTTTGATTATCTTATCTCTGAGATGCAGAACGGACCTGTTTTTAATGTGGAAAAGTTTTGCAAATTTGGAAAATTTATCCAGGCAGCTAATGAATTTTTCGTTCTGCACCTCTATTATATCGAGGTGAAGTATTTCGCAGGGATAACTAGGAACTGGGGTAGATTGGAATTCGGGGCGAATGGGATGCCTATCGTATTTATTGGAATGACAAATTTCACAGGTGGTGGCATATTTCCTAATTTTTGCCATCATTCGTGGGAAATAGAATTTTTCGAGGATCTGTTCTTTATTTTCTCTTGGGGCTCGGTGAGCTCTTCTATGTTCCTCCTCTATGATGGAGAATTTCCGATCCTCAATAGTGACGTCTTCCACAAGTCTTTGTGTAATCCTTATTTTGTATTTAACAAAATTTTCAAGGTATACACTCTGAAGCAACCCAAGATATGCCTCTGGAATTTTAATTCCATTGATTACATTAGGGTTTAATCTTTGACGGAGAACCTCTTTGAGTTTGGCCTGGTCCAAGCTCCTCGCGGAGATGACGTGTCGAAGGAAACCAGGATGAGGTTCGTAGTTGGCATAACAAACACTTTTAGCATCACACATGTCCTTATTAACTCTAAAAACCAATTGGTTCCTGAAGACATTAAGAGGAGCTTCCACGTGTGGTATTAGGTCGCTGTTATCTTGATCAGCACTGTGCATAGTTCCAGACTCACTATCATCTGGGGATTGTTCACAAAGTCCTTCATCAGCAGTAGCTGTTTGTATGTTGTCTGTGTAGTTTTCGTCAGCAGATGCTGTTTGTGTAAGTCCTGTTTCAGTTCGTGCTTCGTTTGCCGTTTCTGTTGTGGAACCACATAGAAAGGGTGCGGTTTCTGTCGTAGAATCATTACAAGCCAAACGAGACTCAGATTGTGTGTTTCTCATATTTCCACTTGAAACAGGTTCATTTACTGAGTCCTGCAAGTGGTTTACCTGAGTTCTGAGTCTTGAAAGAGCATCAGCCACGTAATTCGATTTACCAGGTTTGTAAACCAATTCGTAGTTATACTCTTCTATCCTGGCTTTCCATCTCTTCAGCTTTGCGTTATAATTTCTATTTCCCAAAGCAAAGGTAAGGGGCTGATGGTCTGTTAGAATTTTAATCTTTTTGGCTCCGTAAAGGTATGACCGAAGGTTGTCAAGAGCCCAGACGATGGCCAGCATTTCCTTCTCATTTGTAGCAAAACCCTCTTCACTTTTGCTCAATGACCTAGAAATAAACGCAATTGGCCTGTCTTTACCGTCTATATCTTGGGATAGAACAGCACCGATCGCATAATTAGATGCATCCGTTGTTAAGATGAAAGGCTTTTCAAAATTGGGGAAAGCTAAAACTTCAGAAGATGTCAACAAAATCTTTAAGTCATTGAAGGCTCTCAGCTCAACATCGCCCAATCTGATAGGAACACGCTTGGATTGATTGGCTCTTATTTGCGCGTTTTCCCCCCTCGTAAGATTTGTTAAGGGTTTAGCAACCTTGGCATAGTCGCGGATAAATTTTCTATAGTATGAAGTTAAACCAAGGAATGATTTAAGTTCCTTCAGGTTTTGTGGTGGTTCTAAGTTCTGGATTGCAACAACTTTTTTTGAATCAGGCCGGATACCCTCAGGTGAAACGATATACCCTAGAAATTCCACCTGCTCCTGCATAAAATGAGTTTTTTCGAGATTGACCCTTAAACCTGCCTCACCAAGTCGGGTTAGCACCGCATCCAAGTTATTAAGATGATCGTCTTGCCCCTTACCAAAGACTATTATGTCACCAATATACACATAACATGTCTTTCCAATGAAAGGCTTCAGAACATCGTCGATCATCCTCTGAAAAATCGCGGGTGCATTCTTGAGTCCAAAGGGTAATCTCAAGAATTCGAATTTCCCGTTCATGGTGGAAAATGCGGTTTTTGGGATGTCTGATGGCTTCATGCGTATTTGGTGGAATCCAGAAGTCAAGTCAAGTGTCGTGAAGTACTTGGCTTCTCCAAGACTGGCTAACGTTGAATTAATATCAGGTATAGGATAGGTGTCCCCGATAGTGACACTGTTGAGCCTCTTATAATCAACAACCATTCGGTATTGTTTCTCACCATTGGGTTTGGGTTTTTTCGGTACAACCCATATAGGTGAGTTATAAGGGCTTCGGGATGGTCTAATTGTCCCTTCTTCTAAAAGGTTGGCTATTTCCTTTTCAACCTCCCCTCTGAGGCAAGCTGGATAAGGATAACTTTTCGAATATATTGGATCATTTGTGTTAGTCTTTATTTCTGCTAGGACTGAGGTTTCAACTATTTTCCTGGCATCAATTGGCCCGAAAATATATTTATGTCTCTTTATAAGGCAATTTAACTTGTCTTTAATAATATCAGGGAGTAAAGGATCAAGAGTGAGGTTCACTTCCCTAGAGATTTTTTCTTTTAAGGGAATTTCAATATTATTTTTTAATTTTAAAATGTTCCCTTTCCTATCAATTACAGCCTCTAAGGCCTTTAACGTATCATCCCCGATGATCCCGTCAAAGGAATTGAGACCTGGTAAGACATAAAACTTCAATACCGAGTTGTTTCCAGCTTTTTCAAAAAACTTCCCTTCGACAGATTCCGTAATATTTAATTCACCGCCCGCTGAACGGACAGTAAAAGGTTTTTTAATGGGTACCGTGGTTTGGTTCACTTTTGGACTTATAAAGTTCTTGTTGGCACCCGTATCGACAAGAAACTTCAACGTGGTTCCATCCCCCGCAACATATTCTATATATGGTACGCTGGATGGCCGCCTGTCATAAAATTTACCTCTTCCGAAATTTCTTCCTCTGCAGCGGTCTCATATTCATTATTATCGTTACCCACCTCTACCTGGTAGACTCGTTGTTGTTTACTCGGGTAGTTTTCCGATCTTGCCCCACGCTTGAATCGGTTAAATGGATAAGAGTTATTAGACGTACTAGGGCGGTTCATGTAATTTACTTGGCGGGTTTGAACGCTCCTGTCGACGTCCATTTTTTCCTGCGGCTTAGGTCCAGGTCTGGGTGGAGAGCCATTTTCACGTGGATTATTCCAGGAAAATTTCCGGAACCTCTCAGGGGGTGATTGGAAAGGCCTCTTTGGAGGAAAATATGGCTTCACTTCATGACTCTTATAAGTCTGATTTACAGGAGTTGTAATTGTGTTTCTACCAATTACAGAGTGAATGTTGTTGCTTCTGAAATTCAAATTTTGAATTTCTAAACAAGCGGAGTAAGCCTCCGGAAGTGTTCTGGGTCTTTGTATCATTAACATGCGTGATATGTCACCGTTTAGGCCACGTATGAAAACGTCCAGGGCCCTATTCCTATATATTTCTACAAGGGCCCGAACAGTCTCTTCACTGTAGGACTCTGTTTTTAGCTTGTTTACCATTAGGGACATCTGATGGTTAACAGCCGCATAAAATTCATCAACTCTACTTCCCTTTTGAGTGAGTTGATTCAGCTGGTGTTCTAGAGTTCGCATGTCCCTTTTATCTGCATAGTGCAGAGAGAGACATTGCTTCAACTCATTCCAGCTTCCATCAAAAATGTTATATGACACCAAAGCACCATCAGCCGAGCCCCTAACCTTCCCACGAATGTGTTGAAGTATTGCTCGGTAGATAGGCTTGTTTTTAACTATTTCGAAGTCCTTTAATATTCCCTCCACAGCATGTATCCACGATACATACTGGGTAGGATCTCCATTAAACACTTGGAGCTCCTTCACACAATCGGGTAGGCGACTGATCTCTTTTAGTTCAGCCTCACTTTGCGGAGGATGAAGTTGAACCGCGGGGGTTTGAATCCCATCAGGTTGTAAAGGGTTTTGTGGTCTCGCCTCGATCGAAAGCAGGCGAGACTCCAACTGTCTTATAAGGGTTTCATTGACAGTTGAAGGTGGGTTTGCTACCCTCCTCTCGATTGATTCTACCCTTGCTCCAAATTCTCTCAATTGGACTAGGATATTATTAACTGCCCCGTTGAGTTGGGTGACAGATTCGTTTAACTGCTCCATTATATCTTTCTTATTTTCCGAAGTATTTCTGTACTTTGTATTCTTTTATAAAATCTTCTACAAGAGCTAATATAATTCAAAAAGGCAATGTAATCTTATTAATCTCTTACCAAAAAATTCTCGCAAGTTTTTTGTTTAATATTTTTGATATATATTTGTATATATTTTTTTTTTTTATATTTTTTTTAATATTTTTTTATATATATTAAAAAGCACCTGCACTTTTGGAAATTGGTACTAATTTACTTCTAAATTATTTCTTATTATTATTTTTTATACACAATCTCTTTTTATTTTATTTTTTTTTTGATAAATTTTTGGTTTTTCCTTTTTTTAAATTTTTTTTCTATATAATAGGAAAGGCACCAGCACTTTTGGAAATAATAGTTCTTTTCACTTTTTCTCACTTTTCATACGCAATCTTCTTTATTTTATTTTTTAGATATTTTTAAATATTTTTTTGATAATTTTTTTACATTAAAAAAAAGGCACTTGCACTTTTTTGAAATTCAATATTTCTTCATGTATTTTTTCTCTACTTAATTTTAGCGTCACTCACACTATTTTCATTTTTTGTTTTTTTTTCTTTTCTATTCTTTTTTTTATCTTCTTCGCGTTCTTCGTTGTTATCTGTAATTAAGAAAAAAAATAATTAACCGAACCGAAGAAGCTAGGGAACCGGTATTCTCGGGGGTTGCCGTGTTAATCCCGTTTAGTTTAATTTAATAAACCTACTAATGGCACGCACAACTCCACCGTCGCATCCTTTAGCCGTGTAGGATATTTGCATGTTCCCATGGGTATGCAAAAGTTTAGAGCTCAAGATACCAAAATGGTCAACTGTGTTCTCATGGGTACAGTGACGTTCACTCAGAGAGAGCGTATTGGCCTTGGCACAGATCCTTTGGCGAAAAGGATACGATTGTGAACCGGTCCCTGCTCGGGCGCCAGTTATGGAATCTCGGGAGAGATATCCAAAAAAAAACCGCGAACGCCAACCCCCGAGGGGCTGGCCCAACCGTTCGACTTACTGATAAATAAATGTACAACAATTTAAAGTTAAAATATCTTTATTTGAAACGACCGTTAGCTTTGAGAGTAAAACTACAACTAACCTACTGACTAAACTAAGGTTGAAGCTATTCATGCCCGTGCAAGGGTTAATTGACGATTCAGCATTTCCCAACTGTGGGAACAGCGGATGAGGATCATATTCATTCGTCGTGGCCTTCGGTGGTGCAAGTGCATTTACCTTTGTTCATGAATTCATGAAATGCACTGTCAGCATGAAATGCACTGTCAGCATTGACTCGTGGGAAATGCATGGCGTTAACTTGGATCCTCGCTGAAAACAAGCTATTTTACTAGAATAACAAATATATCTCTTAATAACTACTTTAAAATGAAATGTCATAGTAAATATTTCATTAAATCTAACGCTTTTTTAAGTCAGGGAAATGACACTTCTGTGGCCACAAGCAATAACCACTTAAGTCTGAAAACTAACTTTTTGGGGAAAAGCACTTTTAACTTTCAATTTAAGATTTTAAAAAATTCCAAACATTTATGTTACAAATTGATACATATTTTTAAAATATAGTTTTAATATTAGTAAATAAACATTTTTTTGTTTACAAATAAACTTATTTGCAATAGTTATTGCCAAAAACGTGTTTTAAGCTGTTATTGCTTTTATAAATAATTTACATCTCATTCACTTACATCACTTAAGCGGTTATTGCAAATCAAAATTTTAGTTCACTGGCATCTTATAACGATGTAAGCTGTTTTTACAAATTTAATTTCTTATGTTTTTCATATGTAAGCTATTTTTGTAGGGAGAATATTGAAATATTTTTGCAGTAATGATACAAAATTATTTTTTTTTTGTTAGAAACAGATATATAAAAAAAATATGTTACGTATTGCTAAAAAGAGTTTAATAATCGATTTTCATAGGAAGTAACGGCATCTTAATCAACTTCAATACATAAATTAATAAACATAAATGCATAAATACCACGTTTGGGCATATTAAAGGAAAAGGGCGTACGCAAGTGGGGGTAGGGAGGTGTGCTTGCCCCCCTAATCAAGATATTTTTCATCCATTTCATCGAATTTGTTTTCTGTTGAATCTTAAAGCTAGATTTCCTTGCTAATACTAATTTTTAAATATGAGATTTGCTCCCCTCCCTGACCGGTATCATGCGCTCTCCCTTGATTAGAAGCTCAGGCTATTTTATGTACATCTAGATTCATTTGATAGTGTATTCTTCCAATTTTTGGCTGCTGCATCTTGCCAATTTAGTTTTGCAAAACATTTTTTTTTTAATCTGCATTTCCACGATAGTTTTGATTTCTGAAATGTTCAGAAGTCAAAAAAGTCTTGAGGAATCATTTCTCTTTGCTTAATTAAGGTTTTAACTCTAGCAACCCGACAAAATAGAGCCAGTTGATGACAATATATCTACTCCATTATTTTTCTCCTTCTACGACAGAAAAACAGCTCACAATTGAGCTTGTCTTCCAATTTTAAAGAAAAAAAAAGCGTAGCTATCCGTCAACGACAGATATTGTGTTAAAGTATTTGCAAGTACCTAGTACCATTGTATATAAATCTAATTGACGACTAGAAAAGTCAAAATGCGATACCTGGTGGCGAATAAAACAACTGGATAACTACATTATGAAGAAGTTTTACTTTATTATTTAAGTAAAAATATAGTTTTTATATTTATTAGAATAGTTTTTCTTGTTTTAATAAATAATTTCGGAAAAAACACTTCACAAATCACATACGATTTACAACAAATTTTGACATCTTATGTAGTTATTCTGTTGCATTTTTTGCCCGGTAGAGTACTGCCTCCAGTCGTCAATAGTAGTATTACTTGAGGAAAAAGATACTAGCGCTACAGACGACTGAAGCAAGAAGTGTATTATTCCCTCATCATTGCTTCACACCCAACTCACAGCAGACGAAAGACCAAAAAATACATTATTTCCTAACTACATGAGAGAAGGCAATTATCTTCTTTTTCCTCACGTCACAGCAGTGCCAATATACGAGAGTGAGAAGGGAACAAAAAAAGAGAACCAAAACAAGCTGCCGAAAAAAATAAAGAATGAATTGGTATGTATGTATGTACAAACATACATACGTTGGTACAGACATTGAGGAGAAGAGGAAACAAAAACAGAGGATCAAAACAAGTTTTTATCGTAACATAAAGGTTCAATACACATAGCATATTTTCTAAACAGAAACAAATTCTTTTGTTCTCGATGACTGTCCTTTGCCAAGATAAGGCACACAAAATGCTTTCCGTGTCGGGAGCCTTTAAAATAGATTGGAATGAAAATAAGAAACTGATGTCTATTTGCGTAGGTATTCGTTCTTACTTTCTTGTATGTAGGTGGAAACAGGTTTTTATTTTTTATCGCTTTCTAAGTGGTTTTTTGATGTGGAGCGTCGAGTTTCTCAGATTTAATTCAAAGCAATATGAGGCCGTGAGTGCAAAAGTGGTGTAACCCATTTTTTGGCATTGTATATCGATACCTTCCCGTAAGAATGTATTAAGCGACATTTCAAAAATTTTAAAGGCATCGAAAAAAACCTCTGGTCCACTTATTTATTTATGTGTTTAAAAAAATAAAAAAAATTGGAACGGGATTTTCAACTCAAAATGCGTCTAAAAATCTGTTTATTACAGCAAAATACCCAAAGAAGTAACTGAATAAAAGGTATTTTAAGAATTTAATTTAAAATTTTTCGAATGTCGCTTAATACATTCTTACGGGAAGGTATCGATATATATTTAAAATTTTAATTTCTAAAAGCTTTCCAAAAATGTGACGTATACTATTTGAATCTCAATAAAAATATTATTAAAAATCGATTCAAAACGAAAAACATGATCAAAAAAAAAAGTGGGTTAAACCGCTTTTGCACTCACAGCCTCATATATGATTGTATGAAAAAAAGCTTAAAATCGTTGGAGCGGTTTTTAAAAAAATTAATTTTTATATATCAAATTCTTACAACATTTTAAAGGAAAAATGTTGACATGCAAGTCTTAAGTATTTATTTATGTACATATAAAAATTAAATTTCAAACAAAAATTTTGAACCCGTTTTCAAGATATCAAATTTTCAAAACAATAATTTGAAACTTTTTTAGAAATCCAGAAATTAGTTTTTTTTAAATTTTGATGTGCAATATTATTTGAAATATGTGTATGGGTGATTCTCTGCCAACTGTGATTCTTTTTTTTAGAATATTTTCAAAAATTAAAACTTTTTGGAAACAATTTTTGTTTTGTGTTTGTGGCTTCATTTAGACAGAGTATCATATCAGTAAAAGCATTTTGCTACAACTTTTAAAGAAATAAAAAATATAGTGAAATGTACTAAAACTAGTAGATATAGACGATAAATGAAACTCTTTTTTTTTTTTTTAGTTCTCCCTCTCTTTGACCATATTTTTGTTGAGATTCCTGATTGTCTAATATACGTTTTGTACTCTTGACATTTCTACTTCCCTATTTTTTCTTTAAAAAATTATTTCTTTTTCGTTTTTGAAGTCTGTTTTTCTGAATCGCAACCCTTTTCCTTGTGCTGGGTTATTACTTAGTTTTTATTGCACGGAATGATTGCAAGAAATAAGTTAATTATTTTTAATTAAAGTTCAAAAAGTATTGAAGTGCCACGGTACTGACATCCACAGTACTGACATTTAGACAGTTTATGTGACCTAACTTCTCTATGCTAACGAGAAAAATAATTTCCAGGACAATTTTAACTTATGCCGTTAAAAGGAACACAAAATTGTGATAACCAGCCAAAAACATGTTATAACATGCTTTAAAAATACTACCACGGTACTGACAAATAAATTTGTGACATACTTTCATCCCATGAAAACATATCACTCTTAAAGTACAACAACGTTCAAAAATTAAAATGACTGTTGTTAACTATACATAACTAGTTTATCTTTTAGAAAACCACAATAGATACATACGTGTTAAAGCTAAAACAAAATGGCGGTTGAGCAGGAAATCTTTTTAATTCAAAAATAGAACCAAAACCTCGGACAACATTCATTCGTGATTATTTTATTCAGCAATAAGTATTTTGACTTAATTTTTGCATTATTTTGTCAAGCAAGTATTGCACTCAAACTTTTCTTCGGACAACATTTCAATTCAATGAACTATTTCATTAGAAAGTAGCAAATTGGGTCATGATATCGAATGTAGATTGTAGTAAATAGCCATTTACACAATTTAAACCAAAAATATATACGAACATTTTACATTAAATAACAAAAAAAGCACTGGACACAAAGAATCACAGTTGAGACGGAATCACCCATATATAAAAATTAATCTAAATCCGTTCTGCTGATAATAAGATAGTTCAAAATATAAAAAAACCATTGTATGAGAGGTACTACTAATAGTTGCTAAGATTAAAATTTTATAATTTTTGATAGTTTAAGCATATGGAAAAAGTTTAATTAAAATCGTAGGAGTCATTTTTGAGAAAAAACTATTTTCGTTAACCGTTTTTTAACTTTTGTATGTAGGGTACCGTTGTTTTTTCATAAAAGTAAAATGTTTTCTTAAAATATTTTGGAAAGTATTAAAAAACTCTTGAGTATCAAGTTTCAAAAATATCGATGATGTCGTTTTCGAAATATTTGATTTAAAAAAAAAATGGAAACATTTTTTAAAATCAAAAAAAAAAATTGTTTTGAAAATTTTGGTATACAATACTGTTTTATTTTTTGGAAGCTTCTGTATTAAAAAAAAATATTGAAAACATAGTCATACAGTTTTGACAAAAATGTTCAATTAGAATAAAGTTCTACTTTGGATGTTCTGCCAGTCAATTTTAGTCGTGTTGATAAAGCTTAAGAGACTAGAAATTGTATAATTTTTTACGAAGCCTAGAAATTATATAAATAAAATAAAATAAAATAAAATAAAATAAAATAAAATAAAATAAAATAAAATAAAATAAAATAAACTAAAATTCAAATAAATTAAATAAAACACTTTGAACATTGGTTCGAAAGTTCTATCGATAATCTTTGAACCGTTGAAAATAAAATTGGAATAAAGTGTGGGAAGTTCAAAATTAACAAGAAAAATAGTTTTTTGTCTTAGATTTGTGTCTACAAAAATAGATATACATAGGAATACTTAATTTTTTTTTGTTAACTTTCATAATGCAACGTTTGTATTGATATTTTGGAGCTCCCTCTTATTTTAACTTGATCGTTTAAGACGAGAAACACAGGAGTAGGTACCTACCTAATTAACTATAAAAAACTATAACAACCTTGCAAGAAAAAAAAAAAAAAGTGGCCACGAAGATTTAAATTTGTAAATATTAAATAACTCTAAACCCTGAAAAATAACTGTCCACCCACTTCCATAGCTAAAAATTATAGATCTTAATTGACATCACATTTCTACAAAGAAATGACTCAGAACTCCAATTAGGCAGGCAGATACCTAAATCCTTTTAGAGTGCATGAAAAATAGCTTGAAATATTGAAAATAAATTAATTGAAAAACTTCTGGTACAAGAAAACCAAACTCAAACTACCTTCGAATGAGTTTCTCTATCTCAATTTTTTTTAAGTATACTTTTTCTTACTTCAAAATAAACTACCAGAGTTCAGACAAGAGAGACCAATCAAATCGAACCCGAAACCACAAACAAGTTTTTTTCTCTGTCATTTTTTGTGTGCTCTGCTCATACTTACAGTTTTTTTTACATTGACTTCTAAAAAAAAAACTTATCGTAGCCGCAAGTAGATATACCCACATGCTACATGCTACAATGTTCCTATTAGTGGGGTCGCTTAGCGTCAAATTTCGAGATGATGTGTTTTTGCCGGACAAAAGCACCAAATTTTTTGTAGGTACTACTTAGGTCCATAGCTTGAGATTTAGGGTAGGACCCATCTCGGCGGTCAGCCATCTTGGATTTAATAGCCGCCATTTTGAAATTTAGGTATATTATTAATATCTCGGCTTCTAAATCACTTAGGATCCCAAACTTGGTGTCTAGGTATACATTTTTGGGGTCAGAGAATACAACCACATACTTTTCAAATGTTACAGTTTGCAAATATACGAAGGGGGCATGTGGGTCATGACCCCTTTGCTCCAAGACAATCATATATTATAGACCAAGAGCCGACAGCAAATTTTGGGAGTGAAGGTATAACCAAAATCGGAGTATAAAGGATTATATGTACAAGTATCTTGATGTGGAATATGAAAGTCTGGCCGGTTTTTTTACTCAGCCTTTGGTGGGGGTGGGGGTTTTAAACCCGCTTGGTTTCCTATTTAGATGGTAGGGTCATTGACACTTCAATTCACTTTGAAAAAATAGGATACGATGCTCTGTCATTTTCCCTAGGTCTCAAGACTTTTATCTTGGTGTTCCGATGAATAGGACCCATGATTTAACCTTTTTAAGCAAAGAATCATCGTGTAATAGGGGACTTAGAAAAATCTTGCGTAAATGGTCGCATTTAGACACCTAACCAAAACATAGATATTGCTTAAAACAGCTGACAAAGAAATTAAATTTTAAATTTGATTTATGATCATCTATATGATATTTTAAGATTTTTTCTATTTCTGTTTTCATGTTGAATGGAATCCAAGATGATGAAAATCTGCATTTTGTATTTGCATTTAACTTATTCATTTTCCTTTCAGAAAAACTCGATACGACAAAACATACAGTCTTCGCGAATAATATTACCAATGGTCTCATAAAAGGTAACATTACTGTTATGAAATAATTTGGGCTAGCCGTAAAAAAGGTTACATTACGGTTATGAAATAATTTGGGCTAGCCGTAGGTGTCAGTTTTTGCACTTCTGTGTGTTTAAATGAAGTTTGTTTTTATTTACACTTTTTCCTGGGTTCTGAGGGGGGGGGGGGTATCATGACCCCCCATTTCCCTCCTTGAATAAGTTTAGTCAGATACATTTTTAACTTGTGTATATATATTATCCGACCCTAAATAAAATATATGATTGTCTTGGAGCAAGGGGGTCATGACCCCCATGCCTCCTTCGTATATTTGCAAACTTTAACATTTGAAAAGTATGTGGTTGTATTCCCTGACCCCAAAAATGTATACCTAGACACCAAGTTTGGGATCCTAAGTGATTTAGAAGCCGAGATATTAATAATATACCTAAATTTCAAAATGGGGGCTATAAAATCCAAGATGGCTGACCGCCGAGGTGGGTCCTACCCTAAATCTCAAGCTATGGACCTAAGTAGTACCTACAAAAAATTTGGTGCTTTTGTCCGACAAAAACAGATTTTCTTGCTAAGCGACCCTACTATATCCTATTCCTCTCCCTTATTCCTAAACACAAGAAAATCGAAAAAGTAACCAGTTTTTCTTGTTTTTGTCTGTCGTTTGTTGTTGTTTGGAACCAGTTTTTCTTGTTTTTATCTGCCATTTGTTATGGGCTCTTGTGCTGTTTGCTCAGTTGTTTTTTTTGCCTCAGTAAGGGAATTTTTAATTTCCCTTTCTGTGAGAAGCGATCATACGACATCTGGTTTGTGAAGGAGTCGAGAAAAAATTTCGTCTGATGATAATACTATTAGATTCATATACAATGCTAGTACCAATAGCAAAAAATCACTTTTGTAGACTGGAAAGTTATTTGTAAGGGCTTTCACACTATCCGAATCACTCCCAAATATTTTTCCAGCAGAAATACTCAGGAACCTACTACCGATCAGTTTGTGTGAATTTCTTATATGAAGCTATAATGTAACTTCTTTTCATAAGTGATCTTAGAAAACAAAGAAAAAGAGTGGATCTGATGAAAAAAATGTTCTCACGATCACGAATTCTTTGAAATTATTCGTCAGAAGCGGATGTATGAATTGGAATTCCAATAAACTTTTAAATAAAATCCATTGATCTATTGTGACAATTCCATTCACCTTCTGACGAACCAAACGCATACACTATAAATGCTTTCATAGTTACTAGCAGCAGAATTGTCCATGAGATTACGCATCCACTGTAGCCATAGCCTGAGGCACTTTTGGTTTTATATTCAGGTTTTTGTACCACTCACATCTGCAATCTGCACTAGGTAGTCATCAGGATAATCGAAGTTGAAATTAATTTCTGAAACCTTAATATTATTAGAATCCATCAGATTTCCTGAAATTTGGACAAAATCATCTAAATTGAAGTTGAACAAGTGTAGTTCTGGACTAACATTGCCACCAAACATTTGAAAAGAATATTTAGATTTGTTGTATGTTGTTGTTTTGAATATCTATTCATATGAGATATGTCGATACAAATTTTCTTTAATTATTTTCTTTTGTTTAACAATAAGTGATTGTCCCCTTTTTCTAGATATCTAAAACATCAGTACCTCGTGGCATAATGGTTAGTGCGTTGGACTGTCATGCCGAAGGTGTGGGCTCGATTCCCACCCGTGCAAACTAAAAAAAGAAATCTGTTATCCGAGGTACTGCCTCTTGCGAGGAACTGACAAATCCTCCAAGAGTTTACTGGTCATGAATAAGTGCTTCTCAGCTAGCCGTTCCGACTCGGCAAAAAACTGTAGGTCCCCTCCATTGATGGACCTACAGAGTTGTAAGTCACTAGGCCCTGGTTCTCCACGAGCTGTCGTGGCACCCAATTTATTTAACTTTAATACAAATTGTAACCTGTTTTAAAATTTAAAAAAAAATCAAATTTATGATTCACCATTTTGAGAACATGTAACTTATACTAATTTATAAATTTTTGTTTGAGGTAGTCAAAATTTGTTGTAAATTCTTCAATATTATAATCTGCCACTTTACTATTTCCCTTCAAAAAACACTTAAGTTCATTGAAAATTCCTTCATGCATTCGAGTCCAGTCCAGCTTAAGTCCATTTAATTCTCTGTATGTGAGAATTTTCAATTTGCAATAGTAGCTTAAGTAACATAAGATTTCTCAAGATACAAACAAAAATTTTGCAAAAATGACTTAATTAATTTTAGTATCGATGAAGATATCTTTTTCGTTTTGCAATAAGCGCTTAAATCGAAATAAGTTGTTTTTGACTCTTATACACATTTCTGTGTTTGGAGGGGTTTTCAATTTAGAAAAGCAGCTTATGTCAATATAAGCCGTTATTGTAAACTGCATTATATTTTTTGTGAATTCTTATTTGAGTTAAGGGTTTATTGCATATGTTGTTTAGAGTGAAAATCACTTAAGCGGTTTTTTCATATTGGTTTTATTTTATGAAAAAAGTGGTTTAATTAAAGGTTTTTTTTTTTTAAATGCAATGAAGCATGGAGAACATGATGAAACAAAAAACTGATTTTTGTCTTAAATCGACTTAAGCGGTTATTGCTTGTGGCCACAGACTTGTATCAGGGGAATGACACAAATTAATATTTACTCCCGTGATTCGATGGATATTTAATTTTTTTTAATGGTTTCAGGAGAATAAAGAAAAATGAGAACAAATACTTTCATGCAAAATAGCATGCACGACTATGTCGCACGAGCTTGCTCTTGTGGTTCAAGGATTATGCGTGACTAAACATTTAATATTTATTATTATATTATTTTTGATATTTTGAACGAGAAATTTTGAACAAACTTCTAAAAATACTGTAAATATGTTCAAATGCAATATTATTGATCTTTCTAGAAGTGCCCAAACGCGATCAAACATTATAATGAAAACTTGAAAGTCAGGGGAATGACATAAAAAATAATGTTCGGGGAATGACTCGAAAGGGTGTTTAATGCAGGCGCGGATACAGGGGGGAGGCAATAGGTGCAATTGCCCCCCTGGGCAAGAACGAAGCTAAAAATTTGAATTTAATTAATTGTAGTCAAAAATGTTTTTTCGTTCGACGTTTATAAAATGTATTCTTGGCAGCCAAAAGAGGACTTAACGTTTCCATTTTCCTGATTTTCCGTTTCACGAAATTATTATAACCGAAGTTTCTCACCTTTCACAGCTGAGCCGTATCTTAATGGCTAAGATACACGTGCAGATTTTCTTTCAAGTTAAGGTCTTTAAGATCAATGTCAGACTATTTTACATTTATAACATTTTATGAGAATAGTCAAATTATTATTTTATACTAGATCAGATTGAGTCCCAAATCGATTTGATTTTCACTTTTCAAAATGCAAATGTGTATGAAAAATTTCACAATCTTGAAAAATAGTGTTTCAAAAAGTTATTGCCCCAACCCTCCTCTTCAAATTTATTAGTGTTTTTTTTATAGTTAAATGTAATGGGAGAGGTTGCAGGGGCACTTATCTTTAAATCTTTAAAATACGTCGATTCAATTAGCCTCAAAAAATTAACTACATTTGCGTATAAAAATGATTGAGAATTACCAAAAATTTCTTTCTGAGAGGGTGAATAAGTTCTTTGTATGATAAATATTTAAATGTGCGTTTCCATTTGAGAGAGTACTTTCACTTGAAAACTCTCGAGTGACTCTCGGATACCTATCTTCCCCTCTGGTGAGCTAATTTCATGACTGTGTTCAACTGTGAGTTTCTCCAGATTTCAGAGCTACTTTTTACTCGCAAATGCACAGCGATACGAGCACTTCTGTTTTAGCCATAAGATACGTTTCTGATAGTAGTTTCGTAAGGATTTTATCACTTCATGGATGCGTTTAAACTAAACTGGCGAAGAATACTGTAATGACTTTCCAAATTTGAACTATAACGACTCCGAAAAGCAAACAAACGAACACAATAAAGCTTACGGTCGCAGTGCAAACATACCCTTAGTAGCTATAATTATAGCAACTCCCAAACGAAGGAAGCGCCATCTGCCGGATTATAGCAGATTTACCAGCTGTCAAATAAAAGCTTTTTGAAGGGAAATTATTGGGAAATTTCCCCTATGGAAAGCTCTGGAAGCAGAGACTAGAACGTTCTCCTTATTTCGAGAGTTTGGAAAACAAGTATAAAAGGCACATGTTTGAACGGCAGCGACACAGTTTGTTTTTAATCGTGAATGAATAAAGTTGGTTGTAATAAAAGTGAAAAGTAAAGTTTGTGAATTAATTCAGTGGTGAATAATAAATCGTTTTGTTTGTAGTAAGAAAAGTAAAGTGTTTTATTTTGCGAAATAAATAAGTGGACGTTTGAATAAAGTAAATAAGTTTTATTAACGAACCTGAGAAAATATTACATTGGTGTTAGAAGTGGAATAAAACTTATTTTATCTGTGCACTCAGTTAATTTATTGTGTGGAAAGAAAAAAAAAAAAAAGACAATGGGTAAATCTTTGAATGATTTAAATTTAGTGGAACTTAAGGCAGAACTGAATAAGCGAGATCTTCCTACTGCTGGAACAAAGAATGATCTTATAATTCGTCTGCAAGAAGATTTAAGAAGATGTGGAAAAAACCCGGACACGTTTATATTCGACATTGAAATGGAAGAACAGCAAGAACAAGTAAGTACATCGGGCATGACCAATATGCTGTCTCAGCTGCTCGCAAAATTTGAAGAACAAAAGAATCTTCTAGAACATCAAAGCCAAGAACAACAGAATCTTCTAGAACAGCAAAGCCAAGAACAACGTAATGAACAAAAGAACCTTCTCGAACGATTCGAACAACAAAGCCAAGAACAACGCAATGAACAAAAGAATCTTCTCGAACGTTTCGAACAACAAAGTCAAGAGCAGAAGAATCTTCTAGAACAACAAAGCCAAGAACAAAAGTGTCTGCTGGAAAAACAGACAAATATGCTCGAATGTAAGTTAGATGCCTTTGACAGTAGAATTATTGCCCTTGACGAGCGTGTCGATAAACAATTTTCTTCTATCGATAAACAATTATTAACTGTCGATCAACAATTCTCTAATGTCGATAAGCAATTGTTGACAGTAGAAGCAAAGTTCGAAGATAAAATCGAATCCATTACAAAGGAATTAGATAAAGTAAAGAAAATGAAGGTTCGAGAAAGTTCTGGCGACTGTTCTAAGAAAAAAGAGATGCATCCACCAACCTTCGATGGGCAAACTTCTTGGGCAATCTACAAGAAGCAGTTTGAGGCAGCCACAGCAACAAATGGCTGGGATGAGGAAGACAAATGCATAGCTCTAACGCTTGCCCTCAGAGGACCTGCTGCTGAGCTGTTACAAAGCATACCAGCAGATAAAAATGGCAACTTCAGTGCTCTTGTTCAGGCCATTGACAAACGCTTTGGAGATGGCCATATGCAAGAAGTCTTCCGTGTTCAACTCAATACTAGAATCCAGAAAAGGGGAGAAACTCTGCAACAGCTTCAAGCAGACATCGAACGATTGGCACATCTGGCATATCCAGCTGCAGGAGATGAAATCATCAACCAACTCGCAACAGAAGCCTTTGTTCGTGCTGTATCTGACATCAACCTTCAGCGAGCAATTCGAACTGCTGGCAAACGCACGCTTCCTGAAGCACTAGCATTCGCCCTCACAATGGAAGCAGCAGAACAGGCTTCTCAAGGAGTTCATCGGTTGAGAGAACTAGGAGTTGAGGAGTGTTTTTGCAAGAGAACTGCGTTTCAAAGAGACCAGCGAGATGGACTTGCTCGATGCTGGAACTGTAACAAGATCGGACATCTTCAACGCCAGTGCAGACTGCCACCTAGAAAACCTCCATGTTGGAATTGCAACAGGACTGGGCATCTGCAAAGCCAGTGCAGATTGCCACCTAGAAGACCATGGAAACCAGACTACAAGCATTGCACGCATGAAAAAGAAAAGGAAGTTGTTTCCATCCAGCGACTGAGAGCCTATCCCATTTACGATTGGAATAAAAGGAAAATGAGGCCTGCGCAAAAAGATGGCTCGGGAAGCGATATATATCGCCCAAAAGTGACTCCGCTGCAGTTAACTCCTACTCGGCGAAAGGGTGACGAGCGTGATTCCAGAGAAAACTACAAAGTTGGAGCGGACGGATTTCAAGTGTGCATGGATGTCAGCCATTTCAAGCCAAATGAGGTAATGGTCAAAACTGTTGGCAACAGCGTGGTAGTGGAAAGTAATCATGAACGTGAAGATGAACATGGCTACATAAGTCGTCAGTTTGTACGGAAGTACCAGCTACCAAAGGGGTACGATGCCAAAGATGTCATCTCAACGGTTTCAATGGACGGTATCCTGACAATCAAAACTCAGCAGAAGGCATTGAAGAACAACGAAAGGATAGTGCAAATTCAACAGACTGGCCCCATGAATCGGAGTGATAAGGGAAATGAAGAAGAAAGGCTGAGTGACGTTCATGAAAGAACAAGGGCAAATATGAAGTCATCAAGTGGTCGGATGAAAAAGCGATACGACACAAAAGCAACAAAGACAGGATTCCAAGCGGGAGACCTTGTTTGGTTTTATAATTCCCAGCGTCGGAGGGGAATGTCACTGAAACTTCAAAAAAATTGGGAAGGCCCTTATACTGTTGTAACACGAGTAACAGATGGCGTCTACCGCATTCGGAGAGGATTAAGAGGCAAAATAAAAGTAGTTCACATCGACCATTTACATCGTTGTAATGGTGAAGGAAGTGATGGATTTGCTCGGGACGATCAATCCTAAGAGGGGGGCAGTGTAATGACTTTCCAAATTTAAACTATAACGACTCCGAAAAGCAAACAAACGAACACAATAAAGCTTACGGTCGCAGTGCAAACATACCCTTAGTAGCTATAATTATAGCAACTCTCAAACGAAGGAAGCGCCATCTGCCGGATTATAGCAGATTTACCAGCTGTCAAATAAAAGCTTTTTGAAGGGAAATTATTGGGAAATTTCCCCTATGGAAAGCTCTGGAAGCAGAGACTAGAACGTTCTCCTTATTTCGAGAGTTTGGAAAACAAGTATAAAAGGCACATGTTTGAACGGCAGCGACACAGTTTGTTTTTAATCGTGAATGAATAAAGTTGGTTGTAATAAAAGTGAAAAGTAAAGTTTGTGAATTAATTCAGTGGTGAATAATAAATCGTTTTGTTTGTAGTAAGAAAAGTAAAGTGTTTTATTTTGCGAAATAAATAAGTGGACGTTTGAATAAAGTAAATAAGTTTTATTAACGAACCTGAGAAAATATTACAATACGAATCCGATGAAGAAGATTGGAGAGAAACAAGGAAACAACTACAGCAGTCACTGCCGAAGAGAATTTAGATGGCACTTGTACACCTAAGGATAGTTGTTTTTGGCCATTTTTGAAAACGTCAGGTCAACGTCAAATGATCGTCATTTTTTGACGAGAATATTGGTTGCTATTGTCAAATATAGCAATAGTTTTGTTTGCCCAAAATCATTTTTATCGAAGTCGTTTCATTTTCTTGCAAACGCATTTGACGTTATCGTAGGTATATATTCTTTTTTAATTTCCATGGTAGAATAGAAATGATAATTTTATGGGGGGCACTTACTTAACAGCCCCTATTTAAAAAATTTAAGCTACTAAAAATAAGGCAGTGAGAGCCATAGTGGCCTAACTGCATTTTTCATTTATTTATTTATTTATTTATTCCTCTACGCTTTCCATCTACAGATTTGATATTACATAATATACATATAATACTTAATATACAATTACTAATTTGAATTATTATATTGAATAATTTTGAATGAACAACAACAACTTGTGTGTGTTACCACCAAGTATATAGGCTGGAGTTATAGCTATTTCACGAGAGCCACCTCGATCATCAGACTCCTTTATAGTACCTACGGTCAAGTTAGACTTTCACTGGGAACTAAATCCGAGGTCAGGTTTGACTTTACTTTTCGATAAGGTATTGGTTCACGAGTCTAAAACCACTTTTCTCACATACTGTACCTAGGGTCATTTGGCCACCATTTTGTTTTTTATGTTCATTTTGATTTTTGCTTATAACTCACGCATTTTTGATCTTAGGAAAAAAAACTATAAAGCAAACTTGTAGAAAATTAAATTTTCTACAAAATATGTTAAGTAATTTTTTGGCTAAACACTCTTGTTTGAAAGTTACAGTCCGTTAACAAAAAAAAAATTAAAATTTTTTTTTCGAATTGCCATAATTTTTTTTCTGTAACTCAAATCAAAAAAACACCATTATAAAAGTTATAGATCTTTAAATTATCTATATTAATTGCCTTGACAGCGAATATATGCTCAAGAAATCTGCATGGAATAAGTTTTTTTATTTATTATTTCTTTTTTTATTTTAATACAATGCGTAAATACCGAGTCTTATTTATGCTTCGAGTTTCAAAATGGTGTTTAAGTTTTACTTACCACAAAAACGAGTGCTGTGACACGTGCATCACATTCGTTTTTTGGCCTTAGTGCGTTATTTTTTAGTGTGCATTCTCCAGGAGATAAGTCATTCAAAATAATCTAGATATTGCAATACTTCGATATTCTTCTTCTCTTTTTGGAATATCCTATGGTGGTCATCATCATCATGTTCATTGTTAAAAAAGAGCTCTTACTCGCTCCTTACATCCTTATCTTTCACAGTTTCTTTTACAGTAGTATCTATCACATTACAGTTGAAAGAGTTGGTCAAGAATTAATTTAGGATTTAAGTTGGGTTTGTGTGTAAATGGAAATCCACACAAGTGCAGTGCATGCTGCGCATTATACATCAATTTATATTGAATAATTTTGAATGAACAACATTATTATATTTATGGGCTAGAAACGCTAACACTAATTTTTTTTGAATATTTCTTTCCAAACATATGTCTAGACAATAATAAGCATCATTAAATATAATCTATAAAAGTGCTTTATACGTTCCAAACTTTTCAAATCGTTTATTAAAACACCAATTAGAGATTAAAAAAACTAGAATAGCCTTTAAATCAGCAAATACCCTAAAAATTCAGCTTTCTCATAATTAAAAGATAAAGTAGAAAAGAAGACAAATCAAATATAATATACAAAATAAAATGTGTAGGAGATGGGTCAACATCATGTCCATCAACCTATGTAGGAACCGCAATGCAAAAACTTCGTAATCGTGTATGAGGTCATAAATCTGATATAAATAGTGGAAGCACACAAAAGATTTCTCTAGCTCTTCATTGCATAGAGGAAAATCATCGTCCTGATTTTAAGAATGGAGTTATTTTACAATCAGAAAATAATTACAATTAAAGAATGTTACTAGAAATGTTAAATATTAGAAATACTGAAAATAACATTAACAGACGTTCAGATTGTGATGGACTTAACAATATATATGGACAGTTCATTAATAATTATCGAACCATATCTACTTAAATAATACCTACTCAACCCTTAGATTATATACACAATACATACTGTCGTTGATCAGTTTTCCAAAAAATAAATATCAGCCTTTTAATGGTGAATTCGATTTTATTTTCTATAAAAAGATATGATTAAAGTGTTTTATATGTCTTACAAATATATGTTCAATTAATGCTCTTACAATTTGTCTTTCCTGAGCAACGATATGTTGAAAAAGAATTTCTAATTTTTTCTGCCTATCAGAATAACCTACAAATTTTTCTCTAAAAATCGTGGTATTCATGGTTATGTTATAATGTGAAGGATATTTAACGTTTTATCTCTTTCAGAAGAAAGAGACGTAAATACTATACCAAAAAAGGGATGAATTTGGAAATTAAAGACTAGTAGTAAGTAAGATGTTAGTTCAGATAAAGAGGCTACATTTAAAGGCTAGTTGACATTCCGGGGGCCGTCTGAATCTCCTTGTGAAGACAAACAATCAAGCACAGCTAGCCGTCCGACTGATCTCTTGAATTTGATGCTTCCATTTGAAATCTGAACATCGCATATTCTCACTACTCCATCCGGTCCAGGGTAAGTCTTAATAACCTTCCCTAGCTTCCACGTAGAACGAATGTCATTCGGCTCTACGAGAATGACAATACTCCCTTCAAGAACAGGCTTTGTTTGTTTGTGCCACTTAGATCGCCTCGTAATTTCTGGTAAATACTCCATATACCATCTTCTTATAAATTCGGTCATTAAGTGTTGCGATCTCCGGCTGTACAGCTTGCTGTTGATGTCGCTGTCGTAGAACAGCGGTTCCCAAACTTTTCAAGCTGTGGAACCCTAAACAATGCCCAAATATATTTCGGAACCCCAACCTGACCATAGCAAAAAATGAAAAACATCATCACATTTCGAAATCAATTTTTTATTTAGTGTGAAGAATGAATCTGTTTCATTGTTTGATTTATAATTGTTTTTAAATTAACTTCTGTGTCCGAAAGTTGTATTCGCATACCTAATCTGGGGCAGCGTATTTATTTTTTGTGTAAGTAAACGCTGAAAAGCCTACTTCACAGCGGTACGTTGTAACAAAAGGTAGCAAATTTAATATAGCTTTCTTGGCAAGCTCAGCAAATTCATTTTTCAATCATTCAATCCTAAATTCGTTTAATGATACAGAATCAAATACAAATTTTGATGAGGAGGAGCTCTGCAGATCTATCAGGGACTCGTATTCCTGTATACTCAGGGTCATAAGCTTGATGGTTTTCATAAGAAATGGATTTTGTACACACTCGATGTCAGTATTTGTATCTGGAAAGTAATCCAGCATGGATCTTTCGAGACTAACCAAATGGAGAGCAATAACATTGCTAACATCTGCTCTGAGCT
Organism: Dasysyrphus tricinctus; assembly: GCA_963921185.1. Taxonomy (NCBI): domain Eukaryota; kingdom Metazoa; phylum Arthropoda; class Insecta; order Diptera; family Syrphidae; genus Dasysyrphus; species Dasysyrphus tricinctus. The sequence continues at coordinate 162,741,323 of OY992532.1, read as the reverse complement.
CAAGAATGTTTTCTTGCAAGAATTCATGTAAAACTGGAAAACACTCAAAATTGTTCTTTTGTACACATGAGATAGTCCAGTCATTTATATTTTTACCATGCAAATTGTGGGGTTGTTTTGACTTGTTCGCTCTTTTATAAAAACGTGACGCAACATGGAAAAAATGCAAAAAATGATGCAAAAATGCATTTTTTGGGTGATTTTCATTAATATGGGTCGGAAACTACCAACTACAGTCGACTCCCTTTAAGTCGAATTTTCACGGGATATCAAAATCAGTTCGAGTTAGAGAGAGTTTTGCAAAAATTCGAGTTAGAGAGAAATAATTATTATATTATATGGTTTAAAATTTGAGGGGAATAAAAATTAGGGCGAAAAAGTTCGAGTTAGAGGGAAATTCAACTTAGAGGGAGTTCGACTTAGAGGAAGCCGACTGTATTCGAAAATTACATCAAGCTACCATTGAAAGCATACACAATTTCCAATAAATCCCTTTAAATTAAAAACAAATGCATTTTGTATACAAATTTGGGGATTTTTTTTTCCCGAGGTAATTTTTTTCGAAAAAATGTTTATGGTCATGAAGTATGAACATTTTACTTCAAAATTCTTTTTGAATCTTTCAAATACCTCCATTCGTCTTCGAGAAATCGTTATGGTTTTCGTTTTACTACCTAATTCGAAAAACCCCAGAATTGACCCTTTTGAGCACAATTGACTGTTTTTTTTAAATTAGGTAGTAAGACTACTTAACTTTGATGTAATTTTCGAATAGTTGGTAGCTTTCGAGCCATTCGTGAAATACTCACAAGAAATGCATTTTTGCATCTTTTTTTGCGTTTTGTTGCATCATTTTGTTGGCAAACCTCAGATTCGGATTCAGCACCCCCGAAAACATTATGGAAGGAAAAAATCAAAACTACCCCACAATTTGCTCGCAAAGAGCCTTTTTGAGCACAAATTAAGAGCCAGAAATTAATTTTTTCTTTTCAAAGCTGCCAGTTTGTCTCTAGCAAATAATACTGTAATTGATTTTTCCTGCAGAGCTGTAGCAGTTTTATTGATTTTCTCGAAAATGTCTGCAAGATAAGCTAATTTCTTAATCCATTGCTCATTATGCAATACCTACATCAAAGAGGTTTGTAGTTGAAGACATATTTTTTTCCCGTTTGAACACATTCAACTCATCACGAAGTTGAAATAACCTGGATAAAGCTTTTCCTTTGGAAAGCCATCGGATTTCAGTATGAAGGAGACGTACCATATCTTTACACACTAATTTAAACAATCTCGATTGGAGAAGACGACTCTTCATCAAATTTACTATTTTCACAGCTTCACGAGAACTTTTTTAAATCAGTTGGCGTTCTTTTCATAACAAGTGCATAACGATGGAAAATACAATGACTGCTGGTACTCTTAGGAGCAAAGTTTTTTAATATTTGAAAAAACCCCTTTAACCTTTCCTACCAATGCTGCGACTCCGCAATTAATGATGTGTTTACTCATGAAACAATTTATGACCTCGAAGATCACACTTCGATTAAAAAATATAAACTTCTTAAAAAAAATGTTGTTTAAATTTTTTTTTGTGGAAATTTTTAATTTTTTTCTGTTTGTATTTTACTGTTTATACTTCAAGAAATTTGTGGAACCCTGAAAACTCTCCCGCGGAACCCCAGGGTTCCGCGGAACACACTTTGGGAACCGCTGTCGTAGAATATTCCGGGGGCAGTAATGTTTCTATCTTGATCTCCAAAGAGCATAGAGTTGGGTGTAAGAGGCTTCGGATCATCGGGGTCTACTGGTATGTGGGTCAACGGTCTGCGGTTGATTTGCCCTTGTGCTTCGATGAGAGCATTACGCAGAACATCTTCCCTTGGAACAATTCCTTTTAGAATGAAGTTGACTGTATTTTTAATTGATTGAATTAACCTTTCCCACGCGCCACCCATCCACGGGGAATATGCAGGAATGAATCGCCACAATATGCCTTCATATTTTGCCGAATATTCGCTTAAAGCTGTTTCCATCTCTTTGACATCTTTATCCAGAAGGTTTTTGGTTCCTAAAAAATTCAAACCATTGTCACTATACAAACACATACAAACATTTAGTAACCACTCGATTTACCAAAAACCTGCGGACCGCCATTGTGCATTGATCCAAAGAGAGATCATTTAAAAGCTCGATCTGAACAGCCCTAAACGTCAGACATGTAAAGATCATTCCGTACCTTTTTGTTGTTCCTCTTCCAAACCTGACAAACAGTGGGCCAAAACAGTCGACGCCGACATGCGTAAATGGTCTTGAATCGAAAGAAAGACGAGAGGTTGGTAGTTCTCCCATCAACGGCATTACTGGCTTAGCTGCTAATAGTTTGCACATGGGGCACCGGGTTTTTATTCTCTGAACTGCAACTCGAACATTAATTATCCATGCCCTCTCACGGATATCAGAAATAATACTCGCGGTTCCACTATGGTAATTGCGATCATGATGATATTGAATAAATGTGTCTACTAGAGGATGACTCTTGGGCAAAATTGCAGGGTTGCGAGATGCGTATGACATCAAAACTTTTTGCGCTCTGGAACTCATCCTTATTGTGCCTTCAACATCTAGGAAAGGAGATAAACTATAGAGAGTACTAGATTTTTCCACTCCTTTCCCTACCTTCAGCGACATAATTTCATCGAAATATACATCCTGTTGAATTCTTCTAAACAACCAATCCTCTGCGCGGTTGAATTCCGATGGAGTAATAAATTTCTCCCTTTGTATCTTTTTCTTGAAGAAGTAGTCTTTAGAGCGAAGTAGAAAGGCAATAGTTCTGACTGAAGAACCCCAAGTAGCTCGAAATCTTGCTTTCAACTCATCATATACGAGAAAAGAAATCTTATTCGAACTTCTGTGGAGAAAATTACAAACAGGCGTATCTAAGCTATTGACGTCATGTCTTTCTTTCTCGTTCGAGTTAATAGGCCAAAGTTCGAAAGGCTCTTTTAAAAACGTAGGTCCTTGAAACCACCTTAAATCATTGTTTCCCATATCTGAGTCTTTCCACCTTGTTGCGTCATCTGCTACGTTGTTTTCAGATCTTACGTGAAACCACTGGCGTGGTGCTGTTGAGTCTAGAATCTCTCCGACTCTCACTGCTACAAATACAAACGAAGGAAATTTATAGTCAGTAGATCGAATCCAAGACAGGACTGTTCTAGAGTCTGAAAGAAAGACAACTTCTTTAAATTGAATGGAATGAGAGGCCTTGACAGTTGATGCTAGACGGACCCCGAGGACGGCTGCCTGCAATTCTAAGCGTGGTACAGACAGTTTCTTTACGGGAGCTACCTTTGACTTAGCCATGATCAATGAAACTTCTACGGTGTCTTCCTTCTCAAAGCGAACATATGCGACGGCAGCAAAGGCCTTTTCAGAAGCGTCTACAAAAACGATAAGCTTAGCTTCAGCCTTATCAGGAGAAAATGAAGCATATACACGAGGAATTCTTAATTTTTCTATATTCCTGAGCTCATTGATGAATGTAAGCCATTGTTTCTCTAGCGGCATCGCAACAGGCTCGTCCCAACTTGTACCATCTCGCCATACATCCTGTAGTATCATTCGACCCCACATAATGAACAATGATATTAATCCTAACGGATCAAAAATCCTCATTATTATCTTCAGAATATCACGCTTGGTTATCGGAACTTCATTTCTTAACATCTTTTCAAACAATCCATCATCTGAAACTTTATAGGTTAGAACATCTAATGAAGGTAACCAATATAAACCCAAGACCTTCGTAATATGGTTTTCGGATTCGTTTGGATCTATACTTATGAGCTTGTCATTCACATTATTCCGAGGAATCTTTTTTAATAACTCAAGATTATTTGACTGAACATTTACTAATTCGAAATTCATTGACTCACATATTTTAATTGCGTCCATAGTTACTGATAAAGCTTTCTCTTCAGTATCGTGACTGTTAAAATAGTCGTCAACGTATGTGCGGTTAACTAGCCCATCCACCGCATCAGGGAAATCGGTTTTGAATTTGTTGGCGTGAAAATTTTTAATAAACTGGGCACAGGCTGGAGAACATCGAGGGCCGAACATCATGACCTCCATGATATAAACCGTAGGCTCCCGAGTGACATCACCATTTCGCCAGAGAACGCGCTGACATTGTTGATCTTCCGGAGAAATCCTTACTCGGTGGAACATTTCCCTAACATCAGCATTAACAGCAACAATTCGCTCTCGAAGCTTAAATATCCCAGCATGAAGAGAGACTAAATTGTCTGGTCCTTTTAACAAATGTGAATTAACGGAAACACCATTCAATTTCGCAGCAAAGTCAGCCACATCTCTAGGTTTTGGAGGAATCTTATTTTTATTTTCAATAATAAAAGTCGGAACGTACCACACGCGTGGCCACTTAGTTTGAAGATCGATATCGGAAGCAATTCTTGCGTAGCCCTTTGACAGCAGGCTCTCCATATGCTGGTTCTTCCATTCCAGTAGATGAGGTCTCTTTTGTAACGACTTTTCCAGCTGTTTGAGCCGGTTAAGGGCCATTGAATAATTATCAGGTAATTTAACATTATCTTCTTTCCAGAGTAATCCGATTTCATAACTGTTATTATGATACTTCAAAGTTGATTCCATTATACTAAGAGCCCGATGTTCTTCTTTGCTTATAAAATTTCCCCTCGGGGGCATAACGCCAAAGTCTTCGGTAGAGAAATGTCGTTTAACTAGTTCGTGAAGATCATCTTCATCTCGAATAGCTTCATGAAATAAAAACCGCATATGTGGTTTAGAAATTTCGGCATCACAAGTTGGCCTAAAAACCGGAACGGACTTACCAAAAACTATCCATCCTAAAAGTGTTTTTAAGGCACACGGCTCCTCATCATTACCATGTCGCTGGTTCCGACCCAAGAGGAATTTAGCTTGGTCCAGTCCAACCAATATTTTAGGCTTCGCATTCACTAAGTCACTAAGTGGAAGTCCACGCAGATGGGGGTACAACTCTTGTAATTTGGATACATCTGTTGTTTGAACTGGAAGTTCCAAGCCTTTCACAGTATATACATTCCTCAAAAAATGACGTTGACGGTTCTTAACACCAGAGACAGATATATCTGTCCTCATAGACTCTTCACTCCTGGAAACACCCTTCGTCCATTGAAGAGTCAGCTTCTCAGGTTGTCCTTCGAGTCCAAGCTCGTCAAATAAATCTCTCTCAATCATTGTCAATGACGAACCATCGTCCAAGAAAGCATATGTGTCAGCGAATTTATTGTCATTTCCGTATATTCGTATAGGAACTATTTTAAACAAAACCAACATCTTTGAATCCATATGAGATGACGTAAAATTGGTCTGCGGAACATATGGAACGGCTGAAACGTTAAGCTCTTTGACCTGTTTCACAGGTGTTTGATGTAAGCATGGATGATGACGTCCAGCACAACCACTTACGCCGCAAACTTTTTTCTTCGAGCAAGATCGCCAGTCATGTTCAACTGGGCTTAAACATCTAAAACATATTTTACGCTCTTTTGCAAATGATAATCTGGCCTCCGGCGATAATAATTTGAACTCGTCACATTCGCTCAAGTTATGTTGATCTTTCCCACATTTACCACAAACAAATGCCTGACTTGTATTAGGCATTGGCTGATGTGTCAAAACTCGATTTGTATTCTTCTGTGGTTTTTTTGAAATTGTCGATTCATGAGATTTAAGCTCTGGGGGTAAGTCAACAATTTTTTGAGTTAGAAACACAGCAAAATCTTCTAACGTGGTTCGTGGCTTAATTGATTGCTTCCGTCTCCACTCTTCATATAGACCAGGGCCCAGCTTGCATGACAAATCAGTCAAAACATAACCATTCGAAAGGTCATCGATTCTAGCGATTGACTTTAAATCGGCTACAAATCCGCTTACCTTGACCGCCCACACATGTAGATTCGGATCGCATTTTGATTTCAATGCTGGAAGCTTAAGGAGGTCAGCTGTCAACTCGTGAACCAAAACATCAGGACGACCAAATATAGACCGCAGGGAATCCATTATAGCCTCAGCATTTGTCGAATATTTAAGACGGTCACTGACCAGCTGATATGCTTCTCCTTTGAGCGCCTTGCGAAGACGAGCTACATTTCCTTTCGAACTACATATATTTTCCCTCTTCGGTTGTGGATTTGTACACCTCCTCAAAATATGGCCATTTTCGTTTATTACTACCCGAGAAGATTGGAAGGTCCTGTACATTGCTTCTATTTAGAATGGTAAGTAAACTTGTCATGTCGGAATGATGAATCATCGAGGAATCTTGAAAACTTTCGTGATGAACGGAATTCTGACGCATTGGAGTTGATTGATGTAGAGCGGAACCTTTTACTAGATTTGAATGAGTAGCTTGAATTTTCTTTAGAAATTCTAAAGTCTTAAAGTCTGATGGTTTAATCGAAGGATCATTTGCTGCAACAGATGTAACTTTGGGCGATGTGGCTTTAGCGAGCCTCTGTTTAGTCTCAAACAGTTCATTACGCAACGAAGTTAATTCCTCATCTTTGTTATGTGACTATAAATATAACTACAGTAACACATAACCATGACCATACCCAAAAATTCAAATATAAAAAGCCATTCAGCAATGATATTTTTTAATATCGTAACCCAATACCAAGGTCAGCCACAGCCAAGCAGAGTAGTAAACAATTCGATTTGCTATACCTACTCAGCAAAATTGGTACGCGATCGTTTTGTTTACAAACAACCGCAGCACATGGGCCAAGCAACCGAAGAAAAATGCAACCCCAGCAAAAGGAAGCATTCGCTGGTGGGTAATCGACCGATGACACAACAGTAAGAACATTATGGTAAACTGGGCCAACAGAAGGTGCGATAACCGCTGGACACCGATCGATGGATGACGAAAGCGGAAAAGATTTGTGTGTAGGAACTAGGTTTAGATTGGGAAATGCTCATCTAGCATTCCAAGTATTACAGTAGTATATTCATTTATTAATAACCTAGATTATGAATTGTCAAATAAACAATTATAGTTTTATAGTTAAGTAGGGATAGAATTTAAGGTATTTTAAGGTATAAATAGTGCAGTAAAAAATAAAGTAGTCGTCAGTTTTTTTCTTACGACAGAAGCCAACGAGTTTAAAGTTTTAAAGTTTCTTTTTTTTTAAAGTTCCACCAGTCACCAAGGAGGTAAGATTCCTACATAAATACATAGTTTCCTTTTACAGGTTTTTAACATGGGGTTCGCAAGAACCTCCAAATAAGCCCTTTGGGCTGGATAATCTTGGCCGCCACTGGCCGTATAAATAAAGTGGAACTCCTCCGCGAGGTAGGATTACACAACCCTTCTCTAATCCATCTCCCCTACTCATACTCATAGTATGAGTAGTTTTATCCCTAGATGGTTTCACTGACCTGCGCCATGAAAATAAAAAATTACATAACATCTTTCTTTGCTACAGCAGCCTGAGCAACAACAGCAGCCTCTAACAACAAATTTACAGTAGCCTCTACCTCTAACCTCTTACCTTTTTCTTGTGACTTCTCCTGATGATTATCTCCATGCACGACTTTCTCTGGACTCTCATCTCGGAAAACGCAATCAGCCTGTTCGCAGTGCCAAGGATCAGCAGTAGCATATAAATCTGGATCAAAATTTACACAGTTGAAATGCCACCATCGTTTACATGTATCGCATCAGGAAACCATGTCTTGGCCATCCGGACGGGTGCAAGACTCCAACGTACAACAATTATTATGGACTGGCTCTGACATAATTGAGATACCACCAAATTAAAATAAAATAATGTCGTTGATCAGTTTTCCAAAAAATAAATATCAGCCTTTTAATGGTGAATTCGATTTTATTTTCTATAAAAAGATATGATTAAAGTGTTTTATATGTCTTACAAATATATGTTCAATTAATGCTCTTACAATTTGTTTTTCCTGAGCAACGATATGTTGAAAAAGAATTTCTAATTTTTTCTGCCTATCAGAATAACCTACAAATTTTTCTCTAAAAATCGTGGTATTCATGGTTAGGTTATAATGTGAAGGATATTTAACGTTTTATCTCTTTCAGAAGAAAGAGACGTAAATACTATACCAAAAAAGGGATGAATTTGGAAATTAAAGACTAGTAGTAAGTAAGAGGTTAGTTCAGATAAAGAGGCTACATTTAAAGGCTAGTTGACACATACATACAAATGTTCGAATTTGTTTTCAAAATGAAGTCATTTGAATTTAAATATTCAAATACGATAAACTTCATTTTGTTTGATATACATTTTCAAACAAATACAGAAGCAAATAAAAATAAAGACACGCCCAAAATTTTGAAACGTCTTTTTCAAGACATTTTAAAAACAAGGATACAAACAAATCCACAAACAAATAAGAATTATTTGTATAAATTCTTATTTATAACAGTTGTAAGTATAATCCATTTGAATTTTGTGATATGTTATGCATGTATATAATTTTAAATTATAATTTTAATTATAAATAGGTCTGAAGAAGGGTGTAATCACACCCGAAAAGTAACAACACATAAAATAAATAAACAATAATTGACTCAAGCCACTTAAGGACAATCATTTATTTTGAAAGAAAAAGGTCAAGAGGAAAGAAATCATTTATATTATATAGCAAGCTTGAGCTATCAATAAAACTACATAAAACATCCCGAACAAACATTACACTATACATTTCTCTGTGAGATTCGAGGGATTGCATTCCAAGCAAAAGACAATAATTGAGCGATAAGAAACGCGTACCGTATTTACACTACCAAAAAATTTCCTCAAAGTTTTCTGTACTCTTTCAATCTTAACAATATCATTTTGAATTGTTGGACTCCGAACAACACAAGCATATTCCAATGATGGCCTTACAATACTAAAATACAGAGACTTTAGTGTATATGGATCAACAAATTCAAAAGAATTTTTTTTCAAAACTCCCAACAAAGAATTAGCTTTTGAAATAATAGAATTGATGTGAAGTTGAAACGTAAGTTTTTCATCAAAGGTCACACCAAGATCTTTAACTTCATGAACAATTTTTAAATTAACACTGTCTAAGGTATACGAAGGAATGATATAATGTAAACAACGGTTATACGACATGCAAGTGCATTTTTCAAGGTTGAGTTTTAAATCATTTAGTTTACACCACCTTGCAAATGTATTAAGATCATTTTGCATAAGCAAATGATCAGCAGAATTGGAAATAACTGCAAAAAACTTAATATCATCTGCAAATAGTAGACATTTGCAAAATTTTAACATGTCAGGTACATCATTTACAAGAAGTAAGAAGATAAGTGGTCCCAAATGACTCCCTTCCGGGACTCCTGAGGTAACAAATATTTCCTTAGAGCTTATATCCTCCACAAATGCCATTTGCTTACGACCATACAAATAAGATTTTAACCAGCCCATCAAGGGTCAGAAATTCCGTAGCACTCAAGTTTCTTCAGAAGAATCCTTAGGTCAACTCTACTAAATGCTTTTGAAAAGTCAGTATAAACTACATGAATCTGTATATTTTTCTCCAAAGCATTTATTGAAATATTCTACCAGATTTGATATTGTGGACCTACCTTTCCAAAAACCGTGTTGAAAGTCACTCACATGTCCTTTTAGGTTAGGTTAGGTTAGGTTGAAGTGGCTGCCAGTCGTGAAGACTGACACACTTAGACTACGAGTTGGTCCATTGTGACACCACATGATTCTAGGAGACCCTTTTCCTCACTCGGTGAACCAATTGGAGCTTCTTATGAAGCGTAAAAGACTACCTATGTCTAAATCTGATAGATCACTAGGATCATTGAAGTAAAAATCACCAAGGTGAAGTCTTCGTCTATGAGATAGAGCAGGGTACGTGCATAGGAGGTGAGGGATTGATTCTATCTCTTCCTCGTTCCTCATCCAAACAGCTTCTGCAAAAATCATTAGAGAACACGCCAAGACGTGTTGCGTGCTTTCCTATAAGACAGTGTCCGGTTATAACACCAATCATGGAGCTAATGTGCAATCTACTTAGAGATATCAAACACTTAGATCGCTTTAAATCCATTACTGGCCAGATTTGTTTTGTTGCCAAACAAGTGGTGATATCGTTCCACCTAAGGTTTGTTCTCTCTAATGCATCCTGCCTCAGCAAAAGTTTACAAGTAGCGATGGGTATACATATATCTGCCTTGGTAGGTAGAAGAGGTAGAGTTGTTCCACTTTTAGTGAGTTCATCGGCCCTACAATTACCTGGGATGTCCCTATGCCCCGGCACCCAACGGTGAACTGCCGCGCCATCTACAGCAGAGATGAACGGCAATTTGGGGCTGTTATAGAGTTAGTCGAGACCGATTCCAGGGATTTGATAGCAGCTTGACTATCCGAGAAGCGGATATCTGTAGTTGATATCACGTTTTCTTTCAGCCAAGATAAGGCTTCTTTAATCGCCATAAGTTCCGCCTGGAACACGCTACAATGATTAGGAAGACGGAGTGAGAGACTTAATTTTAGTCTTTCTGAGTACACACCGCCACCCACCCCCTCATCAGTTTTCGATCCGTCTGTGTAGATATGGACTGATTCATCATCCAAGAACTTCATATCCTCCCAGAGGGTTCTAGAAGGAATGGTGACTTGAAAGTTTGAACCGAATTGTGGTTTTGGGATGATGTAGTAAATGTGACTAGGTAATCTGAATTAATTCAGAATGGTGGAATGGCCAATGATATTGTTGGTCCATTGTGAGGAAGCTTGTAGGCGTATGGCCGTATTTGCAGCCACCTGTTTGCTAAAAATATCGAGGGGCGTCAGATATAGCAGAACGTCTAGAGCGGCAGAGGGTGTCGTACGAAGCGCACCACTTATACACAAACAAGCCGAGTGTTGTATTTTGCTAAGTTTGTCACAGTTTACCGCTTTGTCTAGAGCAATCCACCAAACTGCAACACCATAAGTGAGAATCGGTCTTATCACCGAAATATATAGCCAATGAGTAATGCGAGGTTGAAGGCCCCATTTATTCCCAACGGCTTTTTTGCATGAGAAGAGTGCCACTGTGGCCTTTTTAACTTTTTCTTGTATATTAGGTTTCCAGCGTAATTTTGTATCTAAAATAAGACCCAAATATTTAGCTTGATCAGTAAAAGTTAATGGAATACCTTTTATAGAAGGAGGATCTACATGAGGGATTTTATATTAACTGGAGAGTAGAACAAGTTCTGTTTTATGAGGGTTGACACCGAGACCACACCGGTCCGCCCAATTGGTTAGCCTATTCAAAGCATTTTGTATTTAAGCCTACCTAGAATTATAAAGATTATAAGGGATGCGAGCCGAGACCGAGGGGAACCGCAACGATTGCTCTAATCCATCGTACGTCTCATGATATCAAGAATAAACCTTCCCGTGAAGGAAATAAAACACGACGTTTATAGTGGAAAAATAATGTTAAAAAACCACTCTTTATTCGGCCGTCCAACATTCCTGGTTCCGCCTTCGATTCAGACTAACTTTCGTTATACATTTCATTTTACAATATGCTTTCTTTCGTTAGGTTTTTAATAAGTTTTATAAAAAGCTCGAAACATCGACTGCAGAGTTGCCAGACTCAAAGCAGTTCGATACAGTCCCGGCGAAAACCTACGGTTTTCAACCCCTTTCACATTTTATTACAAGCATCGTTCTTTCCTAATATATAATCAAGTATATAAATAATAAAAATACATAATGATAAGTAAATAACTATTCCAGCAGATCTTCGGCACCGGCCTCGTAAGTTGATTGGTTGCTGTTTGTAAGATAACATTTCGTACCAGTCCATCTCTTCCTTCGATCAGTTTTAGTTTCCGTCCCATCGCCCATGCTGATGGCGGGAAATTTTCGCTCTTGATAATACATAATTGTCCTTCCTTTAAACCATATTTCTCTTTCCTCCATTTCTTTCTTTCGAATAGAGTAGCTAAATACTCCTCCTTCCATCTTGCCCAAAAATGCGCAAGCATCGTCTTTCGTTCCTTCCATAATCTTATCCCCTTCGTATTCGGCATTTCATTGGTTACAAACGGTAGAGGTAGCACCAATGGCTCACCAACCAAGAAATGTCCCGGCGCGGCATTAACGCCTGCAAATCGTTTGGGTCATCGCTTAATGGATGTAGCGGCCTTGAATTCAATATTGCCTCTATTCCTGTTAGTAATGTCAAAAATTGTTCATACGCTAGAATCTACAACCCTAGTTAAATGAAATTTCATTGACTTTACTGCTGCCTCGTATATACCACCTTGATGTGGCGCGGCTGGAGTCATAAACTTCCAGTCCGCCCCTTCATACTCATATGCTCAAGTGTATCCTTCACCGTCCATCGTTCTTTCGCCTTCTGTAGTTCTTTCGATGCACCAACAAATGCTGTGCCATTGTCACTGAATAATCTTTCGCATCTTCCCCTTCTCGCAATTAATCTTTCGAAACATGCCATGAACGCAACTGACGTGAGGCCCGAGACCAAGTCAAGGTGCACTGCTCTCGTTTTGAGACAGACAAAAACCGAAACCCAACATTTCTGTTTAATTATTTGCTCACCTGCTCTATCAATCATTTTGATTTCAAAGGGACCTGCATAGTCAACCCCTGTGTGTAAAAATGCCTTCCCTGGAGTTACTCTTTCGGATGGCAAATCGGCCATCAATTGTGTTTCAAAACGATGATTGTATCGTACACAAAGCAAACATTTGTGAATAAAGTTCCTGAGTTCACTCCGGATTCTCGGAATCCAGAATCTCTGGCGAAAGTATTGCATCATCACCTGAACCGCTCCGTGCTTTGTTGCTCTATGAGCGCTTCTTTCGTATTCCATCCCAGATCTTTCTAATCTCCCTCCTACTCTTAAGATATGTTTCTTATCTAAGATTGGCTTTAAGGCCTCTATCCTGCTTTTATCAGGCATGCACCTGCCCTTTTCTAAACAAACCATTTCCTTACTAAAATACCTTTCTTGTTTTTTCCGTAGTAAGTGATCAAAAGATTCCAACTTCTCTTCGGAAGATGGCAGATCAAATACTCCTTCTCTCCTTTCCAGCTGACACCTAGAGCGTCTTTGTCTCTTTTCATGCCTTCCCTCTTCCTCTTTCCTTTGTTTTACCTTCAGTCTAAGTGTATTAATGAACCGAAATATATAACTAACTAAATTTAGTGCCTTCAGTCAGAGGAATACTCTTTTTAAGGTCTTTCATATATATAGATAAGGGTTCTGTGAATTTCGTTATCACAAAAACCTTCTTCTCATCCTTCCCCCCATCTGAAACATTTGGAACAAACTTTTCAGATGTCCAACTCTTTCGTGGTTTTGAAAGCCATTCCGGGCCGTGCAACCATAGTTTATTATCAACTAGTAGTGATGCCTTTATACCCCTACTTAACAAATCAGCTGGGTTTTCTTTCGTTCCAACGTAGCTCGCATGGTACTTTATTAATCCAATGCAATGTGACGAGTGAATCCGTCCAGAGACTTTATTCAATGCCTTCCCATTCCATGGTTTTGACGATGTCAGCTTTCATCTGTCCGAGCAGCTCAGCTGCCGCAAGCTCTAATCGTGGTATCGGCACTGTTTTGAGTGGTGCGACACGCGTCTTTGCCGTTAGTAGATTTGCACAAATACTCCCATCCGGGCTTACTGTCCTTACAAAAATCACGGCACCATGCTCTTTCAGAAGCATCCGAGAAGCCATGTAGTTCTTTCTCTGTACCTTCCGATGTGCCTATCCATCGCTCAATTCTAACATTTTCTAAGAGTATTATTTCTTTCCAAAAATCTTTCCATCTTTCGTTTATTTCTTTCGAAACTTTCTCATCCCAATCCACCTTCGCACGCCATATATCCTGAATAAGAACTTTCCCTACTATAGTAACTGGACCTATAAAACCATTTGGATCATATAATTGAGCAACGCAACTAACTATCTTCCTTTTTGTCATTCTCTATTCCGTGTCTGGTGTTTTCACCACAAATGTAAATTGATCTTTCTCAAGGAGCCATTTAAGGCCTAGAATTGACGCCTTCTCTTCATCTTGAAACAAGATGGATTCCCGCTCTTGGTAATTCATATTTTTGATTAAAGCCTCGGAATTCGATTTCCATTTTCTTAGCTCAAATCCTGCTCCCTTCAGTACGTAGTCAATTTCTTTTGATAATTCTATCGCTTCTCTTTCCGAGTCAGCACCAGTAGTGCAATCGTCCATATAAAAATCTTCCATAATTGCTTTTGCAGCATTTGGAAATTCCTGCTGTGAATCTTTCGCGCATTGAATCAATGCTCTCACCGCATTATAAGCAGATGAAGTCATACCATAGGTGACAACTGTCAGCCAATATTCCTTCAATCTTTCTTGTGGACTTTCCCTCCAAAATATCCTTTGTAAGTCCCATTGTTCTTTCGCAATCCTAACCATCCGAAACATCATTTTGATGTCTGCACTTATGGCAACGCGATGCCTGCGAAATCTCATCAAAATTTTCGTGTAAATCTTTCTGCAGTTTCTCACCCAACATTTGAGCTTTATTGATCGAATTGCCCTTCATTGTCTTACAACTTGCATCGAGAACAACTCTGAATTTTTTCGTGACGCAATGATGCGGAATGTGATATATAATATCGGAATGTGATATGCCCGTTACCGGTGTCATATGCCCTGCGCTTTCGTATTCCCTCATGAAGTTTATGTACTTCTGCCTTAACTCGGCATCTCTTTCTAACTTTCTTTCCAAGGCAAAGAACCTGCGTCTTGCCGTACCTTCCGACCTTCCAATATCTTTCTTTGGATCCTTCAAAGGAATTGTTACTATAAACCTGCCTTCTTCGTCACGTGAATATGTGTCTACGAAGTTTTGCTCTACTTGTTCTTCCTCTTTCGATCTGTGATGTGTTACCTTAACTTCATCCAATTGCCAAAGTCGTCTGAGCGACTTATGCAATTGGTCGTTTGTTATACACACTATGTGTGATACCTGCTCACCTTCCCCTTCGCCATTCTCATCTTCATATTCTCCGAGAAAAATTTCTCCAAAGATGGTTTCTATAGCTAAAGAACCGCATGACTGGCGTCCTAACACCGAAACAAAAGTTTCTGCTATGAATCTACACCCTAGCAATAGGTCAACAGGACCTGCCTTCCAATAGTCAGGATCAGACAATGGCAAACCTGATGAAACGACCATCTCTGACAAACCTAAATCATGTGCAGGCACAATCGGTTGCCATTGACCTTCTTTTGGAAGTACCCAAAATTCCTGCTCTAGTGAAACCTGCGAATCAAACCATGGACTCACTTTGAGTGTGGTTTTGTATTTGACCTGAAAAGGTTCTCCTTCGACACCAATTAGCCTTCTTGTTACCTGAACTTTTGGTAGAGGTAATCTTTCCAATAATTGGTAACTAACCAGATTCGGTTGCGCTCCAGTGTCTAAAAGTGCCCGTATAGGACCGTATTTCTTTCCATCTAGCTCAATTCTTAGAGCCCTTTCACACGAAGAAACTGAGTTGCCAGCAACTTTTAGTTCCTTGGTGGGAAGGGCAGGAGGAAAGAGGGGCGAGTAAAATCTCCGCGGTCGAGGATTTGAAGAGATTTTTTGACATTTCCTTTCACATCTAGGTTTAGGTGTGTTCAACCAATAGACTTTCAAAGGAAATTTTAAAAATTGCCTGGAGATTTGTTTCCTCGTGTGAAAGGTACAAGAGATTTTTAAGGAGATTAAAAGAAAACGTCGAAAAAATCTCCAGCAACTTGTTTCTTCGTGTGAAAGGGGACTTATCTGTTGCGTGGGCATCAAAATAAATTTTTCTTTTTGTTTAAATTAAAAACATTGAAATAAATTTTATCGTCAGTTTTATTAGAGATTATGTTGCTATTTTGCTCCTCTTGAAGTCATGCAAAGATGCCTTCCCTTCCGAACCAGACTCTACTTCATGTTTCAAGCCGCTGGTCTTTCCTCCCTCCAAACGCGGCCTCTTATGTGGCGGCTCCATCAGTCAGTCCGATTTCGGCTTTCTTTCCCCTTCCTGCTTGCTCCTTCGTTTCCTTCCTTTCTCTTGTACATTAAATATAGATGCCTCCGCCTTCCGAAATTCTTTTATGGGGCATAACACGCTATTGTGAGATGGCTTACCCGGGCATCGCATGCAAGGTCCTTGGAAGCAATCCTTCGTGGTGTGTCCAGTCTTCAGACAATTCGGACATAGTTTTTTATCGCGCGCCAAATCTTGTCTTGTCTTCAAATTCAGAGTCATAAACTCTGTGCATTCCCATATTGGATGATCCATTGACTTGCACAAGTGGCATGGCCTCTTCTTTCCGGTTAGTCTTTCCATCGGTCTTTCATCCTTCCTTGCACCGCGACTCGTTGTGGCTGGCGCAGCATATCTGCTAATGTTAACGCGAGTTTGCTGCGCAATGCTCGGTGGCTCCTTCCTTCTGTTGTCCATCGCACTTTCCAGAGCCTCAGCCCTCTTGTCCAGGAAGTTGCACAGTTCTTTCGCGGTTGGTATCTCGGAAGTACGTGCCTCTTCCCACTTGCAGGCCGTCTCCTGGTCGAGCTTTTCGTGCAGGACATGCACGACCATCATGTCCCATCCATACGTTGGAATACCCTGAGCGGCCAACTGCCTTAGCGTCTCGTGGCATGTATTCGACATCTTCTGCAAATCTGCAGCCTTCGGATTACCTTCCAGCATGGGGAGGCGGAAAAATTGCCTGAGCAACTCCCTGCAAGTCGCATACTTTTTGTGATAGATATCCTTGAGTCGCTGCCATGCTTCACAATAGTTTTTCTCTGTTCACTGCCACTCACCAAGAGCGCGTTGAGCCCTTCCAGTTAGCGAACCCTTTAAGTAAGCGAACTTGTAGGCTGGCGCAATTCTGTCATTTTCGTGGATGGCAGCAACAAACCTGTCTCTAAACCCTTGCCATTTTGTGATGTCACCATCAAACTCACCCCAGATATTCTTAACGTCATGCTGCGAAAATGGCATGTTTACTTGCACCGCAATAAGGGCAGCCTCTTTCTCCTTCGCACCTTCGTGGCTGGGGCTAGTTCAGTCATCCTTCCCTTCAGTGCAGCGCATACTGTGAAGTATTCTTCTTCTGCAGCTGCTGCCTTCCTTTCAATCTCCAGAGTAGTCAGGAGGTCCTTCTTGGATGCAATCCTTCTTTCGCTAGTGCGCACCTGGACCCAGGTGTCCTTGAGTGCTTCCATACTCACTTCCAAAGCCTCAATGGGTGCCTTCTTGAAACCTTCCGAGTTGATAAATACCAGCATTCTGCTGATAGCATGGATGCCAGCTTCAAAGAGGTATTCATTATTAATTTCGCCTTCCATCATATCGATCTTTCGTTTTCCTATATGTTTAGCCTTCCGACCTTCTCAGTTTCGATCTTTCGCAATTTGATTTAGTTCTGAAAATAATTTGTTGGAATTAAATAATTGCCTTCGTGTCTCTTTCAGGAAAGATTTAATAATCAAACGCCTGTCCTATCAACCTTGCAGTAGGTACCTACTGTTGCCTGGCAAAAATCTCGCATCAAACCCTCCTAGTGGGTGCCGGGCGGTAATGATCACCACAGTTAATCTTGTGCTTTTTGACAAGATTGGGGATCAGCTAAGGTCATTTTGAACTGCTGAGGTGTTCCTTTACTCCTCAATAGTTCAACCCTCAGTTTTTCGATTTGACCATAGATGCGAGTCCCTAATTTTCAGTGGTGGTGTGAGCGATTTTCATAATCCGTGCCGAAGAAATGGAAGGCTGGGGGGTAAACCAGTCACTAACGAGCTCATTCGGATGCCGTGGCTGGGTCCGTCTTACTTTTGCTTTACCCCGGTATATCGGCTCTGCCGGGGCTGACCTCTTTTTTCCGACCTACTCGTGGGAACCAAATTTTTATTTTTATTTTTTGCAATGGACGTTGATGATGTTTTAGATGATTTGCCATCCGCTGACACAGAGGATGAGCTCTTGGCCTCCAGCCAGGAAACCCTTAAGGGGAACTCTAGTAGTACCGGTAGTTCTGGTGCTATTGAGCAACCCAAACCTTCAGGAAGCACAGGCAGTACCAGCCATAGTACCCCTGTGCATCCGAAACCGATATGTACCATCCCGGCAACCTCGTGTAGCAATGCCAGCCATAGCAGCGCTGCACGCGGAAGCAAAAAGTCGGCGTTCGCTCTTCTCAAGGTGCAGTTCAAGAAGGCGTCTTTTATTCTAGGCAAGATTGCCAGGAATGAGGCAGCTGGAAAGGCCCATGAGAAGGACGGCGCTGATAAGATTAAATACCAGAAGATTGTTGAGGAATACAATAATCTTCTGAGTACCCAAGAAAAAGCCGTCAAGCGCAACAGATCTCGAGATGAGACAATCAAGCCTTCGAAAAAGAGCAAGCTAGACGGTCCAAACAAGAACGCTAAATCATCGTCCCCTAGAGCAGCGCAACCACGTACTCTCAGTGAGGTTGTCAGAGACGGCCTCCAAGTATCGGTTGTGGATGAGCTCTCCACAAACGGCAGAGATCTGCTTGCTGTGTGGAGCTCAATCGAGGCCAAGCTCTCTGAGATGGTGTTTCTATACACGTTGTCGGCTAACGAAGGTCCCTATCCCATGTTCGACTCTGGCGAGATGCTCAGGGGATATAGGGTAATCAAATGTGCAGACGAGTTTTCTAAGGATTTCCTTAGTTCATGCATTGCTAAGATTAGCAATGACTGGGATGGCTTGAAGCTCAAGTTAATCCTGGCTAAGGACATCCCTAGGCAACCGAAGGCTCGCATTTGGTTGCCCCTCATGGGTGTCAAACCAAGCGGACAGGAGCTGATCCGCGGTCTTCAGAGGCTAAATCCGCTGGTTCCTATGCATGACTGGGCTGTCATTAAGACAGAGGAACCGCAGAAGAACAGCGGATCTTATCTTCTGATGATCAGCGAAGAAAGCCGTGGGGCCCTCGAGAAGGCCGATTTTAAACTGAGGTTTGGCATTAGAAGTGCAAAGATAAAGATTCTGCAGAGTCAGGGAGCAGACCCCGATGAAGTTGACGACAATGTTGAGATCGACAATGTCGTTGACGGAGTCGAGGTCCCTAGCGAGCCGCCGGGCCCTGACTGTGCAGAATCGAATACGAATTAAAAACGCGCTGCGAGTCATTCAGATTAATCTGAAGCACTCTAAATGTGCTTCAGATAATCTGAGAGTTTTCCTGAGGGAGGAAAACGTAGACGTCGGCGTTATTCAAGAGCCGTGGGTAAACGGCCTCAGAGTGAGGGGCCTCCAAGACAGCCAATACGATCTTTTTTACAAGCCTGTAACCCAAGACCAAGGTAAGCCTAGAACTTGTATTTTAGTTAAAAAACACTTAAAAGCTTTTTTGTGTCCTAACTATAGCACTTCCGATCTGACAGTTGTTAGGTTGGATGACAAAAATACAGACGGTCTACTGTTGGCATCTGCATACTCGGCGCATGACAGGCAGTCACCGCCAGATGAGTGGTGCACACTCACAAACGAAGCAGCGGCGAAAGGGACAAACCTCCTGATTGGATGCGACGCAAATGCACGGCATACTCTCTGGGGTAGTTCAGAGATAAATGAACGGGGTGAGTCCCTTTTTAATTTTATTATTGAAAACAATTTGACGATCTGTAACAGAGGTAGTACTCCTACTTTCGTCTTTCCGAGCTCGGATAACTACGAAGGGTGGGAGGATGTACTTGATGTTACCGTCGTAAACCATAAATTTAATTTAGCGGTGGAGAATTGGAGAGTGTCCCTGGTTAATTCCTTTTCGGACCACAGGTGGATTCTCTTCAATGTAAATTTTGAGTCTGAAACCCCTCCTCCCTATAGAAATCCGAAAAAAATTGACTGGAAGAAGTTCAGTCAAGTTGTTAATTCCAAACTGCGCAATATACCGAATCTGAGTCCAGAATCGGTAATAGATCTTGAGTCAAGGGTGAAAACTCTTGAAGCATCCATGAACACCGCTTTCAAGGTCTCTTGCCCAGTCAAATACAGCCGAAAAATCCTCCCCCCATGGTGGAATGAAGACTTGTCTAATCTTAGAAAAATGACAAGGACAATCTTCAATATCTGCCACAAACACAAGTATTACCAACCTTATAAAGATTGTCTGAGAGTCTATAAGCATCAGCCAAGCAACAGGGTTGGAGAAAGTACTGCCAATCTATCGAGAGCTTAAAAGAATCTGCCAGGCTTAGCAAGGTTCTATCCAAGGAGCACTGTAATCCGTCTTTTCTGAAAAAGCCGGATGGATCTTGGACAGTTTCTCCGACTGAGTCCCTGGAACTACTGATGGCGACGCACTTTCCGGGCTGCGTGGATAGCAACCCCGAAATGCATAGAACTCGTTTACCGTTAGTTTATGAAGAACATATGAATACGATAATAACAAGAGATAGTATTGCCTGGGCTATACATACTTTCTCTCCGTATAAGTCTCCAGGTCAGGACGGCATACTGCCAATAATGCTCCAGAAACAGCTAGATGTGGTAGTGCCCTGGCTGGAGATGATCTTCAAAGGATGTCTCTCCCTCAACCATGTTCCCGAGTCCTGGAGGCAGGTAAGGGTGGTTTTTATACCGAAGGTAGGTAGGCGGGGGCATGAATCCGCGAAGGATTTCAGACCGATTAGCCTGACCTCTTTCGTGCTCAAAACCTTAGAGCGCATTCTAGATAACCATATTAGAGACATTTTAGATGAATGCCCCCTCGCAAACTCTCAACACGCTTATTTGAAAGGTAAGTCTACGGAGACGGCCCTTCATGAGGTAGTGCGTACAATTGAGAATACTATCAACTATAAAGAATATACTCTGGCCACCTTCTTAGATGTAGAAGGGGCTTTCAATAACGTGCTTACTGAATCCATTCTTGAGTCACTCGTTGACTTTGGTGTAGAGGAATACATCAGAGAATGGATTATATCCATGCTCAGCGATAGAAGGATTCAAGCCAAGCTAGGTTATGCAAACTCAACAAAACATGTCTGTAGAGGAACACCCCAGGGTGGTGTTCTGTCACCCCTTCTATGGATTTTAGTCATGAACAAAATCCTCGTTAAGTTGGAAAGTTGTGGCGTGAAGGCGGTTGCTTATGCGGATGATTTGGTCATTCTGGTATCGGGAAAATTCCCTTCTGTGATAAGCGAAATCACGGAGGTAGCTCTGAGGAAGGTTAGCAACTGGGCTACGAGTTGTGGTCTAGGAGTTAACCAGAGCAAAACTGAATTAATGCTATTTACGACCAAAACTAAAATACAGCCCTTCACTCTACCCCGACTAAACGGTCAATCACTCTCGTTATCTTCCAGTGCAAAATATCTAGGCGTTATCCTAGACCCTAAATTAAACTGGAAGCAAAATATTGAAGAACGGGTCAGGAAGGCCTGTATAGCTTTCTACGCCTGTAGCAAAACCTTTGGTAAAAAGTGGGGCCTTCAATCAAGGATGATCTTGTGGACGTACACAGCCGTGGTACGGCCGATTCTAACTTACGGTTCGATTGTCTGGTGGCCCGCACTTAACAAAGCATATAACATCGATAAACTTAAAAAGGTTCAAAGAACAGCTAGCGTTGGTACCACAGGGGCTCTTCGATCTTGTCCAACGGATGCCTTAAGCGTTCTTCTACACCTTTTACCACTTGATCTACACATTAAATATCTAGTATCTTGCAGTGCACTAAGACTAAAAGAAGCAGATTGCTGGGTTGCTAAACCTTATGGTCACAGCAATATTACCAATTTGATTCCCACTGAAATCTTTTCGACTCCCACTGACTACTGCGCCCCTTCAGGGAGCCTCAGTAGAGATTTTAAAGTTATTATCCCATCTAGAAAAGACTGGGATGATGACATCGTGACGAGAGATTTCGACACAACTATTTATACTGATGGCTCAAAGATGGAGTGCGGTGTTGGTTCAGGAATCTTCTCTGAGACTCTAAACATCACTAGGTCCTTTCGGTTACCCAATTTTTCAAGTGTATTCCAAGCGGAATTACTTGCAATTAGGGAAGCATGCAAGATACTTAAACTAGACCCAAACCAAAATCGTAATGCAGCCATCCTGACAGACAGTCAGGCAGCTATTAAATCCATTGTTTCGAGTACATCATCCTCTAAATTGGTCCAACAATGCCGTGATGAGCTCGCAAGCCTAAATATTGACCTCAAGGTCACTTTGATCTGGGTTCCTGGTCACATTGGCATTGAGGGAAATGAACGGGCAGATGAGCTTGCCAGGCAAGGATCAGCCCTTCACAGCTCACTTGCGGAAAGAGTCAATATTCCCCTTGGAGTTGTGAAGGGCAATATATTCTCAATTTTCCTAAGTGAATCCAATCGTAGGTGGAACAGTTTAACCAACTGCAAAATATCCAGGAAAATCTGGCCCGCCTATAATAAATCCCGAACAACCGATCTGATTTGTAGACCTAGGCAAGACATAGCCAGGGTCGTTGCAACTTGTACTGGGCACTGGCCTGTAGGAGAACATGCAGCGAGACTGGGTATTCCGCACAATACTCACTGTCGTAGCTGTGGAGACCATCAAGAAAAGGAAACAGTTCTTCATTTCCTTTGTAAATGTCCTGCTCTGGCCAGAATGAGAGCACAATCGTTTGGTTTGGCTTTTCTTGACGACCTAAACGAACTCTCCGAGGTAAAGATCAGGGATTTGATCTATTACCTCAACGCGACTAAATGGATCTAAGACGAAATTGGTTGCTTCTGCATCATGCTCCCGTGCGGACTCCCAAGACCGTGCGCCATCGGAATTCGGGTGTCTGCAGGGTTACGTGGTGCTCAATGACCTTAGGATCACACAGTTGGTCCGTCTGCGCTTCGATGACATTCTGCTACCTGCCTAGCTTTGGCAAAATGTGGTTGGCCTCGGGGCGGGATGTGACCCAATTGCATGAGTGTCTTTTAACCCACCTCTTGTCGTTTTGTGCTCGCTCACAACACACCATATCCACACTTCATCCGTTATAATTCAAACCAGGGAGTACATCTGGTTTCGTGAGTGGTTGGTGACATCCGCTGGAAACCTCACGTAATGCGGAGTGAGCAGATGGAGGCCCACGGTGATGTTGCACCCAATCATGCAACATGATGATCCCCTCGGGGACCGTTTTTCGAGCTTTGAATAAAGCAACAAGCTACCTAGCCTGGTTTCTTTTTGTTGTAAAGCCCACAAACCCTTACTCTAATCCACTTTAATCCACAGGTCAAACGAGTTATGGTATCAAAACGGCGCACTCCAGCGCTAATTGGGTCACCGAGCGAGAGTATTGCTCGTGGCCGCCATTCCTACCTACCTACCTAGGTACCTACTCCACGAAATATGTTTTCCAGTATGCAATAAAAATAAATAAATTTCGATGAATTGTTGTTGTGCTGTTGCCTCTGTTATCGTTTATACCTTGTAATTATACACGCTAATTAATATAGACCTAAGTCGCAGTAGGTACTTCCCTAAAATTTATTTCCCAATATGCGACATTAAACCAAAGTGAACATACCCCTGCCTGTATATTTTACCAAAAAGCATTTTTTACCAAAATTGTAAATAACCCCTACCTTGTGTGCGGATGTATATTTTTAACCAAAATAAACAAATAAACCCCTAATTGCATCTTTAAGTTGAAGGAACATTTTAGACCTACACTGTCGACACTTTCATTCTTTGAATCCATCCGTCCATTCTTTCTTTTGTTCTTATCTAATAATAATTTTCCATCCACCTTCAGATTTAAGCTTTCCTAATTCGACCTTCTAATTATAATCTTAATAAAATTATTCTTTCGACTTCAATTAAAAAATGAAAATTGACCTACATAATTCATTCGGCTTTAAAAAGTAATAATTTAATAATTAATCCTTTGCGGTTTTTAACTTTTATTTATTTATTTAGCTTAATACAAGCTTGCCTTAAATCTAAACTTAGATCTAAACTTAAATTTTAACTTAATTCTATGGTGGGTTTTTCATTGTTTTTTTTTTTTTATTTATTTTATTATTGAAATGGGCCCGCAGGCCCACCCACCAGTTTTTACATACAAAAACTTAAAGATTAATCAATACAATAAAGACAACGTGGGGCTTTCGATTTGGGGCTTTGAATTATTGGTTATTGGTGTGGTTGAGGTTGGTATAGAGAGAGATTTTGAGAGAGTGTTTGGAGGAGTGGAAGTCGAAAGAATTTTGCATAATGTTAGAAGTACGTAGCATGCGGGTTATTGGTTCGTTACTACCATAATTAGTACGATGAAAGTTGACATCAAAGAGTGACACTAATCTAAGACTTCTAGGGTTAGTGTGCAATGCAATTTTTTGGAGAAGCGCAGGGCAGTCAATATTACCAGCTAAGAGCTGATGGATAAATACAATGTCGGCTACTTTGCGACGATTATAAAGGGGTTGCAAATTAATAAGCTGAAGGCGACATTCGTAGGGTGGGAGATGGAGCGTATCAAGCCAGGGTAGCCCACGAAGTGCGAAACGAAGGAATCTTCGTTGAACAGCTTCGATACGGAGAGAGTGAGTAACATAATAGGGTGACCATACCTGGCTGGCATATTAAAGAAGTGGTCTCACAAATGTGAGGTAAAGAGATTTAGTGACGTAGGGGTCTGCAAATTCTTTTGACCAGCGCTTAACGAACCCAAGTGCAGACTTAGCTCTATTAATAGATGCGGTAATGTGAGATCTAAAATTAAGTTCCTTATCACAAAGAACTCCTAAGTCACATAATGAGTCCACTACGGTCACTGCATCATTGTTAATAAAGTATGTACGAGGAGGGAGAGTAGAGCGCTTACGGGAGTAGGTTATAGCTTGACACTTACTAACATTAAGTTCCAGAAAGTTCTTCTGGCACCAGGTAGAAAATCTATTCAAATCTTGTTGAAGAAGATAGGAATCAGATGGAGAGGAAATGTATCTATAAATTTTTGTATCATCAGCATAAACAGAGATCATAGAATCATTGATGACGCAGTCAGCATCATTAATAGTCAAAACGAAAATCAGAGGCCCGAGATGACTTCCCTGCGGAACACCGGAGGTTGCAAGGATAGGGTTAGATTCGATACCTCTAAAGAGGATATTGTACTGACGATCGCTCAGATATGATTGGATCCATGCAATGAGAAGGGGCGGAAAGCCAAGTGCTTTAAGTTTAAAGAGAATAAGGGTGTGTGAGATTTTGTCAAAAGCTTTGCTAAGGTCGGTTGCGATGACATCAACTTCTTTCCCAGCTTCCATGGCGCATATGGTACCAGAAACAAAATCAACTAGGTTTGTGGTAGTCGATCTACCACTAAGAAAACCATGTTGATTGGGGGAGAAAATTTGTTTACAATGGAAAAGCATGTTGTCATAGACTATGCTTTCAAAAAGTTTAGGAATACACGACAGCTTAGCTATGGGGCGGTAATTAGATATTTCTTTTTTAGGGCCTTTTTTATGGATCGGGATAATATAGGAATATTTCCAACGAGAAGGAAATATCCCTTGAGAGATTGAGAGCTGGAAAAGAGCGGTCAATGGCTGTAATAAAGTTGACGAGCAATTTTTCAGAATTATTGAAGGTAAGCCATCAGGACCACCAGTATATTTAACCTTGAGTTTATTAATCTTATCTTCAACTATAGAAGGGGGAATTAAAATTGAAGAAAGAGAAGTTTGAGTGCAAGTCTCTAAGTAGGAAAAATAATCTGGTTGTGAAGTGTTATCAGAAAATGATTGACTGAAAAATTGAGCATATAAGTTAGCGATTATTAAGGGATCGTCTGAACTAGTATTCAAATATGTAAGGGTAGAAGGGTAATTATCAGACTTTCTTTTAGCATTAATGAAATTAAAGAAGCTTTTGGGATCGGATATAATATGAGATTGAACTTGACTAAGATAGTTGTGGTAAAGAGACTTACAGAGTTCAGAGAAATTGTAGTTTGCACACTGAAAGGTTGAGAAATCGTAGCCAGTGCGAGATTGCAAGTACTTACGCCATAGTTTGTTTCTATTATTTCGGAGGGATTTTAATTCTTTATTATACCATGGAGGGCTAGAGGAAATGTTTTTTTGGGGAGAAATAGGGACTGATTGACTAAGGAAACTAAACACTAAAGAATAGAAATGGAAGAGGGCAGAGTTGATGTCATTACTTTCAAAGATAATGCCAAAGTCGACGGCACGCAGTAGATTATTAAGCATAGGGAAATTTGTCTTACGAAAATTAAAAGCCATTACATTTTCTGGAGCGGCGGTGATATGGGAAGATTCATAAGAAAAAGTAAGGAAAAGAGGAGGATGGTATGGGTCAAGAGTGGAAAGAAGATGATTACTTGCTGATACTACACAGTTGTCAACATCAGAAGAGAAGATAAGATCGAGTTGACGGCCTAAATTATTTTTGACACCACTCAATTGGTAAAGGTCTGAGTCAGAGAGGCAATCAGTGAAAAGGATTTCCTTATCAGTCATTGCATTAGAACTCGTATAGTGTGATTCATCATCAGAGAGAGTCCACTGTAGATTCGGGAAATTAAAATCACCTAAAATTAAAACCACGTCCGATGGATCAGCTGCTTCGAAGATAGGATCTATAGCATCAACTGCAAGCTGATAAGATTGGATGGGCTGGCAAGGTTTTATATAGCAGCAAGCTATACAAAAGGTAACTTTGGCGATTGTCAATTTGACGCAGACATACTCAAAGGAGGAGGAATCGGAAATTTTGAAAAGTGTCGAGTCAAAGCTATTGTGAATTGCTAATAGAACACCTCGACCTAAACATGCATCGTCGTGCAGAGAGCCTGTTGAAACCAGAAAATGTCCATGTAAACAACGAATTTGCTTCCACACGGTCACCGTGTAAATCACCACATTTTTCCCAAATGTTGGTTACCAAACGAACCCATTCTTTAAGTATTTTTGTTTTCTGTATGTTGGTACACTGGTTTCTTCATTTCGGTCGTCTTCATGATGTCATAAATTTTTAACTCCTTTTTTTTTATCTTTGTGGTCTTCAGCAAGTGAGCATCTTAAAATCAAGCTAAACTATCTTAAAAGTATAAATTAAACGTTTATCTTATCAACTAAAAACTAACTAAATTTGTAAAACTTAAAACTATTAGTTAAGAATAAAAATAAAACAAAAAGAAAAGAAAAGGAAAGGAAAAATCACTGTGTCGCCCATTATTTTAGTGGAATTGGTGCCAAAGTTTCGGCATTTATACATGGTCCAATCGAGCCGAATTGTGACGACACCATTGAAGAGCAACGTGGTCAACGACAGCAGTGTGTGTGAAATCTGAAAATATTTTCGGAATCCTATGTAAAAAGGAGAAAATTTTGCGTCAGAGTGAAGAGAAAAACCTTTTTCTTTTAAAAGCTTTGGCAATTTTTTGACATTTGGGACATTTTTGGACTTTTCCACATGGTTTTGTGCCAAGTCTAGTTCATAATCTCAGCTAACCTGCATCGTGCTCGTCATTTTGGAATTTATCACTTATCCACAGTGTAATTATTTTGTTTCATCCACGATTATCGATCCTGGAACAGTGGTTAGTTCTTTCCCTTTTTGGTTATAATCCCTCGTGGAATATATGTGCAAATTATCATCGTCGTCATCAGACTCAAAATTTTAAGTCGCTGTGCTCATCATCAACGGCACAATCCTCAGCGTCATCATCAGACTCCGAGTTCCAAGTCATTGTGCAAATTATCATCGTCGTCATCAGACTCGAAAATTTAAGTCGCTGTGCTCATTATCAAAGGCACAATTCTCATCGTCGTCATCAGACTCCGAGTTCCAAGTCGTTGTGCAAATCATCATCGTCGTCATCAGACTCAAAATTTTAAGTCGCTGTGCTCATCATCAAAGGCACAAACCTCATCGTCGTCATCAGACTCAAATTTTCACTTGCTGTGCATCAAGTGCACAATCATCATCGTCGTCATCAGACACACAACTTTAAGTCGCTGTGCTCATCATCAAGGCACAATCCACATCGTCATCGTCAGACTCGTTAAGTCTCCGTGCTTATCATCAAAAGCGCCACCATCATCATCTGAAAATTTGTCGTTGCATGTGCATACGCAACCAAATCGATCGTGGCTTATGTGCCATTGTTCCGACACCAAAACTGGAAATCGTTGTGTTCCACTGCCCAAGCAGCGAACTCAGCATCTCACTCATCTCGTTGTGTTCCATATAAGCACAAATTCATCATCTCATCTCATCAACATTTAAGCTATCATCATCAAAGAACCATCATCATAAAAGCATCATCATCAAAATTATCATCATCGCAATCATCATCTTTAGAATTATTTGAATTATCATCAGAATCATCATCAAAATTATCATCAGAATCATCATCAAAATCATCATCAAAATCAACATCAAAATCGTCATCAAAATCATCATTAGAATCATCTTTAAAAGCTATCATCCTAAACAACCGAAGTCATCTTGTAATATCTAATAGACATTTATGTAAAAGGTACGTTTTATAAATTCATTTTAGTGCATTTATCTCATTGATATTTAATAAATCTTACTGAGTTATATTTTATACGTATATTTTGCATTTGCTATTTATATTTAAATTTTTAAACATATCAAATCATTCGATTTCAATCCGGTGGTAAAAAAGCATTTCTTTTTGTCGATATAATGAGTCTCTTAGACGATTTAATTTTCGCTGCCGACCAATTGGTCGAGTTTCATGCGGCCTTTAAGGCCAAATCAAGTGCCACTCATACGGTTTCCTTGCAGGGCTGTCGAAGTACTGCAATTGAAGTATTTGTACTGCTTTTTGAAACTCCGTACTGCCGTACTGCTACTACGACCAAAGTACTGCTTTTCTGAAAATTTCACACAACATTTGCAAATCATAATCCTATCCAAAAATTGTTAGTCCTTTTTATCTAATGTTGACTTTTATAAATTAAACAAATAAAAGATGTAGATGTATTGAAAAAAATCTCGAATTCCATTTTTTTACGACTGCATAGTTTGCCGCATATAGGCATTGCCTGTATATCGCAAGTAAAACATTCTAAATTCTGGAATTTTCCGATTTTCTTTTCTGATCCGAAAAAAGGAAGTTTATGGACTTTTTGATGCCATTTGGAACGAATTATTCCAAACACGTCAAAATGTAGTTTTTCACTCATCTGTCAAGCAATTTAAATTATATTAATGGATCTCTAGCTCAGGTAATTAAGACTTTTACGTACTTTGACTGAAGAAAGAATTTTTGGAGGAGTAAAAGGGTGTAAAATTCGGTTTTTTGCTAATTTCACGAAAACTATCAACTTTTTGGAATGAAAATTATCAAAACAAAATTATCATGTTTTTTTTTTATACAACCAATAGATTAAGAGTAAATCATGCAGGAACTTTATGAAGTAGGTAGGAAATTTAGTAAACAAATTTACTAAAATTGCATTAATCAATCAGCAATATTTTTTGTACTATATGCCTTAGGCTACAACGTGCACAAACGTAACGAGAGCTTTTTATGTAATGAAATCTTTTCAATACCACCATTGAAGTGCGCTAGAGCTGAATAGGTGATGGGCGCGTGTATGATAATTTTTAATTAACAATATTTGCATTTAAACAAAATTAAATGCATTTTACAATTATGTTTGTATATATTTATGTACCTTGGTTCTAAAAGCGCCAAAGTCAATTTTTTACAATGTTGACTCAAGTTCACTTATTGACTCAGGGGAAGATGTTCAAAGACTGTAATAAGAACTAATGTGCTCCAACCGATAACCGATGGTTATAGAAAGTTTAATTTTCAAAAGAAATAAGCATTTTGAGAAATAATAAATCTTGACTTTCGATTTTCCAAAAATTATCAAATTGCACATTGACCCTTTTAGAACCAAGGTACATATTTTATTGTCGTACTGCTGTGTACTGCAATTTTTTTCCTCGAAGTACTGCTTTCTGAAAAAGTGAAACGACAGCCCTGTTTCCTTGTTGGAAGCGTATCGGACAGAATTATTGAATTTATGGCTTGATGTCAAAACGACATATACTCAATGTATGAAAAGCGTTGATGCAGAATTGTTATCCTCTTTAAGTGAGGTTAAAGCCAAGTACCAAAGTTGTGCTGAAACCTACTTTCAGTGTACAAGTAGCATTTCAGACTTTTTAAAAACATTACAGGGTGTCGCTTCGGTTTCTTCTAAAAGTGTAGAAGAAAAAGATCCTTTTATTTCAAAGTTTGAACAAAGTTCCCATAACATTAAAGTTCCTGCGTGCGATACTCAAGAACTTCATGGCAACTATTTACAGTGGCCATCCTTTCGGGATATGTTCACGGCAGTGTACATAAAACATTCGAAGTTGAGTGATGTTCAAAAGCTATTCCATTTGCGTGCAAAAACAAAGGATCAGGCCTTTAATATTGTAAATAAATTTGGATTAACGGATGATAATTTCAATCTTGCGTGGAATGCTTTAAAAGAACAGTATGAAAATAAGAGGATTCTGGTTAATAATCAAATCCAAATTCTACTGAATCAGAAGCCAATTCCGACAGAATCTAGCAAAGAACTTAAAGTTTTACAGAGCAGCATTAATGATGCATTGATAGCTCTTAAATCCTATGATATCAATATCGAGTCATGGAATGCAATTATCGTTTATCTTTGTGCATCTCGACTTCCAGATAGTACCCTCAGTCTTTGGGAAGCATCTTTGAAAAATCCAACTGATATCCCATCATGGGATCAGATGAACTTATTTTTAACAAATCGGTATCGCGTTCTTGAAAGTGTTTCAAAACATTCCAAATACAAATAAATCAACAGTTATCAAGCCCACTTCAAGTCATATTTCTAAATCCAAACCTATTCGAAACTTTCATATGAAAGTTATTCCAGCGTGTCAAGTATGTAGTGCACAACATCCACTACGACTTTGTCCTACCTTTTTGAAAATGTCTGTCGATGACAGACATAAAATAGTTCGAAAACATAAGTTTTGTTTCAACTGTCTTGCTTTAACTCATCATGCAAACCAATGTCAAAGTACTAACACTTGTCTTCGCTGTAAGGGCAAGCATCACACTTTGTTACATTTTGAACGAAGTTTGCCCACAGCTTCAAATCAAAAGGTTTCACTATCTCCTGCAACTCAAGATACTTCTTTCTCTCATGTCGTTTCTTCACCTCAAGCTTTAAATTCATGTCGATCAACTCATCAAAACATACAGTCCACTCCCATCACCAATCACAATGTAATGTTTTCAAAAAGCTATAGCCAAGTTTTACTGGCCACAGCTTTAGTGAAGGTTCGACATCAAGGAACTGACTTTGATCTTAGAGCCTTGATTGATCAAGGTTCCGAAGTTTCCTTTATATCGGAAAAATTCCAAAAACTTATCGATCTGCCTACTCAGGTCACTCAAGCACGTATATGTGGTATGGGCTCCACAGAAACTGCTTCTTCATCAAAACTTTGTTCATGTACTCTTTGTTCAAATCATCTTAAGAATTTCGAAATAAACACTCAAGCCTTAGTGCTTAAAAAACTCACTTGCAATTTACCAGCCGTTTCAATGGATGTCAGACAAACTGATTTTTCGTTTGACTTTCCTTTAGCAGATCCCCTTTTTTATCAAAGTTCCAGTATTGATATGCTCATTGGAGCTGATCTATATCCACATATCATTTTAGAAGGTTTAAAGCCTAATGTTTTGAGTACCATTCTCACTCAAAATACAGTTTTTGGTTGGGTACTATTAGGACCTTATGAAAATATCCCTATAGTATCAACTTTTTCAACTTTTGTGACAAAGTGCAATGAATTGTCAGCAGACAAAGCTATCGAAAAGTTTTGGAAGCTTGAGGAATTGCCTCATACTCCTGTGCTCACTTCATCTGAACAATATTGTGAAGATTTGTTTCGTAATACGACTTTTCGAGATCCAGTAACTGGTCGATATGTCGTTAAACTTCCTTTTAAAAATTCTCTCGACGAATCAAAACTGGGTCATTCGCGTTCCAATGCAATGAGACAATTCCTTCGCAATGAAAAATCTTTAATGGCAAAACCCATTCTTAATGAAGAATATCAACAGGTTTTATCGGAATATGTGACGTTAGGGCATATGACACCCACTCCACCATACAAGCCAATAATATTCAATCATACTACTTACCACATCATGCAGTCTTGAAACCCCAAAGTACCACTACCAAATTGCGGGTAGTATTTAATGCGTCTTGCTCGTCTGCTAATGGTAAAAGTTTGAATGATCTTCTACACCCAGGACCTATCCTTCAAAATGATATAACCCTCCTAATCCTTAACTGGCGTTTTTATAAATATGTATTTAATGGCGATATAGAGAAGATGTATCGCCAGATAAACATCCATCCTGATCACTCACAATTCCAACGCATTTTATTTCGCCCTAGCCCCGATCAAAGAATAGTTGATTATAAACTCAACACAGTAACCTTTGGAGTCAATTGCGCTCCCTATTTAGCTATACGCACTTTACATCAATTAGCTTCAGATGTTCAAACGACTTATCCTCTTGCTTCAAAAATCTTAAAAAATGAATTTTATGTAGATGATGTACTTTCTGGTGCGCACGATATATACTCGGCGCGAAGAAGCCAAATTGAACTCATAACTGCTTTACATTCAGCTGGTTTTAATTTAAGAAAATGGACAGCTAATCATTCCGAGCTTTTAGATCATACTCCAGAGGATCATCTTCTGAATAAAGATTTTTTGCATTTTGAAGATGATAGTACCACGAAAACCCTTGGCATTCAGTGGAATGCATCCTCAGACACTTTTTCCTTTTCAATCAATCCTGACAGTTTTTCGAGTACCAGTATCACTAAACGATCGGTTTTGTCAACAATTGCTAAGTTATACGATCCTGTGGGTTGGCTTGCGCCAATTGTTATAACAGCAAAAATTTTGACGCAACAAATTTGGAAGGATAAAACGGGCTGGGATGAAACTCTTTCGAGTCACTCGGAACAAAGTTGGATATCTTTGTTGGCTAATTTTGCTGATATCCAACAAATCTCTATTCCAAGATGGGTTGAATTTTCCCCTTGGAAAACTTTTCAAATACATGGGTTTTCTGATTCTTCAGAAAAGGCTTACGCAGCCACAATTTATATCCGAGTCCATCACAATTCCTCAGAAACTTCGTCTCATTTATTATGGGCTAAATCAAAAGTTGCCCCTGTCAACTCTATTTCACTTCCTCGCTTAGAACTCCAAGGTGCAGTTCTCTTGTCACGAATGATTCAAATGCTCCAAAATCAATTTGAGTTCCTTAAAAACAGTCCTGTTAAGTTGTGGACAGATTCAACCATTGTTTTGGCTTGGCTAAATAAGCCCCCAAGTACTTGGAAAACCTATGTCGCCAATCGCACCTCCGAAATACTATCCAATGTTCCTAATATTACTTGGAATCATGTTTCTTCTCCTGATAATCCCGCCGATCTGGCTACGCGTGGTGTCAGCCCTAAGGAGTTAAAATCCAGCCTATTATGGTGGAATGGACCATTCTGGTTAAAGGAACCAGAAGAGAGCTGGCCATCCTCTGAATTATCTTATCCTTTTAATGAAACTATAGCTGAACGTAAACCAATCCAAGCTCATATTGCTTTGCTATCTAGTAATTTCGAAAGTGAAATCTTGTGTCGATTTTCTTCCTGGCATAAGGCCGTAAGAGTTCTTAGTTATGTATTTCGGTTCTGTAACTCAGCTCGAAAGCTTCCCATTCGGGAAAAATATACTTCGAAAACTCTTCTTCACGAAGAAATAAAATCCACTAAATTAAAAATCATCCAATTGACACAAAGGGAATTTTTTAGTGAAGAATACAAAGCTTTATCTCATGGAATAAAATTAAAATCGAAAAGTAACCTTTTACCTCTCACTCCATTTCTGGATTCGAGTCAAATTATGCGGTCTCATGGTAGACTTGCTTCCTCCATTCTATCGTATAATGAACGATTTCCTATCCTTCTTCCTTACAAATCTCATTTATCTCAACTTTTAGTCGCTTATATCCATAAATTATCTCTACATGGGGAGATTCAATTAATGGTCCGTTTGGTACGCTCTGAGTACTGGATACCTAAACTAAAAACCCTTATCAAAAAATACATTCGAACTTGTAAACCGTGTACTTTGTACAAAAAAGCCGTTCAATCCCAAATAATGGGATCTTTACCTGTGGAAAGAACAACTTTAAGTTTACCTTTCACAAACGTCGGTATAGATTTTGCTGGCCTTTTTGTAATAAGAAATTACTACGGAAGAAAATTTCGATTGGAAAAGGGCTATGTATGCTTATTTATTTGCTTTGCCACAAAGGCCATACATTTAGAAGCTGTAAGCGATCTATCTACGCCTGCTTTTCTTGCATCCTTTACTCGTTTTGTTGCACGTAGGGGACTTCCGGCAAAAATCTATACCGATAATGGCACCAATTTTGTGGGTGCGTCAAAACAAATGATGTCAGATTTTCAAAAGGCTCTTAGTAGTTATCCTGGCAGTACAGCACTTAATTTTTCCCAAATTACTTGGAATTTTATTCCTCCTGGCTCCCCCCACATGGGTGCAGCAGTGAAAAGTTTCAAAACCCACTTTAAGAAAGTTGCTGGAAATTCAAAATATACTTTTGAAGAATTTACCACTCTCCTGGCTCGTATTGAGTCTTGCCTCAATTCTCGGCCTCTATCCCGAATTTCTGATAATCCCGAAGATTTGATTCCTTTGACGCCAGGACACTTTTTAAGAGGTGGTCCTTTGATTTGTCCTCCGGAACCCTCCGAATTCCATCAAGATATTAGTTTTGTACGCAGATGGAACATGCTCAAAGTCATTCATCATCATTTTAGTATACGTTGGAAAGAAGAATATTTAAAGGAACTCATCAAACGCTACAAATGGAAACATCCTCGACGTGATATGGAAATTGGTGATCTCGTTGTTCTTAGAAACGAACAACTTCCTCCGAATGAGTGGCGACTTGGTAGGGTCTTAAAGGTCCATCGCGGTTCTGATAATAAAGTCCATGTTGTAGATGTCAGAACTCAAAAAGGAGTTGTAACTCGTTCTGTCGCCAAGTTATGCGTCTTATCTTCGGATTGAAAACATTGCTATCAAACAAAGTCTAATAAAAAAGCATATATGTATAGTGTATAATCTTATGTATTCATCATATCATTTTGTACCTATGAATTATAAAAAAAAAAACTTAACATATGCACTTAAACTGAGCTTATATCACGTAAACTTATCTTTTTTATATTAGAAAATCTCTTAACATTTTTTTTTGAATAATTTTACCTCATTCTTAATTTTCCAATGTTCACTAAATTTTTATTCATTATCTTAATTTTGCACTGTTCATTAATTTTCATTCATTATCTTACTTTATCTTAATTTTGCATTGTTCATTAAATTGTCATTCATTATTTTACTTTATAAAATAACTTTCAATAATATCTTTAATCATTGCATACGAGGATGCAAGGCGGCCGGAATGTTGAAACCAGAAAATGTCCATGTAAACAACGAATTTGCTTCCACACGGTCACCGTGTAAATCACCACATTTTTCCCAAATGTTGGTTACCAAACGAACCCATTCTTTAAGTATTTTTGTTTTCTGTATGTTGGTACACTGGTTTCTTCATTTCGGTCGTCTTCATGATGTCATACATTTTTAACTCCTTTTTTTTTTATCTTTGTGGTCTTCAGCAAGTGAGCATCTTAAAATCAAGCTAAACTATCTTAAAAGTATAAATTAAACGTTTATCTTATCAACTAAAAACTAACTAAATTTGTAAAACTTAAAACTATTAGTTAAGAATAAAAATAAAACAAAAAGAAAAGGAAAAATCACTGTGTCGCCCATTATTTTAGTGGAATTGGTGCCAAAGTTTCGGCATTTATACAGAGCCATCTGCTCGAAAAACGTTGGATCAAAGAGAAAGTTATAAAGTCGACGCCCTCGCAAATAAATTTATATTTTTATAAATTTATGTTCCTTCCACTTGCAAGTATCTTAATATGGTCACTCGTACATTAAATGCTTTGAGTACCTCTTTCCCTTCCTCCTTCCTTTCCTTTTTTTAAAACAAAGGTAGTGAACCCGTGATATGGCAACACGCGCGTCTGTGCTTGTGTGCCATTCTTTCGTTCTTTCGTCAGCGTTACCTTCGGGACTCTTTAGAGTCCTTTTTGACTCCTTTTAAACGCTGGGACTCCAGGACTCCTCTTTTTAAAAATGATTGAAATTTGACTCCTTTTACGATTTTAGGACTCTTTTTCATAAACGCACAAATATTTATTGAATTCTATGATATGAACGAGTTCAATTCGCTTGAAGCTCATTTCTACCCTTTGTTTACATAACACAGTTTCAAAAAAAAAAATTGTTTCTTTCAAACAGGTTCAAACGTTTCAGTTGAGCGAAAAAAGACGTCTATGAAAATTTAGGTTCTTAATATTCATGTTAAGACCACCTAAAAACAGAAATGTTTTATCTTGGCGAGGAACTGGGCGCGTTCAATGTTTGAATAGATAGCCTATCTAGGATAGCTTTGTATCCATGTATGTGTTTGAACGCAAGTCAGCTGTTGTTGACATTTCTCATAGAATAGCTTTGTATCCTAAAATTTTTAGGATAGCTTGGGATCTCTTTTCTGCCAACAGCTGTTTCGTCATCAGCTGTGTTTTAACAAGGGATTACAACAACACAAACCTATCCAGATCGCTTTAGTTCGGTGTTTGAACGTGGCCACTGACAAATCCTCCAAGAGTATACTTGTCATGAAAAAGTGCTTCTCATTTAGCCGTTCAGACTCGGCAAAAAACTATAGGTCCCCTCCATTCTTGCCAACAACACGCACACCGGAATGGTTGTGAGTTGTAAGTTACTAGGCCCTGGTTCTTCACGAGCTGTTGCGCCACCCAATTTTTATTCATGTTAAGACATGCCTCATCGCAGGTTTAGGGTATCAATACGATTTGTTTTCAAAAAAACACTTGTGGCCTATTGCACCATCTTACAAAATTGTAATTACAATTACAAATTTGTAGCCCACAAAATTTTAAAATTCCAGATTATTCAATACAAAATTTGTAGTTGTAAATTACCAGCGAAAAATTGGAATAACGGTTCCGAATTTTATTCAGTTTGTGAAAAATTTCTAGTGGGTATAAAAAGAAAAATTCAGCAATGGGTTCCTTTCCGATATTTAAGTGCTCGATTCGAAGGCAGTTCTGCATTAGGCAGCATCAATTTCGTTTACCTAAGCTTCATTTCATATATGTATCTTAAATCTTAAGCCTAGTTTATACTTCAAAGCGAAGTGAAATCAAATTTGAAATGAAATATCAATAATTAATGAGCAAAAAAGTTTTCTAAAAAATAGTTTTCGTCATAATATTTGATTGCAAAAAGCCCATTGAATTGCATTTGTTTCGCGACAAATTTGTTCTTCCTTGTCGCCAAAATAAGTGCATTTAGTTTTTGACAGTTTTTCACGCCTAGGAAAAAAAGTATTTTTTTCTATTAAAACTACACTTCGCATGGATGTATAAACCAGGCTTTATATATAAAAATCAATCGTTGTGCGTTAGTCCTGCAAAAGCTCAAAAACGGCTGAGCCGATTTGGATGATTCTTTTCAAAAAGTGTTTGGTATGAACCGGTGGGTGTTTAAATGAAGTTTGGTCTAAATCGGTCTTGCGGTTTGCCAGTAACATGCAAAAATGCAATTTGAGTGTCTGTTTTACATACAAAAAATAAATAAATCAATTTGAGTTGGAAAACATCAATCAATCAATAATTATTATTATGAAATTTTTGTTTGACAAAATAAAATAAAAAAAATAATTTTACAGTCGAGTCTCCCTTATCCGGAATTCCGTTAATCGAGGAACGGATTTTAAAAACGAGAATTTAAAGAGTGGCCAAAGTTATACTTAACCCATAAGAAAATGCCTTGGGATCGGTTTGGTAAAATGCAAATAAACTGTTGATACGGGGTATTTTTACTATCCAAGATGTTTTTAAGGGGATCAAAGACTTACATATTGAGTATTGTAATTTTAGTGCATTTTGCAAAATTTCTTAAAAAAATCAAAAATGGTATAGTCCATTGAACTACATTCATAGTTGAAGACCATGAACATGATATGACTTTTGGTAGCTAAGAGGTACTAAATATCCGTGGCAGTCGTGAAGAACCAGGTAACTTAAACTCTTAAAAAGCTTATAAGGACGGGGTTTATGTTGAATATCTTATAGAAAACCATGCTAATGTGGAAAAAAGTGTTCATAATGTATTTTCAGATGCATTAGGAAAATATTATATAAGGGTAAAACTAAATAAAATTTCGTAAAATGTTATCAACAATAATTCACTTCAGGTATATCGACCTACCTGGTTCTTCACGACCGCCACGGATATATAAAGGTTTACTTCATGAAAAAATTTAAACTATGTTCTCAGGTGCTAAACGCGCATTGGTGATGGAATTAGTCTAAAAGGTCAGAATCAAGGGATGAAGGTCTATAAGCATATAATTTGTTTCGTTTGTTTTTTCCATTTGAAAAGTAAAAATAATAAGAATAAACTAGAAACATAGCGGGATGAATACGTATGTATACACCAAAAAAAGTAAGCGAGATGCACTCTGAGAAGCGAAAGGATGGTATAGCTTGAAGGTAAGTCGAATCTTGATCGCAAGGGCCAGAATATCAAAACTAGAATTTTAAGTGCGGTCTCTTTCATTCACTTACAATATAAAATTACTAAGGATTAGGATCGGTTTGGTATAAATAATGTAAATAAATTGTTAATACAGAATATTTTGTATAGTCCAAGATAGTTCGTGGGGACAAAAATTGCATTTTGAAATTTCAGCGCATTATGCCAAAATTAAAATATGATGAACCATTGAACTACAAAATATTGCAGACAGTGAAAAATGAATGGCCTTTTTGATTGGAAATCTGGAAGACCTTGACTTGACTAGAAGAGGAAGAAGATCTGTCATTCTGACTCCAATAGAAAAGGCCATATGTCTTCTTATTTCCATCAACAGCCTTATCCTTTTCAACAGTTTCCAGTGACCTTCGGAATTGGTAAGAAATTGGTTTTGTGAACCAGCAGTGGGGTCGGGTATCTACTTTGTTTGATTTTTTTTAATCTAAGAGACTTCCGGTCAGATTCTAAAAATTGATATTAGTGTTTGAAGGGTTGAAGTTATAAATTGGCCTTAAGAAATGAGTATTTTTAAAGATATAGCTTTTTTAAATGATTTTAAATAAAAAAAAAAATTATCACCCCACCAAATTTCAACAATGTATAAATACAGTGTAAGCTCTATTTGCGGATAGCTACGATAAGCGGAAAATTCCCTTAAACGGACATATTTTTGCAAACCAACTCTTTTCTCGAATTTCTCATACAAATTGCGTTCCTTTATAGTTTATACGGACACTCCTTTACTGACTCGGGCACTTATTTTTGCTCATTTCAAATAGAAAACGTCACAACAAACGGACACAAGGGAAGAATCAAAGAATCTGTTTTCTAAACAGTTTCGAATTTTTGTTTTCAATACAAAAGCAAATTTCTAATAACCAAACAGATTACTGTTGCTTTGAGAGCTAAGTACGGGATCTCCTGGGTAACTATAAGTTAACTATAGTTTAGAGTGTGTCATTCCTATTTCTCCACCGCGTTTCGGCATTGTTAATGTTTTACAGCTGTTATTTTCGAAGTAATTTTATTTTGCAATGCCAAAAAGAGTAGGTTGCCATTGGTCAATCTTTCTCTTTACGACAGCTCTGATAACCTGACAAAAAAAGGGTGACGATGAGTGTTCGCTTATTGTAGCCTTCACTGTACCAGGCTATCAAGTATTCCTAAGACTCAGAAGTTCTATAGCCTAGCCTATTTAAAAAATATTCTATTACAAAGTGAGGTGGCCACGATCTACTATACCTAATATATTAAAAAAAAAAAATGTTTGGTAGTGTGGCCATCAGGAGTGGAGTTGTTCAAAATTATATTCGGAGTTTGCCATCAACTGTATTTTCTAATGCGATACAACGTCCGCTGGGCTTAGCCTATGGAGATAGAGAGTTACACTCAATTTTTTTTAAATTAATTTATGGTGAATTGAAGTTCACCGGGTCATCTAGTGTTTAAATAAAATACAAATTTTCAGAGCGACTCATCTCAAATTATCTAATTTCGTCAATAAAAGATGTTCTCTCATTACATACGGCATTCAGGTCACAGCGCTATTCAAAGCGGATGAAGAAAAACATACTATCACAGATACTTAGATAGTTACATAGATATCGCACGCAAAGCAAACAAAAATTACTGCTTTTTAATCGTGGGACGTTGAGCTACGTCCCAGCAATATCAATTTTGTGTGAGCCTTAGACTAAATATGATGTTAAAAGAGATAAATTTACATGCATAGATAAAAATATTAGATTCAAAGGCAAGTAATTAAGATGCAAAATGATTTTAACTATTTTTCCTTGATATCCGAATTTACCCTTTATCCAGTTAAAATTAATGAAGAATACAAATTACCAGAAATAAATGCCCAAGATAGTCGTTTTAAAATATATTTTAAATTGAATGATATGAAAGTTTTGGTTTGAAGTGGGCAATTTAAATAACCAATTGGAAAAATTTTTAAAAATTATATATTTTAACAAATGTATAAAGATTTTAAAATTGGTCATAGCAGCCCTTGCGCAGAAGGAATTTTTTATAAATTGACTATTATTTAGAAAAAACTTACAAACCGCCTAAAAGTTGAAGTGTGCATTTCAATGCTTTCTGCACTTACTCTATTAGATTTTAACCAACTAGAAGACTGGATTCCTGATTCAATTTTAATTCAAAAATATAGAAACGATGTTTCCAATAACTAGTATTTTAAATACATAGATTATATAAGTGATATTCGATATGTAATATTATATTAATATTAAGAATCTTGTTTTGGCTTATTTATTTATTTAAAGAAACTTAGGTCATTGTTGTTTTTACTTTGAGATTAACTTATGTCTTTTAAACAAATTGAAAAGATGGAAGTTTTTATTTATTGTTTTGTTTAAAAAAGAAGCTATTTGTTATTTATTTCTTAACTAAACCATGTTAAATTAAAACACTGATAAATTTTGATGTTTTTCTTGAAGTTTTGATGGGACTCCTTTTTTCAGCCAGGACTCCGTTTTTTGACTCCTTCCGAAAATTTTCAGAGGTAACCCTGCGTTTCGTATATAATCGATCACTCACACCATTGTGTATATTTGTGTCACCATCACTGTTTCACTTTTGTGCCATCTCAAATATCTTGGCGACTCGCACAATTGTCTGAGTGCCCCTTCCACCTTCCGTTCCTTCTGTATCCGATGCATAGATACAATAACACTACGTGGTAAAAAAGGAAAATAAAAAAAAACCCACACGAAATATGTACCTGCCTAGCTGCAGCGAGAAAAAATTAACAACAATAAAAACTGATTTTACCCCTATCTTATACACAGCGGCACAACAATTCACACTCGGACTTAGAATAAAAAATATAAGGAAGCGCCATTTGTGGAAAAAAGTGAAGCATTTTTCATAATAGTGTTTGCTCTCACAAACACAAATACATTCCAAAAGGGACGGAGTGATTTTTAATGGCAACTTACTAGGGCGCCATAACAATGAACAATCATTTGTTATTTTCTGAATTTATTTTTCTTTTCAGTGGTATGTTTAGAAAAATACTTACTTTTTTATGATAACCCTCTAAGGCACCGATAAAATGTTTTAATATCTACTTTCTTTAAAATTGTGTTGTTTCAGTGGAACATTATAGATTTACTTAGTTTAATTTACGCATTGTCATGAAAGAAGGCTCTCCAAAACCAACGTGAATCATAGCAAATCATTCGCATCAATACAAAATT
Source organism: Dasysyrphus tricinctus (assembly GCA_963921185.1). Taxonomy (NCBI): domain Eukaryota; kingdom Metazoa; phylum Arthropoda; class Insecta; order Diptera; family Syrphidae; genus Dasysyrphus; species Dasysyrphus tricinctus. The sequence continues at coordinate 162,699,175 of OY992532.1, read as the reverse complement.
GGCACCCCAAATGTGGCTTTACTTCATCTACTTTCAGAATGGTCATTCTTTTACCACTCGACTTTCGGGAACCTTTAAAATTTTTTATTAAATTATTTTAATTTTTGAATAGACAAATTAATTAACATTAAAAAAATGCACTAATAACTTCACTACAGAGAAAATTGAGCAATATTCTGAAGATGCACATGTTAACATAAATATACGAACTCCAAAGGTACAAAATCGATTTAATAACAAAAATAATTTCCTGATATAAAGGGCGCTTAGCAAATAGTTGCGCCTTACAACCACCAATAACAAAAAAAGTACGTCCCTGTTTCACAGAATCGCAGTTTGACATTACTAGTATCCCAAATTAAAACCGAAAAACCATGTGCAAGTTTTCAATTAATTTATTAATTTTCTTAGTTTATTTAAAGTTTAATCATTTAAAATGTGTTACTTGATTGATGATTAATTAAATTATGATCAATTCACATCGCTTTCTTTGAGAAAAATATGATAAAACTCACTTGTGAAAGGAAATGATTCTTGTCCGCCTTATTCTTGCTTTATATACACAATTTAACACTGCACTTCATATTTTTGTATTGTTATTAGTAAGTATACATACATTTCTAAGTAAATCACTCCAAACTATTTGTTTTTTTTCTAACAATTAATGATTTATTAATGTTTTTAGTCTTGTATCACTTTGTTTACTTTTTTTCTTCCATTCAGTCACCGATTTGACATTTCGGGCATACAGTTTTCTGCTTCATTCACGTACACTGTATATGTGATATACACCAGTTCCTTTACTTCTTCTTCTATGCACTCGGAATAATAAAATTCTTATTCTAATACACTTTTATGGATATTAATGAACATAATTTAACACTTGTGGACTGTATTTTTACCTGAAAATAATTTTTCTCCTTCGCACCAAATTTGTTTGTTTATTGTTGAAAATATATTTAATTGTCCGTCCGTTTATTATTTGTATCGTTTTGACTAGCAAAAATGTATCCGTTTAAAAATTCTCAAATGACTTACGCACACGCTTGTCTCACAAGAACTAACTTAACTTGCTTATTATATAACAATGCCATAGCAGCTGCGCTGCTGCCTTGGGTGGAGAATATTTGCATATCTCTAATCTCTATGTATCTTTCGTCTTTCGTTCGTGTGACTATGTGAGCGGTTGCTTCTGTCCGTCGTGATGAGAATATTTGTATGTATATATTTTGTCTTTCACTTGTGCAATTGTGTGAGCGATTGCTTCTATCCGTCGTCAAGAGAATATTTGTATGTATATATTTTATTTTGTCTTTCGTCTTTCGCTTGTGCAATTGTGTGAGCGATTGCTTCTATCCGTCACCGTCGGCGTCGTCAAGAGAATATTTCTTTCGCATACTTCGTACATATGGATGTATGTGTGTCTTTCGTTTATTTTATTGCCGCCGCAGTGTCGCGGTTAAGGCCCAACCATAATAGGCATAAGCAAGCATAAGCTAGTGTCAAAAAGCCAACGAAAATTTGCTTATGCTTGCAAAATTACCTCCTTGAGCCATAATTGACTTATGCGCACATAAGCAAAAATTAAAAAAACCCTCCTCCTTCTTCCCTCATTCATATTCCAACATTGTACTCTTTTCCGCATTTCTAATAAATCCATGTACAAATGTGATAACAATTCAACGAAAAGATTACACATACATGTTTAAATTCGTAGAACGATTCAAACAGCTGTGTACCTATTTTGTTGCCTTTTGTGTTTATTGTTTCCGTTGTTAACAGCATTTCTCAAATTTGCTTAAGTTGAGAGCCATTTCAATGGCTCTCTCTCAATTTCGCGAAAGTTAACGAAACTTGACGAAACTGAGCAGACGGCTATTATGGGTGAAACCATATAAGTCTGTGTAATGGCTCGGTGGCTTAAGCTGAATTAAGCTCGGTTAAGTCTATTATAGTTGGGCCTTTAGATTTTATTTATTTTTTGGTTCCTTCTACGAGGCGAGAATTTTCTTTCGTTTGTATATCTATACATTTATCATATATTGATGCGCAGAGAAACAACGCATTCCTTCAGCCTTATGTATTTCGGTCTTTTCGTATTATTCTTGCTGAGGGGCAAGAATTTGTGGCGTCTTAACGACAGTAAAATAAATTGTGTCATTGTATATAAAAACTATAGTACTACTATGGAATATCTTTTTGTAGTACGCGTTGTATGCGTTGTGGCGCTAAGATAGCCACAAATTTTGACTATGAACGGCAGGATAAGAGCATTGTATATCCAATCTATAGTATTCTCATGAAACACGATTTTGTAGGTAGACATTTGGTCGATAGGTTCGCTGTGATCGCCTTACCGAGATCCCTTAACAAAAATTAGTATTACATTTGGACGCATAGATGGCCATGAGCTTTTTTTCTTCATGAGAATACTATAGAATTTATATACAATGATAAGAGTATCATAAGGAATAAAGAACAACTAGTAAGAATGAGAGGAGAATATTATTTTGATATACACTACAAAAATGGGAGTAAAGGAGATAAATGAGTCAGCTGTTTTTGTCATTGCAACGAAAATAAAATGCAGGACTGGGTTGCACGTACTTGCTCTTATGTTCAAGACACTGCGAGTTTAAGAAAATTGTATATACAAACATGGAAATTATGAGAGAAAAATGTAGAGAAGCATGAAATACGACACTTAAATTAGCTAAAACAACTCTTTTGACAGTTTGAGGTGAAAAAAAGTATGCCATCTTAATTCATGATGGAATATGATTATATGGGAAAAAAAAATTAAAATCGTTGGAGCGGTTTTTTTTTAAATTAATTTTTTATATATAAAATTCTTAAAACATTTTTAAGAACAAATTTTGGTATGCAGATTTAAATTATATATTTATGTGTATATAAAAACAAAATTTGAAAAATAATTGTCAACCCGTTTTTGAGATATCGAATTTTCAAAAAAAAATTTGAAACTTTTTTTAAAAATCCAAAAACTTTTTTTTTGAAAAATTTGATATGCAATATTATTTAATCCTATCTGGAATTTGTATATAAAAAAATTCATTTAAATCCGTTAAGCTGATAACGAGAAAACTCAAAATAAAAAAATACGTTCTATGACAGGTACTACTAATAGTTGGTATGTGTAAAATTTTATAATTTTTGATTGTAGATCGTACTAATTTTAGTATATGAAAAAAGTTTAATCAAAATCGTAGGAGTCGTTTTCAAGCAAAAAAATATTTTCCTTTGCGGTTTTTTCACTTTTTAATGGAAGGTACCGTTATTTTTTCATAAATGTAAAATTGTTTCTAAAAATATTTTAGAGAATACTAAAAAAGTCTTAAATATCGAGTTTCAAAAAAATCTATGATATCGTTTTCGAAATATTTGATTTTCCAAAAAAAATTTTGAAATATTTTTTAAAAATCCAAAAAATATTTTTTCAAAAATGTTGGTACACAAAACTATTAACATTTCTTGGAAGCTTTTGTATAAAAAAAATAATTGAAATCGGTCATACCATTTTGAAGAAAATCAACAATTAAAAAAATGGTTCCTTGGTAGGTACCATTAATAACCATTTTTGAAAAATGGTTTTCCACCCAAAGAAAGCCTTTACTAAAATAAATTTATTGAATTTTTTTTAAGAAAAGTTGTCTAGCCGTTTTTGAGAAAAATTCGATTATGTAAATTTGCCAAAAAAAAATGTATGACAGGTACCGTTATTTTTGGTTCTAAAAAAAAAATGAAAAAAAAGTGTCGGCAGAATCACCAAAAACCACTAAGTACCAAGTTTGAAGAAAATCGATCGAGCCGTTTAGGCTGTAGACGAACAGACAGACAGACAGACAGACAGACAGAATTTTGCCACCCACTTTTTTGGTGTTCTCTATCATCGTAATATCATGTTTGATTGTTATTTCAAATTTTTTTTTTTGCACGAATCCAAAACTTGCCTTATAGTACCTATAATCGCAAGTAAAAACGAGAACAACTAGAATAAGAGAAAATGGAAAATTATTTGGCATGGCCTATCTCTGTTGAGCATATGCATACATACATACATACGTCGCATATTTTGTTTTGAATTTACGAATCGATTTGTTTATTTCCATTGTATATTGTGTTTTGCATGAGAATACTTTATGGTTTATGCGAATAGAGATGGATATAGGTATATGTTTGTTAATAGATGTATGCATGTACTATCGTATGCTATTATTTTTTTTTGCTAAGGCATTTTATTTGAAAATTTTCAATTTTGGTGAAAAAATCAAATAAATATTCCGCAACGTTGTTAGTTTTCACTATCTTTTTGTGGAAATCCTCGAGCAGTGTTGCGATATTTCGGGATATATTCTATGTACTGCCGATTTGTCTCGTTGAGTAGAATATTTAAATACTAAAGTTTTAATAAATATTTTTGGAAATTTAAATAAAAATAACTTTGCTAGCTTTATTTTTCAATAGTTATGAAGAAATAATCTTTTTAATATTGTGTCTGTTTTTCTACCTTTTGGTAGAAAAACTTTTTTTTTTCCAAAGAAACCTAAATATATAAGTTTTCTGAATCTTTGATTTTTTTTGACAAAATCCTATAGGTAGGTAGGTATACGAGTATGTAATGTAGCTCAATACATACGGCTAGGTTGCGATTTGTTTAAATAGAATGGTCTGTTTCTTTACCTTATTTCTTCAAAATAAGTGAAAGAAATTAAGATCTAATCACTGGCATTTAATTCTTGATTCAAGCAAATAAGTATTCGTTCCCAGAAGTTTTTAGAAAAATATTTTAAGTTCTGAAATTAATAAATAATAAAGTTTAACTTAAATAAATATTTATCCAGGGATTTTCAAAATTTTGGAACTTCTTTCGTCCTCCCCATTAAAAGTGGTCAAGGTAATAAAACAAAATTAGGTGCCAAATTTGATTGAAATCGTTTACGTTAACGTGCTGACCCGCACCGGCAAGAACTTGAAATTTCTCATACAAAATACATGGAGTTTTCTGAGTCTCCTACTCAAAATTTCGTTAAAAATGTAAAAGCGGACGAAAAATCTTCAAACTTTGTACGGAAGGTATATCTTAAAAAATTATTTTTTTTTCTTTCGAACAATATGTATTTCTTCGACCACGAATGAAACGAAGGTAACTCCTAGTTTGCATTTTTTTCAAAAAAAATATTTTATAAAATTGTTCGCATTATTTAAATAAAACCAAAATACATTAAGTATTTTTCTGATCTCGTTATTGCTAGATTCAGTGAAATTGAAAAGATTTGATAGTTTTTTGTATTTTTTTATCAATGTCTGAAGTGGTATAAATGATGAAAAAAATATGTAGTTAGCCGCTTTAAATATTATACATTATGTACATTAGGGGTGTCGGAATTTTTTCGTTTTTACTTCAAAATCTTGTATAGGGTTTAGAAAGAGGTAATTTTAGTTCAAGGACATTATCCAAAATTGAATTTTGGGACCCCGCAGCCGTTGTAAAGAATCCACAATTCGAAAAAGTGGTCAAGAAAACCATTAAAATTTGCGTCGAGTGTATGGTCAAAATTTCTTATAATGTTATATTTGACTTTCTTTTCTCATTTGCATCGACTGAATATCAAATAAAGTACGCTGTATATTGTAAAGAAAGCAAGTTTTAACCAATTCGATTCCATTAAGAAAAAATAATCGAAAATAGCTAGAAAATCGATCGCTTCTTCGGGGACTTTCATGAAGATTAAAGGTACAAAATTAATTCTTAAAATTTTAAGGAGCAGTTTTTTACGCTATTTTCTTATCACCAGGTTACAAAAGCAAAATAAAAACATTTTAAGTAACTGTGACCACATATCGACGCAAATTTGAGTGGTTTTCTTGACCACTTTTTACATAAAAATTTTGGAAAATAGGTATTCCAGAACTAAAATTACTTCTTTCTAAACCTTTTACAAGATCCCATAGGTACCCATTTTGAATTAAAAAAAAATTCCAGCACCCTTAATGTACATATAGCAGAACAGCCATCTAAACACTTCTTCCTCAGCAAACCTAAATCAATCTTGCTAGGTCAAGGTCAAGAAAAACATAATGAAAATAAAAATATAATAATATCCCATACAAATTTAACTTATCTATAGGTATGCATATGTCGTCTTTTCTGACAAAGCCAAAAGCGATACAAACCCTTCCTCTTAAACAAAATCAAATACAAAAAAACATACACAAACAAAATTCATAAAAAGTCTCGCAAAGCAAATGAATGAAAATGAAAATGCAGAAATATAAAAAAATAAAACAAATTCATCAACGAACATACAACCAACATACAACAACTACATCCATAGAAGGTCATGAAGATGAAGAGCCAAATAATTCAAATTTGTTCTTTTCTCATTAGCTACCTACATGCTACACACATACATAATTATTGAATGCGTAGTGTATCTCTGCGTACATCTATAAAATACAGTACATAACGCCCATAAAATACACCGAAATGCCACAAACTTATATCCTAACCACGGATACAAAAAAAACTATTTTCTAATCAAAAATACGGATAATAGAAAAGAGTTTCTTACAGAAAATGATTCTTTCTTAGAAAAAAGAAATATTAAGGGTATTCATGCAACGTCGTAAGTTTACAAATTGTGTAAAATGATAAGTTTACGAAAAAGTTCGCATGAACGACCTTTTTATTAATTTGGTTAAATGCTGTGTAATTGAATCAGCTGTTCGTTAAACGTCAACAGCCTTATTCATTAGAATGCGCTAAACAGATGAATAGTTATGCACTGCATAAGGATTTATGTAGCCACTATGTAACGTTACATAAATCCTTATTCATAAAAAACTTCCCCATCCATTTTAGTTATGCAACGCTTGTGTCAAATAAAGTACCACAAAGAGGAAATCTATTACGTTTTACTTCAACTTCACATAAACAAACATCAGCTGTTTGTGAAAAATCAATAAAAGAAAAATGCTTCCAGTTCGGTCTTTTCAATTTCTGTGTCTATAATATTATAATTTTGTAGTTTTCTTGTGTCATTACTCATTTTAAGCAAAAATAAATAAAAGTTTCGATAAAAACTCATAGCAATTCCATTCCATTTACTCTCAGTGAATTTTTATAAAAAAAAAAAAAAAAACCCCCAGTTTTCCTGCTGCGCTGCCGCCACCGGTTGGATTGTTTTTAGTTTCTCTATTTTTGTTTTTCTATTCTATTTTCATTGTGTTATTTATTGTTTATAGTAGATACGCATTTACATATGTGCATAAATAAAAGAAAATTAGTTTTTTTGAGAAAATAATCTGTTTTGTTGTCTTATTTCATTATTTCTTTGCTCACATTTTTTATTGGGAAGAATAGGTATAGATATGTATATGTGCGCATATCAAAATATTTCACTATTGTGTGTGTTAGTGACATTTTGATACTAAAATATCCTTATGTTGCCACTATTCAACCTCCAAACTCGTTTAGCTTATAATGAGTCTATGTAACGTTGCATAAGTATTATGAATAAGGTTTTTGCGTTCAGATGCATTATAACGAGTACATAGCACTATGCACAAGCTATGATGCGTTTATGAATAAGGCTGCAAATGTTTGGGCGCGTTCGGCTTGGGTCGAGGAGTTGGTTTTACAGATAATGCATTATGGTCTGTTTATTTGCATGTGTGTCTACCTGTACAAATATATATTTGTTTTAATAGATACGTGTAGTAAGTAGTCCTGTTAATTCAATTATATTTGTTTTGCATTGGAATAAATACATCAATGCCATTCTTTTTGCTGGAATCTCAATACCATTTCAACTCAACTCAAGTGACAAAAAACCTGGATTAAAACCCACGAAAAGTTGCTTTCCAAACAGTCAAAAGAAGAAGTGAAAAATATTCTACTTAAGTAAAATGAATCATCCCTCTCTTTTCTCGTTCCAACTTCAACAAATGTCAGTTTTATTCCCGTGAGATGAGTATGGTTTTCATGTATTCGCTCATTTTCAACCGACCACTTCAGTAAACTATCAACAATTATTATAGTTCTACCTTAATATACATACATGACAATAGTCGCGTTGTAAGTTAGAAATATATTAGTCGCAAGCTCACGGCAGTGGTCAGACGAAAATCAGCGAATACAAACAAATCATATGTCACGCCCATAATGTACTTTTCTTCATTTTCGTTAACTTTTGCTTTCGGAAGTGAATAGAACGCCCCCGAGTACACTTCACGAAAGTGAAACAGAAATTTGCTGAGGTAGGAACGAAAAAAAGAGAAAAAGTGAATTATGGCTTAGTTCTGATTTTGAGAGTTTAGAAAGATACTTTGCATTGGCTCAGAATCTTCCAAACCAGTGCGAATCATTCGTTGACCACAACAAAAACATTAATAACAACACGTTGTTGTAAATGAAAATAACACATTCGTCGTCGTCAACGAAAGATTCGCATTGGTTTGGGTGGGAATTTATATTTCTACCTTAATAATTTACGAAAAGTAGCTTTCCTAAAGGCTATCCCAAACCAAAACGAAATTAAAGTGAATGATCTCAATACTAAAAAACAACAAAAAACTGTCTTTGTGAATGCTTCGCTATAATTTCGCGTTGGTTGGGCAGAGCCTTTAATCGTTGAGTAAATGTGGACCTTCTAATTATTTTTGTTTGTGTAAACTACGTTTTAATTCACAACTTTTATCACCAACTAATTGCAATGCAATAATAACAGAACACACTCAGAACTTTTTTAGTTCTCCGAGATATTATCATTTATATCATGTTTCTAAACATGCCTGATTCTTAAAGTCACAAACACGCCTAATTCAATCTCTAAAAGTCACAATGACGTTTGGATAAGTTTAACCAAATATTTGGTTAATTTTCCGCAGCTAAATCCTTGGATAAAATTAACCAAATTGTGTAAACCATTTCCCATACAAAATTTGACAGTTCATTAACCAAAAGATAAAATTAACCAAATCGTAAACTTAGATATCTAGTGTTTTACGCAGTTGCATGAATACCCCTATTAAGTTTTGTATAAAAAAAAATAAATATATGTAAATATGTTTCTAGCAAAATTGGGTGGATTATTTTTGCATCTTCTTCTGTTATCTTTTAAAACCATTTGTTCATTGTTTTATCTAAAACATAAATAGGTAGGTACATCCAACTTTACAGGGAAATTGAAAATGTTTATATTGTCAGTTTCCTTCTGAAAAGCGCGTTTCTTATAACCGACATATACTGTATAGAATGAAAATAAAAGTAAACAAAACACACGAACACATCAAAAAACAAAATACCCGAGACAAACAAAAAATGTTCTTTAAATTGATATTTCTTTTTCCTCAATACATATGTACTTGTGAATCTTCATATTCACAGTACAATTGTTTTATGTTTCTCTCCCTCGAACACTTTCAAATTTAGTATACAGTATTCCCCTTCTCGAATTATCGCTTTATTCTTCCTCATATGAATATTCTTACCTACTCAGCACTCCCCAGTACCCCTCAAGAAGAAGTTGTCTTCCTATAATCTAGATGTCGCCCGAATCGTTCTTCTTCATGATACTACCTTTGTATATGAAAACCATAGTACTATCATGGTGGCACTCGAAGAGGGCGACATCTCAAGTCTCCAAGGGGTACCTTGACGTGGAGAATTGTGGAATAAGTGGAAGTGTGGACGTGAAGAATAGTATAAGCATGGGAAAGACGTATACTGAATTTATGAGAGTTAGAGTGAATCAGGTAGAAGGCATTTTGGAGAAAATATTCAATTTTGTTTTGGTTATCGGTTTTGTTTACATTTTTTTTTACTATGCAGTTAAGCTTAAAGACACAAAAAGAACAATTTCGGATATTCTTTTTGGCTTATGGGGTTTTTATGGTGCAAGGGAAAGGGGTAGGTATACATGTGAAGGTGTATTTGTTTTTTCACAGCTGTAGGCGTATCGTCTTCAATATATTTGGGTTTCTATGGTGCAAGAGGAAGATGTTGTTATACATTGGAATATAGGTAGATAGGTATGTGGGTTAGTTTTTATAACTGAGTGGGTAGTTGAGAACCAAAACTCGTCATATCCAAAATTTTCATTTTGTGCAAATGAAAAAAAAAAATAATTAAGGTGAAATGGTAGATGTTATAAAAGATTTTATTTTATACCTACCTATAATCTTTTTATATGAACATTTTTCATATACAAAGCTATAATAGAAGATTTTTAAATCTATGTTATGATTGAGAGCAAACAAATATTGGAAGTTCCGTTTAAAAGATATTTAACAATTAAATTTGGTTATGAAGAGTTTTGTTGCAAATGATTGGATATGGCCAGTTTCCCCACCATTCCCCCCTCTCACAATTGCATCCTCTAATATAAAAGCACTCCCCTACTTTCCAATCTTTAATGACCCATTTAAAATTGTTTACAATAAAAACCTGTGAACGTTTTAGTTCCTTCTTATATAACATAATTAATAGCCTATGATGGATAAGAAGAGTTTTGAAAGCAAACCCACTGCTTACAATGGATATGGAAAGCTTTGATGTAAATTGCACTGTGGATATCGAGAGTTTTGGAAACAATAACGATGTCCGACATCAATATTAAAGGGGCTTAGAGGGGTACGGGTGTCTAATTTTCTTTAAAAACTATTCAATATGCCCAGCTTAACAAATCTGGATCAAAATCTCAATTTTTGATAAAAGTGGATAGGTATGATGAGTTTTCGTTCTCATCTACTCAAATGTAGGTGTTTTGTGTGCAGGATTTTTTACAAATAATGTACCTACATGCAAACTTTTCGCACTTTTCAAACTTTTCTTTCGCTTCTTTCCTTAATATATATACATTATATACATTATATACATTATTACCCGCGGTAATAAAGCCCTTGGGCCGTGGGCGTTATTTCCCAAAATAAAAGGAAAAAATACCCACGGGTCTATTTTCCATTTTAAAATGGCAATAACCAACGAAAGAAAAGAAATAAGAACCGCGGGTGCTATTGCTTTTTGGATTTGGCATTTAAGCCCACACTTAAAGTATAATCTATACTCTGCTTTCAAATACTCTTCTATTTAAAGATCTCAAAATGATAAAGTTGGATATCTTAATATATACAACAGAGTCGGGTTAGTTACATCATTTATAAGTTATAACTGAAGAACGGCTGAACGAATTTTAATTATCTATGGTTTGTTGGATTTGTCTCCGCCTCAAATAGGAGAATAACTATTAAAATATTAGAAAAGTTCACGGATAAAAATTATATGCACTTTGGGTAGGTAGGTACCTGTTTTATTATATAAAAAAGAAATCAGAAAATGAGTTTGAAAACGAATCAATAATTTATGAAATTTTGTTTTGACAAAATTAAATTAAAAAATTATAATATAGTCGAATCTCCACATTTCGTTCTGACAAAATAAAATTACAAAATTATAATCAATTTATGTATTTAAAATAACAATTAAATCTTCCATTGATCCACTTAATCAAAATAGCTTTTTGTTTTCTTTGATGTTTAGTAAAACTTTTAAAGGAATTAAAAGATCTGTTCGGGTACTTCCCAAAACTACGAATTTCTACGAATTTTATTTTTTTCATATGAGCTTTGAAAGAACTTTGGGCAAAATTCGTAGAAATTCGTAGTTATATAAACGTGACTTACTAGAATATTTTTGACTTCTGATTCGAGTTCAGCACCCCAAAAACCTTTGGAAAAGTATATTTTAGTTCCTGTTTCAAAAAATTTTCTGCCGAGTTTAAAAAGGGAATTTTAAATACTTGTCTTTATTAAGTAATAAAATTCCAAACACAAACAGGTGTTTTCTCCCATACAAGTCGCATGGAAAACCGAAATCTGCGATGAGGCATGACTAAACATGAATTTTAAGAGCTCAAATTTTCACAGGCGTCTTTTTTTGTTTAAATAAAACTTTTGAGCCTGTTTGCAAGACAACTTTTTTTTAAACAGTCTAATATATGTATATATATATACATATATATTCTGGGTATCTGAATTTAAACAAATTCCCCTAGAAAAATATAATTTACAGTGCTTACGCGCTATATATTTTATTAGTTGTCGGTATCCATCGATTAAAAATAATGCGTCTTAGAAGGGTACAACAGCATCTAACTAATGAGCCCAACTGTTGGTGCAGGGAATTAACTTCACGGGAACTATCTTCACATGGGAATTTACTTCACCAGTAGTGGGAATTAATTACACCTTTTTTTTGTGAAGTAATTTCCCCCTAAAGGTGGGAAATAATTTCATCCGAAAATTGTGTGAAGTTATTTCCCACCTATGATATGATAGAAATTACAAAAATGTAAAATTGTGTTTCCTGCAGCAAGCATTACGGCAATTAAACAGTGAGGTATGTTTGGGGGGGCATGCTGCCCCCCTGCAACCCCCCTGCTTGGGCCCATTATAGGATTTGGGGTAGGTGCGAGGCTGGGTGTATGCAAAGTTTCTTTTGCATTTAATGAATCTGGACTTAAAGAAACGCACATTAAAGTGAAATTAATTCCCACAAAACGTGAAATTATTACTCACTTTTAGTGGGAAGTAATTTCACTTCAAAAAAGTGAAATTAATTCCCATTAGTCGTGAAGTTAATTCCCATGTGAAGGTAGTTCCCGTGAAGTTAATTCCCTGCACCCAACTGTTGTACCTGGGCGAAACGCATTTGGACTAAAGGTCGCAAAAAACTTTTAATTTGAATTATATTCAATAGTCCAAAAAACATAAACAAAAATAATTTTCTATTATTTGCGTTTTTCTTCATTTACTTATACTGTAAATATGTTTAAATGCAATATTTTTGATCCTTATAGAAGTACCAAAATGAAATCCATCATTATAATGAAAACTTGAAAGTCAGGGGAATGACACAATTAATGATGTTAGGGGAATGACTCCGAAGGGTGTTTTATGAGAACTAAATCGAAGTTATTAGAAAATAAGATGTTTTATATTATTTATCATGTAAGTCCTTGTAAAAGACACCGACGAGTAAACTTTTTTGATTTTTATACCACACGGTTTAGTAAAAAAACACGCGTTAGAGGAATGACAGATTCACTGGACGAAAAACAAAATCGTCTCCTTAACTTGAAATATAAAAGACAACCAATTTTTTTTTCAAACTGTCCCGTTAAATAATAAACAAAACAGTTTTCTATTTTGAACCTATATATTTATTTATTTTATTTCCATTGGTGGGATAAAAATGAACATTTTTTGGGGAACACTTGGTAAATAGCTCCTATTTAACAAAATAAAATAACTAAAAATAAACGAACTATTCTTTAGTAAGGGTGCATATATTATTAAAAAAACATTAGATTTTTTGTGTCAGTTTTACATAGTTTAATTGCTAAAATTCATTGCAGTGTGGTAAGTAGGCCTGGGGCACGTCAGGGGAATGACATTTTGGGTGTTTAAATGGAGATAGCGGGTATGATATTTTTTTTAACTTTTTTTCTTTTAGAGCGAATGTTAGACCCCTTTGTTTTAAGCCATCCAACTAAAAAACTTAGAATATAATTTTGTATTTTGGTTCAAAAATGAAGGAGACTGAAATATTAATATTTTGAAATATTGACCCATTTATCGTTTTCGAATTTGCGCACTCCGAGCGCTCAGAGATTTTATTTGGTGAGACACGTCTATTGATATTTAGAGGTGGCTCATCGCAATTTAATGTTTTTCCTGTGTTGCGTTCCTACTTTGGTATCTCTAAAAGTGCCTCTACACTATCCCAAAAAGTTTTAACACATGTCAGAATAAAGTGGGAAAGAATTTCATACGACTGCCAAATTTGTGTGATGAAAATGATTTTCATATATTGCTTCCACACTTGCATCAAAAAAAATCAGTTTCACCATAACCTCAAACGCCCAAGTGGGATAGAATGTGTGATGGTTTTAGAACCGATCTTAAATATTTTCAGGTATAAACACATGTCAAATCGTGTAGGATGCGATGTCAAGTTGTGTGTGATGAAATTTCATATTTTGCTTCCACACTATTATACATGACTTTCTTCACACTTGTTTGACATGTATTAATACTCAATGGGATAGTGTGGAACGGCTATAAAGCTGAATAGTGCAATTGAAAGTCATTTTAAATAAATATAACTTGGGTGGCGCAACAGCTCGTGAAGAACCCGGGTCTACTGACTTACAACTCTCAACCATTCCTGTGTGCGTGTTGTTGGCAGGAATGGAGGTGCCTTAGTATGGGAAACAATTTGACGTTCTAAAAGAATATATTTGATTTAAATTCACGTAGCTACCTGTTCTAATATCATACTGATGCATCTCTGGTGGCATCTACGCGGAAGCTTAACTCCAATGGCCCAATTGCAAATGTTATTGTACAGATGTAAAGAAGCAAAGACGTTGGCCGAGTTTTAAAAGCATCATCATCACTTCGGGGTACAGGAATAACAAATCACCGAGATCTTCCCGTAGAAACTCGAGAAAAGAGGAAGCAACTCATGAAAATTAAAAACGATATAATGACACACAACAAAAACATTAAAACACAATTTAGGGGGCAAGCCCTAAAAGTTGGAAAAATCGACCATCTACCAATCGTTCTTAAATTCCAGATGGAAATAGAAGAAAACGAAAAATTAAGAGCGATGAATCTGCTACCAAAATTACATTGGAAACAAACAAATGAAACGGTATACAAGGATAATCTAAGCCGACTAATTTGTACAGAAGAAATCAATGAATTTTCCCAAGTAGAAAACATCATTAAAACAGCTTATCCGTTTTGCAATTATATTAGAAACAACAAAAAAGAGTATATACAGTCATGGTTTGATAATGAGTGCAAGATTGCAAGGAAGAGATGATTCACTTTTCTAAATCTTTTTCGCAAAAATAATTCTGAAGAATGTAAAAGTCTTTATGTGGAAGCAAATACACAATATAAATTCTTATGTATGAGAAAAAGAAAACGTACTACGAAAATGAGGCAAGAAGTTTAGCACAGTGTACCAATGCATTGGAGTTTTGGAAAGCAGCCTCAAAATTAAATGGAAAAAAAATATGAAATCTGCCAAGGTCTGGACGCCAGTCTACTATCTACTTACTTCAATGAACTCCTGAACCCATCGACCAGTACGAACACGTTTCAATTCGCTTCGCCTGTATTCATTGATGAATTGCTGGATGGCCCCATCTCACTGGCAGAAGTAAATGATGTAATTTCACATTTAAAAGATGGAAAAGCCCCCGGTTTAGATCGAATACCATCTGAATTTTATAAATTTGGATCAACGGAATTAATCAATGAAGTTACTTCACTTTTTAATAATGTATTTGAGTATGGTGTGATACCACAGCAGTTCAAAACAGCGTTGATATTTCCAATCCATAAAAAAGGAGACAGGTCAGACCCACAAAATTATAGATGTATATCCTTTCTGAATGCTTCCTATAAAATCTTTACCTCTGTATTACAAAGACGCTTAACTGCTTGGATAAATCAGATCAAACTTCTAAAAGAAACGCAGGCTGGCTTCAGATCGGGTTATTCAACCATCGACAACATTATTGTGCTTCAGAACGTAGCTGAGTTCTTTGTCTCACGAGGTAAGAAGTTATACACATTTTTTGTGGACTTCAAGGCTGCATTTGACACAGTAGACCGAAAATGCCTTATGTACAAACTATTTGAAAAAGGAATGTGAGAAAAATTTTAACGCGTCATAGAAAATATCCTGCAGGACGCATGGGCAACAGTTTGGAATGGTGAAGAGGTATCCGACCGATTTCAAACTAAATCTGGGCTTAGACAGGGGTATACACTAAGTCCATCCTTATTTGCTCTCTTTATTGATGACATCACAGATGCTCTTCTTGGTGGTATTGACTATGCGGGTCTTCTAATTAAAGCGTTACTATTTGCGGATGACATCGTACTTCTAGCTTACTCACCCCAAAAACTTCAACTCATGATAAATAAACTTTACGAGTACTGCAAGCTATGGAGTTTAATAGTCAATTTAGAAAAATCTAAAATCATTATATTTAAAAGAAGTGGTGGAAGAAGATGTGGAAATGAAAAATGGTTTTCAACGGCAACAACATCGAAGTCGTTAATGATTATAAGTACCTTGGAGTATTATTTGTAAGGAACTTAAGCATGGAAAAGCACCTCAAAGAAAAACTACTGAAAGCTAAAGTTTCGATAAACTCTACGTGGAAAAAGTGTTTTTCTAACCAGTACATAACACACAGCAGAAAATTTCAAGTTTTTGAGGCAGTATCTGAGTCAATTTTGCTATATGTGGCACAGGTATGGGGAGGAAAAAGCTTTGATTCGGTGGAAAAATTACTCAGGTTTTACATCAAGAGAGCTTTCCAAATTCCACCTAATACGCCAAATTATGCTATTCACCTTGAAACAGGCTTGCCTCCACTGTTAATTTAAACCTTGAAGCTATAAGTGGACTATATTCTTAAAGTACTTAACATGGATAATGATAGATTACCAAGGAGAATCGTTCTCCAAGCAATACAGAGCAAGTCAAACTTTTATGGTGACTGGCTGGGATTGGCGCAAGCTTGTGGCTTTGATCTAAGCTTAGATGCAAACCAACATTCCAACTGGAAGACAACACTACACGACTTTTTAACGAGAGTTGATGAGCATCAAAGAGAAACCTTCATGGCGGAAGCTTCAGAATCAATTTACAGATCAGTGTATAGTAAACTGCGATATAACATGATGGAAGGAAATTATTTCAAAGCTTAAAACAGAGGAAATATCGATGATGTTCAGGCTTAGGGTGGAACTTCTTCATATAAATTATATCCCACATCGTGAAGATCTGCCTATTTTATGCAATATATGCAATTTAAAGGAAAGAGAAGATGATTTTCATTTTGTCGGAAGATGTCCACGTTGCGAGAAACAAGGCGTTTTTATTTTGGCAGCGATTTTATATCAACGGAACAAGTTTTAAACCTTTTGAATGAGATGAATGTGTCCAAATTATTTAGCTACTGTAATAGCCTATTGAATAGACCGGAAAATGAAGGGTATAAAGGAACAATTACGTGCAAGGGTTTTTCTTATTGAATATGTTTGTTTGGCCCATAAGCAGGCTAAAAACCGAAAATGCTACTAAATTCACCCATGCGTTTCTGAGAGAATGGTCACACTGACCACTTTTCAATATTTTTGGTGTAACTTGAAAACTAAGCCGAATTTGACAATTTTACTCATAATATTTTTTGTTCAAAATTAAATTTTCTATTGAAATGGATAGCTCAAAAAATTTTAAGAAAAAATTTAAGCAGGAAAAGTTAACAAAAACCAACCTAAAAAAAATAAAAAAATCAAGAATATCTAAATTTTTTAATAAATTGTGCATAACTTTTTTTGAAGCAAAGATAGGGTCAAGACATGTAGGAACAAAATAAAGTAGAGACTAAAAGCCTTAATACGGCATATTCAAAAATTAATATTTGTTCAAAATTAACAGAGATATTCCCATTCAAACCTTATCATTTCTTATAATTTTTCGCAGTTTTGGCCCAAAAGTCCCTTTTTCGGTACAATATGGCAAATTTCACTTTCGTAAAAATGTTCGAAATCAAATTTTTGTTATAATATGACATTAGAACTATAAAAAAATTATAAAAAGGTTGTAAGTTCGCAATTTCGTTTTTCGGCTGTTTTTAAATGCTTTCAGACCTACAGACAGAACGGCTGGTCCGATTAACATAAGATTTTGTACTAGGTGCTAGGAACGTTAAATTTGTCGTAAAGTACCAGAAAATAGGCTTTCGGGCAAAAATTGCGAAAAATGATAAGAAATGGTAAAGTTTGAACGGCTATATCTCTGTCAATTTTCGAATAATATGGCTTTTTTAACATGTCATATTAAGGCCTTAAAACTCCAGTTTACTTTGTTTATGCATATCTTTGCTCCGAAAAAAATTATGCGCAGTCTAGAAAAAATTAAAAAATCTTTGATTTTTCGATTTTTTTCATGTTGGTTTTTGCTTACTTTTCCTGCTTAAATTTTTTTAAGAAATTTTCCAAACTATCGATTTAGATAAAAAATTTAATTTTGAACAAAAAGTATTAAATGTAAAATTGTCAAATTCGGCTTAGTTTTGGAGTTATACCAAAAATACTAAAAAGTGGCCAGTGTGACCATTCTCTCAGAAACGCATGGGTGAATTTAGTAGCATTTTCAGTTTTAAGCATGCTTATGGGCCAAACAAACATATTCAATAATAAAAACCCTTGCACGTAATTGTTCCATTTTAAAAGGTCTATTCAATAGGCTATAAGAAAGCCCTAGACTATCGGGAAAGAATCATGAAAGCTGCTTTTTGAATAGCTTTAAAAAAAAAATTATTTTTTTGGTTATTAAATTATAAACAGAAATTATATATGTATGTAGGATTAACTAGCAACTTAAATTGTATCAAAGTCCAATCGGCAGACGGCAATGCCATGTCATTTTAAGATTTTGTTTATCATTTGTTTATTATTTATTTAATTTATTCAAAATTGTTTATTTTTGTATGTACAAATAAAATCTTTCTAATTCTAATTCTTCTTCTTCTAGTATCACACCAATTTGATGATATTCTGTATGGATCCTCTAGGCTTTACTTTTCCCATAGAAATTTGTAAGGAAATTTTAAATTTTGCAAAGTTGAATGCCGCCCTTCGCAGTGTGCCGCCCCGGGCAATGTTCCATATGGCCTCTAGGGTTAATACGCCACTGGCTCAAATGGTCTCAGATTCCGTGACATGTGATCCGAGGAGCTTATCTAGGGCGGAGTGGAAACCAATTTCGGCTAACACGATTATCCTCGAAGTTGCATTCATATTTTTTTTCGATGCACTATTTCTTGCAAAGGTCTCAGTTGTGAACTGCAAGACTTTGATTTTTTGAATAGCCTTTAATGAAGCTTTCGACGCCTATACTTCTTTTTTTTCTATCACTCACACCCAAAATCTGCTGTGGGCTCTCGGTCTATATGTTCAAAAGAGGAAGGAAGAGGAGGGCTTAAAAATAATAATCATTATTGATGTATGCTCATTTTTTGTTCAAAAATTACTGAAATTTCATTTATTTGGAATTTTATATTCAGAAACTAATTTCATAAAAAAATCTTGATTCATCTAGACTTGATCAAACTGCACTGTCGAAAATCGAGCCGAGAAAATGATTTTTGCGCCTGTACGTCTTTGCGTCTATGCCTCCACTATACATCGATCTAGACGCTAGAAACTTAAAGTATATATCAATTTGCTTCAAATTTGGTACAGAGCATTTTTATGTGGTTTCCTGGAGGAAAAATTCAAATATTTGTTGCACCTCAAAAGGAGAGCACAATAATTTTTTTTAGTTTTTTTTTTTTTTAGTTTTAGCAAAGACTTTATCTAGGATTTTGTTTAAAATTTGAACCTGTTGCATTTGTCTTATTTTCGGTTTATGTCTGTTATATATTTCTGTGATTATTGCTCGAACAATTTTGTTCTAATTAAGCAACACTTGTACTTTTTCAATTTATACGCAATTTCTCAGAGATAGCAGCTCCAATCAATAAACTCCTGAGGAAAGACGTTAAATTCAATTGGGATGCTAAATGTCAAGATGCTTTTGAAAAACTTAAATCATTTTTAATCACCCCTCCTGTTTTAAGATACCCTGACTTTAATAAACCCTTTATTCTAACCACTGACGCAAGTAATGAGGCCTTAGGTGCAGTTTTGTCCCAAGGAGACTTAGATAATGAACAACCCATTGCTTACGCAAGTCGATCCTTGAATAAAGCCGAAAAAAGATACTCCACGATAGAAAAGGAGCTTCTCGCTATTGTGTGGGCTGTCAAAAACTTTAGATGTTATTTATATGGGAGACCTTTCATAATTTTTTCGGATCACAAGCCATTACGTGGACAAGCCAAATGGCATTCGCCGAAAATGATAATGTCCACCAGGAGTACTAAAAGCCGTTTTTTCTTTATCCTTTTCGCTCACTTGTATTTGATGGTAGCCGCTTGCAAGGTCTAGAGTGGTAAAGTATCGAGCATGACCCAGCTGGTCCAGAATATCTTCTATTCTAGGCAGTGGGAAAGCATCGCCTATCGTGGCTTCGTTAGTTTTTGATAGTCTACCACGACCCTCCAACGCTTCTCTCCATCAGGTCCCGGTTTTTTGGGAACTACCAGCAGTGGTGAATTCCAAGGACTCTTGCTTTTTTCTATAACTCCTTGGTCCAACATTTCAGAAACTTGTTTCTCTATAACTTCTCGGTGGACATATGGTAACCGATACATTTTTTGGTTAATTGGGGTTTGCAATGGTGAGGTCTTAATAGAATGCTGTATACTTGTCGTACAAGAAAGCTTATCCCCATTCAGATGAAATACATCTTCATATTCATAAAACAAATCAAAAAGAGCGTTTTTTTCTTCAGTATTTAAATTCTCTCCTATTTTGACTATTTGGAGAATTTTTTCTACTCTTTCTAATTTAGTTTCATGAATATGATTTTGTCCTTCAACACAAAAGAGCTGTCTGATGTCATCCACAATATCGCAATCCTTATTTGTGATAATATTTTTGCAAAGGTTAATTACATCATAATCTTCAAGGCTTTCGCATTCGATAAACTGCCGTTGAAGTTTTACTTCATAATCATTGCAGTTAAGGACAGTAACAACCGCTTTTCTATTCTTACTGTTGGTAAGACAGTTGCCTAGATAAACGCCTGCATGAATTTCGCGGGATAAACAGAGCATTTCTGCAACGCTGTTTGTGCTGACAGGAATTGCGAGTTCCGATCGTGGAGGTAAAACTACTTCCATGATTTCAGCTTTAAAAATCCCTTCATGATAAGCTGGCAATACAGGATTTGAAGAAATAGCAAGTGTTGCAGGATTCGCTTTAATTTCAGAGGTGTCCGAAAATATTCCAACATGCTTAGGTTGCAAACTAAGATTGGAAATATTTTTGATCTCCCCTGGTGTGCCTTTTCCTTCCACTTGATTCTTCGGTTCACAGATTTCAAAGCATTCCTCTGTTAAATCTATTTTTTGTTCCACGACTTCCGAGTGACTAAACGTCCCAACGTGCTTAGTATGAGAACTAAGATTGGAACTTGTCCCTCTCAATTTTCTGCATTGAAAAGGTAAATAGTAGCTCTCAGCGCCCGATTCCGTTCGAAGAAACTTTAAACGTTGAGTTTTACCTTCTATATTACAATGTTCGAATAAGAAGTCGTTTCCCAAAATGCCGTCACCTGTAATATGATGATCATCCTCCACGATGTGAAATTTGCATGGGAGTAAATCATCAAGTTCGAAAAAACCTGTCACTGAACCAACAGTCGAACTCTGGCTGTTTATTGTCTTAATTGTAAACTTTTCCTTTTTATTCACTTGGGCATTAACGTTCAAAGCAGATTTCTTAATAATTGATATCTGAGCTCCAGAGAATCAACTACGAGCTGTACGTTTCCATTCTTACTTATGTTTAATGGAAGGTTAACCATAGGTAAGAATGTATTATTATACCCTTTGTTTACATCTTTTGGGAACCTGTCGGGGTATTGGCGACATTTCCCATGGAGTTTTCCAAACGCAGATTGTCCAGCTGTTTACGAAGTTCATTGGTTTCCCACTTCGCTTTAGCTAAACAATCGGTTTCGGAATGTCCCCATTGTAAGCAAAAGTTGCAAGTGTTGCATTCTTGATCTACCTCAACGTCATTCATATAGACCCGCTTTTGTTTTTTAGCACACGATTGAGACGTTAAATGTCCGTATGCTCTACAAGTCGTACAAAAGGGTGTCGATTTCCTAATGCGACATTCTGTATAGCTGTGACCTAGTTTTCCACAGAAAGTGCATTTAATTCGAGTTTCACGTTTATGTGGGACTCTGTTGGGCAATGCACTAGAGCTTGTACATAATGTTGACTCATTTTGCAATCGTTGAGATTGCAAAGTATTTTGTGTTGGGTAATTTGAGCTGTTAATATTATGAAAATTTTGATTTGGGTCAGGGATAGGATTAAAATAAAATGCTTGAGAATTATGAGAATTAAAATTGTTTGAACTATGTGGTAGGTTTTGGTGAAGGTAATTTGAAGAGAACATGTAACTGTCAGTCTGTTCCAGTAATCTAACCTTTGGAACAATATCGTCTTAATTCTTTTGCGTTTCTTGCAAGAGAAAGAATTTGTGATTGGGATTTATAATTCCCACTTTGAATGCGTGCAAGGCCATTTCGTTTAGTTCTTTTGTAAGAATATCTATCCCATCAGGGTACTGTTCCGAAGCCTTAGATTTGCATCTATTTAAAAAAGATTTGACTCTACCTAAATAATTCATTAGAGTTTCCCCCGGTAGCTGGTACATTGAACGTTACTCATTGGTTAGGACAACGTAGGCTTTGCTATCCAAAAATTTATCTTTCAAAAGGGTGATCAGTTCTTCAAGGGAAGAGAAGCTAGCATCTTGAACAAACTCAAGTGCCCTACCACGGAGCCTTAAAGGAATTAATTTAAAAAAAAAATCTTTTTCCTCTTTTGTCGCTAATGAATTTTCTGCACATGTGCAACAAGAAACAAATGTTGCCAGTTCAGACGTTATACTTCCGCAAGCGTCTGCCGAAAACAACGGTATCATATTAAATATAATTGAATGAATGTTTTGATGATTCATTTTTCTGTTTTCTTTTTGATTTTAGATTTTACTATTTTATTTTTTCTCACGTACCTGTTTGCTGATTGTGGTCGAATATATTTTCTTCCTCGGCGAAGCTTTACTTGTGTTGTAAGTGCTTTTTCTGCTTCGTCTTGAACCTGGTGTTGATGATCTTGCTGTTGCCCTTGATGATGAGTGTCTTGTTGCTCTTGCTGTTGGTGTTTTTCCTGCTGTTGCTCTTAATGTTGAATGTGTTGTTGCTCTTGCTGTTGGTGTTGCTCTTGATGTGGAATGTACTGTTGCTCTTGGTGATGTTGTTGCCCCTGCTGTTGTTCTCCTTCACGTTCTTGGCTTACTTCTTTGGAAGCTCCTGTAAGCTGGTCTGATGTATTTTCTTCTTTATTAGCATTTGTTCTTTATTAACCACTTCACTGCTTCAACGGTCGTATCACTGTTTTTTTTTTTTCTTTTATTTTATTAATATTTTTTTTTTACCGCACCAATATTGCTTGTCTTTGTGGTTTTTTTTTTTTTTATTTACAAAGATTATATCTTATTGGGAGACACTTTTGTTTCGTTTTGTTTTGTTTTTTTTTTGTTTCTTTTCCGGCTGCGCCAAAATATTATAGTAATAACGACCGTTTTGGTTGATGGGTTGCAGTACACTCTGCTTTTTATTAATAAAAATTTACAAATTAACAATAATCGGTAATCTAGGGCAATTGCACACACTTTGTGCAACTCGGCTATATTATCGTGGCTCGTGTGGCTTTCATAATCAATCATGTTAATATTGGCGATTGCTACAAAGTGCGTTCTATTGACCTAGATACATATTTACTTTTATTACTTAACAGTATGCAGTATTATTTATATTCTAACAAAGCTTTTGTACAAAAAATTTTATTGAAATCGGATGAGCGGTTAATGAGAAAACCAAAAATCAAAAAAAACGTTATATGGCAGGTACCGTTAATAAATGTTTTTGGTGATTTTTTTCTTATTTAAAGGTATTTCATATCTACAATAATACACTGATTTTTTAATCAAAATCGTTGGAGCCGTTTTTGAGATAAATAAGCTTTTTCTTAACGGTTGTATCGCAAGTACCGTTATTTTTTGAGCTAAAAAAAAATTTCAATTTCCCCTCTGAAGAGTTACAAAAAAAACCTTAAGTTCAAA
Organism: Dasysyrphus tricinctus; assembly: GCA_963921185.1. Taxonomy (NCBI): domain Eukaryota; kingdom Metazoa; phylum Arthropoda; class Insecta; order Diptera; family Syrphidae; genus Dasysyrphus; species Dasysyrphus tricinctus. The sequence continues at coordinate 162,675,247 of OY992532.1, read as the reverse complement.
ATTTAAAGAAAATCGCTTCAGTGGCTTAGGCTGTAGGTTGAGGTACGGACAGACAGACAGACAAAATTGTGCCACCCACTTTTTTCGTGTTCTCTATCATCGTAATGTCATGTTTGTTTGTTATCTCAAAATTTTTTTTTGCACGAATCCAAAACTTGCCCAAGTAAAAATAAGCTTGGTGATTAGAAAAAAAATCGTCAAAGAAAAAGTGTCCGTTGTGTAAACGATTTTTTTGTGAGTTGTCAATTTACAATTTGCAAAAAAAAATCGCAATGAGACAGTTCTATGCAAAAGAAAACACAAAAGCTCAACGAAAATTTTTTTCCCCAAAAGAATATCAGTGACGGTCAATGAAAATTTAATTTTGTTATTACTTTACCCTTCACATCATAAATTGTAGTTGTTATAAAAACTTTAAACTAAATATCTTTAATGCCTACCCACGCTAGAGCCTTGGACCACAAAAGCAATTTCGTGTGATTCAGTCATTAGTAGTTTTTTTAAATTCTGCCCTACTTGTTTCCATCGCTGCCCTACCTTAAATTCGACTCTAGTTTGCTCAAATCGAAAAAAAAGTTTAAGCTAAGGAAACGATCGTGGCTGTTGATCAGTATTTGACTTTTTACAAATAACATGGGACTGTAGTGAACTTGGGAGCTGATGAATGTCCAGTTCTGGATTTTAAAGACAAAGTTTCAAAACTTACTAAGCCACCATCAGTCTGGCATTTTAAATTCAACACACCAAAAAGGTTCATTTTAAAAAGAGTGAGGAGACTGTAAGTACCTGCTAGCAGTCGAGGCCAAGTCTGAAATATTAATAAAATAATTAGAACGACAATTCGCTTAATATTATTAATTTCTTTATTGGAGTTCGTGACTCGATGAAGGTTCTGATACTACTGATCAACTGACTGCTTATCATAAACCAGTAAAATATTCTTGGTAAATGAGAAATCATGCTATGACAAACTAGCGGCTTATTACATACCATACCATAATACACATATAGGTTACGTTAAAATATAAAGTACAGTGTAGTATGAAAGTTTCGCTACAATACTCCCCTTCGGCGAAAAAGAAAATTAGTTTCGAAGGTTGAATCGAACGCGTCTTATTGGAGTTGATGTATTAGTTGATGACAAATCGGTGCTTGGCCGGAATGATGATGATGAATATCCAGATGGTCCAACATGCGATGTTTCTGGAGTTGTCGAGATGGTAGGCTGCTCTACGATGGTGGTGTTGCTGTCGTCTGGTGCGATATGCATGGTGGTGTTGCTGTCATCTGTTGCGATATGCATGGTGTTGTTCATGGTAAACACGGGTTTTAATCATATGGTGGAGTGAAAGCACTGTGCGCTGCGTCCAGGCGGATGAGTACATGCGAGCAGGTGGCGAGCTCTTTAAATATGAACACTTTTCGTTGACCATGACGTGAACCAGGAACAGGTGCAAGGCTCGCAAACTGCATCCTCAGACGTTCGGCTATATCTTGGGGTGATAGACTATTAGAAAGAGATGGCACAAGAAACTCACCAGGCAATCGCAACGGTTCTCCAAAAAGAATATCAGCTGGAGTGGCTTTCAGGTCATCTTTCCATGCTGTTCGAATACCAAGCAATACTATTGGCAAAGTGTCAATCCAGGAGGAGCTTTCATGGCATCGAATCGCCGCCTTAAGCTGTCGGTGAAGGCGCTCCACCATGCCATTAGACTGTGGGTGGAATGTAGTCGTGTGGATGTGCTTGCTGCCGAGTAGCTTGCTGAGAGCATTGAACAGCTGACTCTCAAATTAAACTCCTTTGTCTGTGGTTATCCGAAGTGGAACACCATAACGGCATATCCAACCAGCGAATAATTTCCGAGCAACACATTCAGCTCCAGTGTCCTCCAATGGAAAAGCTTTGGGGAAACGTGAGAAGCGGTCGATTATGGTAAGGCAGTAGCGGTATCCTCTTGATGGTATATATGGTCCGATGATGTCGACGTGTATATGCTCGAATCTACGGGTTCGTCTTACCGGAAAATCGTTGATTGGTGACACAACGTGGCGAGATATTTTGTTGCGTTGGCACTCCAGGCAAGCACGAGACCAATGACGGCAGTCTTTCTTCAGGCCAGGCCAAACATAGCGCTGTGAGACCAGCTTAATCGATGCATTGACTCCAGGATGACTTATACTGTGGAGAGACAAGAAGACTTTTTGACGAAGTGCGATGGGCACGAAATCATCACAATATATTGGCAGGCTACATTCAGGAATACTTACAGGTCGAAGACACAATGAGTCTGTTGGTGGATTTTGGAGACGCTGTTGGATTTCTTCATCGGCTGCCTGGGCCTGGGCAACTTCGTTGGCTGAGACAGCGGTAGCGATGGACTCTACACGTGACAAAGCATCAGCGACAACATTGTCCTTACCGGATACGTGTCTTATGTCAGTGGAATACTGGCCAATTAAATCGAGTCGCCGAAACTGCCAAGGTGTCGCCTTGTCTGGATCCTGAGAAAAGGCGTGCAGGAGTGGTTTATGATCTGTATAGATCGTAATGTGACGTCCCTCCAAAAAGTGCTTAAATTTTCGCACCGCTGCGTAAATCGCGTGTAGTTCCATATCGTATGGGCTTCGTTTTCTTAGAGATGGTTGAAGCTTCTGACTGAAAAATGCAAGAGGCTCCCAAACCTCGTTTCGTAGTTGTTGGAGCACTGCACATACAGCACTCTGGGATGCATCCGTAAAAATAGCCCAAGGTATACTTAAGTCTGGGTAGACAAGTTGTGAAGCGTTTCAAAGCTGCTCTTTACACGCCGTGAAAGCAGCATCTCGGTCTCATTTGATTCGGTCTGAGCTTTAGAGACTGGAACCTTGGAGGCACTCATGAAGAGGAAACTGGCATGATGCTGCGTTTTTCTGAAATTTACGATAAAAATTAATAATGCCAAGAAACTCACGCAGCTGTTTGACAGTCTCTGGACGTTTGAAGTTAATGATGGCTTCTAACCTGTCAGGCGGAGGGCGAATTCCTTCAGCTGACACGTGGTATCCGAGAAAATTAACCTCGGATTGGCCAAAGAAACATTTTGCAGTGTTGATCACCACGCCAAATTGTGATAGTCGCTTGAAGAGAATGCGGAGGTGATCTTGGTGTTCGTTGTCGTCCTTAGAAGCCACCAAAATGTCGTCGATATATGGAAATACAAAGTCGAGTTCCCTTGTCACCTCATCAATGAACCTTTGAAAGGTCTGTGCCGCATTTCGAAGCCCAAAAGTCATATATGGGAACTCGAATAGTCCAAACGATGTAATTATCGCCGTTTTGCAAATATCATCAGGTGCCACAGGGATCTGGTTGAAAGCACGTACAAGATCGATGGTAGAAAACACTTTTTTCCCAGCAAGGTTTGATGTGAAATCCTCGAGAACTCGAATAGGATAGCGGTCCGGCACAGTCCGTGCGTTGAGTTGACGAAAATCACCACATGGCCGCCAATCACCACTCTTTTTAGGTACTAAGTGAAGTGGTGACGACCACGGACTTGTTGAACGACGTGTTATTCCAAGCTTTAACATCTTTTCAAACTCGTGCTTTGCTATGGCTAATCGATCTGGTGCAAGACGGCGTGCCTTACACTTAAGCGGGGGACCAGGTGTAGTCGTGATGTAATGTTGAGTTTCGTGCTTGCTTGGTGTGCAGATCCCATCGGGTTTTGTGACGGTCGGGAACTCAGCTAGAATGCGCAACCAGAATGAATTGTTGGGAAGCACCTTAATTGACGAAATTCCTGCGAAAGAACACGTGGCACAGGCAACTGAAAGTCCAGTTGCTGAATCCAGCATACGGTTGTTCTTAAGGTCTGGAAGTAAACCAAAATGGGCGAGGAAATCAGCGCCGATGATTGATTTTTCGATGTCCGCCACTACGAAGCGCCAAGTAAAATTTCGTCGCAGGCCAAAATTAAGTGCGAGCAGAATAGGTACATCTAAAAGTCTTGATTTGCGATCCATTTGCTGCGAAAAGACAGTAGCCAGTTTCTGCTTGACGACCCGATGTTAGTTTCTTTGGATAAACGCAAAGATCAGCGCCAGTGTCCACGAGGAAGCGGACTTTGGTAGCGCTATCTGATACGAAGAGGCGCACAGTGGTTTCGCCCATACGACAAAAATGAAAAAATAACAGTGCTTATTTTGTTAGTTTCTTGACTTTTTACAGTTGATTATGGTTTAATATTTACCGTTGCAAACATTGCGTCTTAAATATCACGTGTTATCAGTTTCGTTTTCGTATTCAAAAAGAGCTAATTGTTTGGTCTAAACATACAATTAAATTTGTGCGTAAAATTGACTTATTAAAAGTGATTTTTTTCTAGATAGAAGTAATAATTTTGAAATTTTCGTGTAATGGGATTAAAGAAGCAATAGAGTAAGATCCCAGGGCCGCCAGACATACGTCATTTTATCATAGCTGAATTTTTTTCTGTGAATGAACCCTATGGTAGGTATTAACGAATGAATACTACGAACCTTGAACCCGGGTGCGTTTCGGAGGTATTCAGTGCTAAAAGTGCATAAAATAATGCAAAATTACGTTATTTTATCAGAGTTCATTTTTGTATTTGTTTCAAAGAAAGTTATGATAAGCTTATTTTGACACTTGCCGGACACCTGCGTGGGGACCCAATGCCAGCCAGACACGTTTAAAGGTGTCAAAAAAGTCGTCAAATTTACGTTATAGTATCAGAGCTAAATTTTATATATGTTCTTTGGGCAACTGTTTCAAGATATTTCCCAAGCTGCCAGACACCTACATGGGGACCCAATGCCTGCCAGACACCTTTTTAGGTATCAACAAATCATTAAATCGCGTTATAGTATCAAAGCAAATTTTTCTATTTTTTTTCTATAGACAATACTGTTTTAAGATATTTCCCTGCCAAACACCCACAACAGTGGCACCTAATATCAGCCAGACAGATACACATTTAAAAGTATCCAAGATATTCCCCAAGCTATCAGACACCTACACCTAAAAGTTTTCAAAATAATCGTGTTTCATACGGTATATTTGAGCACCAGTGAAGCTTTTGAACCTAGATAAGGATATCATTCGCACTCTTGGCTAAAAATATTGTTAAATTATAATGTTATCCAAGGAACATATTTTTGCTTGTTAGATCAAAATAACTTTGAAATTGAACCGTATGAAACACGATTATTTTGAAAACTTTTAGGTGAAGGTGTCTGATAGCTTGGGGAATATCTTGGATACTTTTATATGTGTATCTGTCTGGCTGATATTAGGTGCCACTGTTGTGGGTGTTTGGCAGGGAAATATCTTAAAACAGTATTGTCTATAGAAAAAAATAGAAAAATTTGCTTTGATACTATAACGCGATTTAATGATTTGTTGATACCTAAAAAGGTGTCTGGCAGGCATTGGGTCCCCATGTAGGTGTCTGGCAGCTTGGGAAATATCTTGAAACAGTTGCCCAAAGAACATATATAAAATTTAGCTCTGATACTATAACGTAAATTTGACGACTTTTTTGACACCTTTAAACGTGTCTGGCTGGCATTGGGTCCCCACGCAGGTGTCTGGCAAGTGTCAAAATAAGCTTATCATAACTTTCTTTGAAACATATAAAAAAATCAGCTCTGATAAAATAACGTAATTTTGCATCATTTTATGCACTTTTAGCACTGAATACCTCCGAAACGCACCCGGGTTCAAGGTTCGTAGTATCCATTTGTTAATACCTACCATAGGGTTCATTCACAGAAAAAAAATCAGCTATGATAAAATGACGTATGTCTGGCGGCCCTGGGATCTTGGTCTACAAGGTGTTTAAAGTATTTTATTTTTTATTTAGTGATATTTTGATTTTGATTTCAAAAGTTGTATTGGTAAAACCCAGTAGACATTAAAGTTGTTTTTTTTATTTTTCTTTGAAGTAAAAGTAAGGTTTTAAAATAGTTCTCAATGTAACCTAAACTTAAAATTTTGTCCGAAGTATTGAGAAAACTCCCAGCTTTTTGGAAAACAACCTTAGCACCCACAATCACCCACTAACAGATTTATTCAGGCTTTACTACTGTGTTTACCGTTTCTGATTGTATGAATTAAGCCATTTTAAATGTTCCTTAGGTTCAATGTACGTTTGTTTATTGTCTTAGAAGAATGTTTACGATATTTGGGTTACAAAAACTGGCAATTCATTTGAAAAAAGTGCCATGATGGAAAATTTTAACTTAAACCACTTGAAATCGCGCATATACTATATTTGTGACCGTTTAGCTATTGTATTAAGGGAGTGCAGATACCCAAAAACATATTTTCGTTGTTGGTACTACCTACACCTACATAAATGCCATATTTATGTATAAAAAAGTTATAATTTGTTTTAATTTTTGTTGCAAAATATAATAATCTAATTAACGAAACAGTCGAAATTTTCAACATTTTATTTCAAACGTTAACGAGTTTTGACGCTTCGTCCTTGAAACAAAAACAACAATGCATTGGCACCCAAATGAACTTAATAAAAAGATATGGGCGTGTCAGTGGTGAATATTCTTTGTGATCATTTCTCATGCTGTCTTTTATCATGCCTCAAAATTGCATCAAAATCGGTTGAGGTGTTTGGATTTTATTGCTTGAGACTGTTCCTTAACATGAAAATGATGTTTAAAAACACCCAAAAAGTGGGCGTGGCAAACATGTTTGTGTAGACGAATTTCTTAAAAGAGCATTTTTTTAAGAAAATATCTCAAAACTTAATATAAGCTTTTGCCAGTTTCGGTGACTATATCACCTTATTCAAAAAGTAGGCGTGGTAGGAGGTGGAAATTATTTGTGATGATTTCTTTAGTAATTGTTTGTCTTAGCTGAAAATTTCATCAAAATCGGTTGAGTGGTTCAGATTGTATTGAATTTTGACGCCTTCTCCATACAACCCAAACCACTGTGAGGCGGTGTGAATTAAGAGCAGAGCCGTGTACCGCCGTTAGCGACTCCCTGTTCCGTTTCCCTGAAAAGAACATGGATTACGGCAATTCTTCGCAAGCTCTCCCCATGTGGCGTGATACCAGCAAAGGCCGTTAGCTGATGTCGGTTGTGAACGGGATCTTGAATGAGATCTTGAACGGGATCGTGAACGGCTTGGCACACGTTGACGATCATGATTTGAGTTTTTAACTGAACTTACCAGCTCACAGATTACATCTTCGAGTTTTGCTATTCGGGGCTCCAGTGGTGAAGTACAAACATCACGTGAACTGCCAACGGCTGCTAGATAATTGGAAGACGAAATCTCCATTATATGGTCAGCGAGCGTTGCTAATTTTTCCAGAGGCATGTCTTGTTTTGTCGCAAGAATAGTTTGAACTGCTAGTGGAAGTCTACTTAGCCACTTGGTCCGAAGAATATTGACGGGGACGTTATCCACGAGGCCTTCCAAGTGGCGCAAAAATGATGACGGCTTGCGATCACCTAAAACCTCTTTGTCAAGCAGCTGATGGAGCCTTGTTTCCTGCGATGATGTTAACCTCTCGATGAGTGCAGCCTTCAATTTAACATACAGTGTAGCAGCAGGTGGATGAAGAATTATGTCTTGCACCTCTGCTGCGGCAAGAGCATCTTAATGAGATGACGCAAAGAAGAATTTCGTAGTTTCATCGGTGATGCCAGCAAGATGAAATTGGCCTTCTAGTTGAGCAAACCACAGAGCAGGGCGTTCAGCACTGAAAACTGGTGGTCGTACGACGAAGTGGTGCTGCGGTGACGTAGGGTCAGTAGTTGTAACCGATTCATTTGCATTCGCAGGCATAGTTCCTCCGTTTATATACAGTTGCTTTAAAGGTTAGCGTGTTGTTGGGGTCACCAAATGAGGAGACTGTACCTGCTAGCAGTCGAGGCCAAGTCTGAAATATTAATAAAATAATTAGAAAGACAATTCGCTTAATATTATTAATTTCTTTATTGGAGTTCGTGACTCGATGAAGGTTCTGATACTACTGATCAACTGACTGCTTATCATAAACCAGTAAAATATTCTTGCATGGTAAATGAGAAATCATGCTATGACAAACTAGCGGCTTATTATATACCATAATACACATATAGGTTACGTTAAAATATAAAGTACAGTGTAGTACGAAAGTTTCGCTACAAAGAGTTAAATCAAACGCAATTGGTGTTCGGGTGAACCTTTTTACAAGTCGGATATTGATGAAGCCAAATCAAATACAAAGAAGGGCAAACACTTTTCTTTGATGGCTCCGAAAAGACTGCAAGTAGGAGTTAAACTTAAAGATGCAAAGCTGAATGACGTTGACAATTTATTAAAAAAACATTTTGGGTCTGATTGGAAATCCTTGCCATTGCTCAAGTTTTACAAGGATATTTTAGATGTAAATGATACACACGAAGAACTAGGCCTGCCAGACGTCCCGATTTTGGCGGGACAATCCCGATATTTGAACCCTGTCCCGATATATGTCCCGATATACAAACTGTCCCGATTTTGTCCCGACTTTTCTTTTTTACTCATGAGAATAACTTTCTTGTGTCAAAGAATATTATTAAAATGATTTCCCGAATTAAGAAGAAATATGTGATGTAGTACATATTTAGTTTAGTTTATTTCGACGGTATTTCTTGCAAATTTCTTGTAAAGGAACAAGACATGCACATGATCGTTGCCGAACCTGGAGTTTCTGCCACCTTCGGAAAATTGTTTTTTTGCCGCCCAAAAGTTTTAAAAAAGAAAACCATACAAATTAATATTTACGGTTTTTTATAAAATTTAAAATTATAATGCTGCTCTGCATGATTTAATTTTATCAAATTTTAATGTGTTGCTTTAAAACATGAATTTTCATAGAATTTGCAGCCCTAGTCAAAGTGCGGCCTTAGGCATTTGCCTAAGAGGCACCGGACATGATAATTGCGATTAGTTTTTAAATTTTATTAATTAATCCTTCAAACAAAAATTGCTTTCATATATTGACCACGGCGAAATCTTAATTATTTTTCTTTTTTATTTATTATTTGCAAAGACATCAAGTGGAAATAAGAAATCGAGACATTTTTTTTTCAAGTGATCATTAGACAACAGCTAGGTCAATGCTTAAACATTTTACCAGAATTGCAAATCTTTCGAAATGACAGAAAGTAGCAAAGAACCCGAAGATATTTTAGTTACAAAACTGAATTTTCAATGCTCCCGATATAATCTATTTATTTCTTTTTTGTCATAAGTGTTAGCTAGTAAACATGTTTCTATTTGTTGTATATTTAACAGTTCATTGTCTTTTCTTAGTCCCGATTTGTCCCGATTTTTTGTCACTGATGTCCCGATATTGCGAAAAATTTATCTGGCAGCCCTACGAGGAACCAGACAACATCGATGGTGACCTTATTTGTGAATTCCAAGAACCAGATGCATCCATTAGAATTTAAATTAATTTAACTTTTTAACTTTTTTCACTAGTTTTTAAATTTTTCCTATTAACATCTTTTAAAAGATATGTTAACTTTTTAACAATGCTGTTGTTATAGTAGATAATATGTATATGAATTTTGCTTTTGTTTGTTTGAGTTAATTTTTTATTTTATACCAATTAAACATAAACCAATAAACAATAAAATTTAAACATGATCCTAAAATAAGTTCCGTTTTATTTTCAAAATAATCTATTCCGAAAGGAAAAATTTCAAAACGCATCTATTCCAAATTCTGATTTTCAAAACAACTATTCCAAAATCCATTGTTTAATAATTCCAAGACCTTTCGACCGCCAAGAAAAATTGATATGTATTTAGAATCGGAGATCTAAACAAAAACATAAACACAAATTAGTTCCTAGAATAATTAAGGCGATGCCCTTAAATACGTTTTCTTTAATTATCTCAAAACTAGAAAAAGTGGAATATGTTGCTTTTGATTCTAATAGACACATCTTAAACCCTTAGAAAAACTGCAGCCCCGTATGCCTTCATAGAAGCATCACTAAAGCCATGCAACTCTATCTCTAAACTTTTCTTTTCAGTGAAAATCCATATCCGGATGTGCTCAAGTAGTGGTAGTTCTGACCGTGAAATCCATTCACATGAACATCCCATGCTAAGCTTTTCAACCACAGTTTTTGCATGTGTATTTTTGCCGAAATTACGCACGGAGAAATCCAAGCCAGTGGATCAAAAAGCTTAGCAGTTGTCGACAGAATGGTTCTCTTGGTGATTTCAATTGCTTCGGTCTGCACCCACTGAAAAGAGAAAGAGTCACTGGAAGGAAGCAATTTTATACCCAATGTCTTAATATGCTCCGAAGAATGAAAGGGCAGAAGAAAATCGACTTCACGTTCTTGAGGCGCTATATTGGTTTGAGTTTCTTCAGAATTGCTTGCCCATTTGCGCAAGTGGAAGCCAGCCGATGAAAGAAGTTGGTTGATTTGGGAAGCTTTTTGTTGAGCCTCTTGAACTGAGTCTGCTCCACTAACCAAATCGTGGACGTACATTTCCTCACGTATCATCTGAGCTGGTAATGGATATTTTTCCTTCTCGTCATCAGCGAGCTTGTTCAACGTTTGAATAGCCAGGTAGGGAAGCGGAAGCTGTTCCAAAAATTAACGTCTTCAACCGATAAAGCTTCAAAGGACTGGTCTTGTTGTCTCGCCAGTAAATCAGCTGGTAGAAAGAATCTGGTTTTTTCATATGGATCTGCCGGTACATTTTTTCGATGTCAGCTGTCAAGGTAATCCTAAATTTCCCCCATTTAAGAATTATGTCCATTATGTTTGCTTATGTCTTAGGTTTTAGGTCCAACCAAAAGATGCTCGTTCAAGGAAGTCCCATCTGAAAAAATCAAAACTAAACGAAGCTTCGTGGTTATACTGGACTCCTTAAACACAGCATGATGAGGCACAACATAATGGAATGGTGATCTGAGAATTTCCCCTTGGCTGACATCTACTTTTTCCATCTAATCTGATGATACTCTGGAATGCAGGCAGAGTACTGTTTCTGTAATTAAGGATTGCTGTTGAATCTTCTTTCCAGCTGAAGAAACCTTCGTAGTGCTCCTTGCTGACTTGCTCCTAGTGCTGGGCAAAAACCTTCCTTGAATGGTAGCGAAACTTCGAAACGACCATCTGCTGGTATGTGTCGGGAAGTGATCTTCACTATAGTTTTGTATAGTTTTACTCTCATGAATCTTTACTCATGATGTTGGTGCTCCTCTGGACCGCTGACTGATGTTCTGCTGGCCAACTACAGGTGGTGTACAGGAAACAGGATACAAAGAACAGGAAACTCCAACGATGACGGCACTCCAAAAAGACGACGTGTTACGTGCCCGGGTTGCACAAGAAACAATTTGAATTGAGTGCCACAGGCAATTTGATCGTTTCCCTACCCAAATCATCATCATGATCATACCTACTTAGAACTAACATGCATCATTCTACCTTAAAAATAATACAATTGAAAATAGATATAAAAAATCAAGGCATACTACAGATAATAATGATAATTCTAAACATCTACTTCAGAATACCTAATGAGGGAGGAGGCGATCATACACACCCCCTCTACCTTTCCACAAAAAAACAAAACAGCAAAAAAATGGAGCTGTCGCAGTCCATCTGAAGAGGTGGTAGTTTTTTTTGCACCCGAGTATGGCCCAGGTACAATTTTGCACATAAACAATCCCAGCTATGCATGCATTTGGATTGAGGGTGTGATTTTATAATCCATCCATCTCAATCTCAATTTTAATCCATAAGTAGGTATCTGAAAAGAAAGAATATACAAATTAGACGAGACTGAGTAAAGTAAGTAAGAGATGATAAGACGTAACCACCACCACAGCTTCAGCCAAGATGGCCAGCTCCAAGATTTTTTTTGGTGGCGATGTTTACTTCTTTACATCTCAGCCAAACGATGAATACTTACATTTAGCAATCATTTTTTTTGTCTTTTAAGCAGCATATTATTCTACAGAGAAATAAAAAGAAATACAAAAATAGAAAAGTTAATAAAAGTTAGTTAAAAAGAAAAATTAATAATACTTACCAAAGAGTTCGTCCTATGCCCACCACGTTTTCATGTCATTTCATTTTTCTTTCACAAACTATTTTGACATAAGAAATTAAGTAGGTGGTATAGTGTTGTCTCACGATAAAAAGAGGAGTACTATATAATTTCTTCGCGACGTCCATACTTTCACGGCGAATTCAAAACAATAATACCAAAAGTACTACCAAGGTAATATTAGGAAAGCCGCTGTAGCTGATTTTTCCCCATTACAGGAAATCAAAATAATTTGTATGTCGGTTACTTTTTGAAAACATCAGAAGTCATAAAAAGAAATGCAATTAATAATAATATTCGATAGTTTAAAATACATTTGTGATAAGAAGGGCTGTGATATTAGTTATAAGGTAGAACAAGCTTGAAAGTATAGAATTGGTATTAGTTGCACTAGACTATAGTATTAGAACCTAGCTCTATTGACGAACCCTAAAGGAGTGAAGAAGAGTGAAGAAGACAGAAGAAGATCTTTATTGAAGATCCAGCTACCCGTTTATATACTTTTGAGAACAAAGAACAAAAAAATACATAATAGGGGTCTATATGAAGATAGACAAAGGGTAGTCAGATGACTAGTAAATCTTAGTCAAGTTTGGTGGTTTTTTCTCGCTGTGAAGTTTTGAAGGTGAAATTTGAATTTTAACTTGAATCTTAATATATGAAAAAAGAAACAAATTCATCGTAAGTTAAAAGTTATTAAAACTATAAAACAACCAAATAAAATTTAAACATTTAGAGTACAGAAAGCAAATCAAAAACCAAAAACCAAAAAACCAAGGAGAACGTAATTGCTCCATATTAAAACCCTTTTGGAGTTCTGGAGAAGCCCCATCAGATCCAAAAAGGATATTCAAAAATTGAAGTCTTAAACAAAAATAAAAGCAGAGGTATGTTATTTTAAAAGGGATAGCCAGATAGTCAAATAATTGATGTGTCATTTACCCGTCTAGGTGCTCTTTAGTGATCCTGGGGGCTCCGCATTCAGAGTGGACACAATTAGTGCCTCTGCTTCCTTTAAGATTAAAGGTGTTCCTTTCCATATAGAAAAGTTGAAAGAGGGAATCAAGGTGATTCCAGTGAAATTTATCAGTGACGATAGAAAGGACATTTTGAACCAGAGTCCTTAGGAAAGAAGTTCCTTATATATACATGTTATATACTCGTAACAGTGGAATTTTAGAGAAGTGAATTTCTACCAGGGAAAAGATCTTCCAGAAAATAGAGAAGAGAAAGAACTAAAACAAAAACGAAAAGTGAATTCAACAGAAACTTAACTTAAAGTGGTTATCTTTAAAACAAAGAGTTAACAGAAAATTATAAAACGGAATTAAGAAAAAGAATACTGTATTGAAACAGTTAATCTAAATAACGTAAAAAAAAATAATAATTTTCTTTGCTGCCTAGAGTAACGTAAAGTTAACTTCTCCTTTTTTATTAATTTAACGATTTTTTTTTATTTAACGTAAAGAAAAGTGTAAAAACCAAAAAATCTGTTTTTGAAAGTTAAATTATTTTGCCATCCTATAAATACAAATTTTAAGTGCCAAGAATTATTGTTCCTGATCTGTGCTGCCGGCAGGACGTCGAGGGATGATGAGACAAACGTGAGTACCCCTTTTTTTTTATAAATTTTGTACTGGGATGAACAAAGAAATTCCCCAGGTAAAACCCCACATACATTTGAAGACAGATACCGGTTTATTTTTTTCATTTTTATTCTTATATGATTTTTCTTTTCTTTGCTTTTTTATTAATTTATAGTTTTTTTTATGAAAAATCATATCATTTGTTTATTAAAATTTGTATGAATATAATAAATATGAGTTTTGATTTATAAAAATGCAAGGCTGAGTAAAGCGACAGGTGTGTGAAGAGCCTTGTCAGGCCGTATAAAAAGGAAACACGACTCCCACATGACGAAGACCGCGACTTAATCTTCATAGCTGAAGAAATGAATAGGGGCTATCTTCCATAATATCGGCCAAGGAAGATAGCAACAGGATGTGTCTTTTAGACACATGGGAGGGCAGGCCAAGCTGTGCCAATAACACCAGGCAAAACCTTCTTGGTCATGGCGAACCACTATCCTGGCGGGACGATGGAGTGAGGATGTCGTTCTCCAAAAAGCGAAGATAGAAACAATTTTAGTTCTAGGTAAATTAGGATTACATGGGGGGTTAGGTGTATAATCATTAGGTTAGTTTAGAAATAGTTTTAGGTTTTTATCTCGTTCATATCTTCCTTTGGGACACAAGGACATCTTCACCGTCTATTTTTTTGTCAGGGTAGTGGCAAAGGTATGTGAGTGTGTGTATATATCTTCATCTTTCATTTCCTTTTTTTTAGTCTATCTCAAAGTCCGTCCGATTTTCGATTTAGTTTCTTAGCTTTGTTCTACTTTTTATTATTTTTATTTTTGGCATGAATCGAAAAGTGAAATTTGAGCTCAGTGTTTGGTGAAGGACAAGAACCACCCCGTCCGGCGAGCTTAGCCGAGCCCGAGACCAGCATGCCACCGTCCTAAGCAAAGCACAAAGTCGCCCCTGTGGCCAATAATAAGCAGCTCATTTCAATGGCGCCCAACGCATTTTTTTCGAGACCAATTGTAACTTCAAGGGGACAATTTTCCTTGGAAGGTTGTCACCTTGGACTTTCAATAGCCTCTTCTCTTAACTTTTATCTTCAGTCTTTTAATTTCATTTATACCTACTTTTCTATCAAAATAAAACATTCTCATACTCACAGACCGTACATACTCCTGTTTCTTCGTAATTGGTCCGAAGATTACTGCCCAAAACGTAGGTCCTCAGAACCAGCGTTTCCGTGAGGGAATTGGAAGATCAATTTGGAAGCAGGAGTGGGACAAGTATGAAAGGCCATGTGTATCACGCTGTCCTATGACATAAGGCACAGCCTGGTTATTAGTGAGGCGTGAGCTTTGGTCTGGAAGACTTGTCCGTGTTGATGCATGGCTGGAAAACCATGTCAGCCTTCTATCAGGGTTCCATACTCGTTGCAAGTAGTGGCATGGAAGGAAAGTTATGCATCAATACTCGCTCTGATCAGGAGGGTTTCAGACATGAAGATGACCGACATGACAGACAAGACAGACAAGACAGACATACAAAAAGTTTCCTTAATATATAGGATCCTCGACATTTAGGATCTTCACACACCACCGCAAAAGCATTATAAACCACTTATACAATAAATAATTTAAAAGGTATCATACCCTAAAAAAAAAAAAAAAACAAAAAAAAAAAAAAGAAAACAAGATATTAGTAAATTTAGTAAAACATTTAAAATTTGCTATTTTAACTTGTTTATTCATTAAAATTATAACCTTTTTTTTTTTCTTTGAAGTTTAAATTTTTTTATAAGTTCAAACTTTTTTTTTACTAGGTATAGTGAATATTGAAGTTTTCTCTTTTTTTGATTATTAATTGAAATAGGCATAAGGAGAATTTGATTTTTGAATGTGTGAAATTTTTGGTTTTATTTTTTTTAGTTTTTTTCATATAAGCATTTGAATATCTTTGAATTTTTTTTACATTAGGAGTAGTTGTGAATTTAGATTTAGTTTTTCTTTTTGCTTTTATTATTTTTTTTGAATTCTTTTAAGAAAGATTTATCATTTTTTAGTTTTTGTATAGTTTTCTTGAATGAAATATATATAGAGAAATTATTTTTTTTAGCTTTTTTGCTTTATAACCTTTTAGATTAGAAAGGTTTTAAGCGAGAAGGAAAGAAAGGAATAAAGAAAGAAGAAATCTAGATCTTTTCTCAAAGGGAATTACACCTTTTTTTTTATTCCATTTATTTTATTGTTATTTGGAAATAGTTACATTTTTGAATTAGAGTTTTTTTATAATTATTTTTGAATTTTTTTTAGGTATAGGTAATAATTTTATTTTTTTTTCTTCCTTATTTTTGATTACAGTTTTTAAGTCAGGTAATAAGCATTAATACATAATTTTTTATAATTTCTTTTTTTTTATAAAAAAATATATCAATTTTTTTCTTTGGTTTTTTAAAACGATTTTTGTTTGTAAAAAAAATCATGGAAGGTAGAGGTAGAGGCGCGGTTGCCAAAAATGTGCCTAGTCCTAGACCTAGGTCAAATATAAGATATCCTCTCGGGGATCTGTTAGATCAAGGAGATGATAGGATGTTTGTATCCAAGAATAACCCTAGCGCTATGTCGACTCTGAATGGGGAAGCAATGAGTAGGTCATTAGGTGAAAACCCACAAAGAGCATACGGCACCAATACGGTTCTACCAAGTGTTAGAGTTCAAGGTGCGTCTGCGAGGGAATCTGTTCTTCGTCGTCCAACAATCGAAGAGATTGATGAGGATAATAGCCTCAACGGCCAGGACGACGATTATGATATCCTCGATCAGATCCGTTTAATACAGATCGAGGAAAGAACTGTCCGTGCTGACATGGAAGCGCTCGACCGCAATACACAGCGTGAACGTACGCGCAATCAGTTAGACCACAATAAAGATTTCATTCGAAGAGTCACAGAGTTGAATACGACTGATTCTGTAAATCGAAATTCTCAACGAATGAATACTAGTATTCGACAGCCATATGAATCCGAATCAGATTTTATTAGAAGAGTCATGGATGAAAGCATTTCTAATAAAATAGAATCCGCTGTGACATTAGCAGTCCGTGAATGTAATGATAGGACGCTGAATATGTTCCACGATGGCATGACGAAGATGTTAGTCTCAATGGAAACCAAAATTAAAGAAGTAAACATAAAAATTAGTGAACTTGAAAATTCCGCAAAACAATATACATTTCCTCCTCAAGATAGACAGTCGGAAACTACTTTTATACCTGGAACTGTATTACCAGACCCAATAATCCCCTCAACCTTACCCCAGACTTCAAGTTCAAGACCACCGAGAAATACAGTGACTCAAAATTTTAGAGATACTAGACGGGTGGATGTACACAAATGGGGAATAAAATTTGATGGGTCACCTAAATCTATGTCCGTTGAAAGTTTTATTTTTAGAGTTAAAACGATACAGAAGAAGTATTCCATGAGCAACGAAGATTTATTTGCTAATTTTCATCACTTATTGACAGGGGCTGCCCTAGTATGGTATTGGCAGTACCTTGAAGAAAACATGGGAGATGTGATGCTCAATTATTATGATTTAAAATCTGAGCTTTTAATTCAGTTTAAAAATAAGAAAAAAGACCCTGAAATTTTACGATAGATAATGGACAGGAGACAACTTCCACATGAAACTTTTGACGAATTTTATAGCGATATTCGAGCGTTATTTTTACAGATGCGAAACCGTCCATCCGAACAAGACCTGATAGGAATTTTAATGCCGAATATCAAAGATAGAGTCGCAAATCTTATCTTTAGTAGCTCTATAAATTCGATTCATGAATTAAGAAAACTTTGTAGGAAAGTTGAAATCCATATAGCAGCTAGAGAAGTTAGGTTTAAGAAAAATATAAGCGAGGTAGATTATCGAAAACAGGAAATACAAGAAGATGAATGGGAAAAGGAAGATAATTCTTATAACACTGGAAATGAAGATCTCGATATAGCTGCTATGCAACAAAATAGAGGGAACTCAAATTTTAATAATAAGAAGGCTTCAAATTCTCAAAATCAATTTGAAAAAGATAAAAGACTTATAGGCTTGAATGGAAATTTAAAAGAAGCTGAAACAAGCAAAGCTACTTGTCCTTCGAGTTTTCATGCTATGACTTGCTTCAGTTGTGGACAAGGAAGCATTTCTTTTAAATGTGCCTCTTGTTTGGGAAAAGTTCAAGTCGGGAGTGCGTCCGGGACTCAACTACCGACGAAAACTCAGCTTCCCGGGAATCCGAACAACTCGGAAAAGTAACGATATTAAAAAGAAATGTCGATATAAATGAAAATGAAAGTGACAACATGTCTAAAATTAAGCCTGACGCAACTCCAAGAAAAACTCTACACCAAAGACTCATTGACTACCAAGAAACAAGAAAACGTATATTCGGTGAAGAGTTAGAGCAATCTACAAAAAAGTCAAGGAATTATAAGAAAATTTTAAAGCTAAGAGAAAAACGTGCAGTAAGTAGATTCCATAAGAATATAATTGAGTCATCAATCATTACAAGTACAGATGACTGTTGGCCATATACAAAAGTATTTGTGGATGGTGAAGAGATGCATGGTCTATTAGACAGTGGTGCAACTTTTAGTTGTTTGGGAAAAAGTGCAATCGATTTTGTAAAAAATCACAACATAGAACTTATTAAAATGAATTTAGGTATTAAGACAGCAGACGGAAATAATCAAGCAATAATAGGTAGATTTAAAGCAAAGGTTTCATGGGGAAACAAAATTCTGGATATGGAATTATACATTGTACCGGGTTTACAGCAAAAGTTGTACTTAGGTGTCGACTTTTGGAGAGCCTTCAAGGTAGCTCCACACATTGTCAGTGCTCTTGACATTCCATCGCCGATGGAAGGACAAGATCTCGATCCCGTAAGGCAACTTTCACCAGCACAAACTGAAGAGCTGGAGCAAGTCAAGAAGTTGTTCCCTTCTTTTGCAGTGTTGGGATTGGGAAAGACAAGTCTAGAAGAACACTTCATTGAGATGGAAGACGACAGCATTCCCATCAAACAACGACACTACCCAATCTCACCTGTAGTGCAGAAGCTCATGTATGAGGAACTTGACCGAATGCTCGCACTAGGAGTGATTAAAGAAAGCAACAGTGCTTACAGTTCTCTGGTTGTGCTGGTGAGGAAACCTGGAAAGAACAGACTTTGCTTGGATTCACGTAAAGTGAATGCAGCTACCAAGAAATTTGCTTATCCTCTTCCACATATAGAAGGCATCATTAGTCGCCTTCAAAACACCCACTTTATTTCAAGCATTGACTTGAAGGATGCATTCTGGCAGATTCCTCTGGAGGCCAAATCAAGGGAGAAAACAGCTTTCACAGCCCCTGGGCGACCATTGTACCAGTTCACGGTCATGCCGTTTGGACTGTGCAACGCCGCTCAGAGAATGTGCAAGCTGATGGACAAGGTCATTCCCGCTCGTATGAGGGAGAATGTCTTTGTCTACCTTGATGACCTCTTGATTTGTTCTCCAGATTTTGGAACTCACATGAAAGCATTGGAAGAGGTAGCAAAATGTCTGAGGGATGCTGGTCTCACAATCAACGTGGAGAAAAGCAAATTCTGTTTTAAGGAGATTAAGTATCTTGGTTATTTCATCGGTGATGGGTGTTTGAGAACTGACCCAGAAAAGGTCTCAGCGGTGAAAGACTTTCCAATTCCAGGGACTCCTAAGCAACTCCGTCGGTTCCTGGGGATGACAGGGTGGTATAGGCGTTTTATACCGAACTTCGCTACCATTTCAGCACCCATGACAGACTGCTTAAAAAAAGGCAAATCATTCGTGATGACAAGCGAAGCGATTAAAGCCTTTGACGAACTTAAGACTATGTTGATAACTGCACCAATACTGACTAACCCAGACTTTTCGAAACACTTTTACATTCAGTGCGATGCTTCGACTTCAGGCGTAGGGAGTGTTCTTTTTCAGAAAGATACGGATGAGAACGAACGGCCCATAGCATTCATGTCTCAGAAGCTCAATTCCGCTCAAAGAAATTACACAGTGACTGAACTTGAATGCTTGGCGGCCGTTCTGTCGGTAAAGAAGTTTAGGGCATACATTGAGGGATTACCTTTCACTATTATAACGGACCATGCCAGTTTGAAATGGCTAATGACCCAAAAAGATCTATCTGGACGCTTGGCCAGATGGAGTTTCAAACTGCAGGGTTTCGATTTTACGATCGAACATAGGAAAGGTATCCTCAATGTAGTCCCTGATACTCTCTCTCGTATCCATATGGACGAGCTCAATCCCGAGAAAGAAATGCAGGAAGTTGATCTCGGTTCCCCATATTTCTGTTCACAGGAATATGAGGAGCTGAAGAAAACGGTAGCCGAAAACAAAGACCGTCTCCCTGATGTATGTGTTTCGGAAGGATTTGTGTATAAACGGACAGACATAAGGACTGGCGACGAACTACAGGAAGACCGAGCATGGAAGCTCTGGGTTCCGAAGGAGTTGCATAGGAGCCTCTTGGAGGCGGCACATAATTCACCAGCAGCAGGACATGGAGGTATACATAAGACACTAGCGAAGCTGCGACAGAAATATTATTGGCCAAATATGACAGTTGATGTCAAAGAACATGTAAGTTCATGTGACATTTGCAAATGCAATAAACCTATGAATATGATTTCACGACCACCAATGGGAAACCAGGTAGTTACAGAAAGACCCTTTCAAAGGTTATACATAGATTTTTTAGGACCGAATCCTAGGTCAAAAACAGGAAACACACATATATTTATATGTCTAGACCATTTTAGCAAGTTTGTGTTTCTAAAACCAATCAAAAAAGCCACTGCGGCGGTAATTGTAAATTATTTAGAAGAGAATGTCTTCCATATTTTTGGTGTACCAGAATTCGTTCACTCAGACAATGGGAAACAGTTCACGTCTGAACTGTTTGCAAGCTTCCTCAAAAGATATGGTGTAAAACACACTAGAACAGCATTCTATTCGCCCCAAGCGAATGCGTCAGAACGAGTAAATCGCTCAGTTCTAGCAAAAATAAGATCATATTTGGAGAGCGATCAAAAAATTGGGATTTGCATGCTAGCAATGCAGCTTTTTCACTAAGAAGTGTGATCCATGACTCCATTGCTTTAGAACCATACTACGCTGTGTTTGGTTCACAAATGGTACAGCATGGAGGATCATACGAGCTTCTTCGGAGACTAGACGCTTTAAAAGACAGTAATCTTAGAATAGACAACAAAAGTGAAAAATTAGAATTGATTAGAAAGAAAATATTTGAAAATCTAAAACTAGCCCATCAAAAAACTGAAAAAGTTTACAATACTCGAAGTAGGGAGGTGCAATATCGCGTAGGACAGCTAGTTTTTAGACGAAACTTCAAACAAAGTAGCCTACCAGATGCATATAATGCAAAGTTAGGTCCCAAATTTCTGAAATCCATTGTTTTGAAAACTATTGGAAATTCATTATATGAAGTTGGAAATCTAAAAGGAGAAAAGGTTGGAGTTTTCCACGCAAAGGATCTCCACACATAGTGCAATAACAAAACTGACAAACCTTGCTGCTAACGCTCGATAACTGTGATAAACTTGGTGATATAATGCTGTGATAATTTTTTTATATTCTGATATAATTTTATTTATTTTGTAGAGGTTAATTTATTTATTGTTTGTTTATTTTGAGAGATTTGACTTACATTTTATTTATTCCACTTGACAGCACGATAACGACCAAGTTTCACACAGTCCGTATATTAGCTTTTCAATTTTAATAAACTATTCCCTTTTTGTGCAATATAGTTTTAGATTTTTTTCACCTGTGATACTAGTTTTAGATTTTTTCCACTGTGATACTAGTTTTAGGTTCTTCAACTGTGATATTATTTTTAAGTTTTTCAACTGTGATACTAGTTTTAGGTTCTTCAACTGTGATATTATTTTTAAGTTTTTCAACTGTGATACTAGTTTTAATCCTCATAATGTGATACTTATTTTTAATTTTTCATCTGCGATATTAGTTTTAAGTCCTCGAACTGTGATATAGACACAGTTTTCGTTCTTTTCATGTATGACATGACCTAACAAAATATGAGTATTCCATATACATAAACACATAGCCAAAGATAAGTTTTTTCATTAAAACATTGCCCGGCTAAATCGATAGAGCCATGAGATTTCAGGGCGGGGCTCTTGCCATACGTTAGTGATTCAAAAATAATCCTTTTCTTGCACAACCGCAGCCACTATTTTTTTTACGAGGCTTCTGACCTCACGACCACTCAGTCATAATCGTCGATACTGTTACGTGCCCGGGTTGCACAAGAAACAATTGGAATTGAGTGCCACAGGCAATTTGATCGTTTCCCTACCCAAATCATCATCATGATCATACCTACTTAGAACTAACATGCATCATTCTACCTTAAAAATAATACAATTGAAAATAGATATAAAAAATCAAGGCATACTACAGATAATAATGATAATTCTAAACATCTACTTCAGAATACCTAATGAGGGAGGAGGCGATCATACACACCCCCTCTACCTTTCCACAAAAAAACAAAACAGCAAAAAAATGGAGCTGTCGCAGTCCATCTGATGAGGTGGTAGTTTTTTTTGCACCCGAGTATGGCCCAGGTACAATTTTGCACATAAACAATCCCAGCTATGCATGCATTTGGATTGAGGGTGTGATTTTATAATCCATCCATCTCAATCTCAATTTTAATCCATAAGTAGGTATCTGAAAAGAAAGAATATACAAATTAGACGAGACTGAGTAAAGTAAGTAAGAGATGATAAGACGTAACCACCACCACAGCTTCAGCCAAGATGGCCAGCTCCAAGATTTTTTTTGGTGGCGATGTTTACTTCTTTACATCTCAGCCAAACAATGAATACTTACATTTATCAATCATTTTTTTTTGTCTTTTAAGCAGCATATTATTCTACAGAGAAATAAAAAGAAATACAAAAATAGAAAAGTTAATAAAAGTTAGTTAAAAAGAAAAATTAATAATACTTACCAAAGAGTTCGTCCTATGCCCACCACGTTTTCATGTCATTTCATTTTTCTTTCACAAACTATTTTGACATAAGAAATTAAGTAGGTGGTATAGTGTTGTCTCACGATAAAAAGAGGAGTACTATATAATTTCTTCGCGACGTCCATACTTTCACGGCGAATTCAAAACAATAATACCAAAAGTACTACCAAGGTAATATTAGGAAAGCCGCTGTAGCTGATTTTTCCCCATTACAGGAAATCAAAATAATTTGTATGTCGGTTACTTTTTGAAAACATCAGAAGTCATAAAAAGAAATGCAATTAATAATAATATTCGATAGTTTAAAATACATTTGTGATAAGAAGGGCTGTGATATTAGTTATAAGGTAGAACAAACTTGAAAGTATAGAATTGGTATTAGTTGCACTAGACTATAGTATTAGAACCTAGCTCTATTGACGAACCCTAAAGGAGTGAAGAAGAGTGAAGAAGACAGAAGAAGATCTTTATTGAAGATCCAGCTACCCGTTTATATACTTTTGAGAACAAAGAACAAAAAAATACATAATAGGGGTCTATATGAATATAGACAAAGGGTAGTCAGATGACTAGTAAATCTTAGTCAAGTTTGGTGGTTTTTTCTCGCTGTGAAGTTTTGAAGGTGAAATTTGAATTTTAACTTGAATCTTAATATATGAAAAAAGAAACAAATTCATCGTAAGTTAAAAGTTATTAAAACTATAAAACAACCAAATAAAATTTAAACATTTAGAGTACAGAAAGCAAAACAAAAACCAAAAACCAAAAAATGGATAGCCAGATAGTCAAATAATTGATGTATCATTTACCCGTCTAGGTGCTCTTTTGTGATCCTGGGGGCTCTGCATTCAGAGTGGACACAATTAGTGCCTCTGCTTCCTTTAAGATTAAAGGTGTTCCTTTCCATATAGAAAAGTTGAAAGAGGGAATCAAGGTGATTCCAGTGAAATTTATCAGTGACGATAGAAAGGACATTTTGAACCAGAGTCCTTAGGAAAGAAGTTCCTTATATATACATGTTATATACTCGTAACAGTGGAATTTTAGAGAAGTGAATTTCTACCAGGGAAAAGATCTTCCAGAAAATAGAGAAGAGAAAGAACTAAAACAAAAACGAAAAGTGAATTCAACAGAAATTTAACTTAAAGTGGTTTTCTTTAAAACAAAGAGTTAACAGAAAATTATAAAACGGAATTAAGAAAAAGAATACTGTATTGAAACAGTTAATCTAAATAACGTAAAAAAAAATACAAATTTTCTTTGCTGCCTAGAGTAACGTAAAGTTATTTAACGTAAAGAAAAGTGTAAAAACCAAAAAATCTGTTTTTGAAAGTTAAATTATTTTGCCATCCTATAAATACAAATTTTAAGTGCCAAGAATTATTGTTCCTGATCTGTGCTGCCGGCAGGACGTCGAGGGATGATGAGACAAACGTGAGTCCCCCTTTTTTTTTATAAATTTTGTACTGGGATGAACAAAGAAATTCCCCAGGTAAAACCCCACATACATTTGAAGACAGATACCGGTTTATTTTTTTTATTCATTTTTATTCTTATATGATTTTTCTTTTCTTTGCTTTTTTATTAATTTATAGTTTTTTTTTATGAAAAATCATATCATTTGTTTATTAAAATTTGTATGAATATAATAAATATGAGTTTTGATTTATAAAAATGCAAGGCTGAGTAAAGCGACAGGTGTGTGAAGAGCCTTGTCAGGCCGTATAAAAAGGAAACACGACTCCCACATGACGAAGACCGCGACTTAATCTTCATAGCTGAAGAAATGAATAGGGGCTATCTTCCATAATATCGGCCAAGGAAGATAGCAACAGGATGTGTCTTTTAGACACATGGGAGGGCAGGCCAAGCTGTGCCAATAACACCAGGCAAAACCTTCTTGGTCATGGCGAACCACTATCCTGGCGGGACGATGGAGTGAGGATGTCGTTCTCCAAAAAGCGAAGATAGAAACAATTTTAGTTCTAGGTAAATTAGGATTACATGGGGGGTTAGGTGTATAATCATTAGGTTAGTTTAGAAATAGTTTTAGGTTTTTATCTCGTTCATATCTTCCTTTGGGACACAAGGACATCTTCACCGTCTATTTTTTTGTCAGGGTAGTGGCAAAGGTATGTGAGTGTGTGTATATATCTTCATCTTTCATTTCCTTTTTTTTAGTCTATCTCAAAGTCCGTCCGATTTTCGATTTAGTTTCTTAGCTTTCTTCTACTTTTTATTATTTTTATTTTTGGCATGAATCAAAAAGTGAAATTTGAGCTCAGTGTTTGGTGAAGGACAAGAACCACCCCGTCCGGCGAGCTTAGCCGAGCCCGAGACCAGCATGCCACCGTCCTAAGCAAAGCACAAAGTCGCCCCTGTGGCCAATAATAAGCAGCTCATTTCAGACGTTAATCCAACACTCACTTATTTATTATATCACAGTTCAATTCAATGTTTATCACAGTATATCACACAGTTTAATTAATAATTCGAGTTTAATCGGCTCGATAGGACCAAATGTTTCTTTCAATAAAATGTTAAACTTAAAAGACGATGTTTTCTTGCTGGTGGTTGATATAATAATGATTCTAATTTATTTGACATAAAGCAAAACTATTTTACACCTTGATTGAAATTACTTCACTTTGACATTGAATAATACAAAACCAATAGAATTATACAAAACTGAAACATGACTTTGCAAATTAGAATATTTTTTTTCCGTGGGTAGTTGCAAAACCTGCATCAGGCTCTATGACCCACGTGAATTCAGAAGAGCAGATAATCTGAAAATTTTTCAGAGAAACTTAACCGAATACTTTTCGGGACAGTAACTTTTGAATTCCAAGTTTAAATCGAACCAACATAGTTCGGACTATCTTATCTAACTATTATATATTTTTAAGCACAGATGCTTCTTGTTGTAAGGGCTGGGTTCGTTGTTGTGCGTTTAGAGAAATAATTCATTCATTAATTTATTTAACAATGTTTATTATACCTAATTTTCTATTTTTATATTTTTCTTTTCCTATTCTTCACTTTTTTGATTTTTTATTTCTTTTGTTACTACTTGTATCAATTATTAACGTATAACTTCACTTCAAGGCTTAATTATCTAAAAGATGTGTATCTTAATATTAAGTTCTGTTATAATTAATAAATACAAAAATACAAATACCGTGGATGACTAAAACTCTGTGTGATAAAATAAATGCCAAAAATATTTACTATTCAAGGAATAGAAACAGTTTTAATATACCGTGCGTAAAAGAAGCTTACAAAAAAATGCAAAAGCATATTTATGATCTTATAAATAAACAAAAAGAAACCCTAAGCAGCAATGGAACATTATAAATGACCTTTTGGGCAAAAGAAACGATGAAAGACACTTAAAAACTATTAATTTCTCTGAAAGTAATGTGTCAGAAAATGATATCGAAATTGCAATTAACTTAAATACCTTTTTTAAAAACGTAGTGGAAAGCCTTAAGTCAAATTCCTCTGAATACGCTGAAAATGTACATCTGGAATGTTGTCTTGAAAATTAAACTTTATCGTCTTTCTTTTTTGGTGAGGTAACTGAAGTTGAATTATTTCAAGTGATATGTTTTCTTAAATCTAAAAACTCTTGTGGCTTAAATGGTTTCAGCAGCTTTTTCATTAAGAAAATTAGTAACGTTATTATCAACCCTTTAACATATCTTGTAAATATTAGCTTTCTAAAAGGTATTTTCCCAGAGTACTTGAAAACGGCTATAATAATACCCATAAATAAGAAAGGAAACAAATGCATTCCAAACAATTACAGACCGATTTCTTTATTATTCGTATTTTCCAAAATGTTCGAAAAATTTATAACTAAAAGAATGATGAAATTTTTTGATAAATACACAATTCTTAATAAATCACAGTTTGGATTCGTAAAGGGAAAGGGTACTGAAGAAGCTATATTGTCTGTTTTGGAACATATACATCTGGAAATAGATAAAGGTAACAAAACAGCGGCTCTTTTCCTAGATCTGACAATGGCCTTTGATTTTAATAAAAGTTTGTGATCAACTACAAACTTTTATTAAAAATACTTTACAGATATGGCTTCAGAGACAACATTTTGAATTGGTTCTCATCCTATCTCCAAAATAGAAAGCAAATTGTTCGTGCTAATGCTTCAATGAGTGATTCGATCTTCTGTTCAAATGTGGGGGTTCCTCAAGGCTCAGTCATCGGGCCATCTTCATTTTAATGGCAACATAACAGCCTTTGCTGATGATCTGGCTTTAACTTATGCCACACCCCTCTCGGAGGAATTAAAAATCTTAATGAATGCTGACTTAACAGTCTTAACGTGCTGGTTTAAGTATCATAAATTGGTGCTGAGCAACAAATCGAAAGCAATATGCTTCTCTTTAACAAACGAGTATTTTATACAAGGAGTTGATCTGCATGACTTAAACTGTGATCGTAATAACTGCAATATCTCCTGCTTGCAACTAGAATCTGTTGCTGAATTTACATACCTAGGAGTTACTATAGATAGTGAACTTAATTGGAAATCACATGTACAAACTGTGAAACAAAGCGTTTATTATGCACTTACGTAAGCTAGTGCCACCAAGCCTGCTAACATCAATTTATTATGCGTTGGTCAATTCGCGCCTGGAATATGGTATCTCTTGCTGGGGTAGCGCTTTCATAAGTAATCTGCAACCTCTTATTACAGCCCAGAGAAAGATAGTCAGGATAACGCTTTTCAAGACTAGATAGGAGCCATCATTTCCATTGTTTAAATCTATAAATCTATAACTAAAACTAAAACTAAAACTATAAAGGTATTGCCACTCAGACAATTATACGTATATAAAGTGCTCAGACTGTTTTACCTGCGAGGTGGTTTTAACAATTTAGCTAGAAATAACTTTACCCATTCATTAAGAGCCTCTAATACTGTGATAGTCCCTAGAGCAAGAACTGAACATGTTAGACGATTTTTAACCATGATAGCACCGCATATCTTCAACAAACTTCCAGCCTTTATAACCAATAGACATGCACTTCAAATTCTTAAAAAACCTCAGAATCTGGCTATTAACAAGATCAAGTGTAGAAGATTTAATTCAAATAGTTACTTGATACAACCTCCATTGCTTGCGTAATCAATGAATATTATATGCCTCAAAACCCCTTTGCCTTTTAATTCCGAATCTTCCAAATCTTTTAAATATTTTTGTAATTTTTTAATTTTTTTTCCTGTTTTCTCATTTAAATATTGCTTCTCTCGTCAAGGCTTGTAACGGTAAGTTGACCCTACCCTACAATAGACGGTGTTATGCCACCCACCAACAACCGCGAAGGACAGGAACTCCAACGGCCTCAGTAGGTCATAGGGTAGGTAGTAGGGGAGTGCGGCAGGCATGCTTGTATGTGCACGACACTAGCTCGACGGAGTCGTGGGTACTTGCACTGCTACTGGACCCCGTTCTATTTTACATGCCTGAATCGATAATAGACCGAACACACCAAAATGTTTCACTTTAAAAAAACACACGAATGGATTGCTTCATTTACTCTGAATTTGTTTCGAAACCAAGAGATGTTATTGGTTTCAGATGCGATACCCCTCCCTCAGTCGAGTTTCTATAAACTACGACCATCCATGGCTATCACCCCGCAAGATTTCATGGTGACAGCCCCGTACATGACTTCGAATGATCACTCACTCAATGCTACACCATCGTTCTCTATACCCACTGTGGTGACCTGTCGCTATCAGTAAAGATTTGTAAATTTAATATTTAGACTTGACAGAATATATTATCTTTCAGTCGAAGAATATCCGTCGACAGGAGCGGACGTGTCTCAGCCAGTCTTAGGATATCCGCTGGACTGAACGGATGTGTCCAGGCCAGTCTAGGAGTGCCTGTCTACCTGAACGGACGTGTCGCTATCAGTCTGTCGTAGGACAGCCGTCTGATTGGGCGGATGCAGATGGATGAACCCCAGGCTACTACATTGGCGACGAGGATGGGATGTCCTATGACAAAGATAAACAAAGCAAAATACAACAAAGTGAAGTGAAGTTAAATAAAATAAAATATAATAAAGTGAAAGTTAAATAAAATAAAAGAAAAACAAATGATATGAAGTGAAGTGATGTGAAATGACAAAGCAAAATAAAACGAAGTGAAATAGAATATGTAAATAAAATAAAATAAACTAAAAAAAAAAGAAAGTGAAGTGAAATAGAATAAATAAAATAAAATAAATAAAATAAAATAAATAAAAAAAAAAAAAAGAAAGTTAAGTGAAGTGAAGTGAAATAGAACAAATAAAATAAAAAAAAAAAAAAAGAAAGTGAAGTGAAGTGAAATAGAGCAAATAAAATAAAATAAATAAAAAAAAAAAAAAAAAGAAAGTGAAGGAAATGGAATTGATAAAATAAAATAAAATAAATAAAAAAAAAAAGAAGTAAAGTGTAATAAAATAAATAAATTTAAATAAAGTTTAGTGAAATAAAACCAAATAAAATAAATTAGATTAAAGTGTGTAGAAAGAAAAAGAAAGAGAGGCGCATTAAATTGTGCAGACAAGAGAAAGAAAAAGTACGCATTAAATTGTGTAGAAAGAAAAAGAAAGAGAGGCGCATTAAATTGTGCAGACAAGAAAAGAAAAAGTACGCATTAAATTGTGTAGAAAGAAAAAGAAAGAGAGGCGCATTAAATTGTGCAGACAAGAAAAAGAAAAAGTACGCATTAAATTGTGTAGAAAGAAAAAGAAAGAGAGGCGCATTAAATTGTGCAGACAAGAAAAAGAAAAAGTACGCATTAAATTGTGTAGAAAGAAAAAGAAAGAGAGGCGCATTAAATTGTGCAGACAAAAAAAAGAAAAAGTACGCATTAAATTGTGTAGAAAGAAAAAGAAAGAGAAAAGGAATATACAACAGAAACATACATTCTTAAATAAATAAATTAAACAAAAAAAAAAAAAAACAAAATTTGGAAAAACAGGAAGGGATGTGGTGACCTGTCGCTGTCAGTAAAGATTTGTAAATTTAATATTTAGACTTGACAGAATATATTATCTTTCAGTCGAAGAATATCCGTCGACAGGAGCGGACGTGTCTCAGCCAGTCTTAGGATATCCGCTGGACTGAACGGATGTGTCCAGGCCAGTCTAGGAGTGCCTGTCTACCTGAACGGACGTGTCGCTATCAGTCGGTCGTAGGACAGCCGTCTGATTGGGCGGATGCAGATGGATGAACCCCAGGCTACTACACCCACTCATACGCCCCCAATAGCACTCAATAAAGATTAAACTCCGATCATCTTAAATATTTTCACTCAAAATAATATTATTAAAAAGACTCGTAGTTCATTTAGCATGTTTACATTACACTCGTATTTATTCAATAATAAAGCTTCTCTTACTCTAAAAACAAAATAATATAAAAAAATTCATAAACCTATTTGGCCTTGAAAAATTAGGATTCTCTTTTAATTCTCTCTGGTCTAGTATTTGTTTATTCAATTTTAGATTTTAATTTCGTATTTCTATTTCTCTTTTAATTCTCTCTGTTCTGTTCTTTTATCTATTAATGTGCCACGTATACTCGTTTGTCGTTTGTTTTGTGGTATCGCTGTCAATAAAGAAAGTTGTATAGGGTTTCCATCAGGTAAAAATTCTTCTTTTCGTGGATTCAAGCTTAAAGAGTTTGAACAAAGTTTAATAATTTATACACATTTCTCCTTCAATTTACTTTTCTCTCAGCGCGTTTATATGTATTAATGTTTGTTTTCTCTTTTCGTCTTAATTCCTATCTGTGATTTTGTATTATGATTCTCTTTTAACTATATCTAATTCTGAACTTCGATCTTGTTCTTATATCTCTTTTAAATACATAAAGGATATATCTAATCCACTTAATTTTAATTATGCAAAAATATGATTCGTTCAATATTCAAAAGATATGTACTAAAATACGACACACTGAAAAGAAAGACGACACAATTGTCGCACTTGACTCGTTGGATGATGGGCGTTACGTTAAGGTTAGATGGCTCGTCCTCCGATGGATGTTGTGCACAGCATTCGTCGAAGGGGCTCGATCTCCTTCACTTAAGCTAAACACTTTGGAATAAAACAACAAAATCTCTTTTGGAAGTGGAACGAATTTACAGGTACTTCTAAATCAATGTATACTTAACTTGGCAATGAAAAGGGGTACTCAGAGAGATCTTCAAGGCACAAAAATTTATAAATATTCCTAATAACTACGCTATGATAAGGGCTGGTTGTATGATTCTGCTGATTTAGGTGACGATGATCTTGGAGTTGATGTTGGACGATGCGCAAGTTATTCACATGTATAGTTGTTTCGAGACTTTCGTGCTTAGAGTCTCTGAGGAGCGTGCAGCTGAACAGGTCGATGAATCACTGCACAATTCACAATTTGTGTTGGTTACCTCGTCACTGACGCTGGCGCTGGGCTAAGCACGACGCCGACGCAGCTCTGACTGGCTATACGTGTATAGCTTGACGGGAACTCTTTTGCTTATAATTGACGGTAGGTCCGTAGTGAAGCGAGTCAATTAGCCAAGGCACCAAATATATTAATCTTAATGGTAATTAGATTAGACTTTGGTTTGGCACTATAAATTCTCGTCCCCTTTCCCAAACGGAGTACCACGTGTTTCGTGACCCTGAGTATTTGCTCGGTCTATAGGTTTGTGGATTAAGTACAGAGCAGGCTGATTGCTTTCTTAGTTGTAAGGTGGCGAGATGTCCACTTGATCCAATGATCTTCGCTCTCCGACGTGGCGACTATATCTTTGGAGTCTGCGTTTAAATGTGACGACACAGCTCTCGGTTTATTTGCGTACGCGAGAAATTGGATGGCGAGCTCTAGAGTACTCCGATTTCTCGATGTAGTTCGGCATATATTAATCAACTAAGCGTATGTTGATCGATTGCCACAAAGAGCTATACGGACTGAGTGCGATGGAAATTGGTGGCCACGTAGCACTTGTGGTAGAGGACCGATTTTGCCTCCACTTATCAGGCAGGGCCCCTTAAAAATACAATTATTTTGGTTTAAGTTCCTGTTCTCTTACGTGAGATTTATTGAATGAATTTAACGTTACCTTGTTGTTGGTTAACTTATCCAATTAAATAAGCAAGGGAATGCTTGATATTAAGTTTCACTTTTCTGAATTTATATTAGAAGTTGGATAGAAAAAATGCGTCCAGCACTCAGCCCCGGTCTCAGATCAAAAAGAACGATTGGGTTTTCAGGAAAGAACTCGATTGGACAAAATACTAACATGTCGTCGCATTTCCGATCTTTTAGACCAATTATCTCAGCTGATCGCTGTTGGACTTCTGTATGCTCGAGTACATTCATTTACAGGGTGATAAAAAAATTAAATTTTTGTGGGTGTTTACATGGGCAATTCAGCCTGGATTATGTCTTAGTAAGATTGCAGGTAGTTCCCTACAGGCTTTATTTGAAATAAAATGAATATTTTCTTTATAATGCACTTAACACTGGTGCTAGTACCACAAAGTGCATATTAAATTTCATCTTAATGCATATGTATAATTCTTGGTTTATAATATAGTTATTATAACTTTTTCACTAATATGAAAGGTAAGAAGGTAGGATAAGGATATTGTTTTATATATTTTGTTATTATACAGGGTGTCCTGTAAATAATGGATAACCTTGCAACTGGTTATAGCAGGCCTTATGACCTTTCCAGAAAAAAATATAAAAAAAATATTTTCTCAGTGGTTACTATGTTATGATGTTTTTTCCAAAAGTTATTAACAAGTACTACTTTCATCAAATACGTGAACGCTATGACCATGGATGAACAATTTTTACTATTTTTTTATTTTTGTAATATTCTAGAATAACTGTTGTAATAGATTAGTGGTAAAATTTAATAGAAGTTATTGCATTTTTTTTTATTATAAATTTTTAAAATATTTTTTTCATTACAAACATTTATTTTCAAAAAAGTTTGACCACCTCTAATAAATTAAAATTATATGAAAACATGAATGGCCAATTACTTAAAAAAGTGGTCTATTTAATGCACTTTCCAAATTGGTATAACACATGCTTGTGTACAAACAAAATAACCAAGAAAATTTGTCAATCGTCTAATAAAGCAGCTTTTAACATTTTCGCAAAATGTCTATTAAAATGTTACAATAACCTCCAAATTTGGGTTGGACAAAGATTTTCTCTTTTTATGTGTAAGGAGGTTCAGTGCAAGTATAAAACTCGAATTAAGGTGTTGAAAGCCCCACCATTTGGCCACCAAATTGAAAAACGAGTTCAAAAAAGTTTTTCGTGGTAACTTAAATTTTATTGGTCTTAGAAAAAAAGCTTTGGTACAAATTTGTAGCAAATTCAATCCTCTTCAATTTATGTTAACACACTTTTTACCCTAAAGTTATAAATAAAAAAAGTTTAATCAAAAACAAATGAATTTTGTCAATGTTTAAATTTTAATTATAACTTTTTTATTTATAACTTTAGGGTAAAAAGTGTGTTAACATAAATTGAAGAAAATTGTATTTGCTACAAATTTGTACCAAAGTTTTTTTTTCTAAGACCAATAAAATTTAAGTTACCACGAAAAACTTTTTTTAACTCGTTTTTCAATATGGTGGCCAAATGGTGGGGCTTTCAACACCTTAATTCGAGTTTTATACTTGCACTGAACCTCCTTACACATAAAAAGAGAAAATCTTTGTCCAACCCAAATTTGGAGGTTATTGTAACATTTTAATAGACATATTGCGAAAATGTTAAAAGCTGCTTTATTAGACGATTGACAAATTTTCTTGGTTATTTTGTTTATACACAAACATGTGTTATACCAATTTGGAAAGTGCATTAAATAGACCACTTTTTTAAGTAATTGGCCATTCATGTTTTCATACAATTTTAATTTATTAGAGGTGGTCAAACTTTTTTGAAAATAAATGTGTGTACTGAAAAAAAATATTTAAAAAATTTAAAATAAAAAAAATGCAATAACTCCTATTAAATTTTACCACTCAAATATTACAACAGTTATTCTAGAATATTACAAAAATAAAAAAATAGTAAAAATTGTTCATCCATGGTCATAGCGTTCACGTATTTGATGAAAGTAGTACTTGTTAATAACTCTTGGAAAAAACATCATAACATAGTAACCACTGGGAAAATATTTTTTTTATATTTTTTTCTGGAAAGTTCATAAGGCCTGCTACAACCAGGTGCAAGGTTATCCATTATTTACAGGACACCCTGTATACATATATTACTGCCATTGTATGAACTTATATTATAAATTTATTGTAATTAGAATTAAATAAATCTTAAATCTAAAAAAAAATCTTCCGAAGGAGGTGCAGCCGTGAGGGAGGTACCCAACGTGGATAAGGCTATAGCTTGCTTATCACGGTAAAGCAGAAGTAGTTAAACCTCCACCGTCATCTTCAGGCAGTGCAACTGCCGACCAACCTTCATCATCACAGAGATTAAATCACCCGCGGCCAGACCCATTTAGAGGAATCATTTTGCGGGGCCCGCCAAGAAAGCAGTCTTTCTTTATTAGTCAGAGTTGGGGAAGAGTTCGGCTGAATCCAAAAGGGAACCAGGCCACTCTACGTTTTAAGGGCGAAACCAAGATAGTTCCTGTCGAGCCGTAAGGGGCAGGAGCCCTGAATATACTTAAGTTAAACTTTATTATTATGTATTATTTTGCTTGAAGTTGTACACCTTAAGTTCTTTTTTTTATGAATTAAGATTTATTTTTTGGATTAAAATAAAAAAGAAGAAAGAAAAGAATAACATAATAAAATAAAATGCACGACTGGATCGCACGTACTTGCTCTTATGTTCAAGTTATGTGGGGCTTAAGAACTTTAAAAAATATTCAAGTAATTATAGAAAAAGTTTAAAAAGCATTTAAATCGTTCTTTTAATTGTATAAACAGCCTGATAAATAACTTAGAGCTACAAACAAAAATATGCCATCTGATTACTTGAAAAAATATGAATTTATGCAAAAAAAAAATTTAAATTGTTTTCTTAAAAATTACTTTTTTATATATAAAATGTTTGTAACATTTTTCAAAAAAAAATTTGATATGCCAATTTTGAGTTTATATTAATATACATTTAAAACTAAAATTTTGAAACAATTCATCAACCCGTTTTTGAAATATTGAATTTTCAAAAAAAAAATTTGAATCTTTTTTTAAAAATCCAAAATTTATTTTTTTTAAAAATTTTGGTATGCAGTATTATTTATATTCTAACAAAGCTTTTCTGCAAAAAATTTAATTGAAATCGGATGAGCGGTTAATGAAAAAATCAAAAATCAAAAAAACCGTTATATGGCAGGTACCGTTAGTAAATGTTTTTGGTGATTTTTTTTTCTTACTAAAAGGTACATCATATCTACAATAATACACTGATTTTTTTTTATCAAAATCGTTGGAGCCGTTCTTGAGATAAATAAGCTTTTCCTTAACGGTTGTATGGCAAGTACCGTTATTTTTTGAGCTAAAAAAAAAATTTCAATTTCCCCTCTGGAGAGTTACAAAAAAACCTTAAGTTCAAAATTTGAAGAAAATCGCTTCAGTGGTTTAGGCTGTAGGTTGAGGTACGGACAGACAGACAGACAAAATTGTGCCACCCACTTTTTTCGTGTTCTCTATCATCGTAATGTCATGTTTGATTGTTATCTCGAAATTTTTTTTTGCACGAATCCAAAACTTGCCCTATAGTACCTATATCGCAAGTAAAAAGAAAAAAAGACATATTTTGCTGAAGTATTTAACAAGAAAAAAAAATGAATTAATAAAAAAAAAGAGGAAAGAAGAAAAAAATGTAATAATAATAAAAAAAAAATATATATAATAATATTTACTACAAGAAAAATAAAAAAAAAATACTAGACTAAACTAGAAGAAAATAAAATGCACGACTGCTCTTATGTTCAAGACACTGCGAGTTTAAGAAAATTGTATATAAAAACATGGAAATTATAAGAGAAAAATGTAGAGAAGCATGAAATACGACACTTAAGGCCTGGGCAAACAGAACGCGATCCGGCGATCTTTGTGAGAAATTACAAACAAAATTTGATCGTCGCGATCTTTTTTACCCAATGAAGTATTGATCGTATCGCCGGGTCGCGTTCTGTTTGACCAGGCCTTTAAATTAGCTAAAACAACTCTTTTGACAGTCCAAAATCTTTTTTTTTGAAAATTTTGATATGCAATATTATTTATTCTTATTTGAAATTTGTATATAGAAAAATTCATTTAAATCCGTTAAGCTGATAACGAGAAAACTCAAAATAAAAAAATACGTTCTATGACAGGTACTACTAATAGTTGCTATGTGTAAAATTTTATAATTTTTGATGGTAGATCGTACTAATTTTAGTATATGAAAAAAGTTTAATCAAAATCGTAGGAGTCGTTTTCAAGCAAAAAAATATTTTCCTTTGCGGTTTTTTCACTTTTGTATGGAAGGTACCGTTATTTTTTCATAAATGTTAATTTTTTTCTAAAAATATTTTAGAAAGTACTAAAAAAGTCTTAATTATCGAGTTTCAAAAAAATCTATGATGCCGTTTTTGAAATATTTGATTTTCCAAAAAAAATTTTGAAATATTTTTTAAAAATCATAAAAATATTTTTCAAAAATGTTGGTACACAAAACTATTAACATTTCTTGAAAGCTTCTGTATAAAAAAAATAATTGAAATCGGTCATACCATTTTGAAGGAAATCAAAAATTAAAAAAATGGTTCCTTGGGAGGTACCATTAATAACCATTTTTGAAAAATGGTTTTCCACCCAAAGAAAGCGTTTACTAAAACAAATTTATTGAATTTTTTTTTAAGAAAAGTTGTCGAGCCGTTTTTGAGAAAAATACGATTATGTAAATTTGCCAAAAAAAAATGTATGACAGGTACCGTTATTTTTGGTTCTAAAAAAAAAATGAAAAAAACGTGTCGGCAAAATCACCAAAAACCACTAAGTACCAAGTTTGAAGAAAATCGATCGAGCCGTTTATGCTGTAGACGAACAGACAGACAGACAGACAGACAGACAGACAGACAGACAGAATTTTGCCACCCACCTTTTTGGTGTTCTCTATCATCGTAATATCATGTTTGATTGTTATCTCAAAATTTTTTTTTCCACGAATCCATAACTTGCCTTATAGTACCTATAATCGCAAGTAAAAATAAATATATAAATATAATAGGAAAAAAATATATAGTTCTACCATTGTATATAAATTCTATAGTATTCTCATGAAGAAAAAAAGCTCGTGGCCATCTATGCGTCCAAATGTCGTACTAATTTTTGCTAAGGGATCTCGGTAAGGCGATCACAGCGAACCTATCGACCAAATGTCTACCTACAAAATCGTGTTTCATGAGAATACAATAGATTGGATATACAATGGTTCTACCATACGTTTACAAACAGCTTCTCATTCCAGATGACGGTCACAACAAGAGGTCTCGTCTTTCGAAGAAAGGGGGGAATGTAACGAAGTCACATATTTTATGATCTCAATCACCCACACCACCCAACAAGGAATGCAAAACACCGGGATTCCATTACACTAACTTACCAGCTGGAGCAATTAACGACAGAGGCCCCCATACGAAGTACAAAAGAGGATACTACCTGCCTTTTACTACGACGTCAGCAACTAATTGCCGCCAAGCAATGCATAACCTAAGGGCGCCAATCAGCGTTAACATTAGTGCAGATTTATCTGCATTTTGCAGATTTTCATTCCATCTACAGACTTTAGAAATTCGAAAATCTGCATCGCAGATTTTGTCTGAACTCGTTTAGCTACTTAAATATTTTGTTCTTTTGTTTTCTTTAGGAAATCTTCAAAAATTTGTTTGTATGCTGTCATTGTTATACTATGGGTATTCATGCAAAGGCGAAGTCATCGTAAAAGTAGTAAGGTAGTAAACTGCACAAATCTGTCTAATTTTCCATACAAATTGTGACAGAATTACGAAATTTAAAACTTTACTACATTAACGACGACTTTTACTGTTGTTGGAATACCCTTACTATATAAAGTTCTGTTCCATAAAGTCAAATCACAACCATTACGATTGTCAAGTTCATCAGTTGCTGATCGATAGGCAAATTTTGAATCTCGATACTAAACAACGCGATTGATTAAAGTTTTTATAGACCATCGTGAATTCCAAGAATATTGTTAATTTTTAATGAATAATTGGTCAGTTTTTTAACATAACGTCGCCCTAGTATTGAAGTTCCGTATACGCCGAGTAGCATTTTTTGAACTGGGTATGTATCTTATGTTTTTGGGGGTAATCTTTTCAAATCTGTTATCCGGATTTTCCATTTCCTATTCAGAATGGTTTTGACGTATATCCATCAAAATAATCAAGTTCAGGTATTGTTTTGACGTAAGCGCCAAAAATTGGCAATTACGTCAAATTTGCCGTACATTTTAAGCAAATTTTTGTTTAAGAATTGTTTTGTCGTATATGAAATATTATCCTGCAACGTACGTCATAAAACTTCAAATGTACATTCAGCATTGTTTTGACTTATGTGCATAGAAAATCACGTACACCATTAGCAAGAAAAATATCTCTTTGTACATAGGATTTTACTTGATTTTTTGACGTACGTGTATGAAGAAAAGAAACTTCTAATTTTTATGGCGTATACGGCAAACTCATTTTGAACATTGTACATACAATAGAAAAAAATTTATTTTTATTATGTGAATTCATTTAATTTATTTTTGTTTCCAATAAATTGTTGTCTAATAAAATTGTTTATTTGATGTATGAAGACTGGTCTCTTCTTTAGAAATCTGCATTGCAGATTTTGTTTCGTAATTATGGCAGATTTCTGAAAACATTTTAATGGCAACACTGGCGCCAATGCGATTTTCAAAAGAGGAAATCTAATGGCGGTTGGTAACGTCAGCATGAAGTTCAATCATCATTTTTACAGTCCACAGTTGGTTACGCCAGCAAAGTTGACTAGTAAGGGTGGGAAATCCACCAGAAATCAGATTCTTCTTGCATTAGAACAGTCTCGCTTTTATTAGTCGAACTAATAAAGAAGTACGCTGCTGGCTACTCTTGTGTACCAGTTAGAAGCTTCAACGCTTTTTGAATTACGCCGTTAGACTAGGGAACCCATCCCACAGTTTCTCCGCCATATATAAATTTCGTTCTGCCACCGCTTTTAAGACTAGGGAGTACGTCCCAACCTACGTTGTCTTGAGCTCCGGTCAGGCTAGGGAACCCGTCCAACCGCTTCGCCGCCGAATACTAAATCGCTCTGCCGCCGCTTTTAAGATTAGGAAGCACGTCCCAACCCACGTTGTCTTGATCTCCGGTTAGACTAGGGAACTCGTCCCACTGCTTCTCCGCCGAAAATAAACTTCATTCTGCCACCGCTTTTAAGACTAGGGAGCACGTCCCAACCTACGTTGTCTTGAGCTCCGGTCAGACTAGGGAACCTGTCCCACCTCTTCTCCGCCGAATACAAACTTCGTTCTGCCACCGCTTTTAAGACAAAGAAGTACGTCCCAACCTACGTTGTCTTGAGCTCTGGTCAGACTAGGGAACCCGTCCCACCACTTCTCCGCCGAATATAAACTTCAATCTCCCGCTGATGTTAAGACTAAAGAGCACGTCCCAACGCACGCTGTCTTGAGCTCCAGTCAGACTAGGGGACCCGTCCCCGCTAAATATTCTGGTGTCATTGCTTTAAATACAAGGAAGTACATCCCAACCTACGCTGTCTTAAGCAACCACCCGAATTGGCGAGCCCGCATTATCAGTAGGTTATATGAAATAAGTGACGTTTGTACTGTCATTTTTAGTGCACAAGGAAAAATTAATGTCCTAAGTTTTTTAATTAATTAAAATACACTTGCGTTATAAAGTTAATATAATTTTACATTAAATACTGCATCTTTCAATTCTGCACCAGGAATATTCAAAAATATTGCTGCCAACTCTCACAGGTACGAGTTATTGATTCTTAAAAATCCACGTGCAAGTACTGCTGCACCGATTCCTTATGAACAAACGAAAAGTGGCGGATTCTTCACTTTCACCAGAGTACACTTTAAACTCTAAAAGATACTCACCCGAAGATATGGCGGTTGGAAATATGTCTTTTTCAGAACTTAAAGATCTGATCAAAGACTCGATAAAAGATCTATCGACAAAAGATGACCTGGCGGCCATTGCTTTTGATGTCCAAGGCCTTCGATCACAGAACGAATATCTGAGTTCTCAATTGACAGAAATGCAGGAGTGCTGTAGCTTCCTTGAAAGGCAAGTTGAATGGCTTAGTAGAAAGTCTAATGAATGTTGTCTGGTCATGCATTTGCCTATATCCCCATCTACAAATGCTACAACTGTAGCCCAACAGACTTGTGCAAAAATTTTAAATATAAATTCGCCTGACAGTTGTTTGCCGATCAAGAAAGTTCAAGAATTCCGAACAAAAAATGAAAACAAATCATTGGTGACACTTGAGTTCCAAACCGGCGACATCGTAGGAAAAATTTTAAGCGAGGCACAAAACTTAAAAACACAAGGTATTATAATACACTGAGAGCAAACCGCTTATGCCCGAAAGCGACGACAAGCTCTTATGAATTTAAGACACAAACTTAAAGAAATTAACCCCAAAGTTAATAAAAAATGAAAAAATTGTAATTGGAGAGCACGAGTTTGCTTATAAATCTGACAGTGGTGTTAATTTGACATCCAATAGTGACGTCTCATTTATAAACAAACTTTTTGGCGAAACTGCATTATCTCTGTTTTGTGTTTTAGTGAAGACTCAATCACTTCCTCAGTCGATAATGGTGCATCCTCGTCTGGACAACAGCCACTTAGGCGCCAGTTATAGCTATCATTGAAACTCATCATTGAAAATTTTAATGATTGATTTTGAGACGTTTAGGAGGCAAAATCATTTATTATTTTGATGGACGATCAAAGCTCAAGACTTAATTAATATTCCTAGCCAAAAAAAAAAATTCAAATAGGCCCAACTTTCCACAAAAATTGACTTTTAATTTTTCAATGATCATTGGTAAGGTAGTTTTATCATTGAAATGAGAAAAGTCTTTTTATGTGGAGAGTTGGGCCTATTTGAACAATTTTTTTGGCTAGAAATATTAATTAAGTCTTTAGCTTTATATGTTCATCAAAATAATAAATGATTTTACTTCGTAAACGTCTCAAAATCAATCATTAAAATTTTCAATGATGAGTTTCAATGATAGCTATAACTGGCACCTTAGAGTGGGAAATTCCAGGGTTGTCGCATAGGACACCTCCGTCTGATATCATTATTTTAATTGAAACATTTATTGAAGAAGGAAAGGAATTGGATTTTAACAAGTTTTTAATGGATTTGTATTTAAATGGTTACCAGCAAAAAGAGTGCACACATTCGGAACAGCGAGTGGAGGAATTTTCTGTGGAATTAAAACGAATACAATAGGTCACTTTACTAAAATACGTGAATTTCGTAATATACTTGCATTTAAACTAGAAATTAATGTAAAAGAACTCGTAACATTTCCTATTTATGTGAACTGCAATAACTGGGCTAACGATTTTGATGAGCTATGCGAAATATTAAACTGCTCAAAGTCAGATAATGTTATGCTCGTAGGTGACTTTAATGCAAGGATAGGTGAATGCCAAAACATAGCCTCTCCTGTACAAGAATTTCACAGCAATTTCAGCTTAATCAGAAAATCAAAAGACATACATATAAATAGACAAGGCAAGCGCTTAGTGGAAATGTTTGAGAGCTATGGATTTTTCATACTTAATGGTATCTCAAAAAGCGATGTATATGGGCATTTAACGTTTATAAATAGTCAAGGCAAATCCATCATTGACCTTTCTGTGGTAAAAGGTGAATGGTTAAATTTTGTAAGTGATTTTGAAATTCAATGTGCGACTTACTCTGATCACCTTCCATGTATAACAACGGTGAAAGTCGGGTGTCAAACTGTAAAGAGCTCTGTCGAAAAAAGGGTGAAAATGAAGTGGAAAGATTGGCTAAGAGAGAGGTATGAACAAAGAATTAACCTTCGCCTGGAAAATGCCCCAAATTTTTACAAGTCGAAAGTATAGATTAATTGTCAAAGTACATATATAATAAGCACTATTAAAGTATCAGCTCCAGCTAAGAAAGGTTCGTCTACGCAATTAAAAATCCACAAATGGTTTGACAGTGAGTGCCAAAACCTTCGCAGTATTTGCTTTGATTCTCTGCCTAAGCCGTTAGGCGTTGTGAGGATGTGATCTTCAAAGCCCATTATCTCCAAGCAAATAAAAGGTACAAAGAAATATGTATTAAGAAGAAAAACGAATACTATAACAATCTAGCTGTACAACTTCAAAATAATAAAAATTCGAAAATCTTCTGGAATACAATAAAGATCATTGGTGAACTGAAAAATAATACCACTGTTTCGATTGATAGAACCATGTTAGCAATGCATTTTGAAAAACTCCTAAATGAAAACTTTGAGTGTCTTCTGCATAGCTTTAGTTACGCCTTACCCTGTATCGCAGACAATGAAATGGATTGTCCAATCACTCAATGTGAGTTGGTTGCTGCTCTTAAATCAATGAAAAATGGAAAAGCTCCAGGAACCGATGGAATATGTACAGGATTTTATAAATATTCTTCAAATGAGTTTTTGATGTATTTGACTATGTTTTACAATAGAATATATGAAAGTAGCCAGTTTCCAGCCGATTTCAAGAAAGCCATTATATTTCCGATATTCAAAAAAGGTCATTGCTCTCTGCCCGAAAACTACCGAG
This sequence comes from Dasysyrphus tricinctus, assembly GCA_963921185.1. Taxonomy (NCBI): domain Eukaryota; kingdom Metazoa; phylum Arthropoda; class Insecta; order Diptera; family Syrphidae; genus Dasysyrphus; species Dasysyrphus tricinctus. The sequence continues at coordinate 162,632,550 of OY992532.1, read as the reverse complement.
GAACATCTTTCTTGAACACAAACCGAAAAATATTTGCCCAAATTATGTACACCAGGTTAATGAAATGGATTGAAACAAATGGAAAATTAAGTGTTTTTCAAGCAGGATTTCGCGCTGGCTATCCCACTTCAGACCAAATTTTTGTCCTTCGGAATATCGCTCAACATTTTGTGGAAAGGAAAAAAAAATTGTACTGTCTTTTTGTAGATTTTAAGGCAGCTTTTGATAAAATAAACAGGAACAGTCTTATCTACAAATTATCATTAATAGGAGTCCCGTTTAAATTCAATGCTCTCGGGAACATCTGCAACGGTAGATGGAAACACAGAAAGTTCAAATTTTTTCAACACATCAACAGGAGTTCCACAGGGATGCATCCTTAGCCCAATCATGTTCGCGTTATTTATAGATGATATCATTCAAAACTTACCGGGTGGAGTGAGCTTCGCGGGCATACTCATAAAAGTTTTACTTTATGCCGATGACTTGGTTATATTAGCAGATAGTCCAACAACTCTTCAACTAATGATCAACAAGCTTTCCAAATACTGCTCGCTATGGGATTTGCAAATTAATATTGCAAAGTCAAAGGTACTAGTTTTTCGTGGAAATCCAAGCAGAAGTAGAGTAACGCAAAGATGGACTCTGAATAATGAAAACCTTGAATTAGTCTGGGTGTAACTCTATCATCGAACTTGAGTTGGGTTAAGCACATTAAACTAAATGTACAGTTGCACGAACAGCTATTAATTCCATATGGAAATCTTTTTACGGAAAACAAGAGATATGCACATCTGCAAAATATAAGGTCTTTAATGCAACCATCAATTCGTGTCTGTGATACGGAAGTGAAGTTTTCGGTTGTTCTTTCGTGGAAGAATTTTAAAAGCTGCAGCGATATTTCTTCAAACGCCTGTTCAGGCTTCCGGAAACAACACCAAAATATGCAATTCATGTTGAAACAGAGCTATCGAGCATCTTTTTAAAAAATTTAAAAGCTAACAGTGATTACATCATAAAAACCATGCAAAGAAATAGCTCTTGCTTGCAAAAACAAACTATGTTGTTCCTATACAGAACACCCTCAGGAATTTTCAAGGAATGGAACGATCTAGCTATGTCCCACAATTTGGTTTTTAGATTATCAGAAAATTTTGAAGAATGGCGGGATACTTTCTATGATCTGATTGCAAAAATCGACGAAAATTTGTATCTGAAAAATTTAAATTCAGCTAGCTCATCAAACACGCGAATGATTTACAAAAACCTGAACCATAAATTAGGCGAAAATAATTATTTCATGGATAAGATGAGTATTGATAAAATAAATATAATTTTTCGATTAAGGATAGAAGTTATAAATTTAAATTTTATTCCTTATAGGGAAGATCTGCCTGAAATATGTGGTTTGTGCAATTGCAGGGAGCGAGAGGATGTAAATCATTTTATAGCCAGATGCCCAATGCTTCAAGAAATAAGACGTCTTCACTTTGGAAAAAGCTTTCTCGATCAAAATGAGCTGTACGGTGTTCTCAATGGAACCAGAGGTTGGAACTGCTTGTATTTTTATACCAAACAAGCTCTTTTGTATAGAAGTGAATTCACATAAAGCTTACTTTTCTTCAAAACTCAGAAAGAGACAATAAAGCGACAGCAACGAGCGAAAAGGGGCGCTTGGTGTGAACAAAACTCCCACCGTACTGAGTGAAGTAAATCTCACTTATGCTGAAGTGTTTTCTTTATATTTTTGTTCTTTCTTAAATAAATAACACCCCTTACCCGAAACCACGAAAATACCCTTCCTCCCTTGATAATTTTGTAAACTCCTTTGATTCCTCATTCTCGTAGTAAATGAAACGCTTTTACCAAGCTTCTTAAGGGTACCATCCTTTTCTATTTTCTATATGCTTAGGTTGCACCAAAGCTAATTTTTCGGTTTAATATACCACAATTTTGCCCCCTCCCCCTCAAAAAAAAACTCTTCCATGTGAAATATTTGTATAGACTCTTTTGATTTTTCATTCTCAAGGTAGGTACCTAAATGAAAAGTTTTCATCAATTTTCATGATGGTACTAATTTTTCCTTATTCGAAAGGCTTTTCGTACTATTTCACCTGTATCTACTAATAGATTTTCAATATAAATGTGAAACAAATAAAAAACAAAACAAAAAAATCCAAGTAGTTAATCGTGAGACGAAATGATCCCAAAACTAGGTTATAAAAAACAAAAAAAAAAAACTTTTGCGAAATTAACGGAAATGATTTCGACCAAAACGAAATAACAGTGAGCGATATAAAAAAGACGAAATAAAAGGCACCCGAATCATTGAGGTTACATATAATCATTTATAAGGAACTGCGTTCAACATAAGGAATTGAGCAAAATCATATCAAAGTTTGTCCGGCCATTGTTATCGTGTAGAAGAGGACAGTAATAGCTTTCATTTGTTATTCCATTTATAAGGTACACTTAGCCAAAAATTCAACCTTAAAACGGCATTGTCTTACCATTGTAACCAGATAGTTTTATAAATATTGGGACTAAAGCTATCTTTTGGCATCCTTTTTATTTTGCATGGCTGCGATTAGATAGGTAATCTTTCGGTTTGCTCCCAGACTATATCAATTTTATTTTTTATATAAAACTTACAAACTTCATAGAGCTACGTTAAAGCTAATTCAATCTACTTAAACCAACTTAAAAATACTTAAAATTTAACTTACCAAGTTGAAATTAGAACATCAACCACAGCAAGCATTTTTTGATTTTTATTCCTACCCGCTATAAATATAAATATTAATTTAACTTTTTCATTAAACCTTAAACATTTTCAACCCTATCTAAGACTACTTAAATAATTCCTACCTCTCATTACACCCTTAAGAGTACTAGATTAGACTCGTTTCTCTATTCACCTAAATCTGTTCCTCGTATTAATCTTAAACAAAAAAATAGGATCGTTAATTTAATTTAAATGTTTCCGTGTTTACGAAACCATAAGCGAAATAAAAAATATCCATTGTTGAAGTTGGATGAAAACGCGTTCCCGAAAAAGGTTTTCCTTTTAATTTCATCGGTCGTTAAGCAGACTGAGGTGGAACCAAATACTGACTTATGCATGCAGAGCTTTTATGGATTGTTTGATGCCTACCAGCAAACTACCCTCAGAATTGTTTTTAAATATTTTACTACAGAAAAAAACTGTCACCCTGAATACTTGGGCTATCCCCTTAGTCCTTATTTCAAGGGAGTTTCCAATTTGATTTTTTATGAAAAGGTTTTTAGGTTTTTTGTTTGTAAGAAAATGTTTGTGTTTTACTCGTCATTTTTGTACATAGAGTAACAACGGTAGGTTAATTAGCACACTAATTTTTTTTTTAAGAGAACCCTTGTAAGTCTTTTTTTAAACTTGATGTTCTTTTAGGTACTTTAGGTACAATGGGTTACAATTTGTATAACCCGTCGCTAATTTATTATTTGTTCGTACTTCGTTGTCGTACAAGGCAGTGTTCATTTATATTATTACTCAACTTTACCAATTTCAGGTAGGTAAAAGCGGTGACACTATGTAGACACAACATCACTCCTGGGTGCTATTTTTTATTCAATATGAAGTAAAGCAAAAGGAATTTTCAACGTTTAAAAAAAAGTGTTACAAATTAACGTGTGTGCTCGTGACACGCGTAGATATGTTGTTTGATTTTTTTTGTTCCTTAAATAAGATCCAGGGTGAAAGTTTTTTTTTTCTTTACTAATCGTGTAACCCCTTTCTATGGATTTGTTGTTTTTTTATAGAAGGTGGTTACCATTTCATATCCTCGGTGAGCATCGGCACTGTCACATATTGATTGATTAAACTTCTGTTTATATATTGAATAGGCGAAAGGCCTAATCTAATATGTCAGTGTTTAAATTGTAAATTTTTTTGTTTGTGGGAATTTCGGCTCCACACTAAAGCAGTAGCAGATTCAGGATTTCAGTCAGAAGTGGAATTTTTGTTTAATTTTAACTAGATTTCAAAAGAATTGATGACATTTAAGTTTCCATGGCCAAATCTTAACCTTGTAATGACTCTTTCAACGTCAACAGAAATTAAGCTGTGAAAGTATATCTACATCAGAGCAAGACTACGGAAGGGCGGTTTCCAGTAATTTTTGAGCTTCTGGGGGCGTAGGAATTTGTTTGATCAGATTTTCGAGGTCGTGTGAAAGGTTCTATGTAGAATGTATACGCCATTGCTTATTTGCACGGATTTATACTGCAAAAAAACGTGCGGCGCACTGCCATATGAACTAGACCTTACTTAAAATGATATTTTGGCTCTCGTAAGATGCAAGTAAGAAAATAGCCTAAGCTAATGCCCCTAAAAATATTGCAATATTTTCTCAGGTTCGATAATAAAACTTGCTTACTATCCACTTATTTATTTTTTACAAAATAAAACACTTTACTTTTCTTACAACAAATAATAATTTATAGTTCACCACTCAAATATGCTGAATTTTACCAACTTTTCCCTTTAATTACAAACAGCTTTATTCATTCACGATTAAAAACAAACTGTTTCCACTGCCGGTCATAGATTTGCCTTTAATACTTGTTTGACAAGCTGTGGATATTGCTATCTGCTTCTAGAGCTTTCCGCAGGGAGTATCCTATAATTTACCTTTCTAAATTCTAAGACTTTTATTTTGACATTTAGCACCAAGCTTCTAAGGCTCACGAAAGCTCTCCATAGGTTAGTTCGTATCAGGTATAGTCCGGTTTCATTTGAGAATAGTTATAGTTCAAATGTGAAAGTCGTTACACTGCCCCTTCTTAAGATCCGACTCCCGAGTAAATCCATCACTGCCTTCACCGTTATAACGATGTTAGCGGTCAATGTGAACCACTTTTAGTTTGCCTCTTAGTCCTCTCTGAATGCGATAGACGACATCATTTATTTATGTTACAACACTGTTAGCGGAGGAGCACTAATATCGGATTTTTTTTTTAATTAAAGGAAATTGAAACTAGAAAAAAAGTCTCCAATTCTAAAATTGACACTCTCAACGGGAAATTAAAAAAAAAATGGAAAAACTAATTAAAAAAAATATAAAAAGTATACAGTCAACCCCGCTTTTGTCACAAAGAGATGGCAAACCATGCTCTTTCAGGCGGCAACTGGCCCTGATACTAAACGATTCTTGCGATTGTGATTATAGATAGGTCTTACTGTGGCTTTGTTGTTGTTTATACTTACTCAAAAAAAAAAACACTCCGCTTTAACGGAATAGAAAAACCAGTTTTAAGAGTATTTTGTCCATTTTTTGGAAAAATTGTCCATTAATGTATCATGAGATGATGCATTTTTGTTTGTTTATGCGCCTTTGGAAAAATAGATCAGAACGAATAAAAAGAAAAGCTATTCTTTCTCTCTTGCAAAGTATTTTCACATTGCAAAATGCAGTTATTGTTTGCGTCAGCTGAATTTATCATTCACGTTTGTGCTCTTATCGCTGACAGTTATAGAGCGGAAGAATTTAATTTTATTTTAAATTAAAATCCACCATTAGTAATAAAAAAAGTAATAAATTCAGGTATACCTGCGGGCTACCTGATCTTACTGCCCACAAGCAAAAATAAAAACGGATTCCCCAGCAATTCATTTCAAGATTAATGCAGGTTAACTGCCTGAACAGAATGCAAGACGGAGCTGAAATAGATGTCAAAAATGATGCAGCCGGTGCTACAAAAGTTGAAGAATTTTTAACTTTTACTGCAGCATTTTTGACATCTACTGCAGCATTTTTGACATCTATTCCAGCTGCGTCTTGTATTCTGTTCAGGCAGTAAGTGCGTTAACAGTTTTTTCTTAAAATAGTGTTGTGCGTGTTTAAATCCGTGTTAATAAAACAATAAAAATAAATCAAAAGGTTTATCCAGCAATGGAACCTTTGAGTCCAGATGCGGCAATCACTTCAATTGAAGCATTGGTTAAGCGGATCTTCAAGGACCGCGGACCTGAATATTGTGCCAGACTAGCAATGTCTTTCAATAGCATTGTCCACCCCAGTTAAATCATTGAAGACATCGAAATGACAAATAATATGGATACCGAAGAGTTGGAAACTCACGACGATTCTTCAACCGCCAGCATTTTGGAGGAGGAGTCCACTGAAGAGGGTTGTTTTAATAAAAGTGTTTTATAAAAGTGTAAAGTTTAATACACTGAGTTTTAAAGATAATTCTGATAGTGAAGATAGTGAAAACAGTCAAAAAAGAAGCGTAGGAAGTTTCTCCACAAAGACACATCGTATTAAAAAGGTTACAATATGTTTATAAGAACTATAAATAAGTAGGTAGGTACGTTTCTTTAATTTGAATATTTTTTGTAGACTTTATAATACCTCATCCTAAAGTACTTGGTTTAACTTTAGACAGCCGTCTATCTCCGAAAAGTTATTGATAAACTTTGTAGGTTTCTGTTGTATTACAATTTCTGAACTTGCATTGGTTATCCTAGATTTGATTAGCTAGACATTTAATTACATATTTAAATAAAGCATATTTCCAACTAATGAGAAATTTTGAGAAACTTTCTAGCAAGTAACCGTCTAAAAAATCTAATAACTAAGACTAAAAGAGTCACAGTGCAAACTTTTTTTTCTGTTTTTGACACTAACGTAAGATCTGTAGGTACGAAAGTTAAGTGGAAAAATTGAAACAAAAGAGCCTACGCAATTTTTTAATTTTTAATTTTGGTGGGGGCAAAACCCCCATTTATTCGGCTTAATACAAGCTAATTCTTAATCTAACTTAAAAACTAAGAACTTAAGCTAAGTTTCGTGAGGCGTTGAGCGGTTCAGGAGTCGGTTTTTTAAGGAAGGAGTACTTAGGTTAAAGTCGAAGGAGCACATGTTTGAATTAACAGCCCGCAGCATACGAGAGATTGGTTCGTTGGAGCCATAAGAGGTTCGGTGGGTGGGTATATAAAAGAGACGAGGATTACGTGTATTACGAGGGTTAGTATTAAAAGAGACAGAGTTGTAGAGCGATATGCAGTCAACGGAACCAGAGAGAAGTCGATGAATGAAGAGAATGTCTGATATTTCTCTTCGTTCTTCCAACGAATTCAGGTTTATTAGTTTAAGGCGATCTAGGTAGGGAGGCAGGATCAGAGGGTTGTTCCACGATAGACCTCGAAGAGCAAATCGTAAGAAACGACGCTGGATGCTCTCAATTCTTGAAATGTGAGTAAGTTGGTAAGGGGACCAAACTTGAGAGGCATATTCTAGGAGAGGACGAACAAATGATATATATAAAGACCGGGTAACATAGGGGTTGGAGAATTCTTTGGACCATCTTTTGACGAAGCCGAGCGCTGAATTTGCTTTGTGAATGATATCGTCTATGTGAGTGAGAAAATTAAGCTCTGGGTCACATAAAATGCCAAGGTCGCGAATATTATCAACTATGGGTATGGGTTGATTATGGAGCAAGTAAGGACGGGGAGGAGATTTGATACGTTTGCGTGAAAAAGTGATTGATTGGCATTTGGCGACGTTTAGCTCCAAGTTATTTTTTAGACACCAAACTGAAAAACTGTCAAGATCCTGTTGAATAAGGGAAGAGTCATGTGTTGAGGAAATGGTCTTGAAGAACTTGGTATCATCGGCGTACAGAGAGATAGAAGAATGTTTGATGACCCTTTCAATATCGTTGATAGTGAGAATAAATAAAAGTGGGCCTAGGTGGCTGCCTTGGGGGACACCGGAGGTAGCTAAGAAAGGGCAAGAGGTGGCAGATCTGAATCGAACGCTGTAATAACGGTTTTCAAGGTAAGAACAAATCCATTTTAACAAAGATGGTTCAAACCCTAGAGTGGATAGTTTGAAAAGAATAAGCTTATGGGAAATTTTGTCGAAGGCTTTGCTGAAATCTGTTGAGATAGCATCAACTTCGTAGCCTTTCTCTATGGCTGAGAGGGTGTAGGACACAAATTCAACAAGGTTAGTGGTTGTAGACCGGCATTTGAGAAAGCCATGTTGTGAGGAGGAGATGAGAGATTTACAGTGGAAACTTAAGGTTTCATACAAAATAGGGGGAGAGAGAGGGTGGAAGAACATTTTTTTAGAAGTATGGCAGGGAGACCATCTGGACCCGGATTAAATTCATCGTTTAATTGATTCAATTTATATTCGATGAGAAATTGATTGACAGTTCGAGGGAGAAGCGGTCCAAGTGAAAAACTTTGTAGATAATTGAAATAGGCAGAATCAGGAACAAAGGAGTCATCAGCAAAAGATTGTTTGAAGAATGTGGCAAAAAGGTTGGCAATAGTGCTAGGATCACTCGAAGTTACGTTATTGAAAGAGAAAGTGGTTGGGTAGCCATCGGATTTTCTTTTGTAGTTAACAAACTGAAAGAATGACTTAGGATCTTTGATAAGGTTGGATTGCATTTCCGTTAGATAACGCTGGTAAAGGGAATTGTATAGCTCGGTAAAATGGAGATAAGAACCAAGATAGTTAGAATAGTCAGTAAGCGAACGAGAGCGGAGGTAAATTTCCCATAACTTATTTCTTTTATTCCGCAGAGACCGAAGGTTGCGATTATACCAAGGTGGAGAAGTAGACGAGGTTTTGTGGCGGGAAAAAGGAACATAAAGAGAAATAGAGTAAAATATTTCTCTGTAGAATAGAGTTAAGGCATCATTTACGGTTAATTTATCAAAACTGAATGAGACTTTGCTAAGGTATTCATTGATTAGACGAAAATTTGCTTTGTGAAAGTCGTAAGAAGATATATTCGTAGGGGGGGTGGACTGTGATGGAGAATCGTGAAAGAACGAGAGAAGAAGGGGAGGATGGAAGTTGTCGATGGTTGATAGAGAAAGGGGACTAGGAGATACAGAGGAGTTGATGGGGTCTGTTGTGAAAATAAGGTCAAGTTGCCTACCCATATAATTTGAGATGCCACTAACTTGGCAGAGGCTTCCAGCTTGGCAGCTAGATGTGCCCCCTAATCATTTCATATTTCATATATTATTCAATTTGTCTTCTTTTGATGAAAACATTTTTAAGCAAGATTTCTGTAATAAAACTATTTTTTGAATGAGTTTTCTCCCACCTAATCGAAATCCAGCGTACGCCAAAAAAGAAAGGTAACTAAGCTCCCTATAAAAAGGCGATTGGAAATTTCTTGTACAAGTAGCTGTTCCAAGAGTTTAGCTAAATCATGTTTTTCAATTCACTTTTTGTAAATTTGAGGACAAAAAGGAATTTGGATGTTCTGTACCTATTCCACCTAAAATGACTTTAGTCCATGTGGATTGGTATTTCGAACATAAAAATGTGTTCAACATTCCGATCATTAACAATTTCAATGCGAATTCCATTCATATTTTTTGTCAGTTCAAATCTTACAGTTTTTTTTTCCGTGGGTAGGTGCAAAACCTGCATCAGGCTCTATGAAGACCGGAAAACGCGTGCTCATAGAAGTTTGAGATTTTTACTACACTAAAACCACCTCCACTTCCCGATTGCAACTAAGTTGAAACTTATCTAGCAATTTATTTTTAACGAAGTGAAGAAACGTGTTGCAAGTAACTTTCCGGTGAAAGTTCCTGCTTATCCCGCGATTTTAAAATGGTTTTCCATTCACCGCACCAAGTCGGAAGGTTTTGTTCTTTGCAGACGGCGGCGTACTAAATTCGATATTCGATACCTTGTGTATTTCTTTGAAATTAGAATTTTCATTTCCGTGTCTTACACGAAAAAGTCTGTTTTATAGATATTCGTTAAGAATTTTATAAAGTCCTTCAGGCAGAACTTGTCGTAATTTGAATTTGAGGCCTTCGTGCCACACCTTGTCAAACGCTTGCGACACATCCAAAAAGACCGTCGAACAAATTTTCTTTTCTTCAAGAGCTCTCTCAATTACGTCAGTTATTCTATGCACTTGATCAATTGTTGAATGCTTGGTTCTAAATCCGAACTGATGTTCAGGTATTAATCGTTTCTCTTCTATTATAGGCTGCATGCGCAGGAAGGAGTAGTATTCTTTCCAAAACTTTCGATATTATTGGAAGAAGCGAAATCGGTCTGTAAGAATTCTTTTCATGAGATGGTTTGCCAGGTTTCAAAACCATTATGACTTCCGCAACTTTCCATTGGCTTGGAACATATTCAAGCCTTGGAGCGGCATTTATTATATAAAGGAGGTTAATTAATCCTTTATGAGGAAGCATTTTTAATATTTCCGCTGTTATTAAATCATACCCCGGAGCTTTATTAGACTTTAGCTTCTTTTAGTCCAGTAACCTTGTAGTTTCATAGTACTGAGACCTTGCGTCAGGTCCGTTAGTTCTGGTTTTTTGCTGAGTTATTTATGATGTTGGCCTAGTATTAAATCTGATTTTTCGACCTCGAGCGCCGAACGCAACATTGGTAAAAATCCAAAAAACCGCGATTTTTTCGCGGTTTTTTCACATATTGGCTATTTTAACCATAACGCCTTAACTTCCGAATAAAACATTGCTCTACGATTTCAACCTTACTTAATTTGCTTCAATTTGAGTCCAAAGCCGGTTCTGTAGACATAACGGTTTCCAAGGGACGGCATTTCAAAATATAGCAATACAAAATTTAAAACAACAAGTAGTATATAAAACAGTATAATAACAAAAACATGGTATTTGACATATGCTGCATCAAAGCAATAGAGCGTGTAGATTGGGCCAAAAGAAGAAAACAATAGTACGGGATGGGGGGTATATATCCCCCCGTTTAGGCGGGAGGGGCAATTTTAAGAAAAAATGACTTCAAATAGAAAAATAACCATAAAAATACAATGGTAATATTTGGACGAAAATCCATTCCTCATCTCAAAGCCAGAAATCCATTCTTTAATTTTTTTTTTAATACAGTTTTTTTAGCTGATAGTTTTTGAAAAATTTACTTTAAAACTCAAAATTTTGAGAAAAAGACGATTTTTTTTGTTAATCTATTTTTTTTTTTATTTTATGGTATTAAGTACTATTTTTGATTTTGATTTTCAATGCCCTTATTAATTCTTAGTTAAAAACTGACAACCAAATGCTAAAATGACTTCTAGTTTTTGAGAAAACTGAAATTAACATGATCAACTTCACTATTTTCAGTCTAGTATCCTTTTTCTTCGGGGTGGGAGGGCTCTGCCTCAGATGCGGTAGTTCTGATTTTTAGATGAGTTGTTTATGATGTTGGCCTTAGCAATAATCCAAGTTTTCGACCTCGAGCGCCGAACTCAACTTTGTGAAATACGCAAAAAACCGAGAAATTTTCGCGGTTTTTTCAGTTATTGGCTATTTTAACCTTTAAGGCCTGATTTTCGATTATAACTTTGCTCTGCCATTTCAAAATAATTCAATTGGCTTCAATTTGAGCTAAAAATCAATTCAAATTGTGAATTTTTTCATCAACTTTTGAATTTAGAATGCTGCAAATCGAATTGAAGGGGGCTTATTCACCCCTTGTGTGAAATCGTTTGCCCCTTTTCAATGATTTTTGTAAACTGTATAGCGTGTCATGTTGGCTTTATTTTAAGACTTAATCATGAAGATTGGATGAGTAGAAACGGAATTGTGATTTTTTAAAGTCAACCATATAAAAATCGAACTAAAACATTCGCTTCAGATAACTCACTGGTGGGTACTGAACTGAGTACTGTTTTAGTTCGAGTTTTATATGGTTGACTTTAAAAAATCATAACTCCGTTTCTTCTCATCCGGTCTTCAGGATTAAGATCTTAAAATAAAGCCAACATGACACGCTACTCAGTATTCAAAAAACATTGAAAAGGGGCAAACGATTTCACACAGGGGGTGAATAAGCCACCTTCAATTCGATTTGCAGCATTCTAAATTCAAAAGTTGATGAAAAAATTCACAATTTGAATTGATTTTTAGCTCAAATTGAAGCCCATTTAATTATTTTGAAATAGTAGAGCAAAGTTATAATCGAAAACCAGGCCTTAAAGGTTAAAATAGCCAATAACTGAAAAAACCGCGAAAATTTCACGGTTTTTTGCGTATTTCACAAAGTTGCGTTCGGCGCTCGAGGTCGAAAACTTGGATTATTGCTAAGGCCAACATCATAAACAACTCATCTAAAAATCAGAACTAGATACCGCATCTGAGGAAGAGCCCTCCCACCCCGAAGAAAAAGGATACTAGACTCAAAACAGTGAAGTTGATCATGTTAATTTCAGTTTTCTCAAAAACTAGAAGTCATTTTAGCATTTGGTTTTCAGTTTTAAACTAAGAATTAATAAGGGCATTGAAAATCAAAATCAAAAATAGTACTTAATACCATAAAATAAAAAAAAAATAGATTAACAAAAAAAAATCGTCTTTTTCTCAAAATTTTGAGTTTGAAAGTAAATTTTTCAAAAACTATCAGCTAAAAAAACTTTATTTAAAAAAAATTAAAGAATGGATTTCTGGCTTTGAGATGAGGAATGGATTTTCGTCCAGATATTACCATTGTATTTTTATGGTTATTTTTCTATTTGAAGTCATTTTTTCTTAAAATTGCCCCTCCCGCCTAAACGGGGGGATATATACGTCCAAAAAGTTAGCTCGCCAACATAGGCATAAATAATTAAAAATTTTATTAGAATTGTGTGCTCTTTTTGTGCTAATTTTGTGTTGTTTTCACGATTTTTGTGCTGTAATATATTTTTTTGTATGCAATGTTGTGCCACCTTAAATTTAAGCTAGCATAACTTTGTCAATTACTAACCGATTTCAATGCAACCGGTTTCATAATTTTATGCTCTTTATCTGTTATATATCTGCATTAAAAAAAAATTAATTGAAATGTTGTTTTTTTATGCAATGTTGTACCACCTTAAGTTGAAAAAAGCACTACTTTGTCAATTATTAACCGATTGCAATAAGACTGGTTTCATAATTCTGTGCTCTTTTTGTATTATTTATGTATGTTTAAGAAAATTAATTTGAATGCTTCATTAATTTTTTTTTGTTGAAGCTTCGTACTGCTTCTATTGATACACTAAATCAAAATTTCTTTTAAGTAACTGAGAATTTCAATACTGAAGAACAATTTTTAGAAGACACTTTCCATATACTATTGGTATTTTCAAACAAGTTTCGTGTTTCAAAATTTTAAGTCAATATGCTGAAAGTGCCCCTACCCGGGACAGATTCGGCATTTGATGGTATTTGATACGCATTTGATACGATCTATTTTGTTTAATTATTTTATTTTTTTATTTTAAAGATATAAAAACATAACAAAAATAAAACTTAGTTCAGTAAAAATAAATAAATACAAAATAAAGCAAAAATCAGGTCAAAAAAGTAGAACTTAAAAAAGATCACATGGTCCATGTAAGGCATGTTTAGGATAATAGATAAAATACTTTTATTGATTATTATTTTACTTTATGATTTGTAAAGTCAAAATTAAAGATATATTTTTGTCGACATCTAGAAGTTGATGCCGGATTAGTAGGATCAGGTAATTTAAGTTCAATTTCGCTTTTTGAGACCAGGTTCAACAAAATCTGTTTTGGAATTGTATGCCAGTCGAAGAAAGTTTACATTAAAAGCAGTATCGCTAAACTTTTCAATTATTCGCCCGACATAAAATACTTGCTGCTTCATATTTCCCTGCAACTTAACTTAAACATAGTTTTCACATTCTATCGGGTCTCGTTTTGAAATTCTTGAGTGTTGAGTTTGACGGTTAAGATAATATTTTCTAGCCGCAGAAGAAATCGTTTCCTTCTTCTTAACAACATCCTTAACCAGCTTGTTTGATTGACTCATCATTGATAAAGGCCCTGCTTGTTTTATTTTGATAATTTCGTACCATATCTGCGTAAAATAGAAATAACAATTAGAATAATCCAAATATTCTTATTTTGGGGCACATTCGGTAGCTGCTGAAAGTGCCCCGACCTTAGATGCTGAATGTGCCCCAGCTTCTTACATTTTGTTCTCCTGCACAAATTTTGTATCACTTTTTATTACAGTCTAATTTTAACTATATATTTCACTTCACTACTAAGTATACTAGCAGGCCAAAAAAACCTGTTATTGAAACAAAAAAATTTTTTTTTTTTTTTCGTGGGTAGGTGCAAAACCTGCATCAGGCTCTATGAGGACCGAAAAACGCGTGCTCATAGAAGTGTGAGATTCTTACTACACTAAAACCACCTCCACTTCCCGATTGCAACTAAGTTGAAACTTATCTAGCAATTTATTTTTAACGAAGTTAAGTAACGTGTTGCAGGTAACTTTCCGGTGAAAGTTCCTGCTTATTCCGCGATTTTAAAGCGGTTTTCCGTTCACCGCACCAAGTCGGAAGGTTTTGTTCTTTGCAGACGGCGTACTAAATTCGACTCGTCAAGAATGTCAATAATCGTTGGATTAGCGTCATCTAATAGCCGATTACTATGTTTTCTCGCGAAACTCTTTATTTCGTCTCGAACCGTTGGAATCCCGAGATCCCTGTGAAGATCTTCGTTTCTTATATACCATGGTGCATTTACAAATGACCTAAGCAATTTATTTTCAAACGTTTGTAAGTTATTTAAATTTGTATCGCACGTACAACCCCAGAGTTGTATACCGTAAGTCCAGACAGGTTTAAGTACCTGCCTGTATAAAATCAACTTATTATCAATACTAAGCTTAGAATATTTACCGAGTAACCAGTTCATATCTCTTAATTTACTTTTTAGTTCTTCGCATTTCTTTTTTACGTGCGGCTTCCATTTTAATTTCGCGTCTAGAGTCATTCCCAAATATTTTGCCTCATTCGCAAATGGAACACGACCGGTATTTAGAAAGACGGGCAATCTATTTATTTTTTTATACGTAAAGTCCACGTGGACTGACTTTTGTTCATTGAAATAAAAAAATTGACTTAAAAATCTCTTACTTACTTTACGCACAAAATAACAACAGAGAGGAAAAAAAAAGCTGCACCTAACTCCTTCGCGCGTCGTCGTCAAACTACAAATGTCAGACTTTGATCATGTTCATATATTCAGCAATGGAAGCATTCAGTATTATATTGGTTGCTTAATTCAAAGTGCATCCTATCGAAAATGGCTTTGACGAATGTGCCCCAATAATGAATCTACCCCACTTTACCATACGCTGCTGATGCGAAACTAAATTTTTAGTTGGTCTCTAACAAGACAACGAAATGCTTACGAAAACGCAACGAAAAAGTATTCATCGACAGTTACACGAATTCAAAAATTCAAAACCAATGCAACTGAAAAAAAAAAGAACACAGACAGCCACGCTGCACAGTGGACCGTTTCATACATGCTAGACGTCAAAAAGTCAACTCCGAATTTTCGTTGTTGGTGCAATTCTAAAATGTAACGATAACCCACTGACCACAAAAGTACAATTAAATAAGATTTAACTAGAATAAGTTGGAAGTTATCATACAACAAAGACAACCTCCAATCTTCTGTAATAGGTAACTACCTAGAAGTGAATTTTTAGCTTTATTACACTGTACATATAATTTAAAATTATTCGTCAAATTAAAAGAAAAAAAATAGGGATATCTTTAAGAACGTATGTAGTTTATTAATAAATTATTTGAAAACCCATAGCATATTCTATAGAAATGAAAAAAATACAAGTTGATTCAGTTTTTGTAGGCTAAAAGTCATTTAATTATAATTTTTAAATCTGCAACGTTTCAGGGATATATATATATATATATATATATAAGAACTGGTAATATATATATATATATAATATATATATATATATAATAATATATATATATATATAAGAATATATATATATATAAGAACTGGTAATGCACAAAAAACGGCATTGGCTTCACATTGCCTAGATGAAAATCATTCGTTTGATTTCAAAAATGTTAAAATTTTAGAAAATGAAAAGCACTATTCGAAAAGAATGCTGTTGGAAATGCTACATATTAATAAAAATAAAAATGTTGTTAACAGGAGATCTGATTGTGATGGCCTGAGCAATATATATAGACATCTTTTATGATATTAAATATTCTATAACTTGTTTTATTGTATATATTATTTTTGATTTTGTTTTCAATTAATATCTAATTTATAAAATTTTGTAAAAAAATTTTCATATTCAATCAAAAATTGTATAGGATATCAAGTTTTTTATTTGTAAGTTTATTTTCTGTGATATTTGTATATATGTTTATTGATTTGTTATTTTAAATAAAGGCCTGACGAAGGGGATAAACATCCCTGAAACGTTGCAGATTTAAAAATTATAATTAAATGACTTTTAGCCTACAAAAACTGAATCAACTAATATAAGAAAAGTCACAAAATACAATAATTTAATTGAAAAAAATACATACAAGAATGACGTTTTTTAGTGTACGCAAAGTGTTGTTTAAAGTTATTTTGGAAAATCTAAATAGGAGTATATCATTATGTCATGATGAAATTGTGTTTTTGTAAAGCTTGTCATGTCTATTTAAAGAAAATACCTTCCTTTCATTTCGCACGAATTTGAATGGCATATTTTTTGCACTAAAATCATTTTCTTAACTATTTTTACGTATACTGGCATAAATCGGTAACTGTTAAGATAATTAACATAAACTGTATATTTTTAGAATGGTGTGATCTGTCTCTTTCCGAGAATGTTCCATTTGTGTTAATAGGATTGATATTTATTAAGTTACCGGAGGTCAAAGCTACAAAAACTAGAATTTTTGAAAAATTTGTAGATTTTGGTTGCTCCTTACGGGGTGATAAATAATGACGAGACATATCGTTGGAAAGGTTTTTTTATGAACTACAATTAGTAATTATAAGAGCTCATTTCAAATTACAATGTGAAAAAGTTATTCGCTAGTCAAGGCTTTTTTTTCATACCAAAATGTACTGAAACATAAAATTTGACTAGCGAATATCAGTGATTTGAAATGTGCTCCTAGGACAATAATGTCGGAAAGAGACACATTGACATTTTAAAATATACAGTTTACGTTTATTTGCTAAGCCGTTAGCGAGATTTATAACAGTATCTAAAAAAATAGCTGAGAAAATTATTTTTGCGCTTATCTCGAAAACGCGTCTTTGGAAAAAAAAATCTGTATTTTCGTATTCAGCGACCCAATACGATGGCCTCAAATTATGTAAGCTAGTGTAATATGCACAAAAATGAATAGTTTTGAGAAACTGAAATGTTGGTCGGTTAGTAAGAGAACATTTTTTGATTTTTTTTAAATTTTAAGTTTGAAAATTAATTTCAAAAACTATTTACAAAACCGGCTTTATTTAAAAAGAAAATTGAAGAATGGATTTTTGGCTTCTAGAAAAGCTATTGGACGACATTGTGAATTATGCTGTTGTTTTTAAATGTTTTTTTTTAAATCTTAGGTAGGTAAATGTTTTAGAAAATTACCCCTCCCGCTTAAAGGGGGGAAATAGACTCCCTCTCCCGTACAATTTTTTCTTGTCTTCGTCCAATCTAAAAGGCTCTATCCTTTTGTCACATCTCATATTTAACATCCTGTATATAAATTTATAGGGAAATTAAAAAAAAACTGTCATTTAACTTTAATTTTCAAAAAATCTGCTAAATTTAGTTATTTTTTCAGCAAAAAATATATGCCTTGAGTATTTTATGCTTAAATTGATAAAAACATTCATTTGGAACAAAATTATAATTTTTGACGTCTAGCATGTATGAAACGGTCCACTGTGCGCTGTAATGAAAGAAACAACAAAAATACACACAAATGTCATTTTTCCGCACACAATAAATAGCCTGGGTAATTAATTGTGTGCGAAAAAAGAGTGTAGACTTCTCCAAAAAATATGTTCATCGAACAGCGTTTTGCAGAACGAAAAGTAGAACTAAATTTTTAGTTTATGATTTCGTTGTGTCATTTTTGTATGGGATTTTTCGTTTCGCATCAGCAGTGTACTAGGCTTTAGTTGTTTTTTAAATGCAATATTGTGCCCCCTTATATTTAAGTTAGTACAACTTTGTCAATTATAAACCCATTCTAATAAAAGTCGTGTCAAAAATGTGTGCTCTTTTTGTGTTATTATTCAATGCTAGACTTTTGTGTTATTGAGTAACGAAATTAGTGACAGAACGTCCGTAAGACGTTTTAGAAAGTATCGAATCTACCCGGTGCCGTGAAATAAGGCCAAATTTGAAAATTTGACCCAGTTGCACTTTGGAATAGTGAAATAAGGCCAAATTTCAACATTTGGTCCTACTTCACTTTGATAAAGTAAATAATGCCAAACCGATTTGAGCAATAAGACCAAATGTGACTTTTTTCAGTTTACGAAAGCAACTGTATATTATTTAATAGAGAAACTGGTTTAACCGTGTATAGTAATGTAAATGTAAAAGAGCATTTAAATTTAAAGTTAATTCAATGATATTAGTTGATTCAAAATAGTGTTACAAATTTGCGTAATGATACGGAAGATGAATGTGTTGGGTTGATATTTAAAACAATTACGCAAAGCATCAAAAAAATTTTGCCCAAGGGAAAATCAATTTTCGTGCGAATTTTTAATTTTCACACCCCAAATTGATCTTCCCTTGGGCAAAATTTGGTCTTATTTCACTACTGCTTAGCCTTATTTCACGGCACCAATCTACCCTAGCTATTCCATTAAAAATAAAAAAAAAAAAATAGGTACCTGTAGGTAGGTACCTACTCTTCATGAACATACATACTTTCTAAAATAATTAAAATATAGTCTATAATATTTGACATGCGAAAATACCTTTGCATATATTTTTGTCTCGTAAATGAAAATTATATTTATAAAACAAACTCCTCGCCACGCCGAGCGAGATCGGTCGAACCAAATTCATTTCAACTCCATGCTGGGCTTACAAGGAATACTACACAATATTTATTTATTTATTCATCTACAAGCGAATTTTCTTAACAGTTTATATTGAAAATAATACAATAACAGAATATGTATATGCAATGGGAAAATTTCAAAATTGTTTTTGTTACTTTTTTTAAAGGCCTGGTCAAACAGAGCGTGCAATCGATTAATAATTGACAAAGTAGTGCTAGTTTCCACTTAAGGGGGTACAACATTGCATACAAAAAAAAAACATTTTAACCAATTTTTTTTAATGCAGATATTGATATACATATAACACACAAAGAGCACAAAATTATGAAACCGGTTTCATTTAAATCGGTTAGTAATTGACAAAGTTATGCTACCTTTTATTTAAGGTGACAGAGAATTGCATACAAAAACAAAAAAAAAATCTTAGAATTCATTTTTTTTAGTGCAGATAAATAACACACAAAGAGCACAGAATTATGACACCGATCTTATTAAAATCGGCTAGTAATTTAAAAAGTTGTGCTAGCTTAAGTTTAAGGTAGCACAACATTGCATACAACAAAATATATTACAGCACAAAAATCGCGAAAACAACACAAAAATAGCACAAAAAGAGCATACAATTCTAATAAATTTTCGATTATTTATGCCTATGTCGGCGAGCTAACTTTTTGGACGTAATGCAATGCTTGCTTTTATAAAGCGTTGGAGTAAGGAATTTTCGTGTAGTCTCGTAACATCTTCGTTGTACAACTCTTTTGTTCGTCCCCATTTAGAATATGCGAGTACTGTTCGGTCATGTTGCAGTGTACCAAATTGTTTGAAGAATTACAACAACTATTCCTGTATGTTAATCATGGGTTAGAAGATAAGAAACTTTTTCAGCGGCAGAATTCTTATTCTAGTATTGTAATAGTATACGCAGAAACCACGGTGTTAAAAAAAGCTCGCCCATTAGTAGTACCTCGTGGCATAATAGTAAGTGCGTTGGACTGTCATGCCAAAGGTGTGGGTTTTATTCCCAGACGTGGTACCTAAAAACAGAAATGTTTTATCCTAGGTACTGCCTCTTGCGAAGAACTCACAAATCCTCCAAGAATATCAACATCATCGTGTCCTGTTACCCCGGCTGGGGCATAGGGCGTCAACAAAATATCTCCATCCATCACGGTCTGCTGCAACGTACTTTAGCTGTGGCCACATCTTACTCTGGGATTCTGCTTCCTCTAAGACAGTTGATTTCCATGTTGTTCTTGGTCTTCCAACCCGCCGTGCACCCTGAGGATTCCATTCAAAGGATTGCCTTGCAATTTCATCGTTTGGTTTCCTCAGTGTGTGACCAATCCAATGCCATTTACGCTTTCTTATGTCGAAGTCCAGCCGTTAAGACTTGTCCTGCGCTATTATTTGTGCCAGCGAATCTTAAGGATGTGGCGAAGACAGCGATTCACAAAAGCCTGCAATTTCTTCGAAATGGTAGAGGTGACTTTCCAGGTTTCACAAGCATAACATATAATAGCACGGATTTGACATTGGATTCGAAGAATCTCAACTTAGTGCGTAGGTAAGGAGATTTTACTGGATTTACAAATTGGGGACATAAATAAAGCTCGAAGGCAGCCGAAGGCAGCACGAGCTTTATTTATTCTACTTTTAACGTCCAGATCCGTACCACCGCTTGCAAAAACAGTACTGCCATGGTAGACTGTTCGACTTTTTCAACTGGCGTCTCCTGTAGAATAATACGCTGATGTGTGGAGCGAACGGTCTCCATTGAATGCCCTGTCGCTCAGCTTTACCAACAGTGGCCGTCAATACGTCATCCATCGCCAGCAGGAAGAGAATTGGCGATAAAACATTCCTTGTCTCACACCCTGTTGCACGAAGGAGTCGCAAAGCGGCGCTGGGACATAAGTTCCCGGGACATAAGTCCCGAATTTCTTTTTCGGGACTCATGTCCCACTTTACTGGAACATAAGTCCCGAATTCGATTCGGGATTTATGTCCCACCCTACTGAGACATAAGTCATGAATTTATTAGTAGAAAATGGCACATACATAAGTCCCGAATGAAACAAAAACAATTTCGTGGATAGGTGTATAAGATAGATTCAAAGTTTCTCTTAATCCAGATTCTTAAAATGCAAAAGAGGCTTTGAATTCATTCAACCTCGCACCTACCCTCAATGCTGGGTGCCAGTACTGTATTTTTGTAAGGCAAGGCAAGTGTAAATAAGATAAGTGCTAGCACCCATCATTACAGCGAATAAAAAGGTATTTATGGGGGGCATGCTGCCCCCTGCAACTCCCCCGCTTGGGCACACTATAGGACTTGGGGTGGGTGCAAGGTGGGTGTATGCAAAGTTTCTTTGGCATTGAAAGCTTGTAACTGTACTTTACATTGGAGTAGGTACTACCGAAAAAAATAAATCGAGAGAAAAATACCGGTTCTACCATTTCGTCAGCTGTGGTCTCTTTAAATTGTACATATGCAAAAATAAAAAAAAAATATTTATGGGATATGAGTCCCGAAATGCTTTTTCGGGACCTATGTCTCAGTGGAGTGAGACATAAGTCCCGAATTGAATTCGGGAGTTATGTCCCAGTAAAGTGGGACATAAGACCGAAAAAGAAATTCGGGACTTATGTCCTGGGCACTTATGTCCCTGCATAGCTGCCCATTGTGTAAAACAAAACACCTTGCGTGGTTGTAGGACTCCTTAACAATAGCAACAATTTTTGGCGGAATTCCTCTACCAAGCAACGATCTCCATATACATTCTCGGTTAACTCGATCAAAGGCCTTCTCAAAATCCACGAACATGAGGTAAGGCGGTGATTGAAATTCCATCGACTGCTCGAGGACGATACGCATGGTGCTGATATGATCGACACACGATCGACCACTGCGGAAGCCAGCTTGATGCCTCTTGAGTGTAGACTCGATTCTATTCTTTATTCGCTCGAGAATGATGGTTGCCATTAGTTTTAGGAAAACGGACAAAACGGTGATACCACGCCAATTGTTGCAATTCTTAATGTCACCTTTCTTTGGCAGCTTAACAATCATACCATCCTTCCAGTGCTTGCGATAGCTTCCGTTTTCTCAAATGCTTTCTATCAACGGATATAAAATACTAGCCGCTGTTACGGGATCAGCTTTCAGGAATTCAGATGGTATTCCATCCAGACCATCTGCCTTGTTGTTTTTGACGAGATTTATTGATGTATGAGATTTCCGATTCTGACGGGGGTTCAATGTCAATACCACTATAGGACCTGCGCATCTCGTTTAGTTGGGGCACTTCAGCACTCTGCTCAACTGAATCCTCATTTAGCAGGGCACAAAAATTCCACATCCACATCCATTACGGGATTGGTGTTGCTTTTTTCCCCAATAACATCTTTGGCTATTTGGTACAAGAATATACATATACTTGTCATGAATAAGTGCTTCTCATCTCAAAAAGCTGTACTGTAGGTCCCCTCCATTCCTGTCAACAACACGCACATAGGAACGGCTGAGAGAAGTTATAAGTAGGCCCTGGTTCTCGAAGAGCTGTGCCGCCATCCAATTTATTTTATTTTTTTTTCGTCCATAAGCCCTGTGACAATTTTTGTTGGAGTATACAGTCCGTAACATTTAGATAGCCTCACTTATATTTTTATTAAAAACAATTGTTTTTGGCACTTTTTGCACAAGATGAGATAGCCTGCCCTAGATTGAGCTAACTTTTAACTGATTTTTTAAACTAATTTAGTTTGCTGTTACTAAAATTAACATTTTTTTTGTAACATTAGAATAGCCTCACTTTGCTTTTTTGCCATTTAAGCGAAAATTTGCCAGTTTTACTAACGAAAATATATTGGGAAGTGGTAAGACCATGATGGTTTGTGGTTTTTTAAATTTTCTGTTTGGAAATAAGTAGGAAAAAATCACTAACTGTACCTAAATTCGCTAAAATTGAGTTCTACAACGATAAATTACTTTCTTATCGCCTTGAAACTCAGAAAATTCATTTGAAACCAAAAATAGGTTATTCATTAATTTAAACGTCAATTTTCATACCAAATGGTTGCAAGTCCGTTTTTCTTTCGTAACAGGCAAGCGGAAAACATCTAGTTAAACGACCAACTTCACTGACTCTCTGAATAAGGTATGATAGAAAACGGGGTTAGAAGTGAGCTAAATCATGGCTATAATCCAGGTTATTAAAACTGTTAAACTCCTGAAGAGTCTAAAACTAACAAAATAACCTCTATTTAGCAGGGTGCTTCATCTACATCTTCTTAATTTACAACATACCACATTGCATGAAATACTGATAACAGCATCCAACTCAGCAATTGGCAACAAATATTTTTCAGGTGAACAAAAATTCAACTTTTGGACGCAGAAGGCAGGTAAAATAATATTGTCACTTGTTAAGAAAGGAAAAGCTGATTTTACATTTCCATCAAAGCTAAGAGAGACAAAATGGTATTCTGTGCAGTCTCTCTTAATAGCACTACTACTTTAGTTTTCCTAAACTGTAAAATGTCAACGAGATTCTACAATACCATATTGGAAACATCCTTGCGGCAGTTTAAGGATATTTTGGACAACTGCCGATTGTTTTTCAGCGGAAAAATGGTCCCATTCATACAGCGGATGTAAGTTTATCTTGGTTGGAAAGCAAAACTAGACAGTAATTCCCCTTTCCACCCTACTTTATAGATTTTAAGATCATTGAAAATGTATTGAATTGGCAAAAAAAGAAGATTTAAGTAGATGAGAAGCAGTAGGTACTCAAGTAATTAAGAGCTAATTGTAGGCATCCAACTGTCCTAGAGCATCATTTCATCAGACTCATTGAGATCTTTGTACGGTTCCTTAAGGACTCGCATTTTTAGGTAATTATAAATAATGGAAGCAGTAAATAGTACTAATATAATTTGTTTAATTGCAAAAAATTTATTAAAATATTATTTTGTTTATATAAATCGATAAGTTATTATTTTAACTACTATAAACACGGTGAGGCTTTTCTAATGTTCCAAAAACAACGTTAAATTTAGTGACAGCAGACCAAATTAGCTGAAAAAACTCCACCAGCTTGTAGAAATCAGTTTAAATTTAACTCACTCTCAGGAAGGCTATCTCATCTTGTGACTCAATACACAATTCCGTATGTTTATGTACATTAAAAAAGTGGCAAAAACAGTTAATTTTAATAATAAATATAAGTGAGGCTATCCAAATGCTACGCACTGTAGAAGCATTCTCTGAATCATCCAAAATATATGCTGCTGTCATGCTGCTAAGCTAAAGATCCTATACCACTTCCACTTCTATCAGCATGAAAAAGCTCAGTGCTTATTAAATTTTAATTAACAACAATACAATAAATTTTATTGAAACCCTTTGGAATTTCAATTTACTAATAAAGTTGAAATCGCAATTTTAATCACCGTGCAAATAAAATTTCATATTATTTGACTACGCCCAGTGGCGGTTGTGATGCCATTTCGTTGTGCAAGTGCGTGTATGCGTCTACCTACACAACTGACGCGAATGTGTCCTTTGTGTCTATTGAGGCGAAATTTCAAAATTGATTTTTAACGCGATAAATACCTACCTACATATATTATATATGTATGAATTTAGAAAAATAATGGGCGACGAAGATTGTTTTTTGCTGCTGCTATCACCATGTGTGGATGTTGACCGAAATAATAGTTTCATGGCATATTTTATGTCAGGCTCGAATTTTATTTAATTTAGAAGCAATTTAGCAAGCTAGCTTTCCAGATAAATGTTGAACAGAATGTGTGCAAGGGCGTACGCAGGGGGGGGGGACAGTAGCTAAAGAAAAGAACTATTATTTCATGACAATTTAGTACGGTCAAGTTAGATTTCATTATAAGGAGCTCTGGAAACTAAATCCGAGGTCAGGTTTGACGTCACTATTCGATAAGGTATTAGTCCACGAGTCCAAAACCACATTTCTCACAACTGTTTTTTATGTTCATTTTTATTTTTGCTTATAACTCGCGCATTTCTGATCGTAGGAAAAAAAATGTAGCCCAAACTTGTAGAGAATTAAATTTTCTAAAAAATATGTTTAAGAACTTTTTTCGCTAAACACTCTTGTTTAAAAGTTACAGTCCATTAACAAAAAAAAATTAAAATTTTTGTTTCCAATTGCCATAATTGTTTTTTGTAAATCAAATTAAAAAACACCACAATAAAATTTATAGATCTTTTAATTATCTACCACAATCACAAAAAACGAGTGGTGTGACACGTGCATCATTTTCGTTTTTTAGCCTTAGTGCGTTATTTTTTTTGAATGGTTTCTTCAGGAGATAAGTCATTCAAAATATTCTAGATATTGTAATACTTCGATATTCTTCTTCTCTTTTTGGAATGTCCTGTGGGGGTCATCATCATCATGTTCATCGTAAAAAAGATCCCCTGTTGCTCTTACTCGCTCCTTACATCTTTATCTTTCCAGTATCTTTCACAGTAGTATCTATCACAGTACACTTACTGTAAAGGAATTGTGGCGCAGGACAAGTCAAGAGCGGCTGGACGTCGACATAAGAAAGCGTAAATGGCGTTGGATTGGTCACACACTGAGGAAACCAAACGATGAAATTGCAAAGCAGTAATTTGAATGGAATCCTCAGGGTGCACGGCGGGTTGGAAGACCAAGAACAACATGGAAATCAACTGTCTTAGCGGAAGCAGAATCCCAGAGAAAGACGTGGCCACAGCTAAAGTACCTTGCAGCAGACAGTGAAGGATGGAGACGTTATGTTGACGCCCTATGCCCCAGCCGGGGTTACAGGACACGATGATGATGACAAAACTCTCTCACTATTAGTTTATTGAAAAAAAGTAATCAAGGTCAGCAATAGTACATCAGAGGAACAGCGCCAATGAGAATAGGTTACCACGAAGCCAATGCTTCAACTTATAGTTTGTTTTGTAAGAAAATGAAGGACCTTGGAACTGTAATTCAATTATTAAAGGAGGAGGACTTTTTTAATAATAATAATAAAATAATGTTTGAAGTTATTCTAAACATCTTTAATAATTTTTTGTCGGTTGTAGGTATTTTGTTTTAAATAATTCGTATCATTTTGGGCCAGTAAATTATTCTACGTGTTCAATTTAATCACTGGAAATATTACGCCTATAGGAATTAATTTTCAAAAATATTGGCTACTTTAATTTATTGACAACGAAAACTTGATACATTTATCTGAGAAGGTGTTAACCTAGCTATATTAATCCTTGAAATAGGCATCAAATTTTCAACAAAAAATCAAAAGTGTTTAAAGTCTAAATAAATTTCAATATATTTTTAAAGCAATTATGATATTTTTCACGTTATTTGCTATTTTGCTTTTTTTATAATTCTAAAAAAAATGTTTATTCACCTTTTTTATATGTTCATATGGGTTAATATTTCAAAATATTAATATTTCAGTCTCCTTCATTTTTGAACCGAAGCACAAAATTTTATTATAAGTTTGTTAATTGGATTTCTTGAAACAAACGGGTTCTAATATTCGCTCTAGAAAAAATAAAGTTAAAAAATATATCATACCCGCTATCTCCATTTAACCACCCAAAATGTCATTCCCCTGACGTGTCCCCAGGCCTACTTACCACACTGTCTGAATTTTAGCAACGAAACTAAAAACGATACAAAAAGTCTAATGATGCAGTCTTTTTAATAATATATGCATCCTTACTAAAAAATAGTTAAATTATTTTAAGTTGCGTTATTTTTTTAAGTAGGAGCTATTAAGTAAGTGTCCCCCATAAATTGATCATTTATATCCCACCAATGGAAATTAAAAAAAAAAAATATATAGGCTCAAAATAGAAAACTGATTTTTTTGTTGTTTAACGGTACAGAATTGCTCTTTATGAAAATTGAAGTAAGGGTTTCAAAAAACTTTGTTGTCTTTTTTATTCAAGTTAAGGCAATGATTTTGTTTTTCGTCAAGCGAAATTGTCATTCCTCTAACGCGTGTTTTCTTACTAAACCGTGTGGTATAAAAATTAAAAAGTTTTACTCGTCTGTGTCTTTTACAAGGGCCTACGTGAAAAATAATATAAAACATCTAATTTTCTAATAACCTCCATTTAATTGTCATAAAACACCCTTCGGAGTCATTCCCCTAACATCATTTTTTGTGTCATTCCCCTGGCTTTCAAGTTTTCATTATAATGATTGATTGCGTTTTGGTAACACTAGAAGAATCAATAATATAACATTTAAACATATTTACAGTATTTATAGTAGTTTTGAATTTTTTCACATTTTCTCGGTCAAAATATCATAAAAAATACGATTATTACTATAAAATGTTTAGTCTCGCAAAATTCTTGAATCATGAGAGCAAGTTCGTGCAACATAGTCGTGGATGCTATTTTTCATGTTAGTATTTGTTCTTCTTTTTCTTTACACTCCTGAAACCATTCGCAAAATTAAATATCCATCTAATCAACGAAGTAAATATAAATTTGTGTCATTCCCCTGATACAAGTATCATTTCCCTGACTTAAAAAACCGTTAGATTTGATCAAATGTTATGACTCCTTGTTTTAAAGTGGTTATTATAGAGTTATAAAGAGACATTCATTGTTCGTCTACCAAAATAGGTTCTTTTGAGTGAGGGTCCACTTTAGAGTGAAAAATATTAATGTTTTGAAATATTGACCCATATAAAAATTATAGTTCATTCAAAAAATCAGTAGACTTCCCCTTTCTTCTAATTTTTGTAAAAATTCCCAAGCAAAGGAATTTTTGTCATGATCCCCCAGCACTGTAATGTGAATGTCATCACCACTGCCGCAAAGCAACGAAAATGAAACATATACTGAAAATCTCCTGTTTCTTTTTTTCTTTGCTGCCACTCCCATAATGTAGTTTTTCCAATTTTAAATGCCTTTTTGAGCATTTTCCACACAAACTACTTCGCATAAATGAACTCCGGTTATATGAAAACTTCGCATGATTGAAACAAATATTTTCGTCTCAAATGCTAATTTTGCACATATTCAACTTCGCATTAGTGAAACTACCATTGAATGCTGCCACTCAATCTTGAATCGAGCACACCCCTCGGATTTGGAATGTTAAAAACTCATTTCTTGCCAATCCGTTCCTGGAGGTAGGGCTGCCAGATAAAATGTTTGCAATATCGGGACATCAGTGACAAAAAATCGGGACAAATCGGGACTTAGAAAAGGCAATGAACTGTTAAATATACAACAAATAGAAACATGTTTACTAGCTAAAACTTATGACAAAAAAGAAATAAAAAGATTATATCGGGAGCATTGAAAATTCAGTTTTGTAACTAAAATATCTTCGGGTTCATAGGTACGGTACAAAAAAATCTGTCATTTCGAAAGATTTGCAATTCTGGTAAAATGTTTAAGCATTGACCTAGCTGTAATTAATTAATAAAATTTGAAAACTAATCGCAATTATCATGTCCGGTGCCTCATAGGCAAATTCATGTTTTAAGGCAACACATTAAGATTTGACAAACTGAAATCATGCAGAGCAGCATTATAATTTTCCAATTTTGTAAAATTGTATTTTGTTGAAAACCTTCAAGCAATATTAAATAAAACCGTAAATATTAATTTGTATGATTTTCTTTTTTAAAACTTTGGGCGGCAAAATAACAACATCACATATTTTCTTCTTAATTCGGGAAATCATTTAAATAAAATTCTTTGATACAAGAAAGTTATTCTCTTGAGTAAAAAAGAAAAGTCGGGACAAAATCATGACAAAATCGGGACAAAATCGGGACAGTTTGTATATCGGGACATATATCGGGACAGGGTTCAAATATCGGGATTTTCCCACCAAAATCGGGACGACTGGCAGGCCTACCTGGAGGGTAAGTAAGCCTTAAAGATA
Source organism: Dasysyrphus tricinctus (assembly GCA_963921185.1). Lineage (NCBI taxonomy): Eukaryota > Metazoa > Arthropoda > Insecta > Diptera > Syrphidae > Dasysyrphus > Dasysyrphus tricinctus. Next base: position 162,603,739 of record OY992532.1, on the reverse strand, counting down.
TTGTGCAATGTTGTGGAAAATAAACCAAAATAAATATAATATATTTTTTTTTATTAAATTTATTATATTTTGACGGAATTCCGCTAATTTGAAACAAGTTTCAGTTATCCGAAGTTCAATTAATTGAAAACTCCGCTTAACTGATACAAATATTCTACAATTATCGTGTTCCAGTTAAGCGGAGTCGACTGTATCTAAATATTTATTAGGGAGAATGAACTTTTCGTTGTTTTTTTTAATGTTTGTATGTGGATTTGCTTTACCCCGATGCGGTGCGGTGCGCTTAAGTTAAGAGAACACCTTGATGGGTGAATTTTTCGTTTCTTTGAGAGGAAATGAATTTGCGTCGAGTTGTCGAAAGAAGGACGAATGTGCGCTTGTGCGCTTGATGAAAGTGAACACCAAAGCTAGAACTATAATGCTCGGAGGGGCACTTAAGTGGTCGGAAGATAACAAGCGAATACACGGAAAGCATACGACGGTGACTATAATTGCGGAGTGGAGCGTTTCGTCAAGTTTCGTTCAAAACTGACATTTGGTGAAATAGGAGTGCCAAAAAGAGATAGATGATAATTACATTATGGGTGTGTTCCCCTTTTTTCGGTACGGAAAGCTACTTTTCGTTGGTTTTTGACATTAGCTTCAGTGCCCTTCCGACTATTAGATTAGATTAGATTAGATTAGATTAGATTTATTGTTTGTTTTCTTGTTTATGTACAAAAATAATATTTACAAAAATCGATAAGCATGGCTTTGCCGTCTGCCTGATTGACATGAAATTAAACATTTTATAACAAGTTTGTTTTTTTTTTTTTAATATTTATAAAAATTTGGTATACAATATCTACAATTTTCTGTTTTCGGTTTTTAGAAAAGTTAAAAATCTTCATTAATAATTTGGCTTCTATATTTTATAGCAGATTTATAAAAATGGAACAATCGCTTTATATCATTTTCGCAGTTGAGATGTGCTAAGACTTCTTCTTCCGGTATTATGTTGCTTCCAAGGAAATATCTTCGGAGTTCTTTTAGAATTGGACACCTGGCAATGAAATGGATGACATCTTCCCTCTCCGATAGGTTGCAAAGACTACAGTAGATTGGTAAATCAGTACGGTGCGGGATGTAATTAAGTCGAATGAGTTCTCCTCTCATTTTGAAGATAGCCGATATCACTTCATTACTGTTCTCATTACGAAAATAATTCTTTTCATTTAAATTATGCCTCAAAATGCTATATGTAGCTCTATGTAATGATGAAGTAGCTAAATTTAAACAGTCAGCTCTATATTGCTCATCTACCTTTGAAATAAGGTTGTTGATTACAACTTTACAGTACCTATCATTCCCATTTAAGGTATTGAACTCCATTCCGCAGTACGTTGCAAGCTCCTCTAGCTTTTTGTACCATAGTATTCTTTTCTCAATTACTTTTCTTGCAATAATTTTCGGAAATCTCTCATCAGGTAATTGCAGGACTTTAATAACATATTCTGCATGCAGTTTTAAAGTTTTAATAAAAAGTGGTGATAATCCTGTTTCAATGTTTATCATATAGTTGGGCGTTGTGCTTGGCAGATTGAAACATCTTTTGATGAAGTACCTGAGCAGTTTCTCTACTGTTTCATACTGGCAGTATCCCCAAGATTGTGCTGCGTACAACATCACAGATTCAGATACGGATTGAAAAACTTTATATTTGACACAATGGTCAACTAAATTATTTGAAAAACACCTCTTCCAGGTAGCAGATATGGCACTTTTAGCTTTTACTAGTTTTTCTTTTAAGTGAGATTCCATACTCAGATTACTAGTTATTGTTACTCCAAGATACTTATACGCTTTCACGATTTCAATGGGCTGCCCATTGAGATACCATTTTTCATTGTTACAATTTCTACCTGCTCCTTTTTTAAAAATCATGATTTTTGACTTTGTCAGATTAACTTCAAGATTCCATAATTGGCAGTAAGAATCAAGACGGTTAATCATAAGTTGTAAGGATTCTGGTGAATATGCAAATAAAACCACATCATCTGCAAATAAAAGAGCTTTTATCAAAATTCCGTCTATCTCTATGCCTCCTGGTAGAAAGTCGGTAAGGTCGTTAATGTACATGGCAAATAGATATGGGCTTAGGGTGCATCCTTGTCTAACTCCCATTGTTGTCTCAAACCATTCCGAAATCTCCATTCCGTTCCACACCGCCGATTGATTGTTTTGATATAAGTTTTCGAGAACCCGTCCAAATTTTTGGCTCATTCCAGTGTTGTATAGCTTATATATTAAAGCTTTTCGGTCGATATTGTCAAAGGCTGCCTTGAAATCTACAAAGAAGGTGAATAATTTTTTTCCTTGGTCTATAAATGTACCCGCGATGTTTTGCAGTATGAATATATTGTCTACTGTTGAGTAGCCGTTCCGAAACCCAGCTTGACATTCTTTTATAAGATTATTGTTTTCAATCCAAACTGACAATCGGCAGTTTAGAAGTTTTGTGAATACCTTATATGCAGAATTCAGAAAAGATATTCCTCGATAATTTGTCGGATCAGCTACATTGCCTTTTTTATGAATCGGAAATATGATTGCTTGTTTGAACTGTGTCGGTATTTCACCTGTTTCCAACATTTTGTTAAAAATCGCAGCTAGCTTATAGATAAAGTTGTCCGTCGCATATTTGAGACATTCTATCGGGATTCTATCCGCACCCGGTGCCTTTGCGTCTTTCAGATTTTTCAAAGCTTCACAGACTTCATTTTGAGTAATGGGTGCATCCAATATTTCATTTGCATAGTAAGGTCTAGCATAGTGAAGAAATGGTATATTAGTGCTTGAGTTCAATAACGTTTGAAAATGGATCATAAGTGTTCTAGCGTCTAATTGAATGCTAATTTGGGGTGCTTTACCGTTAAACTTATTCACTGCAGTCCAGAATTGCTTTGTATCTTTGCAGCATGTGAGTTTGAGAGCTTCGTTTTCTAAATGTAGTTTCTTCTTTTCCTTGCAAATTCGTTTAAAGGTTGTGTTTGTTTGAATGTACAATGTTTTGAAATATTGACCACCAAATCGTCGAAAAACCTTTAGCCAATCGAACGATTTTCGCCTTGCGTTTTCACATTCAGAGTCAAACCATTTTTCTTTATAGCCACATTTTTTTTTGTGTTGCAGTCTGCTGACTGGGAAAGATATATTTATAAGATTTTCAATATCAGTTATGTTGTACTCTATATCTGTTTGCAAGTTATTTTCGAGATTGAATCTGTACTCCGTTGCGATAGCTTCTTTCCACTGTAATTTAGGGGGTAGTTTTATGCTTCTCGTATCCTCTCTTTCAATCCGAGCATTTCCAAAAGACGCAACAATGGGCATATGGTCAGAATACTGTTCCGACAATACCTCAAAATCACTGATTAGAGATAACCATTCGCCTCGTACTAAGCAATAATCAATGACTGAGCAGCCTTGTTGTCCGACGAACGTATATTTTCCACACGTATCTGATTTACTGGTGCCGTTCAGAATATGAAATCCAAATGAATCACATAACTCCAATAGCTTAGTTCCCTTTGCATTAGTAATTGCATCTTCTGAATGTCGTATTTTACCTGAGAATCGATTTTCTCTTCCCTCTTCGTTTCCTATTCTAGCGTTAAGATCGCCGATAATCATAATGTTGTCGTATTGACTGAGTTCGATTAGTTTGTATAACGAACCAAAATCTCTCTCCCAGTGATTACAATTAACGTATGTTGGCAGTATAACTAACTTGGTTGAACCCAAAGTTATTTTCAAAAGATTTAGATCCTCAAACGATTCAAATTGAAAGTAAATATCCTTATAATTTTGTTTCTTATATCCAAAGAAGCATCCACCACTTGCTCTTCCTCTTGTGTTCTGTTTCAAGGCTGGTATCCAAATAAATTCAAAGTTCTTAAAATGATTAAGGTATAATTTATAATCATCTTCTATCAGAAATGTTTCATAAAGTAAAATAATATCATAAATATTTAAAAAATCATAAAATTCTACATATATTAACTTATTACTGAGACCTGCAATATTATAACTTAAAATTTTTATATTATTTAATTTTACAGATTTAATTTTATTTTGGCAGACGGCAGTTACACCCTATAAAATACTATTAGAATTGGTTGATGTCCTTGCTTGGAAGTTCCCACTTGCAAATGTAGGTGGCGCTATATGCTCTGCCCTGTTGCTGTCTTCTGTCATCTGGGCCTCCACGTTGAAACACAGCTGATTGCTTAGGTCCACTTGATATATTTTATTTAGCACCGAAACCCCATTGCTGTTGTTTTGTAAAAGCCCCATCGAAGAACTCCAACGAAAATCTTTTTTCTCAACGTACATTCTGTCATCGCGCACCAAAACTTTTATCTGTGGATTAATTTCGGTCAGACTTCTTCTAATGTTCAAAAGTTTGTTTCTCTTGTGACGTATTGATAATGGAAGATCTTTGGAGATGGTGATTCCTGTTCCTTGCAATGATTTGGACGCTTTAAGTGCTGTGATAACGTGTTGTTTTGATTCCAGTTTTACAATAAAATTCTTGACATTGGTGTTGTTTGTTTTTATTTCTCGAATATGTTGATTTTCAATAGCAGGGGTTGGTTGGATGAGCTTTACAAGTGAATTTTTTATGAGATCTTTTTCATCTATTCCTTCCTGTGAGCTTATTCTTAACATCAGATTGTTTTCCGTACTCTTTTTTTGTATTTCATCCATCTGACTTTCAAGAATCTCGTTTCTTTTTTCCAAGGCTATTATTTTGTTGGACATTTCAAGGTTAAGTTCCATAATTTTTTGGTTTGCGTTTGCGATTGCTTCAATGTCATTCTTCGAAGCCATATTTTTCAATTTTGATTCTAGGAGAAAACAAAGTAATTTTGTAAGCTCAGACTTGCTCATAGATCCAACTAATTCTTCAGACATTGTATCAAGGTGTTGTGGTCTTTTTTCCGAATTATAAGCTTCAGGAGAAGTTTCAGATATATTTCTTTTGTTCTTCGCTGACATAAATGTATTTGATGATTTTGTTTGGCGGACGGTCGTGTCACTTTTTTCACGGCTTATTATAATTCTTATAGGTCTAAAACTCACATGAATTTTTAAAGGTGGTTTTATCTGTGTTCGGTCAACACTTTGACACACTTTTTTATATTTCTTTATGTTGGAAATTTAGCAATTTGGAACTTTTTCACAGGAGCAATTTGAAACAAACCTTTGTGTAATTTGACAGAAATGTCAATCAACCCTTCCGACTATTATAGTTCTACCTCAAGTCATATAGATTAATTAGGGTGTATACATAGGGATAGGATAAGAAAACTTCGTGTTGGTTTTGTTTTAGATTTTTTTTGTGTGTGAATTTGCTTTGCGCTGAATTGCTTTGTAGTATGGGGTAATTAGATTTCATTATATGGTGCTCTGGGAAATAATTCAAACATGCAGTTTGACTTCGATATTCGAGAGGGTAGATATTATACACGAGCCGAAAACCACATTTTTCAGAATTGCACCTAGAGTCATTTAGCCACCATTTTGTTTTTAACGTTTTTTTTTTTTTGTTATCAGACGTAACTCACGCATTTTTGACCCTACAAAAAAAATGAAGAACAAACTTGCAGAGAATTTAATAGTCTATAAAATATGTTAAGTAATTTTGTTAAAAAGTTATACTGCAATTTCTTAAAAAAAGTAGGGATTGATTTTTTGTAAATTCATCATATTTTATTTTTTGTGCTAAAAAAAAAAAAATGTCGAGATAAAAGTTATAGTCCTTTCAACTATATCTATATTTTTGCCTTAACGGTTTTGTTATGCAACTTATGGTTCTCGCCTTGTAGCTCATATTCACGGTTAAAAATTTTGGGGTACTTTTTAATATTTTCCAAAAATGTATTGAAATTTAATAACTACTTGACAAATATTAAAATTTGGAAGTTAATACAAAATATATTAGAACTTAATAATACCAGGGCCCTGTTTCATAATAGAGCTAATACTATTAGTTCATAAGTACAAGTTTTCAAACCACAAAGTACAACCACTAATAAATTCTGTTTCATAATGAGGGCGACTTTCCTAATATTATTAGTGATATTATACAAACTAAAAAGTACAAAAGTACAAGTTAGTTGTATTTGGGTTTTAGTCTTAGATAAATTTAAACAAGAAAATATCTCCTACAATATTCTCTAAGCTTATTTATTTATTTGTCTTGTGGCATTCAGTCAGACTATTGGTTGTTCGGTTCGTGGTTCGAAGAGGTATTGAGCCCTAACTTGAATAGATAATCTCCTAAGAAAAATTCATTAGGAAAAGAGGGTTTCCATTCTACAGTATAGTGAGCTGTTTTGAAGCAACCGTAAATCACGCACATTTTCTGGCCAGTTCGCACTCACATATAGTAAAACCGAATAAAAAAGAATTTATAACTCCCCCCTTGTCATAAAATTTCTGTTTGGACGGGTAATGGAAAAAAAGAGGCTCTACTCATTCCAATGTATATCTCCAAGCGTGTGAAACTGACCAATTTCATATGCAGGGCAAGGACAGTCCATATATTTCGTTTCGTGGAAAGTGCACCTCCTTTTCTAGAAGTAGCGGTTCAATTTTGAGCAGCAACATCTTCAGTTTTACCGATGACATACCGAACCTACCTTTGAATATAAAGTCACTTTTGAAATTTAAGTTGCTTCTGGTTCGGTAGATCTTCCTTTGTCAAATAACTCTCCGTCGAAAAGCACGTTTATTTTCATCATTAATGTTTTAAAATAAATGTTTTTGTTTCAACTCGGAAGAAGTTGGATATTATCAATAAAATAAAGTTGGGGTTTTGACGGTTTTCACTAATATGTTGAAATTACAAACTTCCTTAAATTTGTACAAATAATACAAGTAATCGCTAGTAATTTGTAGTATTTGTGACTATTATGAAACAGCATTATTGTACTATACAAATAAAAATGTGCTTGTACTTTTGATTATACTGCTTGTAGTTTGTACTTTTCTGCTGCTTCATTATGAAACGAAATTGTACCAAGTACAAACTACAAGACTAATAGTATTGCTTTGTACTTTATTATGAAACAGGCCCCAGATATTACAAAGGAGTACGAAGTCTGTATTATATTTTAATAATACAAAGATATTATAATATAATACTTTATTTCTTGAAAATTAATTTGTAGATCCTTTTCATGAAATTTAATAGATACAAAATATATTACAAAAATAATAGTAATGAAAGACTTTTTGTAAGAGCATTTATATTCTAAGTCAATTAATGGTTGCATTATTATATTTACTGTTTGTCGCATATATGAGAACTAAAATCTTAATGCGATTAAAATTTTATCTACTAATTTGTATATTTTACCTCGAAATATTTCAACGCGCCTTCAAAATAATGCATATTTAAATTTTTTATTTTATGTTATTTAGCAAAAAAAGGGATGCCACTTTTGTTTTATTGCTGTTTTAATACAATCTGTATTGAATTTTGATACTTTGGTATTAAAAACATATGCTTCATATTCATATTTAAATATGGCTGATGCTTGCTTGTAATGGCTTCCTGTTGCAATACAAATTGTATTAGATTTTAATACTCTTGTATTGAAAGTATACGCATCTATCTATTTTAATACAATTTGTATTAAATTTTAATACTTTTTATATTAAAAATACACGCGTACCCAATATTTTAATACAATTTGTATTAAATTTTAATACATTTTGTATTAAAAATACAAGAATCCCGAATCCCGAATATTTTAATACACTTTGTATTAAATTTTTATACATTTTGTATTAAAAATACACGAGTCCCGATATTTTTAATACAGTTTGTATTCAATTTTAATACTTTTTGTATTAATACTACACGCGCCCCAATTCTTTTAATACAATTTGTATTAAATTTCAATACTTTTTGTATTAAAAATGTACGCATATACTTTAGTTATTAAATTTTAATATCAAAAGATTATATTTTATTTCATTCGATTACTTTTTAATCTTTTTGGTATTACAAATAACAATTTTAAAACTAATCTATTAGAATGTAATACAAAGTTATTAGAAAATGTCTTTAATATTTACGGAATATTAAAAAGTAATATTTTCTGTATTGAATACGGCTGTAATACAAAGGCAGTATATAATATATATATATTATATAATATAATACCCCAGAATTTTTAACCGTGTACGTTTTTCTTATAGAAAATTGAACTTTCTATATACCATATATTTTATCGTAAATCCAGCCGTTTTAAAGTTACAGCCATTCAAACTCTTTCGCTAAGATTATCTTACATTTATTTAACAAAAAATAAAAATAGATAGATAAAATTAGCATTATTTTAGTAATCATCATCATCATCATCGTGTCCTGTTTCCTGTAACCCCGGCTGGGGCATAGGGCGTCAACAAAACGTCTCCATCCTCACGGTCTGCTGCAAGGTACTTTAGCTGTGGCCACGTCTTTCTCTGGGATTCTGCTTCCGCTAAGACAGTTGATTTCCATGTTGTTCTTGGTCTTCCAACCCGCCGTGCTCCCTGAGGATTCCATTCAAAGGACTGCTTTGCATTTTCATCGTTTGGTTTCCTCAGTGTGTGACCAATCCAACGCCATTTACGCTTTCTTATGTCGACGTTCAGCCGCTCTGGACTTGTCCTGCGCCACAATTCCTCATTTGATATCACAGTACACATATTGAAGGTAATATCATTAGCGTTTTCATTTTTGTTCAGTTCTGCGCATCCATCAAAATCAGTGAAAAATGGCGACTCTACGTGACCCCGACTAGTTAAACATCAAAATTTGTTGTGTGTTATGCCGGATTTACACGAATGGAAAGCTGCCAGTATAATGACAAAAAGAATGAATTTGTCCATTCTCTTGTTGTTGCTTTTGTCATTATACTGGCGGTTTTCCAACTGTGTAAATCCGGCATTATGTGTTCATTTGTTACTTATTTAAATACAAATACAATTATTTCAAGCTTTTTAGTGTTTATTAACATTTTTTTAGTGTTATTTAAATTATCCTTTTGTGTTTGTTTTCTTCGTTGTTGTTGTAATACAGTGGAAGAGGTCACGTAAGGCTGCCATCTTGAATTTCTTTGACAGTTCTCATTTCGGACCACATGCGCAAGATAATACCTTAGATATGTGTACTAGAGGTCTGCATTGAATGTCTTGAAACCAATTCCAAGACATTCATTTTATTTCAAGCACACTGTAATATTGTACATACTGCTTGAAACTCAAATGAATGAATACTTTAATATTTGACTACTGAATGAGTCTTGCACCCATTTCAAAACAAACACTTACTGCAGTGAACTCACGAAGAACGGGTATTTAGAATATGGGTATTCATAGAAAAAGTGTGTACTACACTATGAACACTGAGCACATTTGTTCCAGCCAAAGTCAAGCTTCTTAAGTGGCACATTGGAGAGAAATGGCTGTTGCGAGATTTACCTCAGTAGTTTCTATTTTTTATTTTCTTTTAACTCAATTTCTTCTTCTCTCAACGAAGCTAGAAACCAAGTAGACATTGAAATCGTTTCATTTAATCCACTCGGTGTACTCAGTGTATTTCTCTCAGTAAACATTGTACACTGTTGGCTCAAATCAAGCCACACAGCGTGCGAGAAAAAGAAAACAGTGTACTCATTTTGAAATTAGATGATCGAATAGAATACACTAACTGCTTCTTATAGAGTGGGTACTTCACTTCACTGTATACTATGTCGAAAAATGGCAATGAATGGTGTACACTGAAGTATTGCACCCGTTGAAAGGGAGCAAATGAATACATTCATGCAGACCTCTAATGTGTACTGTGATTTGATATTATTTGTGGCCAGCGAATCTTTAGGATGTGGCGAAGACAGCGATTCACAAAAGCCTGCATTTTCTTCGAAATAGTAGACGTGACTTTCCAGGTTTCACAAGCATATAACAGCACGGATATGACATTGGATTCGAAGAATCTCAACTTAGTACGTAAGGAGATTTGACTGGATTTCCAAATTGGGGACAGGGTACCGAAGGCAGCACGAGCTTTATTCATTCTACTTTTAACGTCCAGATCCGTACCACCGTTTGCAGAAACAATACTGCCAAGGTAGTTGAACTGTTCCACTACTTCAACTGGCGTCTCCTGTAGAATAATACGCTGCTGTGTTGAGCGGCCTGTGAGCATTATTTTTGTCTTTTTGCTGTTTATTATTAGACCACTCGACTCTCCCTTCACTTGCAGCGTTTGGCACATCCCGTTCAGCCCACTGATGCTATTTGCCAGTAGACATATGTCATCGGCATAGTCTAAATGACTGAGCCTTTCGAACGGTCTCCATTGAATGCCCTGTCGCTCAGCTGTACCAACACTGGCCGTCAATACGTCGTCCATCGCCAGCAGGAAGAGAATTGGCGATAAAACATCCCCTTGTCTCACACCCTGTTGCACTACGAAGGAGTCGGATAGCTGCCCATTGTGCAAAACAAAACACCTTGCGTTGTTGTAGGACTCTTTAATAATGGCATTTTAGTAATATAAGATATTAATTAGGGAATTTCTATTTTTGAAAACTCAATACTTAAATATTTCAAAAATTACCAAGTCGATTTTTTTTCAAGTTAGTAATTAAACATTTTTAAAATATAGATACTTGAAAGGTCTATCTACAACATTTTTTCGAAATTTATTTTTTTTGGTGATAAATTGAAAAAAAACCTTCTTTTTTAACAAAGTGCAGTACGACTTTAAAAAATTACTTATCGAAAAAAGTTACAAGAAACTGGCATAAACAAAAAGTGAATGACGAGCGAAGATAGAAAAAAACGTAAAAGACAAAATGGTGACTAAATGCCTCTAGCGGCAGTGTGAAAAATGTGATTTCAGCTCGTGTATTAATTTACTTTCGAACCTCGAGGTTTCTATTTGCCAGCAGAAGTCAAGTAGTTAAAATATATGATTCTACAGGGCGAGAACTGTAAGTCGCATAACAAAACCGTTAAGACAAAAAATATAGATAATTGAAAGGACTATAACTTTTATCTCGACATTTTTTTAAAACAAAAAAATAAGATATGATGAATTTACAAAATTCAATCCCTACTTTTTTTAAGAAAATGTAGTATAACTATTTAAAAAAAGCACTTATCCAAAAAAGTGACTTAATATATTTTGTAGACAATTAAATTTTCTACAAGTTTGTTCTTATTTTTTTTTTCGTAGCATCAAAAACCGTTAAAAACAAAATGGCGGCCAAATGATTCTAGGTGCAATTGTTAAAAATGTGGTTTTCGGCTCGTGTACTAATACCCTTTCGAATATCAAAGTCAAATTGCATGTTTGAATTATTTCCCAGCAAAAGTCAACTACCCCGTACTATTGGTGCGCTGAATTTTGAGAACACCTTGTCTACATGGTGTTTTATTTTGTTTGCTTTAAGTGGGTGGAATGATTTTATTTTGAATTTAATGCGTTCATGCTTTTGTTTGGGATATTGATACAGGTAAAATATTAAAAAGAAAGAAAGTGCGTATGTAAAGATTTTGGTAGGGTGTGCGGAGAACACCTGCGCACCTTCGAATAAACGTCACTGACTGATACCTCATTTACATTTTACAGATTAACGCTATTAAATTTGCAATGAAAAGGCAAAACAGAAATTTTCGTGTAAACTTTATAACAAGTTAAAAGTTAAAAGTAGAATAAATAAAGTTCGTGTTGCCTTCGGTACTCTGTCCCCAATCTGGAAATCAAGTCAAATCTCCTAACGCACTAAGTTGAGATTCTTCGAATCCAATGTCAAATCCGTGCTGTTATATGCTTGTTAAACCTGGAAAGTCACGTCTATCATTTCGAAGAAATTGCAGGCTTTTGTGAATCGCTGTCTTCGCCACATCCTAAAGATTCGCTGGCCACAAATAATATCAAATAAGGAATTGTGGCGCAAGGCAAGTCAAGAGCGGCTGGACGTCGACATAAGAAAGCGTAAATGGCGTTGGATTGGTCACACACTGAGGAAACCAAACCAAACCAAATTGCAAAGCAGTCCTTTGAATGGAATCCTCAGGGTGCACGGCGAGTTGGAAGACCAAGAACAACATGGAAATCAACTGTCTTAGCGGAAGCAGAATCCCAGAGAAAGACGTGGCCACAGCTTAAGTACCTTAGAGCAGACCGTGAAGGATGGAGACGTTTTGTTGACGCCCTATGCCCCAGCCGGGGTTACTGGACACGATGATGATGATGAAAATTTATAACCTTAAGGCCACTTTACACGATTATAGAAGTAATATGACTTACGTCCAATAAGTTAGCTCGCCAACAATTACAGCACCTGCCTAAGGATATTATCTTTAATGTTAAATTGGATCACAACAAAAACATAAATGTTAAAAAAGGAGCCAAGTTCTTATGTTTACACAAGAAACCTGTGCGTAAAAAGTCAGCCAAAAAAAGTAATGAGATCTAAAATATATGCCAAGTTTTAAGTTCATGAAGTTTAATATCAAATATCTTAAGTAGAGTAATATCGAAACAATTCCAAATCATGACAGAAATTTGGTAATTAATGATTACTGATTAAAATTTGGTGGGTTCACTTGTCAAGTTTTCATACATTTTAAATTTGTGATTAAGTAGGTAAGTATTTAAGAGAAAACTTGCCAAGTAAATCCACCAAATTTTAATCAGTAATCATTAATTACCAAATTTCTGTCATGATTTGGAATTGTTTCGATATTACTCTACTTAAGATATTTGATATTAAACTTCATGAACTTAAAACTTGGCATATATTTTAGATCTCATTACTTTTTTTGGCTGACTTTTTACGCACAGGTTTCTTGTGTAAACATAAGAACTTGGCTCCTTTTTTAACATTTATGTTTTTGTTGTGATTTCACTCCTTTTTGCAAAGATTTATTTTGCCAGGTAAAAGGCAAGCCCTACCGCTCTACAAAGTTTCATAATTCTACGACAACCGAAAGTGCTCCATACAAATAATAGCAATTCTGATAAAGTGGGTGGATGCACCCCCCCCCCCCCCAATGGACAATTCCAAATTTTCGATATTTTTCCTTTCTAAGTACTTCAAGTCCTACCGACCTACCAATTTTCATCGTTCTACAACAATCGGAAGTGCTTCATATAGTTTATAAGAATTTTTAAGAATGTGGGTCGATGCCACGCCCCCTGAACTGAAACTTCCAATTTTTCGATTTTTTTCTTCTAAGTACTTCAGGGCCTACCGACCTACCAATTTTCATTGTTCTACAACAATCGGAAGTGCTCCATATAATTTATAAGAATTTTTAAGAATGTGGGTGGATACCACGCCCCCTGAATGCAAATTCCAATTTTTCAATTTTTTTCTTTCTAAGTACCTTAAGCCCTACCAACCTAACAATTTTCATTGTTCTACAACAATCGGAAAGGCTCCATATAATTTATAGATTATTTTAGAAAGTGGGTGGATGCCACGCCTCCTGAATAGAAAATTCCAGATTTTCGATTTTTTCCTTTGTATGTGCCACAAGCCCTACCGTTGTGCGAAATTTCAAGTTTCTACAATGTCGGGAAGACCTCCATAATTTTGATGATCTGTCAGTGAGTCAGTCAGTGAGTCAGTGAGTCAGTCAGTTACGGTTTTTGTGATTTTTGAAGTCCTATATCTTGGGAACTACTAATGCTAAAGAGTTTGAAATTTGGTGAGCCACCTGTGTTTGATCAGTTCAGCAAATACTCTGAATTTGAAGTTTCTGACTTTATTGGTACTGAAGTTAGAGGGGAGTTGAAAATCGCCTGAGTTTGTTCCTGTAAAAAGGGTGTAGTGCCGCGAACTTGGCTGGGCACTACCGTGCCCTTTGATTAGATTTCTTCTTGCTTATGGACTTTTTTTTTGGTTAAATGGTTTTGGTTTTAGGAAAGTATTTAAAATTTTGAGGTTTCGGGGTAATTGTATGGGTCCCTGGGACAAGAATTAAATTTCTTCATTATGCCTTAAGAAATGGTTCTTATAACAAAATATACTAATAGAATTTTAAGAAAGCTTTTGTATTAAAAATTTCATTGAAATCAGTTCAGCTGTTGAAGAGAAAATCTGAAATTAATTAAGCACCGTTATTTTTGTAGCTAAAAAGAATTTTTTAATTTAAATTTTGGTGGGAACAAAACCCCCATTTATGCGGCTTAATACAAGCTAATTCTTAATCTAACTAAAAAACTGAGAACTTAATACCAAAGCCAGGGCTCGCAAGGTGGAGAGTGTTTCAGAAGCCTGTGTTTTAAGGAAGGAGAACTCAGGTTAAAGTCGAAGGAGCACATGTTTGAATTAACATCCCACAGCATACGAGAGATTGGTTCATTGGAACCGAACCTCGTGTTCGGTGGGTTGCTATATAAAAGAGCCGAGGATAACGTTTATTACGAGGGTTAGTATTAAAAGGTTAGAATTGTAGATAGGGAGGCAGAATCAGAGTGTTGTTCCAGGATAGACCTCGAAAAGCAAAGCGTAAGAAACGATGCTGGAAGCTGGATGCTCTCAGTTCTAGAAATGTGAGGAAGTTGGTAAGTGGACCAAACTTGAGAGGCGTATTCTAGGAGAGGACGAACAAATGATATGTATAAGGACCGGGTAACATAGATGTTGGAGAATTCCTTGGACCATCTTTTGACGAAACCGAGCGCTGAGTTTGCTCTGATAATGATATCGTCTATGTGATTGAGAAAATTAAAATGCCAATTGTATCAATTTATCCTCTAGAGAATTACGAAGAAACTTTAATTCGAAAATTTTAAGAAAATCGCTTCAGTGCCTTAGGCTGTAGAAGTAGATCAAGGTACATTGTACTTCCCGAGAAAATTGATCTTCAGTCTCCACATTTTGACAGCCTTAGCTCATTTAAATGACATTGAGATTGAGAATGAGAAAGATCTCTAAATTGAGATAGATCTCTTTTCTGAACTCAAGTACATTTTACAAATGAAAGCGTTTACATAAAGGGTTTCGCATTCCACCCTCTTCCATCTTCTAACGGATTCACTACAGAGAGATATACCTATGAAAACAATTGTTCAAAATCGCTAGCCAAATATTTCATGTATCACACTTTTTCCCTCCGAACAAGAGGCATTGGAATAAGTCGATGTTAAGAATTTAGATCCATCAATTTTGCCTGTTAATTTACAAATTAAAAAATTCATAAATTTTCCGAAGAGGGGTGACACTCCCAGGGTGAAATAATAAAAACCTCACAGCCTAGAGTGAATTTGTCCGAAGTTTGTGTATACTTTCAAAGCGCTGGTGGCCTGCGGACTAAAACAAACCAGCTTTTCTTAGCTTCTTCGATCCATGAGTAATGTAATTATCATTGTGGAAACATGGCTTAACTCAAATTCTATGTCATCGGAGCTTTTCAGCTCTTCTTTCAACGTTTATCGAAAAGATCGTTCCACTACAACAGGATGGGTTCGAGGTGGTGGCGTCTTGATTGCCGTCCGAACAAGTTTTAACAGTACTCAACGCAATCTATTGAATGACGGTGATGAAATTGGGCAACTTTGTGTAAGTGCAAGTTCCAAAGATTCTGCTGATAGTAAAGATTTATTTTTTATTGTAAGTTATATTCAATAGTTAACATATTGCTAATGTTCAAGCAATTTTAAATGAATTAACGACCAACCAATTCCTATGTATATCCTTGGCGATTTTAACTTAGGTGACATCGTCTGGCGGTACATGGAATAAGATTATCATGTTTTAATACCTTTTAATATAATTAAAGATGTAGAAATGTTGGTCGTTGACTCATTATCTGCTATGGGTCTTTTTCAAATAAATAATGTAGAGAACAGTTTAGGGAGAATATTAGATCTACTATTTATCAGCAATGATTTAAAATACTCTCTAGTAATGTCCAATTTTCCTTTGATAAACAATTCCATTCATAATAAGGCTGTAAGTATATCTTTTGAATATTATGATTATGCAAAAAATTTTATCAAAAACCAAAAATTATATGATTTTGCAAAGGCTGATTTCATTGGACTTAATAATTTTTATTATAATGTAAATTGGGAGAGTTTTATGGATGGCAAATCATTAGAAGATATGTTTACTCAATTTAAATACATATTGTTTGAAGGTATAGAACTTTTTGTTCCTACCTTGAGAAGAAAAAAAACTTTTAAGCTTCCATGGTTTAACCCTAGGATAAAGAATCTGGAAAATGCCAAAAATATGGCATTCAAGAGTTTAAAACTAACAAAACTTTCTGAAGATCGTGAAAG
Organism: Dasysyrphus tricinctus; assembly: GCA_963921185.1. Lineage (NCBI taxonomy): Eukaryota > Metazoa > Arthropoda > Insecta > Diptera > Syrphidae > Dasysyrphus > Dasysyrphus tricinctus. The sequence continues at coordinate 162,587,394 of OY992532.1, read as the reverse complement.
GTTTTTTCAATTAAGGATAGAATTTGACTTTCTTACTAAGTTTTTGTATAGGCATTATTTGCTTAACACCGAAGCCAATATAAAAAATAATTCTAAATCCTTTTTGGTATTTCTGAACTCTAAAAGAAAAGGTTCATCTTTTCCACAATGCATGGAGTATGACAGCAATATTAAGTCGATATTTAATCCTCTTGTGATCTCTTTGCGCATTATTTTAAAACATCATATAATAGTGATATTATGAAGAAATTGATGAATTGATACTACTAAAAAGGCTGACTTTGATTCAATCCCTCCTATCCTGTTATCAAAATGTTCTTCTCTTTGTTGTGTTTTGACAACTATCTTTAACAAATCTCTGTCAACAGGCATTTTTCTTGAATGGAAGATATTCTTTATAGATCCAATTTATAAAAACGGACTTAAGCACTTAGTGAGCAATTATAGGCCCATTTCAAAGTTTTTAGCTATTCCCAAGCTTTTCGAAAAGGTAGTAACTGATTATCTTTATTATTCGGTTAAGGAATTTTCGTCCCTTTACCAACATGGGTTTGTAAAGGGTAAATCAACTTGTACAAACTTTAAGCCTGTTTACCAACTTTTGTATGAACTCATTAGAAAATGGGAAATAATTTGATGTCTTATACACCGACTTTGTCAAGGTGTTTCATCGCGTACACCATGGTCTCCTCTTGCAAAAGCTAAAAAGATTAGGTCTGAACATAGCTTTTATAAAATTGTTAAATTCCTATTTATCTAATAGAAAGCAAGTCGTTAAAATAGATGATTGCTCCTCTATATATATAGTATATAGACGTCATATCGGGTCTTCCACAAGGAAGATGTATTTTTTGGATAGCCAGGATGCAGCCATGATGCAAATGTTTGGAGCAATATAGTCCCATCGGTAGAGCTTTGAACAGTGGAACGACATGCACGTCTTGGGCGATTCAACATATCTACTGAATATCTTTTTAATAACACCACTTAGGTAGGTAGGTAGGTAAAAATGATGGCAAGAGCGTAACACTCGCTGTTGCCCAATTAGCACTGGATTGCGCCGTTTTGATACCATAACTCGTTTGACCTGTGTATGAAAGTAGATAAAAGCGTTCCTTGCTTTGAAATAGGACGGCTGTGGAGTATGGTTAATGTATCTTGTGAGTTGGGTCATAGGACACTCACTCGATCGGATCGCATCTCGCCCGAGCTTGCCACATTATGCCGAGCTCGGCAGGTTGTAGAGTAGCAACGAAGCGATCGATCAGATCATGTGATCATCAATTGCCATTGAGCATCATGAAGTTCCTCAGAAACCCGGGTTCCGATTACTCGCGGACTTTGGATCTGGGGGGGAACATGATGCAGAACGCAACAGATTTCTGTCTCAGAACCATTTCGTGGCGTTAAGAAAAGAGATCAAGTCTTTGATCTTCATTTCGGAAAGTTCGTTTAGGTCATCAAAAAAAGCCATTCCAAACGATTGTGCTCTCATTCTGGCTAGAGCTGGACATTTACAGAGAAAATGTAGGACTGTTTCCTTTTCTTGCTGGTCTTCACAGCTGCGACAGTGAGTATTGTAAGGAATACCCAGCCTCGCCGCATGTTCTCCAATTGGCCAGTGTCCAGTGCAGGTTGCTACGACCCTGGCTATGCCCCGCCTGGGTCTACATATGAGATCAATGGCGGGCCAGATCGATCTGGATATTTTGCAGTTGGTCAAACTGCTCCACCTACGATTAGATTCCCTAAGGAAAATTGACAATAAATTGCCCTTCACAACTCCAAGGGGAATGTAGACTCTTTCCGCAAGTGAGATGTGAAGGGCTGATCCTTGCCTGGCTAGTTCATCTGCCCGTTCATTTCCCTCAATGCCAATGTGACCAGGAACCCAGATAAGAGTGACCTTGAGGTTAATGTTTAGACTTGCGAGCTCATCTCGGCATTGTTGTACCAATTTAGAGGATGATGTAGCCGAATCAATGGCTTTAACAGCCGCCTGACTGTCTGTAAGGATGGCTGTATTACGATTTTGGTTTGGATCTGCTTTAAGCATCTTGCATGCCTCCCTGATTGCCAGTATTTCAGCTTGAAATACACTAGCGAAATTCGGTAGCCGAAATGACTTGGAGATGTTGAGAGACTCAGAGAAGACTCCTGAGCCAACACCGCACTCCATCTTTGAGCCATCAGTATAGATAGTTGTGTCGAAGTCTCTCGTCACGGTGCGGCGTCATCATCCCAGTCCCCTCTGGATGGGAATAAGACTTTAAAATCTTTACTGAGGCTCATTGTAGGAGCGCGGTAGTCAGTGGGAGTCGAAAGTATATCAGCTGGAATCAAATTTGTGATATTGCTGTGACCATAAGGTTTAGCAACCCAAGAATTTGATTCTTTAAGTCTTAAGGCACTGCAAGATACTAGATATTTTATGTGTAGATCAAGTGGTAGAAGGTGCAGAAAAACGCTTAAGGCATCCGTTGGGCAAGATCGAAGAGCCCCTGTGGTACCAACACTAGCTGTTCTTTGAACCTTTTTTAGTTTGTCGATGTTATATGTCTTATTTAGTGCGGGCCACCAGACAATCGAACCATATGTTAGAATCGGCCGTACCACTGCAGTATACGTCCATAAGATCATCTTTGATTGAAGGCCCCAGTTTTTACCGAAGGTTTTACTACAGGCGCAGAAAGCTATGCAGGCCTTCCTGACCCGTTCTTCGATGTTTAATTTCCAGTTTAACTTAGGGTCTAGGATGACACCTAGATATTTTGCACTGGTTGATAGTGAGAGTGTTTGGCCGTTAAGTCGGGGTGGAGTGAAGGGTTGTATCTTAGTTTTGGTAGTAAAAAGCATCAGGTCAGTTTTGCTCTGGTTGACTCCTAGACCACAACTCGTAGCCCAGTTGCTAACTTTTCTCAAAGCCATCTCTGTGATTTCGCTTATCACAGGAGTAAACTTCCCTGACACTAATAATACAAAGTCGTCCGCATACGCAACCGCCTTCACACCACATCTCTCCAGTTTAAAGAGGATTTTGTTCATGACTAAAAGCCATAGAAGTGGTGACAGAACACCGCCCTGGGGTGTTCCTCTCCTGACGTGTTTTGTCGAGTTTGCATTACCTAACGTGCCATGAATCTTTCTATCTTTGAGCATGGATATTATCCATTCTCTGATGTAGTCCTCTACACCAAAGTCAACGAGTGCCTCAAGAATAGATTCGGTTAGCACATTGTTGAAAGCCCCTTCTACATCTAAGAATGTAGCGAGGGTATATTCTTTGAAGTTGATGGTTTTCTCAATTGTACGCACTACCTCATGAAGGGCCGTCTCCGTCGACTTACCTTTGAGATATGCATGTTGAGAGTTTACTAGAGGACATTCCACAAGTATGTCTCTAATATGTGTGTCTAGTGTCTACGCTCTAGAGTTTTAAGTACAAAAGAGGTTAGGCTTATTGGACGAAAATCCTTCGCGGATTCGTGTCCCCGCTTCCCTACTTTTGGAATAAAAACCACTTTTACATGTCTCCAAGACTCTGGCACATGGTTGAGAAGGAGGCATCCTTTAAAAATCATCTCTAGCCGTGGGACAACCAAATCTTGTAGCTTTTGGAGCATGATTGGCAGAATTCCATCTCGGCCTGGAGATTTATACGGGGAGAAAGTATTAATAGCCCAGGCTATTCTTTCTTTAGTTATAACGGTATTGATATGCTCTACACGAGCTAAAGGTAAATTATAAGTTCTATGCGTTTCGGGGTTGCTATTCTCGCAGCCCGGAAAGTCTGTCGTCATCAGCAGTTCTAAGGACTCCGTCAGAGAAACTGTCCAAGATCCATCAGGCTTTTTCAATAACGAAGGATTACAATGCTCCTTAGAAAGAACTTTGCTAAGCCTTGCGGAATCTCTTAAGCTCTCAATAGAATGGCAGTATTCTCTCAAACCAAGTTTCTTCGCTGATGCGAGAGCACGCTTGTAGACTTTCAAACAGTCTTTATAAGGTTGGTAAAACTTGTTTCTGTGGCAGATATTGAAGATCTTCCTATAGTAATTTTTCTCAGACTAGACAGGTCTTCATTCCACCATGGAGGAAGACAATGAATTCTTTTCTGAACGCGAAAGTAAATTTAACTACGTACATGAGGGTGGAGTGAAACTCAACTTTTTTAATATACATAGTGGGGTTGGGTGCCAATAGCCATCAAAATAGAGCACACACAATCTTAGCTCGATCAAAAAATATCTTGAGGGTTCACAACGCCCTTGAAAATTTATTTGCTTGTCCCTATAGAATATAAGGGAAATTTTAATTGTTTTGCAACGTTTCGCTGATTTTTTTGTAAAACCACCCAGAACTCACCACCTGGAGGTAGCTGCTTTTTAGTTCCGCCCAACACCCTACCCAACGAACCAACCAAATATCCGAGTGCTCTTTTATTCAATAGCTGTTTCCATAGTGAAACTCTTTTTTGTGTTAAACTCGGGCATTATTCTCCTAGAGGAGACTCTAGCTCTTATAAGTCCATCCCTGTTTTTGTAACCAAAAACTTCAGCTGAAGCTTCGGTAACCAGCTAAACACATCGCTCCACGCTTTGAGTGTGACATGGGCGTACATTCTTCGACCAGAGTTTCTATTGAACAAGCTTTTTGTATTCTGAAATCCAAATTTCGATGCCTTAACCACTAAAAGTTTTAAAAATTAAATAACGCCAAGTATACCTATAGTTATTAGCTGCATCGTTTTGCATAATTTTATTCGAATGAAAAGTCCTGAAAATGCTGATATTCTTACTGAAAATACAGAGATTACAGAAGCAGAAATATATATGCAAATGATTCAGTTAACGAAAACTTACGCCATCACCAAAAGAGATGTTTTGTGTGAATAGCTTATGTCTTAAAAAAATGCAAATATTCAATAAAATCAATTTTAAACAAAATAAAACACTTCTTTAGTTCTTAATAAAAAAATAAATTAATTTTATTTCACAACAAAAATAAAGGTAACACAAAAACAAAACACAAAACCCCTTCATGGGACACTTAACAATCTAGGTTTCTTTATAAAAATGGCAGGATCTTATAGAACAAACTTAAAACTCCTTCAAGGGACGCTAAACTACTTTATGTACATAACGTAAATATGAGCTTCATTATTAAATGGTATATGATCTGTTGTTTAGTAAAGAACTATTGGTATTGCGAATCACGAAGCAAGTTCTGTATATCTTTAAGGTGCTCCAACTTGTCCCTCTCAACTTCAAGTTTTTGCGTCTCGATTTCCAAAAAGTCTTGATGACGTCGTTCATCTTCTTCATTTTGGCCACTTATTAGTTCCAGAAGCTTGTCATCGAAATCCTGTCGTCGGTTGTCGGCGGCGCGGCGTTCTGGATAGTGATGCGGAGTGTGTGCCTGGCTCGTCCAAAGCATCATCTTCAGTGAAATCATTATTTAAATCAGCCGAAAAACTTGAAAACCACATCTCTCTCGGTGGGTTTACAGAATGTGAATGTCTATGACCGTAAACATAGTTGAAAACATCAAAATACGTCCAAGATGTAGAAGATTGTCCCAACGTGTTGTTTCTTTTTTTATCCTGTTGTTGGTGGTAAGTAGGTTATAAAATTTTGTTTTTATGTCCTCCGGGCTAAAAGGAAAACTAAATGAAGGAAAACGCAAATAATAGAAAATTATTTTTGTTAATGTTTTGCGGACTATTGAATATAATTCAAATAAAAATTTTTGTGTGACCTTTAGTCCAAATACGTTTCGCCCAGGTACAACAGTTGGGCTCATCAGTTAGATGCTGTTGTACCTACCCTTCTAAGACGCATTATTTTTAATCGATGGATACCAACAACTAGTAAAATATACAGCGCGTAAGCACTGTAAATTATATTTTTCTAGGGGAATTTGTTTAAATTCAGATACCCAGAATATATATATATAAATATAAGTAATAACTGATAAAAAAGACAAACGTATATTTTAAGACTCATGTCTTTAACCAAAGGAATGATAACCTATTCATATTTCACCATAAACACCCACATGTTATCATAAACTGCATCCCGTAAACCATGTAACATAAGAAACAAAGAAATGCGCTGACACAAGTCATAAGAAACAAAGACAAAAGCCATGTATGCAATTAATAGAAAACTTCAAACACTGGTCGTCTGCGACGTTCCAGTTAGATCTTAATTACTATCCACAGAATAAAGAACTCATTATTCAGAGCTCCGTCTCTGATGATAATTTTTAAAAAGTGTTTTTATTAAAAGACATTTAAAATTGGCGCAGTCGGTAGGATACTCTTTTACATATGAGTATCCTTTGCAAATAACAACCTACAAAGTATTTAAAATCGGTCAACCCACGTAAGGGAAAAATCAGTATCGGTAACAAAAATACTTAAAAAAGCCGCTATAGTGAAATTAAATTCGTTCGTAATAACTCAACGCAAAAGAGTAATAATACACGTGCGAAATAATAACTAACGATGGTATATTTTATCAATAGTTAAAAGTGAATAACGATACAAACATCGATCTAAAAACACTCAAAGCTATTGCAAATATAATTCAGTGAAAATTAAGAAACCTTTAACGAAAATAAAGACTTTTAAGATTACTTCAGTTTAATCAGTTAGTAGTTCACGTCAACATACATGACCATACTACGAATTCCATAGAGGAAACTGATTTTTAAATAAAAAATAAAAAACAACAATGCTGTAAAAACAACAGATGAGCTTCATCAAAAAATTTCGGAAAACAAAGAAGAATAATCCCAAGTATATGGACGAAGAGTCATCTACCGAAGAAGAAGATACACACTTAAATGAAATAAGAAACACCCCCATACCCGAATACTGTAAGTCTAACTTAGAATTTAAAAATCTCTACATAAATAAAAATATTGTTGAACCAAATTTAACTACAAATATTACAAGTGAAAATATTGTAAATAGTTTGCCAAACTTTAAATCAGAAAAACCAAATAACAAAATGTCTCTGACACTAACTCTCGATCCATTAAAGTATATCGAGAAATTGAATACTTTTGATGGACGAAGAGAGGACTTGTATACATTTATAGTAAACATAGATGGCATTCAACCAACATTGGAAAAATATGACGATCAAAGTCAACAAATAAGTATTAATATCCCGAAGTCTAAACTAATTGGTAAAGCCAAAAGATGCATAGAGATTCATTCCCATCTAACTAGCTGGCTAGATATCAAAGCATTACTCATTTCAAATTTTGGAGGTTTTAAAAGTTCCTTCCAATTGTATGACGAGTTACGACAAACTCCGTACAAAGGTAGTGTAACGAACTTTTATAATGACATCCAAAGGGCACTGTGTGAACTGAACCAAAAAACAGTTCAAGAAGGAAAAGAATCTAAAATCCCTCACAATACTGAAACAGCCCTGAATATTTTCAAAGAACGTTTACCTGTTCATATGAGAACAGTTCTATTTGCCTTAAAACCACCAAATTTACAAGCAGCTTTACACGAGCTCACACAAGCAGGTTTTTTAGACGATAAATCTGAAGTGACTCCTAAAAAATTATTAGAAACCACTAAAGTTACAACGCACCCAAATCAAAAACCACAAAATAACCCTAAACATTACCAAAACCAAAATAATTTTATTCCCAAAAATCCAATACACATTAAACCCCCATTTAATCACAATCAAAATCCAAATTACAAAGGAAATAACTATATCCCAAATTATAAACCCCCGTCTAGGCAATACAAACCTATGGATATAGATCCAACGTCTAGTCAACTCAAGAAAGTAGCCGTAAATTATAATGAAAAATATAAAAATAATCAGGATTTTTCCGTAACAGCCTCGGAAACCTATCTATCAGAGGAGACAACAAATTCCCCTTTGTTAAGTTAGAAAAAAACAACCAAATACTTAGACTATTAATAGACACAGGTGCAACTAATAGTCTAATTAACAAAGAGAAAGCACCAACTCAGTTTACAAAAACCAGAAGTTCCCCATTAGAAATAAAAACAGTAGGAACTCCTATCTTTATTGACGAAGAATTAATAATTCCAAAGGAAAAATTTATTTTCCACACAAAGGAAGACTGCATCTTCCAAATACATAATTTCAATGATCACTTTGACGGTCTAATAGGAAATAACATACTATTTCCAAATAATGCAGAAATAAATTTCAAAAGTAAAATTTTGAAGTTAAACAACCAAGAGATTCCACTCTTCTTTTCCAAAGAAGAAGAATTGGAATACCAAAACGAAATTAGTCATTTAGAAAAAATGATCCCAGATTCAACGCTGTTCGAAAATTTGGAACAACAGAGAATCGATCATCTAAATGATGAAGAACGTAAAAGTTTAATGAAACTTCTAAAAGAAAACAAAAATGTGTTTTACCATAAAGGAGACGATCTCAGTTTCACGAGTCATGTTAAGCATAAGATCTCCACCACAAACGAGGAACCGATATTTACCCGAATATATCGTTACCCCGAAGCCCACAAGCAAGAAGTGGACAAACAAATAAAAGATCTGTTGGATCAAAAAATAATAAAAACAAGTACTTCACCATATAGCGCTCCTATATGGGTTGTACCGAAGAAACAGGATAAAGAAGGCAATAAAGAGTGGCGAATAGTCATTGACTATAGAAAGCTCTATAACGTCACAAAAGAGGATAAGTTCCCAATACCTCTAATAGATGATATCCTGGATAAACTTGGAAAGGCAAATTATTTCACAACACTAGATTTACGAAAGGGTTCCATCAGATAGAAGTGGAACCAGAAGATCAAGAAAAAACAGCGTTTAGCACGCTGTCCGGACATTACGAATGGCAACGAATGCCTTTCGGTTTAAAAAATGCTCCGGCAACGTTCCAGAGAATGATGAACGAAGTCCTAAAAGACTTCGTTGGGAAAATATGTTACGTCTATTTAGACGATATAATTATTTTCTCTACATCACTCGAGGAACATATTAACTCGCTAAAAATGATATTCAAACAATTACAAAAAGTTAATTTGAAAGTTTCACTTAACAAAAGTGACTTCCTCAAAAAAGAATCTGAATTTTTAGGTCACGTTGTGACGCAAGATGGAATCAAACCTAATCCGAACAAAATTCAAGCAATAAAGAATTTTCCAATTCCAAAAACAGTCAAAGAAATCCAATCATTTCTTGGACTGACTGGATACTATAGAAAGTTCATCCAAGACTATGCAAAGATCATTAAACCCATGACTCTGTGCTTAAAAAAGGATTCAAAAATAAACACCGAAGACTAAGAATATAAAGAAGCCTTCGAAAAACTGAAGTTGGTAATGACTGATAACCTATTGAATCGACACCCAGACTTCAATAAAGAATTTACCCTGACAACGGACGCATCGAACTACGCGATCGGCGCGGTCCTAAGCCAATCACATGGACCTCTGTGCTTTGCATCAAGAACCCTAAATAAACATGAACAGAACTATAGTACCATTGAAAAAGAACTCCTCGCAATTATTGTTTGGGCAACCAAACAATTCTGTCATTACCTTTACGGTAGGAAATTTAAAATCCTCACTGACCATAGGCCTTTAGCCTGGTTACAGAATTTACGAGAGCCTAATTCCAAGCTCCAACGTTGGAAAATCAAACTCGAAGAGTACGATTTTCAAATTGAGTATCTCGCCGGAAAAGAGAACAAAGTGGCAGACGCCCTTTCCAGAATCAAGCTAAATGAAGTAAACGCTATAGAGTTAGCTTCAACTCAGCACTCAAACGAGTCAGATAGCTCCAATTTAATCCCAATTACAGAAAAACCATTAAATGTTTTTATCAGACAAATAATCGTAGAAAAAGGAGAACAAGATGATGAAACCATCACATTTCCTTTCAATAAACGAAGGATACAAATTATTAGGAAAAATGCTTTAAACAAAAAAGACTTCGACAAAATAATTTCGGAATCAGATATCAATCACAAAAATGCCATTTTTATGAAAGACGACAGATCATTCCTCGACTTTCAAAATTATTGGAAAAATAATAATAACAATCAAAATCTAGTTAGAACTAAAACATTCTTAGAAGACATATATGATCTCCCAGACATGAAAGAAATCATATACAAAGTACACAACGAGTTTAATCATATATGTAGGTATAGAAAAACTTTACCTTGAACTCAAAAGAAAGTATTATTATCCAAATTTGAAAACAATCATAACCGAGATAACAAACAACTGCGATCTATGCAACTTAAAAATAGAACGCAACCCCATCAAATTACCATACGAAAAAACTGAGACCCCAAACGGTCCTCACATTCACACATTCACATTCATATTGACATCTGGATTTTATCCAATAATAATAAATATCTCACCTGTATCGATAAATTTAGTAAATTTGCCTCTGCAGAGAAGTTAAAAAGCAAAAATCAGAAAGACATCCTAAACGCGTTAGAAAAAACATTTAGTTATATGTCCCATCCGGAAAGAATAACATTAGATAATGATCCCACTTTCAAAACCTATTCTATTAAGAATTATTTTCAAGAGAAACAGATTCTAACACATTTCTCAACTCCTTATAGGCACACTGGTAACTCAGACGTCGAAAGACTCCATAGTACTCTCAATGAAAATATAAGATTGCTGGAAAAAACTGAAAATATTTTCGACTTAGTCGTAAAAACTATAAATATTTATAACAAAACTATTCATTTAACAACCAAGGAAAAACCAATCGATATACACCTAGGCAAAATAGATAACAAAATAATATTCAGTAGAATTGAAAAAAACAAAAATTAAAATTTTAGAAAAACTAAATAAAAACAGAATAGACACAGAAATAGATCCAAACTTTACAAAAATAAATAACCCAGAAAATTTTAATAAGCTGAAAACGAAACACAAGAAAGTAAAGGTGATAAAAGTAAGACAAAAGAAAATAGTAATCAAGCCACATCTTAGAAAGCAAACTTTGCACAAGGATCAGTTCCGAAAAAGAAAGAAACATACAAAACCCCACAATGAAGATAACAGTAGCGATTCTCTCTTTAATAACCCTAGTGAAATCTAATATTGAAATAACAAAGATAGATAGAGAATTCCTCCTTCTACAGGAAGAACAAGTAAAACTAATCAATAATTACGAAATAATCTTACATTTAATAAACCTGACAGAATGTCAAATACTAATAGATGAACTAAAAAACCAATATCAAATTCTACCCGATAAAAATGATCAACAGAAACAAAAGTTAGATACCTTAGAAATTAAACTACAAACAATAGTTCCCCACCATGTTATACACAAAAGAGGTTTTATTAATATTATAGGAAAAGGAATGAAATTTGTCTATGGAACAATGGACGATGATGATAGGGAAAGCATAGAACAAAGCCTAAAAGCACTTGAAGAAAATAACGAAGAACTATTAAAAAACAACAATAAACAAGTGAAGATTAATCAACAATTTAATGAACAGTTCTTACAACTTAATGACATATTCAAACAAAGTTACAAGACATTAAATAGATGGAAAAAGGTCCAAAATGACATTAATGCTTTACGCATGGAAATTGAATTCAACAAAAATTTAGTAGAAGTACAGGAAATAATAGAAAAAATTATCATGACTAGTAGAACTGGTGTTCTAACACAAGACATACTGACTGTTCAAGAGATATTCGACTACGAAATAAATTTTGAAAAACTTAAGGAACTGAAAATAGCTTTGGCAACCTATAATGAAAATTTACTAGTTATCCTTAATATACCTAAATTTAATGATAAATTATTCAATAAACTATACCTACAAACCTTCCCAGTAAAAGAAAGAATAATTAAAATACCTAATAACGAATTATTAGAATTTAATAAAACCTTATATGCTATGACTAAAGAAATTAAACATCTTCATCAAATTAAAGATAATTGTATTGAAAATCTATTAAAAGATAGTAAGGGTATTCATGAAACAGCGTAAAGTCGTCGTTAACGTGGTAAAGTTTTAAACTTCGTAAATCTGTCAAATTTTCCATACAAATTGTGACAGAATTACGAAGTTTTAATCTTTACAACGTTTACGATGAGTTTACGCTGTTGTATGAATACCCATAGTATAAATTTAGATTGTGAAACGGAAACATTTACAGAAGAAAATTCAATCATAGAAAAAGAAAAATATCTAATAATAAGGAACTTACAAAAAGAAAAAGTAAAACAAAATTGTAACAACCTAGATTATGTTCTAGAAGGAAATTATATAATAGAACTAGAAAACTGTAAAATAGAAATAAAAAACAAAATCTATAACAAAAAATTGTACCAGAGTAATTATAAAATAATACCATTATTAAATTATAACTTCTCAGAATTATATTATAAAGATCCGAACTTTAAATCAGTTGAAAACATTGAAACATTAGAATCTAGAATACACAAAAAACATATACCTAACCTTTAACATTGTAACGTTTGCAATTGTAATAATTATTATAACTTTTGTAATTATATATTTAAAAATAAAATTAAAAAATAAAAAATCTATTACAAATTTAAACCTTCCATCGGTCACTTTCAAACCGATAAAAGATTCTAAAGAGGGAGGAGTAATAACTGATAAAAAAGACAAACGTATATTTTAAGACTCATATGTCTTTAACCAAAGGAATGATTACCTATTCATATTTCACCATAAACACCCACATGTTATCATAAACTGCATCCCGTAAACCATGTAACATAAGAAACAAAGAAATGCGCTGACACAAGTCATAAGAAACAAAGACAAAAGCCATGTATGCAATTAATAGAAAACTTCAAACACTGGTCGTCTGCGACGTTCCAGTTAGATCTTAATTACTATCCACAGAATAAAGAACTCATTATTCAGAGCTCCGTCTCTGATGATAATTTTTAAAAAGTGTTTTTATTAAAAGACATTTAAAATTTATATATATATATATATATATATATATGTATATATGATGTTAAAGCCCGTGGTCTGGCTAGTATAAGTATATGAAGAAAAACGCAAATAATAGAAAATTATTTTTGTTTATGTTTTGTGGACTATTGACTATAATTCAAATTAAAAGTTTTATTGTGACCTTTTTTATAATTTACAGTGCTTACGCGCTGTATATTTCATTAGCTGTCGGTATCCATTGATTAAAAATAATGCATCTTAGAAGAGTACAACAGCATCTAACTGATGAGCCCAACTGTTGTACCTGGGCGAAACGCATTTGGACTAAAGGTCACAAAAAACTTTTAATTTGAATTAGGTATATTCAATAGTCCACAAAACATAAACAAAAATAATTTTTTATTATTTGCGTTTTTCTTCATATACTTATACTAGCCAGACCACGGGCTTTAACATCATATATATACATATATATATATTCTGGGTGTCTGAATTTAAACAAATTCCCCTAGAAAAATATTATTTACAGTGCTTACACGCTGTATATTTTATTAGTTGTCGGTATCCATCGATTCAAAATAATGCGTCTTAGAAGGGTAGTACAACCGCATCTAACTGATGAGCCTAACTGTTGTTCCTGGGCGAATCGCATTTGGACTAAAGGTCACAAAACACTTTTAAATCAAAAGGAAAACTTTCATCTCTCGACTTGATGCTACTCTGAACAGCGTTCCAGAGAACATTTTTCTTTTTCTTCCCGTCGGAAAACTCCTTTTCTATCTGGAGTCTTGTTTCCAACATAAGTTGGATATGTTTATATTGCCACACTATTTTATCATCCATCCTTTAACTAAATTCAATTTTTTAGAACAATGTTTTAGTTTTTTGCGAACATTTATCTTCTTTTTTTGAGCCAGAACAATTTTTTGGTGCCGTTTGTGACTAGGTATTTTCAATTGAACTTTGAATTTTCAATATATATTTTTTCCGATCTATTATACCAAGAACAAACTCAATAAATCAATATCAATTTATTTTCTGACTAATTATGAAAAAAAAAAATTTTTTTCTCATGATGATTTTAACATAAAAAATAATTCTGAAAAATAAGTAGGTACCTACTTACCTACCATTGTATTTATAATTTTTTCAATAAAATTGATGCACTGATTCATAATTTTAAAAATCTGCAAAACGAAATTTGAAAATTTTTTGTAACAGTAAAAATGTAAAAATTAATATTGAGTGAAATGTCAAGCGACAAGTAGTGTTTTTTGATCTCTCCGCAGTTTTTTCTTCAATTTTCTAAGTAAACCTACTATAAATAGTTTAAAAATCGCCTAAAAAAGAAACAAACGTTGCTTTTTCGCATAGTGTTTTGAAGTTTTATTTTAAAGACATTGCTTTCTATTAAATCGTCATAAATTAAATTTATTAAACGAGTGAAATGCCTTCTGGAACTCGTGGTAAAGGTGTTCTAAATTCACAGCAAAACGCTACTCCAACGAAAGGCATTGACAATTTGTTGACGGGCATAAATACTCGACTCGATAAACTCTCCAAAGAATTTAACAGCTCATTAAAATCACTTGAAGAGCGGATTCTTAAACAAATCACAAACATTGAATCTAGTTTAATCGTCGAACTAAGTCAACTTAAAAGTTATTGCTGTCAACTTGAGTCCCGTATAGATTCACTCGAAAGAAATCAAATAAGTGCTGATGCTGTCCTTGTCGGTGTTCCTGCAATCGAAAATGAAAACCTTCACGATATTTTCCACGGCATCTGTAATGCTTTAGAAATCGAGCCTCCAACACTAAAAACAATCTTCAGAGTGCGAGAACCTAAATCTAGACAAAATAGTTCTTCATATGATGGCAACATAATAATAAAATTTAATGATCAATATCACAAAAATCTGGTACTGAAAGCTTGTCTGGATCGCTTCAAGAAAACAAAGTTGGTTTTGACATTGAGTGATATAGGCCTCTGTGACTCTAGCAAACAGATTTATATCAATGAAAGTTTAACCAAAACTAATTACACATTGCAAAGAGAAGCTCTTAAGATGAAAAAAATAAAACAACTTTTTTCGGTACACACACATAATGGCAATGTTTACGTTCGAAAAGCAGCGGGTGACGATTCCATTCTCCTCAAATGCAGCGATGATTTGAAGAAAATTTCTGGTCGAAGAGAATCTATACATGATAATCAACACCAACCATCTCCCTCTTAAACTTCTACTCAATTCAAATTAATTATTTGTTTTCAAAATTCACTAAAATTATTTATTATTCTTCTTACTTTCATTCTTCTTTCTTTTTCTCCCTCTAATACTTTTACTCATTTCAATTACATATTTATTTTAGAATTGTTTAAATATTTATTTATATAATTATTGAATAATACTAATTTTTTTACTTTTTATTATAATATTGTTTATATTTTCTTTTTAAAATCAATTCTGATATCCTTTTAAACATTATTTGGACTTTGTATTGTCTGTAAAGCAAACATCATTGGGTTCTTTTGATTTGTTTTGTTTTTTTTTTCCTTTTTTTATCATTACATAAACTGTGCACAATGTCCATGTCATGGGATGGTTTCACAGTAAAATCAAAGATATTGCTTGATATAATGTGTAAGTACAAAACCGGGTTTAGAATGATTCACTTGAATTCCCAAAGCATTGTCAATAAAATTGACGAACTTCGATTTTTAATTGAAGGGAGCTGTTTGGATGCTATTTGCATCTCGGAAACATGGTTGAAGCCAGATTTATGTGACGACTTGTTCAGGCTAAAGGGATATAAGCTCTTTCGTAGTGACCGTGTATACAAGCCAGGTGGTGGTTCCGCGATCTTTATTAAAAATAAATTTAAATGTAGAGTTATACGAACATCAGCAGTAAGTGACTTTGTTGAGTATATATTCATAGAATTATTCCACGATAACAAGAAATTTTTAATCGGTTCCATGTACATGGCTCCCAATGTTGCAAACTACAGGTGTGTTGAAAGTCTTTTGGAAGAGTTTACAATTTTATATCCAAACATAGTACTATGCGGTGATTTAAATTTGAATATAATGGGAAATCAAAACCCTTTATTTGTTAACATGGTAAAATCATTAAATTTCCATTTTGTTAACCCAATTAACCCCACTCATTTTATGCCAAATAAAACTCCTTCACTTTTGGATATCTTTCTAGTTTCAAATATTGATATCATCACTCACTTTGATCAGATTTCTGTTCCCGGATTTTCCCACCATGATTTGATCTTTTTAACATTAGACATCTTTCAATCTTATGAATCGGTTAATACATTGACTTATCGCCATTTTCAATCAATTAATATAGAACATCTCTTTAATGACTGCTCCAATATCGATTGGTCAGTTGTGTATAGAACTTCCAATGTTAACGAGCAAGTTGAAATTTTTCAAGATAATCTGTGTTATCTTTATGACAAACACGTTCCGATTCGGAAAAAAAATATTAAAAATGAAAGTATTCCGTGGTTTACTCAAGAAATAAGAAATCTAATTGAAAAACGAGATTTAACATACGCAAGATGGAGAAGATACCGATGTCCTGCCATTTACAAAGAGTTTAAAATAATTCGCAATAAAGTTACTTTTTTGATCAGAAATAATAAAACTATATTTTATGAAAATACATTCAATGCTGATCAATCCAGTTCTTCATTTTGGAAAAATATTCGTAAAATTGGGATAAACCCAAAAAATAAATCTCCTTTAAATCTAAATGAAGCTGAATTAAATGAATTAAATAGGAAATTTGTCAATTCTTGCCCAACAAATCGTGTGAACTTTACAAATGATTACGAGCTTCAATATATGACAAATACATTATCACTAAGTTCCTTTGATGAAGTGAGTGTAGGTGAGTGCATTCTTGGAACAAAATCGAAGGCAATAGGGCTTGATGGAATACATCCCGATTTTGTAAAAATTCTTTTACCTGTTGTCCTGAAAGTAGTAACCCACATTTTCAACACTTGTATAACTACAAGCATATTTCCCGATGCTTGGAAAATCGCAAAAATCCTACCAATTCCTAAAAAATCGACTTCTAATGTTCCCGAGTTTAGGCCTATTGCCATCTTGCCATACTTGAGTAAGGTATTTGAAATTTTAATAAGCAAGCAAATAAAGCAATACCTAGAGGTTAATAAGCTTATAACCGAGCTTCAATCTGGATTCAGAAGTCAGCACAGCTGTACCACAGCTTTGTTAAAAGTAACGGAAGACATACGTTCTGGTATCGATAGTGATATGATGGCACTTATAGTTTTTCTTGATTTTTCAAAGGCATTTGATTCAGTGGACCATAAAGTTCTTCTTCATAAGCTCGCATACCAATTTGGTTTTGAGGGCTCAGTTTGCAGATTAGTGGCATCATATCTTGAAAATCGAACTCAAACTGTGTTTTGTGAAAATAAATTTTCGTCTCCTCTGCCTCTAAGCCTAGGTGTTCCCCAAGGCTCGGTTTTGGGGCCGTTATTGTTTACACTTTTTATTAATGATATTTCAAAATCCATTAAAAATTGTATGCACCACATATTTGCTGATGATGTTCAAACGTATATTGTTTTTCCCAAATCTTCCATTCAGTTAGCTTTTTCGAAAATGAATGAAAATCTTGATTCTATATATCAATGGTCGGAAAAAAACAACTTAAGGCTGAATCCAACTAAAACGAAGGCATTAATTATTAACCGAACAAAAAACGTTAGCTACACACTTCCGCCTTTATTTCTTAATAACAAAAACATTGAGTTTGTATACAGCTTCAAAAATCTTGGAATAATTTTTAATCAACAACTTAACTGGACTGACCATATTAACAAATTGGTATCTAATATTTATGGTATATTACGTGGACTTTCTCCAACTACTGCTTATCTTTCAACAAACGTCAAAATAAAATTGATAAAGGCTTTTGTAGTACCGATTATATCATATGGCTGCGAGTTATTCACCAACATGGATTTTTATTGCAGTAGAAAACTTAATGTCGCTTTTAATAGCTGTGCTAGATATGCCTTTAATTTGAAACGTTGTGATCATATTTCAGGCTTTGTTAAGAAAATTATTGGATGTTCTCTGAATGCCTACCTTAGCTTCCAAACAGTTCTCACCCTGCAAAAAATCATTATCAATAAAACACCTCATTACTTATTCAGCCTAATTAAACCTGCTAGATCTGAAAGAACTTTACAATTTATTTCACCTAGATACAAATATTTAATAAGTTCTCGCCATTTTTTTATATTTGCGATTTATCTTTGGAACTTGCTCCCTCAAGACATAAAAAAATCAATATGGTCAAACAAATTTAAAAACATACTTTTTAACCACTTTGCCGAAACCTACTGATGATGTTAATGCTAGATTAATTTAAATACATTCTTGCTTCTTTCTTTTTACGAAATATTATGTAAATGCTTAGCTTATAATTCAATCTTTCATTTAGTTTTTCTTTATTAATTTTAAAATAATTACTTAATTCATGTTAAAATGTTAACTTTTACCTGTACTTAATATAAGTTTAACTTTCATGTACAGTTGATAAACATAAATAAATACAAATACAAATACAAATGTATTCCAAGATAAGTCCAAAATCCTTTGGTTGCATTTCTCTACGGTGTATGGAATACGATTTCAACTTTGAGTTTTGTTGCTATTATGTAGGTATTCGTATAATTTCGTATCGGAATATACACTAGTGACGAAATTAAAGAAACATATTTTTTTCAATTTTTGTTAGTGTTTTTTGAAGAGCTGTATCTTTGTGACGAGTGGTCGTATTGAGTTGAAACGAAAAGCATTTTATAGCTTTATGTTTTTTGTTTCGAGATTTGTTTGCAAAAAGTAAAACAAAAATAATTTGTGCAAAATTATAAGAAACAAAACTTGTAAGACGCTTTCTCAAATTTCCAAAACTGTCTTTGAATTTTTTATAACGTCATTATTTGCTGAGATATTGGTAATCAAGGCTTAAAGTATGTTTTTTCATTCTAAGTCAGATAAACCATGCAAAAAAAATCGTACGACAACAAAAAAAAACTGAATTCAAGCTGAATAAGCAATCCTATCTGATCTTTACATTTAATTGACTCAAAAAAATGTATCCATAGAAATGAGGACCTTCAACAAAAATTTAAAAAAAAAATAATTTTGTTGTCTCGTCTCATTTTTTGCAATAACGCAATAGCGGTACTTCAAACAAAATTTTTTGCAAACAAATCGTCGGCGGAAAGCAAAATTGTTCTAAATCCACTTTTATTCGAAAACTGGGTAATGATGCAGTTTTACTAATAAGAACGTGTTCTTTCCGAATTTGAAATCCGTTTTGGCCTAAGTCTTTCCGTTCAGCAGATATTTAGCAGCCCTTTAGTCTAAGCGCCAAATTTGACTGGTGAAATTCATTCCAAATTGTTCTAAGAGACATTTATGCAGCCCCGGATCTATGGGGGGGCAAACCGGGGCCTGTGCCCCGGGCGGCAGCTTACAGGGGCGCCAAATCCATGTGACTGAAAAAATTGAGAATTGCGACGGTTATTGAAATTAAAGGAATTGAGATGCGGCAATGGAATATCAAACTGTAGGTATTTCTCCATCAACCTTTAGCAGTTTGTTCTATCATTATTTCACTATTTAAAATAATTTTTTGAAACTTTTGACTAGGTACTATAACTTGATTGAAAATTTTAATAAAAGAAACGAGCATTATTGAAAGTTTTTCTGTGGTTTTTTTACAATTGCTTTTTTCATTGTATGTATTTTTAAAAAAACTTCCCCTCCTGCCAAAACTGTAGGAGATATAGATCCCCTTCTTGAAAATTAAAAAAACTTGAACAGAACAAATCGTAGTCTTGCCTAAAGAATTATTTGCTGGATGCTGGCAACTTTGTAAAACTGTATTTATTATATTTTTTTATATTTTTTAGTTCACAAAAAATCTAAATATGTACAAACAAATGTAGGAAATCAGGTTCTCTACAAAAAACTGTTTAATAAAAATTTTTTCGTTCAGATGAACAAAAAAGTGAGATGAATGCTAAAAACCATTTTTATAGTTATCCGACAACAATTTTCCATGATGTCGAAAATGTTTGAAAACAAAAAATTTTAAAGATATTTTAACCTACAAAATCGAATAAAAAATTTACTCTTAGTTCTATAGGAGCCAAGAAAATGCAATTACTTTTTTTCAACACTTTTTTCAAAATGGCGGATTACACAACATTTTCCACCAGCCATTGACTGCCCTCACGCGTATCATAGAACCAGCCAATCTTATGTCGTTTTCGATTAGATTTTCTGTTCTTCTCCTTTTTGATTCCAATCGAATATGAAAATACCGCATTATCAAATTTACACACACACTACTGAATGACACTATTTTATAAAATGGTTTCTTCAAGCATTTATCACTTTTGCCAAGTAGTCCGAAGAAAAACTGAATATGTATGCGTGTGTTCCAAATCTACTCCTTCTTGAAATCGGGAACAGAAAAAGACTCCAAAAACTTTACTCGGAACAGCCAATCGAAGGCTTTTGGAGTAGTAGGAGTTAAAATGGAGTGGAAAAGGAGTACTCCGAGCATCTAATCGAAAACGACATTAAATGACTTGTGTTTTGACGTTGCTTAGCTTTCGACTATTAAAGATTGAAATTGTATGTCAATTTCATTGAAACCGTTCAAGGAACAACAACATTTTTTGAAACATCTTGTTTTGATAATATTTTTTTTTCAGTTACAATTCTGCATCAGCTATCACCTGTGGAAATTTCATCGCAATCGGTCAAGGAAGAACGAAGTTGCAAAATGTTGCCATATTTTTGAAAAGTCTTATTTTAAAAATATATTTTTTTCCGGTTTAACTCTATCTCAGCTATCATCTCTGTCAATTTAGTTTAAATCGCTCAAGTAACAAATATGTCCCGAGGATTTAAAAACTTTTTTCGCAACTTTGTACTTCGATACTTTATCAAGCGTAACTTTGGCTTTGCGAAATTTTGTCCTTTCGTAAATTCACATTTTTCTTTTTTATTTGAACGGCTCGTCAATAGATCTTCAATAGTTCTCCCATGATAAATTCAGGAACGAACCATATTTTACAGATCCTTGCAGATTTGATTCGAGTGAAAACGAATTTTATTAGGAACCAAAAACTGAGATTCGCGATCGCATATAAAAAAACTTCCTTTTGAATTTTTCACGTGAGAACAAATCATATTTTATCGTTCTACAAACCTTGCTTGTGTAGCATCTTTGTTTAGGCATTGTCAATTTTGTATTTTCAATGAAACTTGCTGAATAGATATGGACTGCGTATCCAATAAAAAGTTTTACTCTCCCAGTGAAAAAAATATCCAACCAAGTAGATGCAGGGGCGCCAAAATCAAGTTTTTGCCCCGGTTCGGAAAAATCGTAGATCCGGGGCTGCATTTATGTATGGGATAGAACAATTTTCCATACTCTTACAGGTTTCAATAAAGAATATTCAAAATTGTTCTATATCCAGTTAACAATACAAATCGTCCATTTAAATGGGAAATACAGTTTGTTCTAAGCTTCAAGGAATTCTTGTTTATTCTATCTCCAATGGAAATTTAAAACTGACAAAAATTATTTCGTTCATGGAGAGAATTTGGATTATTGTTCGATCTCCAATAGTCCAGTCAACGAAGGAAAAATAAATGCAATTAATCATACTCTCTGGGTTATCATTTAATGTGGTAGGGGTGACCCCCAGGTATAACATACTAAAAGTCCCCAGCCCAGGGCTGCGAGCTATAGCCAGGAGGGGGGGTTAAAAGTCCCCTTTTGTAATTTTTCGAGAATATTTTGAAAACTAAGCTAGGAGCAAGGTTAAGAAAGATACGGAGAGAAGAAAATTAAAAAAATTCAAAAACAATGTTATCGTCTTACAACACCAATGGTTTTTGTTCAATTAACCCAGAATTAACCGGAAAAGTACGTATACATTGATTCATGGTCATTTCAGTGACGTCATGAGAGCAAGTTGAATTGTACAGAAGCTGGTTGTGTTTAAAATGTCCTAATTTATTTTTTTTTGATAGGTACAGTGTTTATTTTTATATGAGAAACAATGTTTTTTCAAAGGTAAGAAGTACACAGAATATTTCCAAGTTACAGGCCAATACTTTATGAAAGTATTTTTGGACATATCCTAAGAAATAAATTCTTTAGAAGGGGAAGTGTATTTCCCCCTCCTTTCTATGAGGGGGGACAAATTCCCTTAACATTGACTGAAAAAAGAAAAATAGCTATTTAAAAACAAATGAAATACTTACAATATTGTGCTACATCTTTTTTAAAAGCTTAAAACAGATTATTTTACTATATAGTCAAATCAAGTTAACAATTTTTGAAAAATTCGTTTGAAAACTCAAAATGAATAAAAAAAGATTGAGGAGGTTTAATTTCAAAGGAAATGAAAAGTGACATCGAGTCAATGTTTAAGTGGATGCCTATGGAAGATGTCCAGTTTTATAAAGCTATCCTGAAATAAGAATTATTAACATAGATGTTTGTTTTGTTTTTTAATTATTTTCTGTTTTTGTACATAATAAATTAATGTTGATTTAATGTTTTGTTTTTGCTTTTTGTTTGGCTCATGTGATTAGAAATAGAAAAATAAAAATTAAAATAACTTAATGGGACGTAGACCAATTAAAAAAGAGGTAAATGATATACTTAAAATGAGACTCCATTATGCCCTCTTGTTCTAACTCCCATATTTTGTTCTAAGTCCACATTTTATTTCAGGAAGAAGGACACTTGTATAGGAATTGTTCTATGTCCATTTTTGGATTTTTTGATTCAAAAAACATTTATAAATAGTAGGTATTTATTAAAAAAGCTAAAATTTTACTTTATTGAAAGAAAAATGCAAACAATATAAAAAAACACTGCATACACTACTTGTGAGCCAAAATACGCAGCCGTAATTCAATAAAAAGTTAAAAAATCGTATCTTGAAAAATTTACTTTTTGTGACTTAGAACATATTTTGCTTTCCGCTGACGAAATCTCGAAACAAAAACATAAAGCTGTAAAATACTTTTTGTTTCAACTCTTCAAAAAACACTAACAAAAATTGAAAACAAAGTTTGTTCCTTTAATTTCGCAGACTAGTGTAGGTACCTACCTACCGTTTCATTTTAAGCAAAATCATTTTTTTAATGGAGACGATTTTCTTGTGTTTTGAACACAATTCTCACAACCGAAATAATTTAAACCGATCAAAAACCAAATTGAAAATTGTTTTGTCATTAGAGGGGGTACCTACATATACATATATCTGCCAAAAATGTAGATCTACCAAATTGATTTTAAATCAAAAAGTAAATCCATTCTGTTACCCAATGGAATGCAAAAATGGTCAAAATGGTCTTTTTAATATACCTATCTTGATCAATTTCACCAATGAAAACCCCAATAGTAATGATTGAATGTATGCCAATCATGCCACGTCAGCTGCCCTTGAATATCTCGCGCCGTTGTGCAGTACTTTCAACGAAAAGCGTGGTAAACACCAAAACTATTGCTCTACTTCTCTATCCAAAATCTTTAAAGAATTTTTCATTTATATAGGTACGTAGGTTTTAGGTATAGGTACCTAAGTTGATTAAATCCGTGACCTCGTCGGTAAGTTTTTCTAGCCAGTTAAACATTGAAAATTGTTTGAGGATAAGAGATTTTTAAGGACAGTTTTTTGGTAAGTGTTTTGCGACGAAAGCTGACACCAATAATATTGACCATTTTGTTAGAATCCATTCAAAATAAATGCTTTAATAGGCACTGTCTCGCTGTCCAAATCTCCTGAATTCTACACGTAGACAGAAATTGCTGTTAAATCGCAATGACACCACAAAACCTACCACTTCAGTCAAAATACTTGTCTGGTGGGTGTGTGATCCGATTACAATACCACCTTATAAGCCAAAGCCATTTCTGAAGTTTTTAATTTTCAAATTATTACGCCGAATTGTCTCCCTCATCTGTCGCGGACCTTGTGCGAGAAAACATAATAAAATCATCAAAAGAGAAAAAGAAACGGAAAATCCAACCAACAACCAAGTAAACGTAGTCTCATCTCTTTGAGGGAATTATGGGTGCGGTTTCTATTGTGGATACAAAATAAGGGGAATTTTCGGAAGGGAAATTCTTGGGCCTCACTCTCTGTCTCATTTCCTTGGAGTGCAAGACTCAGACCTAAAATGATGTTTATATACATGGCAATAATTTTGATTGGTGAGTTGGCTTGGGAAAAATATAGGTAGGTATATGTGTATATATGTTTGTGTTTGTTAAATCTAATAGAAAAGCTGTTCGACTCAACGTTGGTATTGGTTTGGATTTATAAGCAAGAAAATTATATTTTCTAGTAACGTTAAATTCAATTAATTTAGTTTATCTTCTATTTTCCGTCTTTCCATTCAATATTGGCTCTTGTAATTTTCATTATTGCCTCCATAGACTTGCCTTTCGTTTCCCGCCCTTTTCTGCTATCCGACAGACCTCGTTGAGTAACTAACTTTTCTGGAAATTGGAAAATTTTCGGAGTTATTGATTCTAAGTGCTCTGATAAACCATCCACGACGATGAAACGAAAAACAATAAACCAAAACGAGAAGATGAGAGACAACCCACAAACACGCATACGCGGAGATTAAAATTACTATAATAGGTTGTATGTGTATATACACTATATTTATATCCATACACGCATGCATTGCTCAATCAGGAAATTGGAATCAGATTGGAATCAATTGGATTTTTCATGTTTCTTACTTGATTTAATTCTGATCTAGGATCTATATGATGCGTGTTTTCCGTTGTGAGAAATTTTGGTTGCTTTCTAAATATTTTCTTTCTATTTTTGCCAGAAACAGTTAGACAGACTTTGACGGTTAAATAGACATGTACCTATATGCAGGTAAGTATATTCTGTCATGAAATAAAATTGAATGTAGGTGTATACGTACCTACCTATAATGTAGTTTGAAGGTAGATTCTTAGGCGAACTAATAAAATTTATCAATACCAATGTACCTTGCATACCTATCTCTTTCGCTCTTGTTTTTTTGTCCAGTGTGTTCCTTGCTTTTTATATATACATAATAACACAGATATTAGGTAGGTTAGGTATACCTGTGTTGATATATAGCGTTTTAGGTATTCTTTGCTTCTATAGTTCTATAGGAGTGCTTTGGATAAAGTTAGAGTGTACTAATACAAAATTACGAAAAATTGTTTGGTAGGTAGGTATACCGAGCTGGGTAGTCAATCATTTACAGTTTATATTTCATTTAGCATTAAGGGGATTCAATTTGAAGAATTAAATGATTTTGTAGGTAGATAAGTTGGGGTAATGTAGGAACCCACCTAAGGGCAGTTTTTTTCAAAAACTAAGACTGCTTCTACAAGGTTCTTGCCTTAGCAGCCGATGATTATACAGGGTGTCCCGGACCTGAGTGGAAGAATTTCAGGGGGTGGTTCTTTGGGTTATTCTAAGAAAAAAATTGTATGAGGGGAAAGTTGTATCTCCCCTCCCTGAGGCAGGGAGGTGCAGTTTCTGAAACATTGACTTCAAATGCAAAAAAAAAACATTAAAAATCAACGGAAACACATTTAATAATTTGCTATATTTTTTTTGAAAGTTAATACTCCATTCTTGTATTTGGTTTTTAAATCAAGTTGTTTAAGCGAATAGTTTTTGAGAAATTAAATTTCAAAGTCAAAATTAAAAAAAAAAAATTGTAATTTTTTTTCTTAAGAAAAAACAAAAGGTACTTTTCCCGAATAAGCCTGAAAAAATGAATTTATTCATGAATTATCCATAATTTAACCCTTTTTCAGGCTTCTGTGGTAAAAGTACCTTTTGTTTTTTCTTTATTTCTCAAAAACTAAGAAAGATTTTTACATTTGGTTTTCGGTAATGGACTAAAAAATAATGAGGGCATTGAATATTGAACACAAAAAATGCCCTTCATTACGTAAAATTTTGAAAAATATCGACTTAAGAAAAAAAAATTACAATTTTTTTTTTTTAATTTTGACTTTGAAATTTAATTTCTCAAAAACTATTCGCTTAAACAACTTGATTTGACAACCAAATACAAGAATGGAGTATTAACTTTCAAAAAAATTATAGCAAATTATTAAATGTATTTCCGTTGATTTTTAATGTTTTTTTTTGCATTTGAAGTCAATGTTTCAGAAACTGCCCCTCCCTGCCTCAGGGAGGGGAGATACAACTTTCCCCCCATACAATTTTTTTCTTAGAATAACCCAAAGAACCACCCCCTGAAATACTTCCACTCAGGTCCGGGACACCCTGTATAGTAAAAGGTGTAGGTAATGCGTGTTCAAACAACTAAAACATTGTCCAATATCTCGAACATAGTTTCAACCCAGTTTATATGTGTTGCAATTGCAATAGCGTACCTGTATCAGTATCTGTATCAATGATATGGGGCCACCGATATATAGGGCCAGTGGCGGATCCAGAGGGGGGGCTATAGGGGCTGAAGCCCCCCCCCCCCCACGGCTAATGATTCAGAAGTGAGTTAGACAAACAAAACTAAGATGTGAGCTGTGTTTTTCTAAGCCCTACTAAAATTGAATGAGTTGTTGGGCTGAACCATATTACATATATGCAAGCTGTGCTTTTTTCGAAGCCCCAAGAGAATTGGATGAAAAAAGACGATTATATTAAAATTAAATATACCTACGAGCCTACCTTGGCTCTACTTATTTCAAGCCTTAAAGGTATAAGACAAAAAGTTGAGGCTTGGGGCTAAACCTTTACGAAGCGTTTTGCTATAAGCGTGCAATGGAATCAGATGAAAACTTTAAGACTGTTAGGGCTAACAATTTTTTCCTGGCATTAAGGAAATCCGACGAAAGTAAGCGGCAAGAGCTAAAAAAAATATAAGTATGAATACCTAAATGCTGTGTTTTTTTCCAAGCTTATATTGAAACTAGTGAGGTTTACTTTTATGCTATTATTTTTACCTAGATTTCCTTGGGTATCGATATTTCTTAAAGATCAAATTAAGTTTGACAAAACGAATGAATGTTAGCTTTTTCTTAAACTCCTCTCTTGATATTTTTCGGACTTTACTAAGCCCAGATAACATTTGGGGCTTAAGTTTAAAAACTCAGTTTCCGGTGTAAAAAAATACCCTGATTACAGAGTCCGACGAATGAGTCAGGCCCAATTTTGACATTTACATTTGGATCATAGTTAAAATTTCAAATTCAGTCTGATTCGCTCCGCAGTTCATTCGACGGATGCTATACCTAAGTAATTGGGTTGAATAGCTTTGATATGGGTAGTTTGCACGATAACATCAAAATATTGTTCTAAAAATTGAAACTTGTTTTTATTTCAGATTGTTTTCGTATACCGAAGGATATTTTTACGATTTCAAAGATTTTTGATCCTAGTTTCTCTTTTGATTTCCTTTCTGCTCTAACGAAAGATTAGAGTGCTCTTTCCGAGAGCAATATTCATTAAATGTAATGAGAAAGAATTTCAATTCACTTCGAACTTGTTTTTGAAATGTAAAAACCTAGTATAACGGTTAGTTTTTTTTCTTTAAAATGTGTGATATACATTTTTGTTTTAATATGGACCAAATACTCAGAAATTGGAAGGCAGAAAAAATGTAAAAATTTTAACTCAGATTTTTTTTTTCAAATCTTCGTCAAACTGTAAGATTTGAATTGACAAAACATATGAATGGAATTCGCATTAAAATAGTTAATGATCGGAATGTTGAACAAGAATTTTTATGTTCGAAATACCAATCCATATGGACTAAAAAGTCATTTTAGGTGGAATAGGTACAAAACATCCAAATTCATTTTTTTTCCTCAAATTTACAAAAAGTGAATTGTAAAACATGGGAGCGTATCGGAATCCCGCTTTTTAAAATCCCGAAAAAAAAGTTTTAAAATCCCGTTTACTAATCCTGTCTTCTATAATGCCGTTTATTCAAGATCCCGATCTATTACAATCCCGCTTTTTAAAATCTCGTCTTTTCCCGATAAACCCGTTTTTTCGAACTCATAGTTTAACCTTAATGATTTAATAGCCGTTTTCCTTTGGAGGTGGCAAAGTCATCGTAAGCTGTAAGGCTCTTATGTTGAATTTAAAATTTCAAGTTTTTTCAGCAAATGGGCCTTGAGAATTTGAGTGTTTTTTATTTTGGCTGTAGGTAGGTACCTATACATTTTGTATGCTCACAAAATTAAATTAAATTAAAGACTGTAATAACAGATAAAATAAATTATCAGCGATATTTAAACTCTGTCCCAACAAAAAGTTGGGTGTAAGTAACAAATCATTATTTGTTGTCCAAACATTGACTAAAGTGACATTTAATCGTGCTTTTTTTTTTTTAATAAAACAACTAGTTTTGATTGCAAAAGTGGGATAATAAGAAACGGGATTATAAAAAACAGTATTATAAGAATCGGGATTATAGAAACGGGACTATAAAAAAGCGGGATTATAAAGGGTCCGCCAAATAACTTTTTTTTTTTGAAAATGCTATAAAAAAAAATTACTGAATATTTTCTCATATTTTTTTTTTTTATTTGAAAGTAGGGTAGACGGGGGAGCCTTTGCCAGGATTTCGGGATTTTGACCTTACGCGAAAATTTTAGCTTGTTTTCAATTTTCTTGCTATCTAATATGTTCCTTTCTTTATTATCTTCATTTTAAAGTACATTTCATCTTGATACTTTAATGATTTATATTTTTAATTTTTAATTAAAAATAAAAATTTGTGATATGGCAAAGCTTCCCTGGTAGGGATGATTTGCCATGGGTATGGGGTACGTTTGACAAGTACCTAAATATCAAAGTCAGCAAATACAAAAAAGACTAAACATTTAAATAACGTAACAAAACATATTTATTAATTCAATTATATTAAAAGTAACTTAAATATTTATAATTCAGACTTTTTATTTCATTTTCTTTGCCAGAGCCACGTCATGGGGTGCCTTTGCCAGGAAAACCTACCCACTAATAACCGGCAAAGGCTCCCCACTAGCTGTTTTTTTGAAAATTTACTTATAACTTTTTTTCCTTGTAAGCAATTAATGTAAATCAAAACTATTTACCACAAAAAATATACTAACAAAAGATATTTGAAGCGAAAAGATATTGAATGAGTAAAAAATAGAAATTAACGAAGATTGATTACCATGTAATTTAGAATCTGGCACTTGAAAAAGCAACACACACCTCCAACTCGGTTGGTGTCTAGCGGAGAACTGCCAAACTTTGTCAGAAGTTTGTATATAGGAATATGTAATAAAAATCGATTTTTTGATATTTTACATTTTGTTCGTTCGACATAAAAGTTCGATTGGCAAAGGTCCCCCTATGGCAGAGGGTCCCCCTTCTACCCTACAATCCTTCCGGTTAATAATGGAAAATAATTTCATTCAAATGGCTGCTTCGCTAAGTGGGCCTGCGATCGACTTAGAGAAGATGCCGATTTTGCCAAAAAAATCATCTTTTCAGATGAAGCTCATTTTGATCTTGGCGGGTATGTAAACAAGCAAAATTGTCGCATTTGGGGCACAGAAAGCCCGTACGCCATTGAAAATCCGATACACCCAAAACGAGTCACTGTTTGGTGCGGATTTTGGTCCAGAGGCATAATTGGGCCATTTTTCTTCGAGTGGCCGTTACAGTTGTTAATGGCGATCGTTATCGGGCCATGTTGAACGAATTTTCGTTCACAAAAATTGAAGAGGAGGATATTGGCAACAATTGGGTTCAACAGGACGGCGGCGCTACGTGCCACACAGCCGAAGCTACACTCCATGTAGTAGTAGCATTTTCAAAAAAAAAAAAGTTATTTGGCGGACCCTTTAATAAACGTGATTATAAAAAGCGGGATTAAGAAAACGGGATTTTAAAAAACAGAATAATATAAAGGGGATATGGTACCCAACCCGTAAAACATGATTTAGCTAATTTCTTGGAACAGCTACTTGTACAAAAAATTTGCAATTGTCCTTTTGCAATTACCTTTCTTTTTTGCCATTTATAACATTCTCTTCTATAGGAATTAAATTTTAAGAATTAGATAGGTGAGATACAAGGGTGAACGCCAGATTTCGATAAGGTGGGAGCAAACTCATTCAAAAAATAGTTTTATTATAGAAATCTTGCTTTTAAATGTTTTCATCAAAAGAAGAAAAATTGAATTATAGGTATATGAAATGGTGCAGGGAATTAACTTCACGGGAACTACCTTCACATGGGAATTAACTTCACCACCAGTGGGAATTAATTTCACTTTTTTGAAGTGAAATTACTTCCCACTGAAAGTGAGTTATAATTTCACTTTTTTGTGGGAATTAATTTCACTTTAATGTGCGTTTCTTTAAATCCAGATTCCTTAAATGCCAAAGAAACTTTGCATACACCCAGCCTCGCACCTACCCCAAATCCTATAATGGGCCCAAGCAGGGGGGTTTCCCATACATACCACACTCTTTATTCGGTGTAATGCTTGCTGCTAGCACTGTATTTATGCTATCAGCAAGCATTACGGCGAATAAACAGTGAGGTATGTATGGGGGGGCATGTTGCTCCCCTGCAACCCCCCTGCTTGGGCCCATTATAGGATTTGGGGTAGGTGCGAGGCTGGGTGTATGCAAGTTTCTTTTGCATTTAAAGAATCGGGATTTAAGGAAACACAATTTTACATTTTTGTAATTTCTATCATATCATAGGTGGGAAATAACTTCACACAATTTTCGGATGAAATTATTTCCCAGCTTAAGGGGGAAATTACTTCACAAAAAAAAGGTGAAATTAATTCCCACTAGTGGTGAAGTAAATTCCCATGTGAAGATAGTTCCCGTGAAGTTAATTCCCTGCACCTATGAAATATATTCTGATTAGGGGGGGAGGCAAGCACATCTAGCTGCCCCCCTTGCGTACGCTCTTTTGTTTCAATTTTTTTCATTTAACAGAAAAAAATTTGCACCGTGACTCTTTTAGTCTTAGTAATTGGATTTTCTTAGACGGTTGTTTGTTAGAAAGTTTCTCAAATTTTCTCATTAGTTGGAAATATGCTTTATTTAAATATGTAAATAAAATATCTTGTTAATCAAATCTTGGACAACTAATCCAAGTTAAAAAATTTTGGGACAAAAGTACATACAAAGTTTATCAATAACTTTTCGGAGGTGGGTGGCTGTTTTAAGTTAAACCAAGTACCTACTTTAGGATAAGGTTTTATAATACCTACAAGAAATATTCAAACTAAAGAATGGTACCTACCTACTTATTTAAAGTTCCGATAAACATATCCTAACAACTTTTTTATACGATGTGTCCTTGTGGAGAAACTGGTTAGAGCGTCTTTTCAAAATAGCAGCTGAAGCTTACTGATTACCAGATCTCCAGATGCTCCATTTCCAAACATAAAATTTTGCAGAATTTTCTTATTAAGTACCTACATATATTTAACATTATACAAATTCTTTTTTAATTCAGCTGCCGACTAGCCTACTTTCTGAGAAAAGAAAATTAGGGTTGGTAAGAATTTTTCAAAAGATGTATCTAAGGGAACTCTAAGCCCCCCCCCACCCCCCAGCCAAATCCTGGATCCGCTACTGTATAGGGCCCCGGAGATACAGACGACGTGTATAAGAAATTTTGCATACCTACCTAGAGGTGAAAACGACACAATCACCCCTGTTCTGATTTTCGCTCCGAGTTGAATTCGTTGCTGAAATTGATTGCACGGATTTAAAAAAAGTGTTCTTAATTTCGCAAGATACCAACATTCAGATAAATTTTTTTCTTTAAATTCAGCTGTCAGTAGTGAGCTGATATCACAACACATTAATATTTTAATAAATTTCTAAAATATTTTGAAAAAAGTATTCATTCGATCAATTTTCATATTATTATTTTTTTACATAGGGTTTTACACACTATACCTACTCCTCCGAAAACAGCAGCAATTGTTAATGTAGTACCTATCATCGTTACATATGATATGTTTTTGGTATAAAGTTCCAGAACACGAATCATATCAGAATGAAACTATTTCTGTTGTGATGGAATTGGAAAACTCGGAAGATGTCCCTTCAGCTAGATATCAAGAAGCTATGAGTATAAGAAATTCAATAAAAGATAGTTTTGTTTAGATTGTACCTATTTATTAAAAAAAAAGCGAATACAAAATTTACATAACATACATTTGTACTTCTTTGTAGTTAAATACCCATTTTTCAAAAAAAAAGTAAAGGTGTATTTCTTCATTTCATTGTAGGTAGTTGTACCTAATAGTTTTTTTGATTGTGGTTTAGTCTCATAGGCGCCCGGAGGGGGGGGGCAAGGGGGGGCAGTTGCCCCCCCTTGGCTCTGGATAATACCACACAACTAAGGAATTTTTCATTTTTTCTCTTTGAATTTTAACAAAAAATTTGCCTTCTCTCCGTGATTTGCCCCCCCCTGGCTCTGGATCATACCAAATGTATCTGAAAATATCCTTACTTTCGATATTGTTGGAAAATATGGATATTTTCTTTACAGCTTCTTTATTGAGTTCATGGTTTGCCCCCCCCCTGGCATTACCACATTTTTGCATGCATTTTTTACTATTAATTTTAACAACTACCTATTTGTCTTTTTTTTGTCAAGGTTTATGATTTGGTTTGGTTTTGTTTTTTTGCAATAGCTCGCTCGCATTTCATTTCACAGCAAAACATCCAACTTCAACTTTGTAAGGTTGTATCACAGCCGGATAAAGCGTGTAAAAATAAAGTGCTGTCTGATACTATTCGGTCATATTTTATACTTTTTGTTGAGTACCATTTCTCTGGTGCGTTTGATTTTTTCGTTTTCCGAAGAAAGACATTCGCATGGTGTTTCCCATGTTCCGTTAACAAAACAAGAATATCAATATCCTCGGAAACGATTGTAACATAGTCATGCAGAAAAGGCTCCTTAATGGCTGTAGTGAAAATAAGCAAATCAGCATCACCTTTGTCCTGAAAAACCGTGTAACCTGTGTCTAGCAGTTTATGTTTAAGGAGTTGGATAAACTTATTTCTGTTCTGCTCATTGGCTAGGAATAGTTCTTGGGCTGTTGTTGGAACTGTAGCAGCATTAAAGTTCAGAATGCAAAACCTTCGGTTTACTTTTGGAGTGAAAATATATAGATAACTCAGTTTTCAACAACAAGTAACGTCGTCGTAGCCCTGACCTTCCCGGCTGCCCCACGACCTTCTATGTCGTATGCAACTCCACGTATGATATATGTATGTTAAATTTATATCATTACTATGGACAAAATTTTAAGTAACATCTTTTTTGTACGTTTCATCGGATAAACATTTTACGAAAAAAAATATTATACTTATTTTTTCTCTTGACTCATAAAGTGAGAACTTATGAATTGGATGATTCACATAATTCGTGGCTGATGATATCGATTAAAGGCTCATTTTATAGGTCGTTATAAGAACTAAAAATTATTCTTAGAACATCATCCAAAAAATTCAAAGGTAACCGAAATAACTCAAGAAAAGTCATACCATCCCCAAACCACAACCCATAGAGGAACATTGGCCCGTTATAACTGAAAGATTAAACAACCTTGAGAAGTCATTGATTGCTAATTTTATAGGCAATTTTATTCTCTTCAAAGGTGAAAGTGGACGTTTTGCCGTAAAATGAAATGCAAGCGAGCTATTGCATAAAAACAAAACCAATCTCTTTTTCAAGATAGCGGCTTTTCCCTAACCTCAAAAATCCCAAAAACTCGTTTTTATGATAAGAAGGCGTACCCAAACAGATTCCATAAAAAAATTGTCCATCGAAAATGCGGTTTGATTTCCTAATTTGACTGGGCTAAATTCGAAATTTTTGGTTTGAATTTTCAAATCTTATTTTTTTAATATATAAAACAAAGTCGAGTTAGTTACGCCAATTACAACTCAAGAACGGCTGGACCTATTTAAATGATATCTGATTTGTTGGAATCGTCTCGAATAGTATAGAATAATTAATAAAATATCGGAAAAATTCACGGAAAAAATTATATGCACTTAGGGCACCTGTTTTATACATACAAAATAATAAATCAATTGTGTTTGAAAGTAAATGAATCAATAATTATCAAATTTTGATCTGAAAAACTAAAATAAAAAAAATTATAATATACATACATACAGTTTATTATCCGGAGGTCGTTTTATACAATATTTATAGAAAATAATTTAACGCTGAACAATTTGTAAACAAAACATCCAAAGTTGTTTTGGATTTTGTCATTGGATGAACGGATTTAAATAAGGATCTGGAAAGGTCCTTTAAATAAATCTTTCTTCATCAAGTATCCATTCACTGCGGCTGTGAAGCTATTTATTAAAAAAAAAATGGTCCCCATCAGTCAAGCCATTCATTTTCAAAGTCTGTTGAAGAATGGCTACGATGCACTGATCTCTATAATACACTGGATAGTGTATTCTTTATAAAGTATAACAGTTTCTTTGCTTCCATTTGAAGATGACAATTAGGTGGTCGGCTTCATAATTTGACGTCTGAATTACACAAAAAAAAATTATTTTCCAGATAGGGATGTGCGATATTGAAACAACATCGATTTCAACATCGAACCGAAAATATCCATGCTACTTAATATCGATGTTTTTTTCATGTGTTTTTGTTTAAGTTTTTTCTTTGACCAAAGCAAAAAAAGCGTCATGCTATGCTCTAATGTATTTAAGATTTAAAAATTTCTGGTGCCGGCTATTTTTTCTTAAGTTTTTAAAATCGATTTAAGTTTTCATACAAATGAAAAATATGAAGTCATAAGCAAGGTATTTCAACTTTAAACATCGATATTGCAAAATAATGATGCACAGAAGCTTGTGTGCTAAAACCGCGTGTAAGTGGTATCTTTCTAGGCATCAATAATCATTGATTGAATTAATGGGTGAAAATCGATGTTAAAATATGTATTTTGCACACTTAATATCAACAAATTTAATAAAATCAATATTGCAAGGCAATTCATGGTCTTAAGCTGCCCTTTTTGAAATCCGATATTTCAAAATCTTGTTTGACACAAAGGTGTGCGCAAGAACTTGCATGGTGTAAACTGCGTGTTTCTGACCATCGATAATTTATAGCCCTATTCTCCCTATCATCACTGATACCTCACAAGTCACAAGAAGTGGTGAAACTGATTTTGTGACTTTTTCGTATTCTCCCCCTAAAGTCACAACTTGTGAGAGTCATAAAAACAACCGAAACTGTGATCTCCTCCAGAGCAGGTCACAACTCACAATTTATTTGAGCTTCTTCAAATCATTGAATTATATTCTTTCTACGGAGGCCTTAATGTTCTCTGTGCGAAAGAGAACAAAATATATGTATTCTTTCATTTCTTAAGCAAAAGAATAGTACAAATGCGCGATATCATTTTGCTTTGTATTTATGGGACAGAAAAACTGAATACAAATTTT
This sequence comes from Dasysyrphus tricinctus, assembly GCA_963921185.1. Classification (NCBI taxonomy): domain Eukaryota; kingdom Metazoa; phylum Arthropoda; class Insecta; order Diptera; family Syrphidae; genus Dasysyrphus; species Dasysyrphus tricinctus. Next base: position 162,551,838 of record OY992532.1, on the reverse strand, counting down.
GGGTGTGTTGGTTTCGTTCGTTGCGATTGCTTGTAGAGTTGTTTATGTGTGCGCTCATCGGTCAAAAAGCTACCAACAAAATGGTGTGGTGAGTTTCGTTGTGAGTATTCTTGTGACTATTAGGGGGAGAATACCAAAATGTTATCGAGTCACAACAATCCTCACAAGGAGTAGTCACAAGAGCTTGTGACTTGTGATTCATCACAAGGGGGAGAATCGGGCTATTAAATTCGTGAAAATCGATATTAAATATGTATTTTGCAGTAATATTTCAAGGAATTTTGTGTAAACTGTTTTCTGTGGCTTTTAGGAATATATCGATATTGCAAAACACGAAGTTGTGTGCAAAAACTTTCATTGGTGTAAATTGGGTCTTTCTGAGCATCTATTATTTCTATGCGTGGAAATCGATGCTAAAATTTGAATTTTGCAAAATATATCGTCCACAGATTTTATAGAAGCAATATATTGCAAGTATTTCATGTGTACACTGTTATCTAACGATATTGAGAGATATTTTTGCTTGCGAAAGTGTGTACAAAAACTTGTATGGTTTAAAATGCGTCTTGTTGAGCATCGATGATATTAATGCTTGAATATCGATGTAAAAATATTTCTATTGCACAAATAAACACGAAACAAATTTTATGGAAGCAAAATTGATAGGCACTTCATGTGTAAACTTATATCTGTGCCTTTTTGCACATCGAAGCTTCGTTGTGGTTCTGAATTTTTAAGTTTGGTTTGGGAGATCCTTTGATGATTTCCTTTTTCAAAAAATTCCAAATGTTACAGATGACTTATAAACTATGAAAGTCACTCCATCTAGATTTTACTAGCAGAATCAATAATTTTCGTATTAACTTTTTGTTTGTTTTTTAGTCCGATGTTTTGGATGTTAATATCGATGTTGCAAAGCATCGAAGTCCTTATTATCGATATTTTGCAAATATCGATTAAAATCGCTCATCCCTATTTCCAGATGTCTATCTGAAGAAAGGGAAACAGACCATGATATGAAAATATAAACTTTTGTGGAAGTTTGTTTTATTATTTATTATCTTTAAGTTATTCGCTGTGTGCATTTGGTATATTTTTTTTAGTATAATTACATAGTGGAATGAGATAAATCATTGCAGTTTGCGAACAAGTTGAGCAAAATAGCTAATGAATAATTATTATGAGGAGGATGCGATTGCATATTCTGCCTTTTTTTTAATGATTGTACCTCCTTGTCACACTCTTTACGTTTGTTATTCCGTTTCATTTACTAATTAGTGAATGAATTTAAATTACGAACACAACAAATGTTAGCAAACAGATCTCGGGGGGTGAAACGAACGGAGAATTGATGTCTGTTTAATGAATTATCTTTGTATTACATGTTATACAGTTATACTGGTATACAAAAAAGTGGTCAATTCTTCAAATGGAAGCAATATTTTTGTATCGATACACTATCCAGTGTTTTATAGAGATCAGTGCTACGATGTCGATGCTTTAAGAAAACTTCTAAAAAATCAGAAATTTTCAAATTTTTTACAAAAATGTGATTTTATGGCCTTTTCGAATGGGGATAGAATGACAGTTCTTGCTCTGAAAAGGAGAGAAAATTGTTCCGGATTTGATTTCAGAATCGTTCACACGTATCGAATCGGTCTTCCGGATTGTCGATCGAAAAGGCCATTAGGGAAATTCGTTGACATTTGGATATTTTCAAAACAGTGTCTTTCAGAAACATGTCAACATTTTGCAACTTTGTTATTCCTTTAAAGATTTCAATGAAATTGACACAGGTGATGGCTTGTACAGAGTTAAAAAGGAAAAACTATTTTCAAAACAGGGTGCTTTAAAAAAATGTCAACTTCGTTGTTCCTTGAGTGATTTCAATAAAATTGACAGGATAGCTGAGACTGAGACAGAATTATAACAGAAACGAATATTTTCAAAACGGTGTTTCAAAATATGGCACCACCATCACCATGACCTGTGGCAATTTTATTGAAATCACTCAATTCGATTTCATTGAAATCTATCAAGGTCAAAGGATTTCGAAACTTTTATTTTGAAACTGTCATTTTGCCTTTTGTAAAATTACATTTTATTTCTTATTTCAAAGGTTCGTGAATGGATCTTCAATAGTTCTCGCATAACTAAATCGGAACGAACCATATTTTATAGATCTATTTCTATATCCTAGCATTTTTTGTTCGATCTTGAAAATGAATTTTGTTTTAATCGAATCAAAAATAACAACTCTTTGGATTTTTTTTCACGAGTGAACGAATAATATTTTATTGTTCTATGAACCTTGCATTTTAAACAAAAACTTAAAAAAATGCCTGTGTGGTTAAATAAGTACGGTCTACTACTAAATACAAAATAATTGTATGCTGGATAACTATTAACAGTACCTCAAATAGAACGTTATTTTGGATTTTTTCATTATTGACTGAAGGATTAAAATGAAATTATTTATAAAACTTCCAAAAAGGTCAAATTATACTGCATATTAAAATTAAAAAAAAATATTTTTAATACCCATTTTTTTTCGAAAATTTGATATCTCAAAATTGGTTTGGTGTCTGCCCCCCCTTGGACAAAATCCTGCGGGCGCCTATGTTTAGTCTTATTAGACTACTGTTTAGAACTGGTACTATTTTTCTTCACTGATAATAAATACCGATTTAGATTTAATTTTTCTTTCTTGTAAGATGTTTTTTGCTATAATTCTTTTCTTTTAAATTCATCAGTTTTGCGATAATGATTCGCTTGCTTCTCGAAGCCTTTTCTCAAAATGTTTGCCAATTCTTTTTGATCTTCGTGAAGTTTTTCGATTGCACGATATGTTTTTATCAAATTAGCTGTAATTTCATTGTTTTGAACAACGATTTCATTCATTTTCCTTATTTTTCCAAGATGAACTTATTTTTTCTAGATGGGAAAAAAGTACGATGAAGAATATGTTTTAAATATTCTAAAAGAACTTTTTCCAATAAAAGGAACAGTAGGTGTATACTGCAATGAAGACGAAATGTTTGTACAGTTTCAAAAAAACAGTTGTAAAATATTTTTCAAATTCACCAGGAATGAAGATTCTCAGATGTACAAAACTTTTGGAAGATATTACCTGCAAGGAAAAATTGTTGAATCTAATTGAAAAGTCTCACCTAGAAAAAAATCATCGAGGCATAGAAGAATGTTTCTTAGAACTTTCCCCCTCGTGGTTTTCGCCTTGACATTGGCGAGGGGGCTTACGATATGACCCTCCAGCAATCCAGCTGCAGGGGCATACAACTAAGAAAAACCAAACAAAAAACAGGGATGTTTATCCAAAAACAATAATAAATGGTCATGGAAAGTCCAAAAAATAATGAAATCCGAGCGGGGATATACGCTCAAGTGTCGACAGAAGTCACGGCTGTCAGCGAGGGCTTGGCTTCGCAAGAAGCTAAGTCGCCAGTGACAACAAATTTAGAAAACCCGACCAAACCCGTCTTAACTAGACAACCGAACGTGCTCAACCTTGCAGCAACTCTTCTTCCTGCTCTAGATAGCTTAGCTATTCAAGGTAGGGAGACCTCGAACAGACCTCCCTCTATAGGAAGTCAAACCAAGGACGAGTTGTTGCAAGACTCAAGAAGAGACCACGCTGAAGCCTACTGCACCCCTCAAAGCTTCGAGGCAACGCAGTAACTACAGATCCTCTAAAAGATTCGTGAGTGCTACTGAGAAAAAGGACCCAAATACTCTCAGTTCGAGAGACAAGGCCCTTTTGAAAAAGCATAGGAAATTGGTGAGGAACTATGAACGTCAGTCGGTAACGACCGCCACTGCACCCATTGTTTCCTCCCAACCACTAGTGAACGCCAAAAAGCCAGAAAGCGAAAAAGTAATTGCTGCCGCATCTAGGTCTATCCCTGAAAAGATAAACCGTGAACAGGCGGGCAATAACTCTACCGCTAGTACCGGCTCAAAGACGAAACTGGAGACCTCCAGCAAGAAACAGCAGGCCAACGCTTCATCGAACCTGAAAAGGAACGAGAAAGCACAGGTAGGCAACTCTTCTGGGACGAATCTAGGTTCATCTAAGAGGGCAAGATCGGAGGAGGCAACCAAGACTGAAGGGTTTAAAAAGCTTAAAACCAACAGTTTTGACACCACCCCGATCGATCTACAGGTGGCCATAATAAGTCGAGATGACCCGGATGGGAAAATACCGGCAAAAAATTGGTTACTTGTGGAAAGCGAAATCATCAAAGCCATGATGGTGACATCCGAGGATGATAGTTCTGAGGACTACACCTTTGATGGAGCTGTTTGGTGAAAGGGAGTAAAAGTGGTTTGCTGTGGGGATCAGAAATCCCTGGAGTTCCTCACTCACACAATCACCAATATTGGCGAACTGTGGGAGGGGGCATCTCTTGGGGTTCTTCCCGTCACAGCTCTGCCACTTCGCCAGCAGGTTAATATATGGATTCCTCCTCCTGCCATGCATGAGGATGCATCCGTGATTAAACTGCTGGCGAAACAGAATAAGGAGCTGCCCATACTAGAATGGAAACTTCTTCATTCCAAGAAGAGTCTCAGAGGGGAAGGGAAGGACCTCTTGTTCATTATTGACAAGAAATCTGACCTTCTTCTTAAAGGGAACGAAGACGTGTTGAGATATGGTCTCGGAACCGTAAAGGTAAGGAGGCATGTTAGCAAAGGGGAGTCAAAAGCTGCTGGTGGTGCAAATTAATTTGCATCACGCTAAAGCAGCGACGCACGACCTAATGCTCTACATGTCTCAAGAGGCCGTGGATGTGGCCTTAATCCAAGAACCATGGATTCGTAAGAATCAGGTACAAGGATTGAGGTCAAAAAACTATAACCTGTTCCACTCCACGTCAGAAGGTGAAATAAGAAGTTGTATTCTAGCGAAAAAGTCGATTAATGCTTTCTTTGTATCTAGGTACAGCAACAAGGACAACGTGGCAATCAGCGTTGAATCCAAGGAAGGTAACTTCGTCTTGGCGTCAACGTACATGCCGTACGAAGAGGAAAACCCACCATCAAAAACAGTCCGCGATCTTGTGGGACACACCACAGCAAGAGGGACACCTTTGGTGTTGGGATGCGATGCCAACGCCCACCACACTCAATGGGGAGGTAAAGATGTTAAAAAAAGGGGTGAGTCAATTTTTGAATACATTCTCTGTTCAAACCTTATGTTATGTAATAAGGGTAATCACCCAACATTTAGGAACAAAAACAGGGAAGAGATTCTAGATCTCACTCTTATGAGCAATAACGATAAAATTTCTGTAGGGAATTGGAGAGTCTCACCTGAGGAATCTTTCTCAGATCACTTCAGGATACTCTTTACTCTAGACAGGAATAATAATGAGATTAAACCCTTTAGAAACCCAACTAGAACAAATTGGACAGAGTACACAAAATGGTTGAACGATCGTATCGACCCACCAGAGGAAGAAACGCTTTCGGCAACCTCAACCATAGATACTGTTGTTCAAAACCTTACTAGTGAAATGAGAACGGCCTTCGAAAGAAACTGCCCTATATCTCGTAACATTAAACCCACTAGCCCACCATGGTGGAACAGTGAACTTAAGAAACGAAGAACAGGGGTCAGAAAACTTTTCAATAAAGCCAAACTGAGTAAATTAGAGGTAGACTGGAATTCTTATAGAGCTGAACTTAACTCATACACCAAGGAGTTAAGACGGGCCAAAAAGGATTCATGGGCTAGACACTGTGAATCCATTGAGTGATAGATAGATAGAGATAAATAGATTTTTTATTACAAACATTTCATAAATACAATAGTATTGACTACAATGTGTTTTGTATATAAAGTAATAAAAGTGTTTTTGGCGGTGGCATTGCCGTCTGCCAGATTGACTTATGTTTCAAAAATGGCGCTCAAGAATAATTTATACTTTAACTTTTAACATAATGTAAATGAACAATTACAGAAATAATATATATTTAGATTAAAAAGATCTAGTACTTATCTAATAAACGTAAGATGTATTAGGGGCTTTCAGTTTAGCTAAAACAAAAATATATATAATGACAGTTAAAACTTTAATATAATTGAAAGATTAACAAAATAATGAGCTTTTAGTTTAGCTAAAACAAAAATAGAAAAAAATATAGATAAATATCTTATATGGTAACACTTGTATATGCTAAGTAATTAACAAATAGTGGGCTTTCAGTTTAGCTAAAACAAAAAATGAACTCAAAGAGTAGATTAGAAGATAGTGGTGGTAGTAAGTGTATATTATTATTACCAACTTTTAGTTCAATTAAAACACAAAAAATATTATAAAATAGCAATCATGAAAAACATGATATATGTACACAGGTAATTCTACTATTAGAGTTTTTTACTTATTAACGGTATTCAGATAAAATCATGTCTCTGTAAGCGATTGTTCTCTCAAGATAAAGGAACAGATTATTCCAGTTCTCACCATTTAAAATCGTAATGGTTTGCTCCATTGTAAGAGATGATTTTCCAAAGAATTGTAGTCTTAGTTCTTTGTAGATTGGGCAAATTGATAAAAAATGAAATGTATCTTCTTTTGATTTTAGATTGCAAAGGGTGCAGAGGGTTGTGGTTGAACTTTTGAATGGAGAGCCGTTTAAATTTAGTTGCTCACTTCTTGCCTTACAAATAAGGGAAATGGCTCTTATACTAAATTCATCATTAAAGTAATTATTATTAAGATCATGTTTTAGATCGGGATAAATAACTCTGTTGATTGTAGATGACATTTTTCGCAAATTTTCATTCCGCTGGAAGATATCGACAGCCTGCAATAACGTATACAGTTGTTCTTTTAATACATCCAAATTAGTATACTGCACACCTAACTCAATACCGCACTTCAATGCCCAGTGCTCCCATTCTCCTATCCACTCCACTTTGTTATCAAAAACGTATTTAACTATTGTTTGTTGTATTCTGTTTGGAGGGTATGAAAGTACCTTCAGGATGTAGTCAAAATGCAGCTTAAGGGTATGAATAAAGAGAGTTGGGATACCTGTTTCCAAAATCAGGACATAATTAGGAGTATTGGAAGGTAAATAAAAGAGTCTTTTCAGAAAATATCGTTGGAGTTTTTCTACTTCTTCGTATGACTGATATCCCCATGATTGACAGCTATAGCATATAACGGAGCGCATCACGGCATCAAATACTTTATACTTCGCAGAGGTGGGAACTTCCTTGCGTTTGAAAACTTCTTTCCAAGAAGCGTTAATCATGGTTTTTGCGGAGTTAAGCTTATTTTCGAGATGATAGAAGAGTTTCATATTAGGTTTTAGAATTATTCCAAGATATTTGTATTCCAGTGCTATATCTATAACCTCACCGTTAAAGTACCACTTTTCGCTCGGTTTCAGTTTTGATTGAGTGCTTTTTACAATCATTATTTTTGATTTTTCGAGATTGACCGATAGATTCCATACTTTACAAAAATCAACCAGCTTATTTATCATAAGTTGCAAACTCTGAGGTGATTCAGCCAATAGCACGATGTCATCGGCATACATAAGAATCTTTATATTTAAGCCTGCAAATCGAATTCCAGCTGGTAAATATATGGAAATATCGTCAAGAAAAATAGCAAAAAGAACTGCACTTAAAAGACAACCCTGCTTAACCCCAGATGTTGTCTCAAACCATTCGGACATTTTTTTCCCGTCCCAGACCGAAGAGCGCGTATTTTGGTACATATTTCTTAAGATAGTAAGTAGCTTTGTTGACATTCCTTTCTGTGATAGTTTGTAAAATAAGGCATGACGGTCTATCGAATCGAAAGCAGCCTTAAAGTCTACAAAAAATATGTACAAACTTCTCTTTTGCCTAAGAAAATATTGTGAGATTGAGGTTAAGGTGAAAACATTATCAACTGTGGAGTACCCCTTACGAAAACCAGATTGGTATTCACTCAGCACTTCATTGTTTGTTAACCACACGTTAATACGACTTAGGAGGATGGATGCAAAAAGTTTTGCAATGGAGTTCATAAAAGATATCCCCCTATAGTTGCTTGCTAGGTTAACATCGCCTTTTTTGTAAATCGGATCACAACAAAAACATAAATGTTAAAAAAGGAGCCAAGTTCTTATGTGTACAAGAAACCTGTGCGTAAAAAGTCTGCCAAAAAAAGGAATGAGATCTAAAATATATGCCAAGTTTTAAGTTCATGAAGTTTAATATCAAATATCTTAAGTAGAGTAATATCGAAACCATTCCAAATCATGACAGAAATTTGGTAATTAATGATTACTGATTAAAGTTTGGTGGGTTCACTGTTCAAGTTTTCATACATTTTAAACTTGTGATTAAGTAAGTATTTAAGAGAAAACTTGCCAAGTAAATCCACCAAACTTTAATCAGTAATCATTAATTACCAAATTTCTGTCATGATTTTGAATTGTTTCGATATTACTCTACTTAAGATATTTGATATTAAACTTCATAAACTTAAAACTTGGCATATATTTTAGATCTCATTCCTTTTTTTGGCAGACTTTTTACGCACAGGTTTCTTGTACACATAAGAACTTGGCTCCTTTTTTAACATTTATGTTTTTGTTGTGATTTCACTCCTTTTTGCAAAGATTTATTTTGCCAGGTGAAAGTCAAGCCCTACCGCTCTACAAAGTTCCATAATTCTACGACAACCGAAAGTGCTCCATACAAATAATAGCAATTCTGATAAAGTGAGTGGATGGAACCCCCCCTGAATGGACAATTCCAAATTTTCGATTTTTTTCCTTTCTAAGTACTTCAAGTCCTACCGACCTACCAATTTTCATCGTTCTACAACAATCAAAAGTGCTCCATATAATTATAAGAATTTTTAAGAATGTGGGTGGATGCCACGCCCCCTGAATGCAAAATTCCAATTTTTCAATTTTTTCTTTCTAAGTACTTTAATTCCTACCGACCTACCAATTTTCATCGTTCTACAACAATCCGAAGTGCTTCATATAGTTTATAAGAATTTTTAAGAATGTAGGTGGATGCCACGCCCCCTGAACTGAAACTCCCAATTTTTCGTTTTTTTTCTTCTAAGTACTTCAAGGCATACCGACCTACCAATTTTCATCGTTCTACAACCATCGGAAGTGCTTCATATAATTTATAAGAATTTTTGAGAATGTGGGTGGATGCCACGCCCCCTGAACGGAAACTTGTAATTTTTCGATTTTTTTCTTCTAAGTACTTCAAGGCCTACCGACCTATCAATTTTCATCGTTCTACAACAATCGGAAGTGCTCCATATAATTTATAAGAATTTTAAAGAATGTGGGTGGATACCACGCCCCCTGAATGCAAAATTCCAATTTTACAATTTTTTTCTTTCTAAGTATCTTAAGCCCTACCGACCTACCAATTTTCATCGTTCTACAACAATCGGAAGCGCCCCATATAATTTATAAGAATTTTTAAGAATGTGGGTGGATGCCGCGCCCCCTGTATGGAAAATTCCAAATTTTCAATTTTTTTCTTTCTAAGTACCTCAAACCTTACCAACTTACCAATTTTCATTGTTCTACAACAATCGGAAGGGCTCCATATAATTTATAGAATATTTAGGAAAGTGGGTGGATGCCACGCCCCCTGAATAGAAAATTGCAGATTTTCGATTTTTTCCTTTATATGTACCACAAGGCCTACCGTTGTGCGAAATTTCAAGTTTCTACGATGTCGGGAAGTGCTCCATAATTTTGATGATCTGTCAGTGAGTCAGTCAGTTACGGTTTTTGCGATTTTTGAAGTCCTATATCTTGGAAACTACTAATGCTAAAGAGTTGAAATTTGGTGAGCTACCTGTGTTTGATCAGTTCAGCAGATACTCCGAATTTTCAGTTTCTGACTTTATTGGTACTGAAGTTAGAGGGGGGTTGAAAATCGCCTGAGTTTGTTCCTGTAAAAAGGGTGTAGTGCCGCGAACTTGGCTGGGCACTACCGTGCCCTTTGATAAACCAAGGAGTCTTGAAAAGACTGTGGAACTTTTCCAGAATTGAAAATGTTATTGAAGAGGAGAAGAATTTTGTGTAAAAAGTCTAGAGGTGCGTTTTTGTAGAACTCATTGCAAATTCTGTCTGGGCCTGGGGCTTTGTTGTTTGGCGCATGATACAGAGCAGTTCTTATTAGTTCTAATAGAGAGAATTGGCAATCGAGCGTGTGATTTGATACTAAGGGCTCTGCATAAGAAAAAATATTTGTGGTGGGATCTGGGTTAAGTAAATGTTTGAAATATTCTGCAAGACTAGATGCTTTCAAATTTGAACCACAAGTTAACTTAAATCCTTTAATTTGTTTAATATTGTCCCAGAAACTTTTACTGTCTTTAATATTTGAAAGCTCAAGCGCTACTGATCTATAATACTCCTGGCGTTTGGATCTACACAAATCCTTGTAAGTTTTGTTGGCCGAGAGATATTCTTTGGAAATAGTTTCGTTTAGATTTTGTTGGTGTCTGACTTTCTTCAGTAAAGCGAAGGATCTGTTTCTTGTATTTAGACAATCTTTATCAAACCATTTTTGTTTGAAATTACATGTTTTGTTGTTGTTTCTAATACTAGTAGCAGTTTTTATACATTTACTAAGTGATTCTAATTCTGTACTTGTATCAGAGCAACTATCATTTTAGTTCTCAAGTTCTTTCAAGATTTTCGTTTGGTAACTCTCATTGAGAGTGCAAGTGAGGCAGCGAGACTTCGTAAGATCCTTGCCCATAATCCCACGATTCCGGGATATATTAAACATCTCGATGGATCGTGGTCGAACTCGAGCCAAGAAACACTTGAACTCTTTATGGAGACGCATTTTCCTGACTGTAAGAGCCCTGAGGACTCAGGTTATAAACAACCAGTCTCCTTAGAAGCTCTTCAATCAGCACCTGAATTGGATCAGGTTATCACAGAGCAGAAGATTATGTGGGCAATAAACTCGTTCAAACCCTTTAAATCAGCTGGACCAGACGAGATAATTCCGGCATTTCTTCAACATGCTCTACAGATAATCACCCCATGGCTTAGGGTAATCTTCAAAAGTTGTGTTAAACTTAGATACGTCCCTACCAGCTGGAGAAAAGTTAAAGTTGTGTTTATTCCAAAAGCTGGGAAACCGACACACTCGACAGCAAAAGATTACAGACCAATAAGTCTCTCTTCGTTCCTCCTCAAGACGTTGGAGAGAATTATTGATCTGCATGTTAGAGACCTTCTCAATCCAAACATTTTATGCAACTACCAACACGCTTACCTTAAGGGTAAGTCAGTGGAGACTGCGTTGCATGAGGTCGTTTCACACATTGAGAAGAGTTTCGAGCACAAAGAACATACCCTGGCAGCATTTTTGGATTAAATCTGCTCTGGAAGAGGTTGGAGTTGAGCCTGCCATTGTAGACTGGATTTATACCATGCTCAATGGCAGAATCATAAGCTCGCGACTAGGAGATACTATTGTTGAGAAAACAGTTACAAGAGGCACGCCACAAGGAGAGGTAATTTCACCTCTCCTTTGGATCCTAGTTGTTAACAAAATTCTCACAAGACTTAGGAATCAGGGCATTAAAATTGTGGCCTATGCAGACGACATAGTAATTTTGATATCGGGTAAGTTTCTTACCACCATCAAAGATATTATGAAATCCGCACTTAAAGAACTATCTTCTTGGGCAACACAAAACGGTCTCGGGGTTAACCCTACAAAAACCGAACTAGTTCTGTTCACGAATAAAAAGAAATTAGGGTATTTTACTCCTCCCAGACTTAATGACATTCCTCTGAAACTCTCCAAGGAAGCTAAATATCTTGGAGTTATCCTTGATTCCAAGCTAACATGGAAACGTAACACAGAGGAAAGAATGAAAAAAGCACTATGCGCTTTCTACACATGCAAAAAGACCTTTGGTACACGGTGGGGTATGCGATCGCAGGTTATCCAGTGGATGTACATGACGATTGTTCGCCCCATACTTACCTATGGTTCTATAGTGTGGTGGAAAGCTGTTGAAAAAGTAAGCTATCTCAAAAACCTGAATAAGGTACAGAGACTAGCCTGTATAGGAATGACGGGGGCACAGAGGTCTACGCCACAGGCAGGTTTGGAAATTATTTTAAATCTTCCACCCCTGAACGAGTACACTAGATGCACAGCAGCCAAAAGCGCATTTCGACTCAAAGAACTGGGCTCTTGGAAGCACAGCACCTATGGTCATGGGTCTATCCTACAAAGGTATGACACAGTGGCTGCACTTGATGTGAAGACTGATTATATTCCTCCTTTAATGGATTTTAACAAACACTTCTCTATTTCAATACCCGAAAGACATGGATGGGAACCCAAATCACTAATTAGTGAACAGGGTATCCCCTTCTACACTGACGGGTCAAAAATGGAAGAAGGAACAGGTGCGGGGGTGTTCTGTGAAGCCCTTAATATTAGAGAGTCATATAAACTCCCAGATGAGTGTAGTGTCTTTCAGGCTGAGATTTACGCTATTCAAAAAGCGGCAGAATTGGTAGGTACACAAGAAAAAACTGATCTCGTCGGAGATCACATTTTTCGTGGACAGCCAAGCTGCGATCAAAGCAATAGCCAGTGAAACCATAAGATCCAAAACAGTGGTAAAATATCGAGGCATACTGAACAAAATTTGCAACACTAACCAAGTCAAACTCTGTTGGGTTCCTGGACATAGCAATGTAGAAGGGAATGATATAGCAGATGAACTAGCAAGGAAGGGGTCATTATCAAATAGAAACAGTAGTAGCCAATTAGACATGGGACTAGACATCCCGATCGGCGTAATTAAAACGAAAATGGACCTAATAACGAAAGAGCGAATCAATAAATCCTGGGTTACCAGGAACGATTGCGTTATCTCTAGAAGTCTATGGCCTAGAATTAATAAAAAGGAAACTCAGTATATTCTATCGCTGAGTAAAAAGAACATTAGAATCTTGATAGGTGTACTAACGGGTCACTGCGCCATTGGCACAATGGCCACCAGATTGGGTGTACTCGCACCCGACTGTTGTAGGAGCTGTCAGGATGTGGAAGAAGTAGAAACCATTAAACACCTGCTCTGCGACTGTCCGAACCTCCAAACAAGCCGCCTCCGTTACTTGGGAAACAGGTTTGTTGGAGAACTGGACGATCTAGCGCAGGTCTCAATGGTAAATATGAGGAAATTCATAGAGAGCACAGGCTGGTTCGTTAATGAGCCAGTCTATCTGAATCATTAGTTTAGGAGCATCTCTGCTTTCTTTTTGTAAGGGGATCACAATGGACCAACAGGCCCCCGTGTACGCAACATCCTCTGTGCTGTGCACGCCCCTCCTAACCTAACCTAGACCTTAAAAATCTATTTTACTATTAGGCTTGAGGTTTATAAATACATCAACAATTGCATTTGCAAATATGAAAGAAACCCTTTAAAACCAAAACTTACGATTTCTGAAAATGCTTCAAAGCCAAATGATATTGCGCATATCGATATATGGTTTTTAAATAAAAATAGTATGTTTTTAACATGTATAGACAAATTAACTAAACACTTATCCATCTACCCTATTACAGACAGAAACTCAATAACAATAGTAGACATTTTAAAGCACAGATTTGCAACATTGGGAAAACCAAACAAAATTGTAGCGGATAACGAGTTCAATACAACCTTTATAAAAAATTTCTTAGGACAGGAAGACATAGTATACCATTTTACATCCCCAAACACTCACACTGGAAATTCTTTTATAGAAAGATTTCATTCAACATTAAACGAACATTTAAGACTTTTCAAACTTAATAAAGACAATAAAGAAATCGACAGTAAAACATTGGCATACAAAGCTGTGGAAATATATAATAATAATATACACTCTACTACAAAATATAAACCAATTGATCTTATCCACTCCAAACTTCAAGAATCTGAATGGGAAGAACTTTTAGAACGTGCCTCAAAAACTAAAGAAAATAAAATAAGCAAAATCAACAAGGAAAGAGTCAACCTTCCTGATTTTAAGAAAAATTAATTGGATTTCATAATATAAAACAACTTCCACGATATATGTATAATAAAAGAAGTTAAAGAAAAGGGACCAACATTTTTTAAAGACAAAAGTGGAAACAAACGTGATATGCAGATTGTAAAAAGGGCATATAAATACCAAAAACCAATAGAAAACATACAATTTGATAGAACTTTAACTGGCAGGGACTATTCAAAGAGAAAGCAGACAAACAGGTAAAAACGAAAAAGGCAGGATCTTTGTAATTCAAAAATCAACAAATCTGGGCTAGATATAGTTAAATATAAAAATTATAAAGGTAAAAGTATAAGCTTTTATTTTGATGCATACCATCTTTACTTTTTTTCGAGCAACAAATAGCACTAAGGAATTTACTTGTCAAACACAAACTAATTTTAACCGACTCTAATCAAATATTGTTATTCTAACCATTATTCAGCATATATGCATTCAATTTAATGTGAATAAAAAAGTATATGGGTGATTCTACAAATGATGGAATTCTCGGTGGCTCCGCTGATATTTCAAAAACCGTTCAAGTATTTAGCCTGATTTTTTTTTATAACTGTAAATCTGATTGATATCTACATGGTCAGACAAAATTATTAATATCTGATAGACTTTCATTACTCAAACAATTCTTCAAAGTGTCTAATTCCCTGTCCCCTGACGTGTCCCCTGTCCGTTTTCGAAGAGCAAAATTCTTACAATTCTCTTATTTAAGTTCCAAAACCAAAATGAAATCTCAATTTTTTTACGTAAGATAACATTTCTTTCTATGATATAAATATATTTTTAGTAATATTATGTTTTCTTAAAAAAAAGTGTCATTGAACTTGGTCCCACTGATTCCTTATCAGTCCCCTGACAGATTGACACAGGCAAAAATAACGTTAACTTTGAAAACTATCAGCCCCGGATCTATGGGGGGCAAACCAAAGCATGTGCCCCGGGCGGCAGCTTACAAGGGCGCCAAATCTAAGTGACTGAAAAAACTGAGAATTGCGACGTTTAATGAAATAAAATGAATTGAGATGCGGCAATGGAATATCAAATTGTATTTCTCCGTCAACCTTTAGCAGTTTTTCTATTATTATTTCTCCATTTAAAATAATTTAAAATTAAGAAAAGAAATGAGCTATAATACATTGTTTAAAGTTTTTCTGATGTTTTTTAACAATAGTTTATTGCATTGTTTGTAAGTGTATTTTTACAAAACCCTCCCTCCTCCCTAAACTGTAGGAGATAGATCCCCCTTCTTCAATAATAAAACATTTGAATTGTGTCCCTCAAAAAGCGTCGCACCAAGCCGTACAAATCCTAGTCTTGCCTAAAGAATTTTTTGCTGGATACTGACAACTTTATTACACTTTTTAGATCTTTTTTAATTCACAAAAATCTAAATACCCACAAATGTAGGAAATCAGGTCCTCAAAAAAACTGTTTAGTACAAATTTTTTCGTTCGAATGAACAAAAGGTGAGATAAACGCTGAAAACTATTTTTACAATTTTCGACAACAATTTTTCATGATGTCGATAATTTTTGGAAACAAAAAGTTGAAAAAATTATTTTAACTTACAAAATCAAATAAAACATGTTGCTCTCCGAGAAAATTGGATTTACCTTTTTCAACACCCTTTTTGAAAATGGCGGATAACACAAAATATCCCACCAGCCAGAGACTGCTCTCACGCGTATCGAAGAACCAGCCAATCTAAAATTACTTGTGTTTTGACGTTGCTTAGCTCTCGTACTATTAAGGTTTGAAATTGTGTGTGTCAATTTCATTGAAATCGTTCAAGGAACAACGAAGTTATAATATGCTAACATTTTTTGAAGGATCCTGTTGTGAAATATGTTTTTCCGTTACAATTCTGTATCAGCTATCACCTGAGTAAATTTTATTGCAATCTCTCAAGAAAGAACGAAGTTTCAAAATTTTGACATATTTTAGAAGCATCCTATTTTGAAAATATTTTTTCTGCCCTAACTCTGCCTCAGCTATCACCTTTGTCAATTTCATTGAAATCGCTCAAGGAGCAACGAAGTCCCCAGGATTTAAAAACTTTTTCGGAACCTTATACTTCGATACTTTATCTGGCGTAAATTTGGCTTTTCGAAATTGTGTCCTGTCGTAAATTTACATTTTTCTTTCTTCGGTTCAGGGAATGGATCTTCAATAGTACTCCCTTGATAAATTCGGGAACGAACCATATTTTACAGATCCTTGCTGATGATTCGAATGAAAACGAATTTTACTAGGAACCAGAAAATAAGATTCGTGACCCAATCAAAAACAAAATCCTATTTTGAAAATATTTTTTTCTGCTATAACTCTGTCTCAGCTATCACCTCTGTCAATTTCATTGAAATCACTCAAGGAGCAACGAAGTCCCGAGGATTTAAAAACTTTTTCGGAACTTTGTACTTCGATACTTTATCTGGCGTGACTTTGGCTTTTCGAAATTGTGTCCTGTCGTAAATTTACATTTTTCTTTCTTCGGTTCAGGGAATGGATCTTCAATAGTACTCCCATGATAAATTCGGGAACGAAGCATATTTTACAGATCCTTGCTGATGATTCGAATGAAAACGAATTTTACTAGGAACCAAAAAATAAGATTCGTGACCGAATCAAAAACAAATTGAATTGTTCACGAGAGAACGAATCATATTTTATCGTTCTACGAACCTTGGTTGTGTATCGTCTTTGTTTTGTTTAGGCATTGTTAATTTTCTCATCTATAGTAATAAGTTGCTGAAAAGGTATGTATTAAAAAGATTTATTGTCCCAGTGACAAAAAATCCAACCAAGCAGATATGTGTTTTTTTTTTCATTTTTATCAAAAACGACAAGGGCGCCAAAATCAAGTTTTGCCCCGGTTCGGAAAAATCGTCGATCCGGGGCTAAGAACTATCTGAGTTTCAGATCTAACAGCGTGAAGTATTAAGTCTCGTGAAAATAAAATCATATCCATATCTTAGGTCCGTTTGTTATTTCATTTGTGAAGAAGGCATTTGTGCGAGAGATCATGGAATGTCCGTTCAGTTTCTCAGTACTCTGATGAGTATTTACAGGAAAAATTTCTATGTAAGTAGGCATATTTGTTTACATTATATCATAGGTACGGTGACCATCCGTTCATTATAATAATGAACAGTTCTGTATTTGAAGATGTCGTTCATTATTAATTATTTTGTACACGAAAACATATAAATGTTCTGTACATATTTTATTAGCTGTTCATTATTTGTTCTGTATTTCTTTAATTTTGTTCAAAAAACAGTAACGCACACATTGGGAACGTACAAATTTAATGAAAGAAACTGATGAAGCTTACGTGCCCTTACTTAGTGAACGAAGAAATTAATAATAAATCTAGTACACATTTATTTTTCCTTGCCGGCCTCTATCGCTTTTGCATCATCTGTTATGTTCAAGTCAAAAATTATTCATTTCATGAACACATCAGCTGTCTGTGAACTGTGTGTTGTCTGCATCTGCGCTGAAGAATAGAGATTTGTAATTTGAAATTATTTATAAAAAAGCAATTCAATATTGAAAAATATTTTAACTTACCCTGATGCTACTCAGGAGGAAGTGTTTATTTAATAAAGAATAGAAAAACCAGTACAAATTCTTGACCTAAGTTTTTTTTTATTTCTAAGTTTGTATGTAAAGCCTTATACGATGCTGATGCGAAACGAAATTTTTAGTTGTTCTCCAACAAGACGGACGCAGACGTCACTGTGGCCGAGAACCCTGTGAAAGGTTGGGGACAGGAACCCCCTCAAGGCGAGTCTGTGGCAAAAATCCTGGCGCAGCCGGGAGCCAAGACTACTTCGACTCCCTATAAAGGGTCTGGTGCAAGTGAACCAACTGAAGTCTGTGCGGATGGCCCAGGGTCCTCCAAGACCGTAAAGGTAACCATTTCTGAAGATCGCTGCCCGTCAATCGATGGGCCAAAACCGATCCAGGAAAGTAAGGTGTATCCAAGGAAGCAGAACAAGGGAGGGGATCTGAATCCGGATCTAAAAAGGATAGAAAACGCCAAGAGGGCCGTACGTGGATATGGCAAGGGTGATCTGAAACTGCTCAGTCTTAGGGACTGGAAGTGCTTGAGCTGGGCTCAAAACCTTCTTGCCAAGACGGGCTCCAACAGCAAGACACCGGTTGACTCTAAAAAGATCGAAAAAGTAAAAGAAAAAACGATCAGGATGTCTCTTCTCCCAAACTGGCTGTCAGTAACCCTAGAGTGAGACCGATAAGAGGTCCAAAGCACTCGAGGGTCGAACACACTGGCAGTCAAAGGAAGAGGATGAGACGCCCCCCTACAACGTCTGCCAATAAAAGACACAAGATGGCACACAGCGCTTGCGCAGGCACGCTAGCAGACGTAGTGACACAAAGCCTTCAGGTGGCTGTCATCAATGAAGGGAGCTCCGATAGGCTGCTATGCTAACCAGTGACTGTGGGTTTAGGTAGAGATAAAGATTCTTGATTCTATAAACGCCGAAATTCTCACTTCCACTGGTTTTGTGCCGAAATTCGGGCCACTGTCGACCGTCAAGGGTTTCAAAATCCTGACGTGTAGGGACGAACCCACACTAAAATGGCTCCAAGCAAGGATCAAGGAGATGAAGGGTTTACTCGAAGGGGTAACTCTTAATGTTGCCTCTAAAAGTGAACTCCCGACCAAACCCAAAGTCCGCATTCATGTGCCGGGCCCTCGCGTCTCTAAGACTTCTAGAGAACCTCCTCCGAGTTCAAAACTCTAGCTTCCCGAGTAGCGATTGGAAGGTTCTGGACATTGAAGCTCCCACGAAAACAGGACAGGAAGCCATTGTTAAGTTGAACCATGCTACAATGGCAATGCTTCCGTCTAAAGGTTTTAAGTTGATGGTTGGCATCAGTGAGGTCAGGGTGCGCCCTATGTTGGCAGCCAACCTACAAAACAAGCAAAATAAAAATGATGATGAAGGTGCTACAGATAAACCTCCAGCACAGTAAGTTGGCTTCTGCCACCCTGACCTCATTGCTGTCAAAAGATAACATTGATATCGCCCTTATTCAGGAGCCCTGGATCAACAGCGGCCGGATCTGCGGACTAATGTCTAAAGATTATATTCTCTACTTCAATAAAGGGCCTACAGAAGGTAATTATCGGACATGTTTAGTGGCGAAAAAATCTTTAAATCTCTTCCTCTTATCTTCCCACAGTAGTGCAGACATGACGACGGTGAAGTGCGAAAGAAAAGGGGCCCCGCCCCTGATCCTAGCCTCCGTCTACATGCCAGGTGATTCACCGGGGCCTCCGCCGTCAGCTGCTCTTGATGACCTAGTTTCAACGACAGGTAAGAACGGTTGGGACCTCCTGGTTTGTTGTGACGCAAACGCTCCTCATCTACAGTGTGGGAGCTCTGATACAAATAAAAGAGGTGAGTCACTTTTTGAATTTATTATTAAGAAAAATTTGTTGATTTTAAATAAAGGTAACGGACCAACCTTCGTTACCAGGAACAGAAAAGAAGTGCTCGATGTGACGCTTTCCAATAACTCGGACTCTATCGTAGTCAGTGATTGGAAAGTCTCAAGTAATGCAACATTCTCTGACCATAGAATGATAACATTCCAAATTGAACACAATATAAAAAACCCGAAACCCTATAGAAACCCCAGAAAGACAAACTGGGATGCCTTTCATATCAGATTGGCCTCATCTTTGGGTCATTATGAAAATCAACCTTTGACAAGCTGCTCAGAGATTGAAAAACAAATAAATAAACTAACATTAGCCATTAATAATGCTTATGAAAGTTCTTGCCCCATTACTAAAGGAAAAGGTAAGCTCAACCCCGTATGGTGGTCCAAAGAGCTGTCTGTCCTTAGGAAAAACTCAAGGCGGCTTTTCAATAGAGCAAAATACAGTAATGAACCTGCTGACTGGGATCTTTTCAAGATCAGCAAAAATATGTACAAAAACCGGACAACCTATGCAAAAAGAACAGCCTGGCAAAAATTTTGCACTGACATTGAGTCAACAAATGACGCTGCTAGGCTAAGGAAAGTCATGTTTAAGGCTTACACTCCTCCGGGCTTTTTAAAAATACCTGATAAAACCTGGACTGACTCCTGCTCCGAGACTGTAGAGTCACTTTTGAGCACTCACTTCCCAGGATGTTCAACTGATACATCTCCTGCGGACAGAGGCCTTAACTTAAGTGTAATCTCTAACATAGTTAACCAAATTGTAGATAAAAGGAAGGTAACTTGGGCCATTGACTCCTTCTCAGCATACAAGTCTGCAGGGCCTGATGGAATAATTCCAATTATACTCCAAAGCTCTAAAGACATAATTGTTCCAATTCTAGTGGACATTTTTAGGGGTTGTCTTAACATCACCTATGTTCCTTCTAGTTGGAGAGAGGTCAATGTCATCTTCATTCCGAAAGCTGGCAAGCCCACCCTCACCGAATCGAAAGATTTTAGGCCTATAAGCCTATCCTCTTTTCTTCTCAAGACTTAAGAAAGACTAGTGGAGACACATGTTCGCCTAAAACTGAATGATGGTGTTCTCTCACAGGCCCAACATGCATATATGAAGGGCAAATCTGTCGAGACAGCGCTTCATGAAGTGGTCGGCACAATCGAAAAGTCAATCCAATTCAAGGAATTCACCCTGGTAGCATTCCTTGATATAGAAGGGGCCTTCAACAACTTTGATAACGATGCAATTCGACAAGCCCTGAACTCCATCAGCATCGATCCGTTACTGATAAACTGGATTGACTTCATGCTTCAGACAAGACTTATAAATGTAGAAATGGGTAACACCAAGATAAAAGTTAAAACATGCAGAGGAACTCCACAGGGTGGAGTCCTATCTCCTCTGCTTTGGCTCCTTGTAGTTAACCAGATATTAGTTGAACTAAGTATGAGTGGCATCAAGGTCGTTGCATATGCCGATGACATTGTGTTAATGGCCTCGGGCAAATTTGTCCCAACTCTATGCGATCTCCTACAAACAGCCCTCGACAAGCTCAGTAATTGGGCCAATAGTTGTGGACTTAACGTTAACCCACTTAAGACAGAATTGGTGTTGTTTACAAGGAAAAATAATATTCCCAACATAAACCCGCCAACCATTAACGGAACTCCGCTTCAGATCTCGGATACCGCCAAATATCTTGGTGTTGTACTGGACCGTAAACTGAACTGGAAAGAGAATATAAAAGAAAAAGAGAAAAAAGCATCAATTGCATTTTGCACTTGCAGTCGAATTTTTGGTAAAAGATGGGGTCCCAGCCCTAGAACCATTCATTGGATGTACACAGCCATAATAAGGCCAATCCTAACGTACTCATGTTTGGTCTGGTGGCCAGCCTTGGAAAAGGAAACCAATCTAAAAACCATGACTTAATTCAAAGACTTGAATGTATTGGCACAACCAGTGCGATTAGAACCACACCAACGGCAGCCCTAGAAACATTCCTTTCACTAGCCCCGCTCGATCTGTTTACGAAAGAGCTAGCGGCCAAAAGTGCTTTAAGACTTCAGCAGTGTAATAATTGGAAAAGGGGCCACTACGGTCATAGAACTATAGTGAAGTTCACTGACATAGACATTCAAATAGACTACATTACACCGCACATTGATTTCAACCCAGTTGCCATAACAGATATCCCAACCAGGAAACTCTGGAATGAAAACCGGGTCATAAATGAAAACCATGTTTCGGTCTTTACTGACGGCTCCAAGACCTTAGAGGGGGTTGGGTCAGGTATCTACTCAGATAACCCACCTATTAGTAGATCTATAAAGCTTCCAGATTTTTGCAGCGTATTCCAGGCGGAAGTACTTGCAGTTTGTGAAGCCGCAAAACATCGCTCCTCACGCGAAGTAATAAACAGAAATATTGACATCTTTGTAGACATCCAGGCGGCAATCAAAGCCATTTCCTCAATCACTATAAAGTCAAAGCTGATAAAACGTTGCCGGTATATTTTAACTTTACTAGGTGCAACGAACACAGTCACCCTTAGATGGGTCCCAGGACATTGTGATATATATGGGAATGAAATGGCGGATGAGCTGGCCAAAAACGGATCGTCTCTTGATCCGAGCCAAACCGACTTCTCAGTGCTTATGCCACTGGAGCAAGAAAGAAGTAGAATACACCAGAGTTTCTTAGAGGCTGCAAATGTCAGATGGTCATCCATCGACACTTGTCGAGTTTCTAGAAATCTATGGCCTAAATATTTCAAAGAAAAAAACTGATTACTTACTCAAGCTTAGCAGGCCTCAATTATTATCTCTCATGGTTGGTGTCCTTACGGGCCACAACTCAATGGGAACCCACATGTACAGAATGGGAATCAGCTCATCGAACTTATGTAGAGGGTGTCATGATGACGAGGCAGAGGAGGGCTTCCCTCACTTCCTTTGCGAATGCCCCAGTCTAGCTAGAAGCAGAAAAGAGGCCCTTGGAGAATACTTCTTCGACGAACTGGGCGACATCTCTGTCTTGCCACTAAAGAACATCCTGAAATTCATTCAGAACTCAGGATGGTTCAAGGAGGCCCCCCACACTTAAGACTTCCTATTAACTCCCTTCCTATCCCTCCTCACTAACCACTTATACCCCGGGGAGCGCAATGGATCCACTGAGACCCGAGTGAGATGGTGCGGCTTGCCGTATTATCACCCCTTCCAACCTAGTAACCTAACCTCCAACAAGACAACGAAATGTTTACGAAAACGAAGCGGAAAAATATTCATTGACAGTTGCACAAATTCAAAAAATTAAAACAAATCACAAGCAGCCATGCTGTAATGAAAGAAACAACAAAAATAAACACGAAAAAACACATATTTCATTTTTTCGCACACAATTATGGTCTGGGCAATTAATTGTGTGCGAAAAAAGAGTGTAGACTTCTCCAAATAATCTGCTACAACTATCAATTTTACTCATCAAACAGCTTACTGCAGAACGAAAAGTAGAACTAAATTTATTGTTTATGATTTCGTTGTCATTTTTGTATGGGATTTTTCGTTTCGCATCAGCAGCGTACTAAGCTAAAAACAAAGACTGAATTGATTAGAGCTTTATAATATTTTTATTCCATTTTAAGTTGAGCCATTTTTCCTCAGAGGATATATTTATTATTAAATGGAATAAATGATTGAAGATTGAGTTGAATTTTGTTTGTTCATTATTCAGCTTTCTAAAATATGGTCACCGATTTTATAGGCTAAGTAAAACCCTTATGGTATATTTTTTTTTTTTATTTTTTCGTACAATGCGTTACTATGTTTTTGGCCTAAAAACTATTAAAAAACTCAGTTCCCTAGCCTCAGTCCCCTTCCACTTTAATGACTGATTTTCTATCTGGAGGCCTCAGAAATGTTCAGTAAATGCAACTTTTCTTTAAAAATAATTGTAAAATAAAAACTACGACTCGGTCGCACGAACTTGCTCTAATTTTCAAGTTTGCTTGGAAATTTAATGATAAGCTATAGGTAGGGCTGCCAGATAAATTTTTCGCAATATCGGGACATCAGTGACACAAAATCGGGACAAATCGGGACTAAGAAAAGACAATGAACTGTTAAATATACAACTGGAGATTTCAATATAAATATATCTCAAGATAAAGAAAGCTTCAAAAATACTTATTTGAACACAATGAGTTCGTTTGTATACTACATCTGTAACGAGACAATAAATACAAGATTAAACAGCAATATTAATCATTTATTCATTAACAATCCAGCCATCGAAATCAATTCCCACTTTGCACCCCTTGATTGCTTTGATCACAAGCTAATAGTTACGGAAATTAAAAACGACCAAACGCATGCAAAGCACCACACAGATTTGAATACAACAGTTTTCACAAATAAAATAAATCACTTTAAACTAAAACTGATGATAGAAAAAGAACCTCCAGCATCAGCTTCACATAAATCTTGTGCCGATGATTACAATAAGTATTGTTTGCGAAATTTGACTCTAAACATTTTTCGAATTTTTTGAGAAATTCGGTTTTGGCTGGCAATGTCCTTACCGGAGATCTATAGACACATATAATATTTAGGGAACTATTATTATAGAGAATAATTTTCGACGAACAAATACTATTAAAATCGTCACTCTCATTGAAAACTTCGGAGTGCTCGTGTTTTTTGTTGATAAATATTGCACACCCCCCTCCTATTTTAGATGGTCTGCAGGAACATACTTTCTCAAAGTTGGGTATACTAAAAAAAATTTTATTATAAACAGAGAGCCAAGTTTCACTAACACATATTACATCTACATATATCACAGTTGAGTTGAACTAGCAGCATCTCCATCTCTTCAATTTAGTTTTTTAGTGAGCTTGCGTTCACGTAAAGTATTTTTGTTGTGTTTTTGTTCAGCTTTATCATATTAATGTCATTGTAATCCGTGTTGCATGCCTTTAAGAGTACACCATTATTATTATTGGACATTATCAAGGGAATTTATATTTTGTATTTCCTTGACTCTGCTGGTAGGTGTAATCCGAATCAACACCTTACCGTCTTTCACCCACGCAAATGCATTTTTGCCCTCTCTCTTAAAGTCTCGTGCTCTATTAAATAAAAAAGTGTTATGTTTTGTCAAACGTTCTTCCAAGTATATAGGTTCTTGGCTATTGCTATTGAAAATAGAGTGGTTAATAATAAATTATTTGTTTTTGATTGCGGTTTTGTATGCGCTGATAATATTGTCTCGGGTTATTTTGTTGTTGAACTCCACGATGATTTTATCTGGCCTAAGAATATTATTTCGGGACCCCGCCGCGCCGCCGCCGTTGAACCAGTGTTTGGTAAGCAGAAAGCTTCCTTTATTTCGGTGATGTTTATTTCCGGGTTCAAGTGCAACGATATTTTGGCAGCAATATCTTTGGGACTTGTTTGTTTTCGATTTGAAATTGAAATACATAGTTGGTGGTTTAGCTGATTTTGTTTATTCTGCTCATTTTTGTTTTTCAACTCAGTTAGCTGTTCTTTTATGCATTCAATTTCATTCTGCAAGTTAACGTTTTCTTCTATAAGTGTATTTGTGATTACTTTATATTCGTGAACGGCTTTTTGCATGACTTGGAGTTCATTTTCAAAGTTTTTTTGATTTTTTAAAATTAAATCAATTTTAATAGATAAATCTTCATTTGTGACATTTGAAATCTAAGTTTTTCACTTACCACTCTTAAACGGTATATGTTAGAAATTTTATTTTTACAAGAAAATAAAAAAACTTTTTTTTTGCGCTTATTTAAAAGATACAATATTTTATATAAAATGCACAAAAGTCAAAAACAACGGTATTTTGCGGTTTTCTCTTAAATGGTGAAGTTTTTGAAAAGTAATTTATACTTTTTGTATATACAATAATGTTCTCTATAAGAACTCTTATGAAGGCTTTTTCGATATAAGGCCCCAATAAAAAGATATTGAGACTTCAAAAAGTATCAATTTTCGAAAATGCTGGTTTTTCCGGCCCAAAATGAGTCGCCCAGCGACATAAAATGATAATAGGGTTTTTCAGAGAGACATAGTACAAACATTTTTTAATACTGAGGGGGGGTTTATCTCCCCTCAATCAACCGGGGGGAGCAATTTTCTGAAAAAAAGTACTAAAATTAAAAAAAATACATTTTAAACAAATGGCAACACTTAAAATAAAGTACTATATTTTTTTTGAAATTTTCAAGTTTGTTCTTTAATTATTTTTTCAAAATAAGTTATGCCTGCCAATAGTTTTTGAAGAAAATGCCTTCAAACCCAACATTTAAAAAAAATTGAGAAAAATAATATAGGTACTGTTCTTTTTTCAAAATATGAAATCAGGAATAATATTAGTTTCTATTACACACTTTTCCTGTAATTTTTAAATGAACACTGAAAACCAAATGGTTTTATGCCAACTAGTTTTCGAGAAAATTGTAAACTAAGAAAACTATTTTTGTATTATATATTTTTTTTGGTAGTACCTTTATCTAGGAAAAATGCATTACCACTTCGGGAAAATTCCAAGTTAAAATTTGTAAGCGCAATAATCTTAACTTTCTCATAAGGAATACTAGTGCAAAAGTCTACACACAAATCTGACTTGCGCTAAGAGTTATTCAAGGTCAAACGCCAGCAGAATCTTCTTTTAGAGCGTAACCTTTTTTCTTTGGATAGTATCAAGGAAAAAATTCATTTCCACTTGAGGAAAATTCCAAGTTAAATTTTTTAAACGCAATTATCTTTAAAGGGCCATAAGGAATACTCGTGCAAAAGTCTATACACGAATCCGGCTTGCGCTAAGAGTTATTCAAGGTCAAACGCCAGCAGAATCTTCTTTTAGAATTGCATGGGTACCCGGACACGTAGGCATCGTCGGAAACGAAAACGCTGATGCAGAAGCCAAACTAGCATTTAAAGAACCCCTAATCTCGTTCTACCAGTTCAACAAAAAAGATTTAACAAAACATCTAAAATCTTCTATGAACACCAAGTTGAAAAATGAATGGCAAGAATACCAACATATCTTCTCATTGCTCAATCCTACCGCTGCAAGGGCAATTTTTCCTATCAACTTACCGAGATCAGTGATCAAAACGTATATAAGGCTGAGAACAGGACATACCAACACCACCCACAAGCACTTAATCACCAAAGAACCACCCCCACTTTGCGAATTTTGCGACGAAAGACCGACATTCACCGTAGCACACCATGCTACAGTGCGAAAACATAAATTCCATTTCAAGAACCATCTCTGGAAAAGACCTTCAAGAACTTTTAACAATTATATCCTACACTAATATAAAACATATCAATGAAATGATTTTAAAATTAGTATTACTTATTTAACTTATTTTATTACCATCTAGCTCAAAGCCCTGGTAGGTAGAGCTTAAATTTGTTTGTTATTGATTATGTAATTTATTTATGTGTCAATAAAGTTATAATAATAATAATAATAATAATAATAATAATAATAATAATAATAATAATAATAATAATAATAATAATAATAATAATAAAAAAATGGTTCCTTGGGAGGTACCATTAATAACCATTTTTGAAAAATGGTTTTCCACCCAAAGAAAGCCTTTACTAAAATAAATTAATTGAATTTTTTTTAAGAAAAGTTGTCGAGCCGTTTTTGAGAAAAATACGATTATGTAAATTAGCCAACAAAAAAAAAATGTATGGCAGGTACAGTTATTTTTGGTTCTAAAAAAAGATTTAAAAAAAACTTGTCGGCAGAATCACCAAAAACCACTATGTACCAAGTTTGAAGAAAATCGATCGAGCCGTTTAGGCTGTAGACGAACAGACAGACAGACAGAATTGTGCCACCCACTTTTTTGGTGTTCTCTATCATCCTAATATCATGTTTGATTGTTATCTCAAATTTTTTTTTTTGCACGAATCCAAAACTTGCCTTAAAGTAGGTACCTATAATCGCAAGTAAAAACTTCCTATCATTTTTAGTTTGGAAAATAGATTCTAGACTTTTCTCTTTGTTTACCCTCATTTACCCTAATGAAATTTCGAATTTCAAAAAATCACGTAGGTAGTTTAAATTTTTTAAATAAAATTTTCTTTATATGATATTTTTTGTATATCCTTAAGGCTTACCATCTAAGCTGGGGCAGATAATTGAAAAACCTCAAAAATTGAGAGTAATTGCTTGGCAGCCCTATGCCTTGACCCATGCGCAGATTGTTTTTTAAGACACTGTCTACAAAACTGTATACCGCTCATCTGGTACCTTTATGAGGATAGGTCGTCCTAGGGCGGGATCCTAGACTAGTTCATCCCTACAAGATTTTTGAATGAAAAAGAAATTAGATAAATAAAATAGATAAAAGTATCATCTTAAAATTCTAAGCACTTTGTCATAGTAAAAACTTTCGTCACGAACGGCAGAAAGTACGAAACCCAAAGAAACAATATTCATGGCATAGTGCATGGAGCGATTATAAGGAACGAATATGGAATCAAGAAAATAAATATCATATTTTATACATTTTTCACAATATATATTTATTACTAGCCTTACCCGCAACCTCATACGAGAAAAATACAAAAAGTTTGTATAACTGTAACAAATAACAATTATTCCCTTTACAGATTTTTTATTTTATTCAAAATTCTAAAGTAACGGTCGAGAATTATACAATTTCTAGTCTCTTAAGATTCTATCAACACGACTAAAATTGACTGGCAGAGCATCCAAAATTGAACTTCATTTTAACTGAACATTTTTGTCAAAACTGTATGACTATGATTTCAATTTTTTTTTTAATACAGAAGCTTCCAAAAATTAAAACATTATTGTGTAGCAAAATTTTCAAAACAATTTTTTTTTGGATTTAAAAAAAATGTTTCCATTTTTTTTTAAATCAAATATTTCGAAAACGACATGATCGATATTTTTGAAACTTGATACTCAAAAGTTTTTTAATACTTTTTAAAATATTTTAAGAAAACATTTTACTTTTATGAAAAAACAACGGTACCCTGCATACAAAAGTTAAAAAACGGTTAAAGAAAATATTTTTTTCTCAAAAATGACTCCTACGATTTTAATTAAACTTTTTCCGTATGCTAAAACTATAAAAAATTATAAAATTTTAATCTTAGCAACTATTAGTAGTACCTCTCATACAATGGTTTTTTATATTTTGAATTTTCTTATAATCAGCAGAACGGATTTAGATTAATTTTTGTATACCTATGGGTGATTCCGTCTCAACTGTGATTCATTGTGTCCAGTGTTTTTTTTGTTATGTAATGTTAAATGTTCGTATTTATTTTTAGTTTGAATTGTGTAAATGGCTATTAACTACAATCTACATTTGATATCATCACCCAAATTCCTACTTCTTCAACATGGTTGGGAAAGTGTAGCAAAAATGTCATTACCGTGACGTGTCCGTTCCTTGTTTTTCCGATTGAATCTACTTTTTACTTGCGATATATGTAGGTACTATAGACTATAGGGCAGGTTTTGGATTCGTGCAAAAAAAAAATTTCGAGATAACAATCAAACATGACATTACGATGATAGAGAACACGAAAAAAGTGGGTGGCACAATTCTGTCTGTCTGTCTGTTTGTCTGTCTGTATGTACCTGAACCTACAGCCTAAGCCACTGAAGCGATTTTCTTCAAATTTTGAACTTAAGGTTTTTTTGTAACTCTCCAGAGGGGAAATTGAAATTTTTTTTTTAGCTCAAAAAATAACGGTACTTGCCATACAACCGTTAAGGAAAAGCTTATTTATCTCAAGAAAGGCTCCAACGATTTTGATAAAAAAAATCAGTGTATTACTGTAGACATGATGTAAATTTCAATAAGAAAAAAAATCACCAAAAACATTTATTAACGGTAGCTGCCATATAACGGTTTTTTTTTATTTTTGATTTTCTCACTAACCGCTCATCCGATTTCAATGAAATTTTATAAAAATAAATAATACTGCATACCAAAGTTTTTGAAAAAATAAATTTTGGATTTTTAAAAAAAGATTCAAGTTTTTTTTTCAAAATTCAATATTTCAAAAACGGGTTGATGAATTATTTTGAAATTTCAGTTTTAAATGTGTATTAATATATACTCAAAATTGGCATACCAAATTTTTTTTGAAAAATGTTACAAAAATTTTATATATAAAAAATTAATTTTTAAGAAAACGGCTCCAACGATTTTTAATTTTTTTTTGCATTTATTCATATTTTTTCAAGTAATCAAATGGCATACTTTTTTTTGAGCTCTACGTTTTTTATCAGGCTGTTTATACAATTAAAAGAACGATTTAAATGCTTTTTATACTTTTTCTATAATTACTTGAATATTTTTTAAAGTTCTTAAGCCCCACACAACTTGAACATAAGAGCAAGTACGTGCGATCCAGTCGTGCATTTTATTTCTAATGAAACACTTCATTGAATTGAAATGTTGTCCGTAGAAAAGTGCAATACTTGCTTGACAAAAAAATGCAAAAATTAAGTAAAAATACTTATTGCTGAATAAAATAATCATTAATGAATGTTGTCCGAGGTTTTAGTTCTATTTTTGAATTAAAAATATTTCCGGCTCAACCGCCATTTTGTTTTAACTTTAACACGTATGTATTGTGGTTTTCTAAACGATAAGCAAGTTATGTATAGTGAACAACAGTGATTTTAATTTTTGAACGCTGCTATTGTACTTTAAGAGTGATATCAAAGATAATAGGTGTGTTTTATTATCATCGGGATCTGGATCTGGATTAAGTTTTACACGTAATACAAAAACAAAATAATGGGAAATTTTCTGAAATTGTTTTTGTAATACGTGTTAAAAGAAGATCCAGATCCAGATCCCGATGATAAAAAAACACGCCTAATATAACAAGTAAAGATGTCGCACGTAGAACAAAAATCTGTGCCCAAAAATCTAAATCACCATGGGTCCACCAACATGTATCTAAGGTTTGAAAGCCATAAGCAACACTCAAAAGTTGCTTGCATCTGTTTTCCCTCTATTCTCTCTGCATTCTTTTGCTATTTTGTTGCTGGACCTATGCCTACCAAAGGAAAAAAATTCATTTAATGTTCAGAGTTTGGCTTCTGTCAGTAGGAAGAAAAGAGATGGGTACCTGAGTATGGACTATTTTAGTTTGTTCATTTTTTCTTTCCTACAGACAGATCGAAAGAAAAATGTGTCGAGAATGAATGAATTGCCTGTGTTTTGTTTTTGTTTGTTTTTTTTTTTTCTTCGAGAGATTTAGATTTTTTTCTTGGTTGGGTTCTTCGTCCTTGTGTATTGTTGTTGTTTCTTGTGCTTGGCAAGTGCATTAATAAAAAAAAAACGATAATGAATGAGAATGAAATATACCTACCTACCTACTTACATACAACATAGAATTTATTTTATTTTCTGGAATCTGAAGTTTTGTCGATCAGAATCAAAACGAAAGAAATTTAAGTTTGAAAATATTAGGGAACGAATTAGGTATTTCAACTCTCATGTAAATTAGTGATTTCTTGTAATTTCATTGGTTTGATCAAAATTATGATTACGATGATCTTACAAATTATGTAGGTATTTTCGTAAGGTAGGTATTTATGTACATACTTAGCTATATCGTCCTTCTATCTGTGAGGGGGTGGGTGTTTTTGTGCGATTGTTTTCTCTAAGTACGTCGTGGAATCTCCATTTATATTTGGTTTGCAGTATTGTACCTATTTAGGATTTTTTTACTGGCAAGAGATTAGGTAGGAAATTAATATTTATTGTATGAAACTTGGGGACCTTTTACAGAAAATATACATATATTTTAATAAACAATAATGGTCGGTATGTTGTTTATATAATGTAGACATAGGCAGGTAAATACATAATTATGTATAGATTTTTGTTTTGTTGTTTTTGAAAACGGCTAGGTAAAAAACTAAATAAATTAAGTTCAGTCAAGTAACCATGCTATTTTTAAGAAAAATTGTGGTTTTAGCACTTATTTTATGAATACAAGTAGGTACATATTTGCAGATATAAAAATAATCTAAAAGAGAGAAATACCTACTTACTAGTAGATAGGTATCTACGCAAGAAAAACATTCATCAACAAAAGAAAAACGCGTTTATCTCAAAATGCCAAAAATACAGACACTTTTTTCTTCTTAGCATGGCAATATTAGAATAAATCTGCTAAGTAGATTTTTGGTAAGATTCTTACATCAAAAAATATAATTTACATACAAATGGAGGGCTCAGAGCTGTACCAAACCAAGTCATGTTTTGTTTTTTTATTTTGCAGATTTTTGTGGATACTTTTCAACTCAAGTTTAAAATAGAGTTTAAATAAGAGAATTATAAAAATAATTTAATTTATAGAATAAACTTTAGACTTTCCTTTTTACGAGTAAAATATTCATTAATTTATGGCAGTTTATTTAATAAACCCCTTAATGTATTTGAATTTTCTTTTTCTGACTTGGTTCGATACGTTCAAAAACGTGACGTGATATAGAATATTACTGACTACGGACAGCACATCCGAAACCTTTGGAAAATTATATTTTGGTTTGGTATTTGAAGGATAAATACACCATATCTCTGTAAATTCTGCAATCTAGGTTTTTAATGAAAAGGTTATACAAATTTAGCTACAATAAAGATCAATCTATATAATCGTATGGAAAACCGAAATCTGCGATGAGGAATGTCTAAACATGATTACTAAGAGCTCAAATTTTCACAGATGTTGTTTTTCGCTCAACTAAAACTTTTCAGCTTGTTTGCAAGAAAATCAAAAACAAAATATTTTTTGACACAGTCTAATTAATGTAGGTAGGTACGTAGATATAGGTACATATGCTAAAATTGAATTTTCGTTACAGGTAAAAAAACATAGGCAGTTTGGCCAAAAGCTATTATTTTGGTCTTAGATAAGTTTAAAAAGTTGTCGTGTAAGTTAATATATCTATAATATACAGGGTGTCCCGCACCTGCATATTATAGATATAATAATTTCTTAATTTCTCAAAAACTAAGAGAGATTTTTACATTTGGTTTTCGGTAATGGACTAAAAATAAATGAGCGCAATGAAAATTGAAAACAAAAATAGCACTTAATTACGTAAAATTTTGAAAAATATCGACTTAAGACAAAAAAAATCACAATTTTTTTAACAAATTTGACTTTGAAATTTAATTTCTCAAAAACTATTCGCTTAAACAACTTGATTTAAAAACAAAATGCAAGAATGATGTATTAACTTTCAAAAAAAATATAGCACATTATTAAATGTATTTTCGTTGATTTTTAATGTTTTTTTTGGCATTTTAAGTCAATTTTTCCGAAACTGCCCCCCTGCCTCAGGGAGTGGAGATACAACTTTCCCCCTGTACAATTTTTTTCTTAGAATATACCCAGGAATCCAACCCTAAAATACTTCCACTCAGGTGCGGGACACCCTGTATTAATAATATATGTAGTTATAATTGTCTAGTAGCATAAATGTCTTCCAAATTTAAAACAAATTCATAAATTGCAAGATTATCATCTTAACAGACATTTGATGTAGGTAGGTAGATACCTATGTAACTACCTTTTTACTTGCGATTATAGGTACTATAAGGCAAGTTTTGGATTCGTGCAAAAAAAAAATTTTGAGATAACAATCAAACATGATATTACGATGATAGAAAACACCAAAAAAGTGGGTGGCAAAATTCTGTCTGTCTGTCTGTCTGTTCGTCTACAGCCTAAACGGCTCGATCGATTTTCTTCAAACTTGGTACTTAGTGGTTTTTGGTGATTCTGCCGACACTTTTTTTTCATTTTTTTTTTAGAACCAAAAATAACGGTACCTGTCATACATTTTTTTTTGGCAAATTTACATAATCGAATTTTTCTCAAAAACGGCTAGACAACTTTTCTTAAAAAAAATTCAATAAATTTATTTTAGTAAAGGCTTTCTTTGGGTGGAAAACCATTTTTCAAAAATGGTTATTAATGGTACCTACCAAGGAACCATTTTTTTAATTTTTGATTTTCTTCAAAATGGTATGACCGATTTCAATTATTTTTTTTATACAAAAGCTTCCAAGAAATGTTAATAGTTTTGTGTACCAACATTTTTGAAAAAATATTTTTTGGATTTTTAAAAAATATTTCAAAATTTTCTTTGGAAAATCAAATATTTCCAAAACGATATCATAGATTTTTTTGAAACTCGATATTTAAGACTTTTTTAGTATTCTCTAAAATATTTTTAGAAAAAATTTTACATTTATGAAAAAATAACGGTACCTTCCATACAAAAGTGAAAAAACCGCAAAGGAAAATATTTTTTTGCTTGAAAACGACTCCTACGATTTTGATTAAACTTTTTTCATGTACTAAAATTAGTACGGTCTACCATCGAAAATTATAAAATCTTACACATAGCAACTATTAGTAGTACCTGTCATAGAACGTATTTTTTTATTTTGAGTTTTCTCGTTATCAGCCTAACGGATTTAAATAAATTTTTTTATATACAAATTTCAAATAAGATTAAATAATATTGCATATCAAAATTTTCAAAAAAAAAGTTTTTGGATTTTTAGAAAAAGTTTCAAACTTTTTTTTTGAAAATTCGATATCTCAAAAACAGGTTGACAATTTTTTTTCAAATTTTGTTTTTATATACACATAAATATAAAGTTAAAATCTGCATAACAAAATTTGTTCTTAAAAATGTTTTAAGAATTTTATATATAAAAAATGAATTAAAAAAAAACCGCTCCAACGATTTTAAAAATTTTTTTCCCATACAATCATATTCCATCATGAATTAAGATGGCATACTTTTTTTTCACCTCAAACTGTCAAAAGAGTTGTTTAAGCTAATTTAAATGTCGTATTTCATGCTTCTCTACATCGTTCTCTCATAATTTCCATGTTTGTATATACAATTTTCTTAAACTCGCAGTGTCTTGAACATAAGAGCAAGTACGTGCGATCCAGTCGTGCATTTTATTTAATAATAAATCAACACCATATATCTACATTATGCACCTATATAAGAAGTAGAAGGTACATGGAGGGCTCACAGCTGTACCGAACCAAGTCAGAAAAAGAGAATTCAAAGACATTAAGGGTTTTATTAAATAAACTGCCATAAATTAATGAATATTATAATCGTAAAAAGGAAAGTCTAAAGTTTATTCTATAAATTAAATTATTTTTATAATTCTCTTATTTAAACTCTATTTTAAACTTGAGTTGAAAAGTATCCACAAAAATCTGCAAAATAAAAAAACAAAACTTGACTTGGTTTGGTACAGCTCTGAGCCCTCCATTTGTATGTAAATTATATTTTTTGATGTAAGAATCTTACCAAAAATCTACTTAGCAGATTTATTCTAATATTGCCATGCTAAGAAGAAAAAAGTGTCTGTATTTTTGGCGTTTTTCTTTTGTTGATGAATGTTTTTCTTGCGTAGATACCTATCTACTAGTAAGTAGGTATTTCTCTCTTTTAGATTATTTTTATATCTGCAAATATGTACCTACTTGTGTTCTTAAAATAAGTGCTAAAACCACAATTTTTCTTAAAAATAGCATGGTTACTTGACTGAACTTAATTTATTTAGTTTTTTACCTAGCCGTTTTCAAAAACAACAAAACAAAAATCTATACATAATTATGTATTTACCTGCCTATGTCTACATTATATAAACAACATACCGACCATTATTGTTTATTAAAATATATGTATATTTTCTGTAAAAGGTCCCCAAGTTTCATACAATAAATATTAATTTCCTACCTAATCTCTTGCCAGTAAAAAAATCCTAAATACAATACTGCAAACCAAATATAAATGGAGATTCCACGACGTACTTAGAGAAAACAATCGCACAAAAACACCCACCCCCTCACAGATAGAAGGACGATATAGCTAAGTATGTACATAAATACCTACCTTACGAAAATACCTACATAATTTGTAAGATCATCGTAATCATAATTTTGATCAAACCAATGAAATTACAAGAAATCACTAATTTACATGAGAGTTGAAATACCTAATTCGTTCCCTAATATTTTCAAACTTAAATTTCTTTCGTTTTGATTCTGATCGACAAAACAAAAAGAAACAACAACAATACACAAGGACGAAGAACCCAACCAAGAAAAAAATCTAAATCTCTCGAAGAAAAAAAAAAAAACAAACAAAAACAAAACACAGGCAATTCATTCATTCTCGACACATTTTTCTTTCGATCTGTCTGTAGGAAAGAAAAAATGAACAAACTAAAATAGTCCATACTCAGGTACCCATCTCTTTTCTTCCTACTGACAGAAGCCAAACTCTGAACATTAAATGAATTTTTTTCCTTTGGTAGGCATAGGTCCAGCAACAAAATAGCAAAAGAATGCAGAGAGAATATGAGGGAAAACAGATGCAAGCAACTTTTGAGTGTTGCTTATGGCTTTCAAACCTTAGATACCATGTTGGTGGACCCATGGTGATTTAGATTTTTGGGCACAGATTTTTGTTCTACGTGCGACATCTTTACTTGTTATATTATCTTTGGTGATATGTTTTCATGGGATGAAAGTACATATGTCACAAATTTATTTGCATGTTATAACATGTTTTTGGTTGGTTATCAGAATTTTGTATTCCTTTTAACGGCATACATGGGCGCCCGCAGGGGTGGCAGAGGGGGCATTTGCCCCCTAGAATTTCAAGTTCTTACTTTTGTTCTGTACATTAATTTAATTTAAATGTTCAGGACTGCGAGGTGGTTCCATTTTTAGAATCAGAAAAAGATATAAAAAATATGTAGGTATCCTACCAACCTTTCACTAAAGCAATTCAATTTTTGTCACTCAATAACTGAATATCCAACAAAAAATGTTTTTCTGCCTCTCATGAAATTACTAGCAAAAGTTGACGTAGGTAATTTTTACCTTCCTTAGCACATGCACATGTTACAGAAAACATAAAGAAGTAATCTTCCGCATAAAGTTTGTTCTCTTTTATATTTCTTTCTACTCGATAAACAGATATCCTTAACAAAGACTACAAACGCGTCGCGTGCCAGAACGACAATATCTATTACTTTCATAATATGTTAAGTTACCTACTTGTATTTTTTCTTTCATAATAGAAAGGAATGTTTTTGAATCATGTCCCTGCAATGAGCGAGCAATGATCGACTCAGTGGCCTTTGTATACTTTTTTCACATAGAGATCGGTTATCTACTCAAGCCGCAAGAGCATTATTTGAAAAAAAGTGTGCTAGACAGATGTGATGTTCAAAGGGTAGACACGGTGCATTAAAGAGGACACAAGCGTCCACAAGCTTTTTTTCAAAGCGAACCTCTGTCTATCAACTCCTACTCTCACCTCCAAGTGGTGAACATCGGGTGCCTAGTACCTTTAACTGAAGATGGGGTTCCAATCCCTGTGGACGGTTTTAGGGGGCAGCAAACGAGAGAGGGAGGGAGGAGTGTTCCCACTAAGGCACTTCTCCTTCATCCAGGCGGCAGCGGAAGAATTCTCAAGATGGAATCAACGGTGGCGTCTACAGTTCCAGTTAGGCTGAACTACTTAGTGAACACCTTATACGGGCTACTACGACACATTCGGAGCTCAGGCCTATAAGGAGCGGTTAATCCGGCTCCCCGCCCTTGGAGTTATATATATAGGGTCTGGTCCTCCAGGTTGGGGGTCGTGCCGTCGGGGTGACTTCCCGGCCACGTAAAGCTATTTTTAGTTGCGAAGCATCAACAAGCCTCGGATACGGACGGATTTACTGTTGACGAACCAAGCAAACGAAATAAGGACAACGAACTTCGGATCTGCACGTGGAATGTTCTGTCTCTTTATAGACCACGTGCAGCCGAACATTTAGCGGAGGCCCTAGACTGCTACAAAGCAGACATCACCGCCATCCAAGAAGTGCGATGGGATGGGCCGGGCAAAAGAAAACTGAAAGACTGCGATATATACTACGGTGACTGTTACCGACCACAAGGGCAGCGTCTTTTTTGGATGTGGATTTGTTGTTAGAGGCAGACTGAGGCAAGAGGTCTTGAGTATGTGAACGAACGCCTCACGACAATTTGCATCAAGGCTAAATTCGCCAACATCAGCCTGATATGCGCGCATGCCCCCACAGAGGAGAAAGATGACGACACCAAGGACGAGTTCTACGAGCTCCTGGACAAGACATATGAGCAATGCCCTAGCTATGACATTAAAATTGTCTTGGGTGATTTTAATGCCAAACTAGGAAGAGAAGACGTCTTTGGTGGCACAATCGGAAGATACAGCCTGCACGACACCACCTCCGATAACGGACTCAGGCTAATCGACTTTGCTGCGGGGCGAAACGTTGTGGTAGCTAGTACGCAGTTCCCGCATCTCGATATTCATAAGGGGACATGGCGAATTCCTGGTCAATCAACCGCCAACCAAATTGACCACATTGCGATCGACGCAAGGCACTCCTCCAGTATCAAGGATGTCCGAACGTTCCGAGGAGCCAACGTTGACTCGGACCACTACCTCGTTGTAGCAAAGGTAATGCTACGGATATCGAGACCAAAGCCAAAACAGGGAAATACTGTCAGGAAGTTCAACGTCGGACGGCTACAGTCGCAAGAAATCGCCAGGTCCTTTTCCGATCGAGTCTCTCGCGCCCTCTTAACTAGTCCTTTGCCGCCAACTGCAAACATCGAGAACCAGTGGAAAAACTGCCAGGAAGCCATCAGAGATGCCGCCTCTGACGTGCTGGGCTTCGCACGACCACCACAGCGAAACCCCTGGTTCGACGAGGAATGCCGGCAAGTACATGCAGCCAAACAACAGGCATACAAAGCGGCGCTGCATAGAAGGACCAGAGCTGCTCGCGAGCTCTACGAGCAGAAGAGGAAAGAGGAACACAAGCTTATTAGAAAGAAAAAGAAAGAGCATCGAGGAATTAGAGGGATGCCACTGCAGGAATGAAGTTCGGAAGTTTGACCAAAAAGTAAAAAGAACCTCCCAAGGTTACAAACCCCGAACCAAAGCCTGCAAGGACGATCAGGGGAACATCGTGGTGGAATCGCAGTCGGTGCTGAGGATATGGAAAAATCATTTCTGCAAATTGTATAACGGCGATGACGAACCGAATTCCGCTACCATGCAAATTGCACCATTCAACCTGGACGACGTAGGCCAACAATTCCGTCCACCCGATCTTGACGAAGTGAGGATAGCCATATCTAAACTTAAGTCCAATAAAGCTGCTGAAGCTGATGGCCTTGCGGCTGAGCTATTCAAAGCGGCTGGTGATGAATTGGTTAGGAGTATGCACCCACCAGCTCATCTGTAAAATATGGTCGGAAGAAAGCATGCCCGATGAATGGAACCTCAGTATTGTTTGCCCGATCCTCAAGAAAGGCGATCCTCTGGACTGCACCAACTACAGAGGCATCAGTCTTCTTAATATCGCCTACAAGATCTTCTCTGCCGTACTTTGTGAACGCCTGAAGCCATTCGTCAACAACCTGATAGGTCCATATCAGTGTGGCTTTAGGCCAGGGAAGTCCACCATCGACCAAATATTCGCACTACGGCAGATCTTGGAGAAAACCCAGGAGTTCCAAATCGATACCCACCACCTTTTTATCGATTTCAAGGCCGCTTATGACAGCATCTATAGAGACGATCTATATAGAGCAATGTCTAGTTTTGGCATCCCTGCCAAACTCGTCCGTTTGTGCAGGATGACGATGGAGAATGCACGCTGCTCCATCAAGGTCGGCAAAGACCTCACCGACACCTTTGATGTCAAAAAAGGTTTTAGGCAAGGCGACGCGCTGTCATGCGACTTCTTCAACATCGTTCTTGAAAGAATAGTGCAAAACTCTCACGTCAACACCAGAGGCACAATCTTTCAAAAGTCCGTCCAATTACTCGCTTACGCTGACGACATTGACATAATCGGACGAACAAAGCGTGATGTCAGTGGTGCTTTTGTGAGCATTGAGAAGGAAGCCAAGAAGATGGGTCTAACGGTGAATGAAAGCAAAACAAAATATATGCTGTCCACAAGAAAGGACATCCAACACCGACGTCTCGGACAGAACGTCACTATAGACAGCTATAATTTTGAGGTAGTCAGAGACTTTGTCTACCTAGGATCCGCTATAAACTCAGCGAACGAAACCAGCGCTGAGATCAAACGAAGAATTACTCTTGCCAATCGCTGTTTCTTTGGGCTAAGAAGGCAATTGAGAAGCAAAGCCCTCTCTCGAGCAACTAAACTGTCCCTGTATAAGACGCTTATCATCCCGGTCCTGATGTATGGTGCAGAGGCATGGACACTGCTAATAGTGGATGAGAACGCGTTAGGCTGTTTTGAGAGGAAAATTCTCCGGGTGATTTTTGGTCCCGTCTGCATAGATGGGGAATGGAGAAGAAGATTCAACAACGAACTGTATGG
The DNA here is from genome assembly GCA_963921185.1 of Dasysyrphus tricinctus. Classification (NCBI taxonomy): domain Eukaryota; kingdom Metazoa; phylum Arthropoda; class Insecta; order Diptera; family Syrphidae; genus Dasysyrphus; species Dasysyrphus tricinctus. Next base: position 162,511,753 of record OY992532.1, on the reverse strand, counting down.
GCTGTACAGCGACACCGACCTAGCCACAAAGGTGAAAAGCCAACGACTGAGATGGCTGGGTCATCTAGAGCGAATGGACACCAATGCTCCGGCCCGGAAAGTCTTTGAATCCAACCCCGTGGGACAACGCAGTAGAGGTGGACAGCTTAAAAGGTGGCGCACGCAAGTGGAAGAGGACCTCAACCAACTTGGCGTGAGAAACTGGAGACAGCTAGCTAGAAACCGAGCCGGCTGGAAGAAGCTTGTTGGTTGAGGCCCTGGTCCACCCCGGACTGTAGCGCCACCTTAAGTAAGTAAGTAAGTAAGTGCTAGACAGATTTTCTAGGGAAGCACCAAGAAGGCTACAACTTCTCTTGCCAGAAAAAGAATAAATCCAATATTTCGTGCAAGGTCTTATTTTTAAGTCTATTTTAAAAGTTTTTGTCTTATTAATTAGCCCTTAAGGCATTGCTAAGTTATCATGTATACCAAAATTGTTCGAAAAAAATTATTCTAGAAGCCATTGAAAAAAGATACAAAAACGTTACTTCGCCACATCAACATGGATTTATGAAGGGTAAATCTATTGCAACCAACTTGATCTAGTTTTGCTCGGATGTCATTGTAAAAAACCAAAATGGATTTCAAACAGATGTCGTATACTTGGATTTTTCAAAAGCTTTTGACCGCGTTTATCATGGTTTACTTTTAAAAAACCTAATGACCATTGGGCTCCCTAAATGGTATATAGTTTGGTTGGAGTCATACATATGTTGCAGATCGCAGTTTGTCTATTTTAAAAACAAAACATCAAAAAAGATAATTGTGTATTCCGGCGTTCCTCAAGGATGCCATTTATGTTCCTTTCTATTTATATTGTTTATAAATGACTTACATAGTGCAATCAAATATTTTAATCTTCTTTTATTCACCGATGACGCTAAGCTTCGTTTATCTTACAAAAATAATGATGACTATAAACTGCTGCAAATGGATTTGAATAGTGTTTTCCATTGGTGTAGTGTCAATGATATGGAACTAAATGTATCAAAGTGCAAGTGTATGTCTTTTTCATGCAAACTTGTGCCCTTCTTTAATGTCTATTTCCTGTGTAGTCAACCACCTGAAAGGGTTTATAGTTTTTGTGATCTTGGCGTTATAATGGACCCAAAATTAGACTCTAACAAATATATTGATCACATTATTAATAGGCGTGTTTTATTATCATCGGGATCTGGATCTGGATTAAGTTTTACACGTAATACAAAAACAAAATAATGGGAAATTTTCCAAAATTGTTTTTGTAACACGTGTTAAAAGAAGATCCAGATCCAGATCCCGATGATAAAAAAACACGCCTAATAAAGCCAAATGCATATTGGGATTTGAATTGATTTTTAGCTCAAATTGAAGCCCATTTAATTATTTTGAAATGGTTGAGCAAAGTTATAATCGAAAACCAGGCCTTAGAGGTTAAAATAGCCAATAACTGAAAAAACCGCGAAAATTTCTCGGTTTTTTGCGTATTTCACAAAGTTGCGTTCGGCGCTCGAGGTCGAAAACTTGGATTATTACTAAGGCCAACATCATAAACAACTCATCTAAAAATCAGAACTACCGCACCTGAGGCAGAGCCCTCCCACCCCGAAGAAAAAGGATACTAGACTGAAAACAGTGAAGTTGATCATGTTAATTTCAGTTTTCTCAAAAACTAGAAGTCATTTTAGCATTTGGTTTTCAGTTTTTAACTAAGAATTAATAAGGGAAATTGAAAATCAAAATCAAATAGAGTACTTAATACCATAAAATAAAAAAAAAAATAGATTAACAAAAAAAAATCGTCTTTTTCTCAAAATTTTGAGTTTTAAAGTAAATTTTTCAAAAACTATCAGCTAAAAAAACTTTATTTAAAAAAAAATTAAAGAATGGATTTCTGGCTTTGAGATGAGGAATGGATTTTCGTCCAGATATTACCATTGTATTTTTATTGTTATTTTTCTATTTGAAGTCAACTTTTCTTAAAATTGCCCCTCCCGCCTAAACGGGGGGATATATACCCCCCATCCCGTACTATTGTTTTCTTCTTTTGGCCCAATCTACACGCTCTATTGCTTTGATGCAGCATATGTCAAAGACCATGTTTTTGTTATTATACTGTTTTATATACTACTTGTTGTTTTAAATTTTGTATTGCTATATTTTGAAATACCGTCCCTTGGAAACCGTTATGTCTACAGAACCGGCTTTGGACTCAAATTGAAGCAAATTTAGTAAGGTTGAAATCGTAGAGCAATGTTTTATTCGAAAGTTAAGGCGTAATGGTTAAAATAGCCAATAAGTGAAAAAACCGCGAAAAATTCGCGTTTTTTTGGATTTTTACCAATGTTGCGTTCGGCGCTCGAGGTCGAAAAATCAGATTTAATACTAGGCCAACATCATAAACAACTCAGCAAAAAATCAGAACTACCGGACCTGACGCAAGGTCTCAGTACTACGAAACTACAAGGTTACTGGACTATTCGTGTAGGCGATAAATACACACAAATGAAAAATATTCAATACCTGTAGTAAAACTTATTTTCATAACATCCGCACTGCTCATACTAATGTTTCTTATTTCACAATGATTTGCAAAATGACTCTTTATAAAGACTGCCACACCACCTGCCCTATAATTGTTATTGCAGTTGCCAAAAAGTTTATAACCCGATATATTATAGTTATAGATAGCTCATAGTCGTACAACCAGATTTCAGATAGAATAATAAAATCAGCCTCAATTTTTGAGGCATTTAAATTTGCTACAAAATAATCAAAGTTTGCTCTCATGCTACGAATATTTTGATGGATAAAATACAAATTATGATGTTTCGATAAGTTTTGACAGTTTTTTGTGTTATTTGAAGGAGAGAAATGCATTTTAGATTTTGTTTATAGATATAATAAAAGTTAAAAAAAAAAAAAACAATCAAAGACCACACAGGTCTTCCACACGCCTAACTCGAATCGCATTGTCTCCTTCTTGTTTACGCAAAAATATTGAATTGTTCCTCATCCACATGTATTTGTATTTGTATATTCCATCGACTGCTCGAGGACGATACGCAGGGTGTTGATATGGTCGACACACGATCGACCACTGCGGAAGCCAGCTTGATGCCTCTTGAGTGTAGAGTCGATTCTATCCTTTATTCGCTCGAGTATGATTGTTGCCATTAGTTTTGGGAAAACGGACAAAACGGTGATACCACGCCAATTGTTGCAATTCTTTAAGTCACCTTTTTTTGGCAACTTAACAATCACACCATCCTTCCAGTCCCTGGGATAGCTTTCGTTTTCCCAAATGCTTTGTATCAGCGGATGTAAAATACTAGCCGCTGCTACGGGATCGGCTTTCAGGAATTCAGCTGGTATTCCATTTTTCATTAAAGTTTTTTTGTTTGAAAAATTTTTTAAATTAATTTTTTTTTTTGTTAAATGTACTTTTTATTTCATTTCAAGTCAAAAAAGTATCTAACTAATGGAAAACTGTGAAAAAAATCTACTGGAATTGCGGTTTTCTTGTCATTTTGATGACGACTACACATTGTTTAGGAACAACACAATTTGTTCCTTTACCTGGTTGGTGAGACTTTGAAGTTTTGGTGAGGAAAAACGGTTCGATGAATCAATTTGAAAATTTACAAGAATATTGATGATTTAAAAGTTTATAAATTTGCATACCAACGCAAGCCATGCAATCAATATTTGCAAAGAAAAAAAAGATTTACAAAAAGACCACAAAACGTCAGTTTTTAGTACTTTTTGTAAACTAACGGTGAACGGTCAAAAACAATAATTTTTACAAAATCTTAAAAAAATCTTGTAAAACGCTTTCTTAAATTTCCAAAACTGTCTTTGAATTTCTCATAACGTCAATATTTGCTGAGATATTGGTAATCAAGGCTAAAAGTATCTTTTTTCATTCAAAGTCAAATAACCATGCAAAAAAAAATTGCACGACAATAAAAAAAACTGAATTAAAGTTGAATGAACAAGGTATCTGATCATTACATTTGATTGACTCAAAAAAATTTATCCATAGAAATGAGGACCTTAAAATAAATTAAAAAAATTTTTTTTTTCTCGTCTCATTGTTTGCAATAACGCAATAACGGTACATCAAAAAAAATTTTTTGCAAATAATTTTCGAAACAAAAAATAAAAAGCTGTAAAATGCTTTTTGTTTCAACTCAATACGACCACTCGTCACAAAGATACAGCTCTTCAGAAAACACTAAAAAAAATTAAAAAAAAATGTGTTCCTTTAATTTCGTTGACTAGTGTAGAAGATCCCGCCATAGGACGGTAGGTACCCTCATAAAGGTACCAGATGAGCGGTATACAGTTTTGTAGACAGTGTCTTAAAAAACAATTTGCGCATGGGTTGCCTGTCGAAAAATGGTCAAGGCATAGGGCTGCCAAGCAATTACTCTCAATTTTTGAGGTTTTCAATCATCTGCCCCAGCTTAGATGGTAAGCCTTAAGGATATACAAAAAATATCATATTTATATATTTTTGTACCAAACGTCATTTCTTAATTTTTTTTTATTAAAAAAAAAAAAAAAACAAGTTATTGAGTATATCTTTTGCTTGCTTTTTATGAAAGCCCAATTAATACTCTTAAGACTTTATTGCATTTTTTTCACAAAAAAAAAACAAAAAATAAAGACAACAGAAAATAAAAAATTATATAACTGTGATCAACTTTGTTTCTAACAATTATGATTTTGAAGAAAATAAAAAATAATATTCTTCTGTTTTAGTGGAGCGAATGAATTAAGTTCAAAGAATATTGTTCTAAAGAGTTTAGCAATTTTTTAAAAATGTTTTTTTTTGTTCCTAACCTGAAAAAGAGTTAGATGTGGTTTTTATTCAATTGTGTTTATTTTATTTAAAAAATCAACTTTTCTTGAATTTCATTTTGGATACCAAAAGTACAATAATAAAAAATTGAAAAAATTAAGAAAAGTTTTAAGAGTATTAAGTGGTCTTTAATGATAGGGATGAAAAAATAATGCTCTATCACTTATTTTATTAGAGCCAGATAAATCCAATCTCAACTTCGCACGTCTACCATCGGTTGGTTTACTGGGGCTGTCCAGGGGGCCCTGGCCCACCGGGCCCACGCCTTAAGACGTCGCTGTGTCTACAAAACTGTATACCGCTCATCTGGTACCTTTATGAGGGTAGGTCGTCCTAGGGCGGGATCCTTGACTAGTTCATCCCCACAAGATTTTTGAATGAAAAAGAAATTAGATAAATAAAATAAATAAAAGTATCATCTTAAAATTCTAAGCACTTTGTCATAGTAAAAACTTTCGTCAGGGACCCTTTTATGAATTACGAAACGAACGGCAGAAAGTACGAAACGATATTCATGGCATAGTGCATAGAGCGATTATAAGGCCCCGGGCAAAAAAACTTCCTGATTAGGAATTCTAATCTTATTGGATATACCTAGTTTACAGTGGATTTTCGTTAAAAAATTCATGTAAGTTGAACTGAACTTAATACAAATTGCGTATGATAAAGCTAAAGATAATATGAGGCCGTGAGAGCCATAGTGGCCTAACTGCAATTTTATCGAAATTGAGTTTATTTCAAAAATTGAATCTGTATTTATTAAACAATATTCCTGCGTTTAAATTTTTTGAATTGATGGCTTGATGTCATAGTTATAGGACTTTTTGCACTAAAAGGCCAACCAAAAACAATTATAAGCTTGAGTGCAAGAGTGGCCTATCTGTTCAATTATAACGGTATTTTGAAAAATCATTAATACAAAATCAAAAATTATTTATTTTTTGATCAAACTGCAAAACAAAATCAAAACTATGTTTCTTTATTTTAAAACGACAAATTTTTGAATTCATTTTAAATTACAACTGTTTGAAATTAATCTTCTCCTTATTTTTGCTCTACTGAATAAAATGAAAAATGCAGTTAGGCCACTATGGCTCTCACTGACTTTTGTTCATACCGCACGTAGAACAAAAATCTGTGCCCAAAAATCTAAATCATCATGGGTCCACCAACATGTATCTAAGGTTTGAAAGCCATAAGCAACACTCAAAAGTTGCTTACATCTGTTTTCCCTCATATTCTCTCTGCATTCTTTTGCTATTTTGTTGCTGGACCTATAAAAATAAATAAATTAGGTGGCGCAACAGCTCGTGGAGAACCAGGGCCTAGTGACTTACAACTCACAACCATTCCTGTGTGCGTGTTTGTTGGCAGGAATGGAGGGGACCTACAGTTTTTTGCCGAGTCCGAACGGCTAAATGAGAAGCACTTTTTCATGACAAGTATACTCTTGGAGGATTTGTCAGTTCCTCGCAAGAGGCAGTATCTCGAATAAAACATTTCTGTTTTTAGGTGGCACGGCTGGGAATCGAACCCACACCTTCGGCATGACAGTCCTACGCACTAACTATCAAGCCACAGTTGCAAAAAGGCTTACTATTGTACTGAATTCGGTACTATTGGACTTTCCCGAGTACGCAAGTACCACTTTTCAATTTTCAGTACTATTTGTACTATTTTTAATTTTTAAAAAGGTCAACGTTCATAAATCTCTAAAATTAAATAAATATGTTCAGTCAGACTTCACTACATCTTCACGTAAAGAAGCTTTTAATGAAAAACCCATATTGTCAATAAACTTACTGGAAAACCACCTTCCCGTCAAGGAAATCTATTGCGGGACCAAAGTGAAATTTTTTACACTTCTAAAAATTTTACTGAAAGCGAAATTTATAGCCTTAAAAGTCATGCACGGATGTTCTATATAGCTTTCCTCGAAGATGTGAAAAAAGATTTTATTTTGAAGACATTTTTTTGAACTCGTTGCAACATTTTTCACAAACTTCAATTTTAGATGACCAAGTAAATTCAATAGATTTTTTTCCTGGCGAACAAAAAAAACATTGAACTCATTGATAAAGAATATCGAGCTCTAGCTGACTGCCAATATTTAAAAAAATTAGAAATGCTTCTATTTCTGAGTTCTGGGCTGAAATTGGCCTTGTGCAAAATGAAAAACCCATATTGTCAATAAACTTACTGGAAAACCACCTTCCCGTCAAGGAAATCTATTGCGGGACCAAAGTGAAATTTTTTACACTTCTAAAAATTTTACTGAAAGCGAAATTTATAGCCTTAAAAGTCATGCACGGATGTTCTATATAGCTTTCCTCGAAGATGTGAAAAAAGATTTTATTTTGAAGACATTTTTTTGAACTCGTTGCAACATTTTTCACAAACTTCAATTTTAGATGACCAAGTAAATTCAATAGATTTTTTTCCTGGCGAACAAAAAAAACATTGAACTCATTGATAAAGAATATCGAGCTCTAGCTGACTGCCAATATTTAAACAAATTAGAAATGCTTCTATTTCTGAGTTCTGGGCTGAAATTGGCCTTGTGCAAAATGAATGCAACGAGTTCATGTTTTCAAATATAAACTGAATTGTCCAGGGTGCTTTTTCTATTCCTCATTCTTCCGCAAACGTCAAAAGAATTTTTTCTTATCAAATTATGAAACAAAACTAAGAAAACGAATGCAGGTGGACACGTGTTATGCAGTAATAGAAACTAAAAACCTAATTAAAAATGAATGTCACAGCTACATTATTCAAAAAAATCTATTGAATAGACATTTATCGAGTAAACCACTTGCCGATGAAGAAATTTTAGAGTAAGAAAAACATAATGAATGTAATGTATGTACATATGAATGTAAATAAAAAGAAAAGACCTATGCCAAAGTTGCTATCCGTCCATAAGACTTATTTTAGAATAAAATTATACCAATGAAATGTATAGGTATATTTAATTTATGTATTTTTGTTTTAATATAATATTTATTTTAATTGTTTGCGTTGTTTTATAATTTAAAAAAGTTCAGTACTATTTTGTCTTTTTCAGTACAATTTCTTTTCAGTTTTCAGTACAATTGACAAAAGTCAATTTTCATCACTGTATCAAGCCACGAGGTACTGGACCTATGCCTATCAAAGGAAAAAAAATCATTTAATGTTCAGAGTTTGGCTTCTGTCAGTAGGAAGAAAAGAGATGGATACTGAGTATGAACTATTTTAGTTTGTTCATTTTTTCTTTCCTACAGACAGATCGAAAGAAAAATGTGTCGGAAATGAATTGCCTGTGTTTTGTTTTTGTTTGTTTTTTTTTCTTCGAGAGATTTAGATTTTTTTTCTTGGTTGGGTTCTTCGTCCTTGTGTTTTGTTGTTGTATCTTGTGCTTGGCAAGTGCATTAAGAAAAAAAACCATAATGAATGAGAATGAAATATACCTACCTACCTACTTACATACAATACAGATTTTATTTTATTTTCTGGAATCTGAAGTTTTGTCGATCAGAATCAAAACGAAAGAAATTTAAATTTTAAAATACCTATTACCTAACTCAAATAATCATACATATGATATGATTATTTGTGATTATTTTTTGAATTTGGGACGGAATTTGAGTTAAGAAGGCAAAATCAGAGAATGCCTAGCTGTTGCGCATTCTAGAGCAAAAACACTCGTATAGTATTTTATAATGGAGAATGGAGTGATGTTACGCATTCTCAAATGGCTTGGCTTGGCGTAGAATGGAAATTTGTGGGTTTGGTTAGATGATGTGCGGATTTAAGCGTTGTTTTCGTGGGTGATTTAATTAAAATATAATAATCATTTCCCGTGATATGTAATAATATTGGGAAATAATTAATAAATAGGTAGGTATAAGAGATAATTTATTAATATTACAGATTAAGAATGGAAATCATTGACGTACTATATAAAGGTCAATGATGTAAATGTATATAATAAGGGTATTCATGCAACAGCGTAAGCTCGTCGTAAACATCGTAAAGTTTTAAACTTCGTAAATCTGTCAAATTTTCCATACAAATTGTGACAGAATTACGAAGTTTAAAGTTTACAACGATTACGACGACTTTACGATGTTGTATGAATACCCTTAATGTATCTACAATTTGAATTTTCGAATTAATTATAATTGTTTGCTATGAGCATTTCGTGAACTGTCTTACGGAAGCACTCATTCACACAAAATATTTTATAGATAATCAGTAAAAAAATCCTAAATGCAATACTGCAAACAAAATATAAACGGAGATTCCACGACCTACTTAGAGAAAACAATCGCACAAAAACACCCACCCCCTCACAGATTGAAGGATGATATAGCTAAGTATGTACATAAATACCTACCTTACGAAAATACATAATTTGTAAGATCATCGTTATCATAATTTTATCAAACCAATGAAATTACAAATCACTAATTTACATGAGAGCTGAAATATCTACTTCGTTCCCTAATATTTTCAAACTTAAATTTCTTTCGTTTTGATTCTGATCGACAAAACTTCAGAGTGCAGAAGGTAGGTATATTTCATTCTCATTCAGTATCTTTTTTTTTTTCTTAATGCACTTGCCAAGCATAAGATACAACAACAATACGCAAGGACGAAGAACCCAACCAAGAAAAAAATCTAAATCTCTCGAAGAAAAAATAAAATGCACGACTGGGTCGCACGTTCTTGCTCTTATGTTCAAGACACTGCGAGTTTAAGAAAATTGTATATACAAACATGGAAATTATGAGAGAATAATATAGAGAAGCATGAAATACGACATTTAAATTAGCTAAAACAACTCTTTTGACAGTTTGAGGTGAAAAAAGGGTATGCCATTTTAATTCATGATGGAATATGATTGTATGGGAAAAAAAAATTTAAAATCGTTGGAGCGGTTTTTTTTTAAATTAATTTTTTATATATAAAATTCTTAAAACATTTTTAAGAAAAAATTTTAGTATGCAGATTTAAGCTATAAACTTATGTGTATATAAAAACAAAATTTGAAAAAAAATTGTCAACCCGTTTTTGATATATCGAATTTTCAAAAAAAAAGTTTGAAACTTTTTTTAAAAATCCAAAAACTTTTTTTTTGAAAATTTTGATATGCGATTATATTTGATTTTATCTGAAATTTTTATATAAGAAAGATTATCTCAATCCGTTCAGCCGATAACGAGAAAATTCAAAATAAAAAAATACGTTCTATGACAGGTACTATTAATAGTTGCAAAGTGTAAAATTTTATAATTTTTGGTAGTAGATCGTACTAATTTTAGTATATACAAAAAGTTTAATCAAAATCGTAGGAGTCGTTTTTAAGCAAAAAAATATTTTTCTTTGCGGTTTTTTAACTTTTGTATGAAAGGTACCGTTATTTTTTCATAAATGTAAAATTTTTTCTAAAAAAATTTTATAAAGTACTAAAAAAGTCTTAAATATCGAGTTTCAAACAAATCGATCATGTAGTTTTCGAAATATTTGATTTTCAAAAAAAAAAATTGAAACATTTTTTAAAAAATCCAATAAACATTTTTTCAAAAATTTTGGTACACAAAACTATTTATATTTTTTGGAAGCTTCTGTGTAAAAAAAATAATTGAAATCGGTCGTACCGTTTTGAAGAAAGTCAAAAATCAAAAAAATGGTTCTTTGGGAGGTACCATTAATAACCATTTTTGAAAAATGGTTTTCCACCCAAAGAAAGCATTTACTAAAATAAATTTATTGAATTTTTTTTAAGAAAAGTTGTCGAGCCGTTTTTGAGAAAAATTCGATTATGTAAATTTGCCAAAAAAAAATGTATGACAGGTACCGTTATTTTTGGTTCTAAAAAAAAAATGAAAAAAACGTGTCGGCAGAATCACCAAAAACCACTAAGTACCAAGCTAGAAGAAAATCGATCGAGCCGTTTAGGCTGTAGACGAACAGACAGACAGACAGACAGGACAGACAGACAGACAGACAGACAGAATTTTGCCACCCACTTTTTTGGTGTTCTCTATCATCGTAATATCATGTTTGATTGTTATCTCATTTTTTTTTTTTGCACGAATCCAAAACTTGCCTTATACACTAGTCAACAATATTAAAGGAACAAATTTTTTTTCAATTTTTGTTATCGTTTTTTGAAGAGCTGTATCTTTGTGACGAGTGGTCGTATTGAGTTGAAATAAAAAGCATTTTACAGCTTTATGTTTTTTGTTTCGAGATTTATTTGCAAACAAATTTTTTTGAAGTACCGTTATTGCGTTATTACAAAAAATGAGACGAGACAACAAAATTATTTTGTTTTTTATTTTTTTTTGAAGGTCCTCATTTCTATGGATACATTTTTTTGAGTCAATTAAATGTCATGATCAGATACCTTGTTTATTCAGCTTCAATTCAGTTTTTTTGTTGTTTTCGTACGATTTTTTTGACGTGGTTTATCTGACTTTGAATGAAAAAAGATACTTTTAGCCTAGATTACCAATATCTCAGCAAATAATGATGTTATAAAAAATTCAAAGACAGTTTTGGAAATTTGAAAAAGCGTTTTACAAGATTTTTTTATGATTTTGTAGAAATTATTTTTTTTATCGTTCACCGTTAGTTTAAAAAAAGTACTAAAAACCGACGGTTTGTGGTCTTTTCGTAAATCTTTTTTTTCGTTGCAAATATTGATTATATGGCTTGCGTTTGTATGCAAATTTATAGACTTTTAAATCATCTCACCAAAACTTCAAAGTCTTACAAACCAGGTAAAGGAACAAATTGTGGTGTTCCTAAACAATGCGAACCCAAGTAACATCGTTGGAGCTAATAGAAGCAAAACTGTTCCTTAGCAGCTTGTTAGCAGTGAAATCCAAAGCTTAAGCTCTTAAATAGATTATTGCACAGCTCCCTACATTTCATATAAAAATGATGTTCTATAATCGAAGTTTCAGAACACTTTTAGCTCTATTAATTTTATAACGACTCACGATTTAAAAATAGCTCTTTAATAACGTTCAACGTTTTTTAAACGAGCTAACTATTGATATCAGCACATAAAGAAGCATTGTAGAGCTGCTTAATTTCATGTTCAAAATACTAACGCATGACTTTAGAGAAATGTCAAAAAAAAGAACTTCAAAAGCTACACAAAAAACGGCTGTAGAGTTTAATTACTAATACTTTCACACAAACTCTTGTGAAGTTAACACTAGCGCATGCGCTTGAAATCTCTCTGAGCATTATAAAATCTATCTCTGAGCATTGGGATTTGGGAAATGTGAAGACTCGATAGAGCTACAGCAAATCGACTATAGAGCTCAATACTAAACCTCTCTCAAATAAAATACTACTACTCAATATTAGGGTGTTCCACAATAAAATATAATAGCCATGACTTCAACGGGAAAAATTAAACCAAAACTAGAAAATAAATGTATTCCTTTCACTTTCTGGTGAATACCGAGTATGCACCACAAATATCAAATTAGATGCTAAATTCACATTTTTTTTATTAAAATCAATTAAACAGTTTACTAAAAAATTTTGTTTAAATAATATTAAATATGGCTGAGTCGCAAAAGTACTTGCTTACGTGCTAAGAAATCATAATGCACTTCAATGTTGAATAGAATTTAAATAAACAAGAATTTTTTTTTCCAGAAATTAGAATTACCCAATGACTTTCAATTTCCGAACACCCTACTTTTTAATTACTGAACGCAAAACTCTCATTTTGTGGAAACTAGCTCTAGAAGAGCTCGGTTGAAGACAAACTATGTTCATAATAAAAACTATGGCGACGGAAAAAAAAATCATTGAATAATTTTTCTTTATTTATTTAAACGAATGCAAAATCTTTCCTTTCAACAAAAACACAATAAAATATTGCAATGAAAACTAAAATATTTAGTTTCATGATTTATTTAATTTATTTATCAATTTTTTACATTGTTTCGGTAAACTTTTTTAAATATTTCACAGCGTAAAATAAATAATTTCGAAGGCGCGTTGTTATTTTTCGAAGTACCTTCAGTACAATTGTGATAAAACTAAACGCGCACTAAAAAATCACTAACATGGAACTCACAAATATTAATTTTATTTCTCACTACGACATTTTCTCTGCGAATATTTAATTAATTTCCACGACATCTCATGACCTTTACGATTGCTACTATCACACACATGAAATACATCTCCCTAATATTATTTTAATTTATCATTTGTATTATCTAAACTAATACAAACAAAGCGCTGTCAAAAATGCTGCTTTAAAGATATCTGAATCATGAACCAAAGAGCTTCAAAGCCATACTAGCCACTGACAAAGAGCTGGCTTCGAGCAAAAATTAGCTCTCAAACTCAATGAATTCGCTGTAAGCATGCCTTACACTTGCTTTAGAAAGCGCATCTGGAGCTTCTTTTGAAATCAAAGAGCTTTAAGACTTGCTCTAAAAACGCTGTTAAAGCATTTGAAGAGCTAAAATTGTTACTTGGGAAGTTGTCATCAAAATGACAAGAAAACCGCAATTCCAGTGGATTTTTTTCACAGTTTTGCATTAGTTAGATACTTTTTTGAATTGAAATGAAATAAAAAGTACATTAAACAAAAAAATAAAAAAAAATAATTTAAAAAAATTTTCAAACAAAAAAACTTGATTTTTTTAATTTTTTTTTTTTGAAAAATGTAATTTTTTTTTCATTTCCATTCAAAAAAGTATCTAACTAATGCAAAATTGTGAAAAAAATCCACCGGAATTGCGGTTTTCTTGTCATTTTGATGACAACTTCGCATTGTTTAGGAACACCACAATTTGTTACTTTACCTGGTTTGTAAGACTTTGAAGTTTTGGTGAGGAAAAACGGTTCGATGAATCAATTTGAAAATTTACAAGAATATTGATGATTTAAAAGTCTATAAATTTGCATACAAACGCATGCCATGCAATCAATATTTGCAACGAAAAAAAAAAGATTTACGAAAAGACCACAAAACGTCGGTTTTTAGTACTTTTTTTAAACTAACGGTGAACGATAAAAAAAAATAATTTCTACAAAATCATAAAAAAATCTTGTAAAACGCTTTTTCAAATTTCCAATACTGTCTTTGTATTTTTTATAACATCATTATTTGCTGAGATATTGGTAATCAAGGCTAAAAGTATCTTTTTTCATTCAAAGTCAGATAAACCATGTCAAAAAAATCGTACGAGTATCTGATCATGACATTTAATTGACTCAAAAAAATTTATCCATAGAAATGAGGACCTTAAAAAAAAAACAAAATAATTTTGTTGTCTCGTCTCATTTTTTGTAATAACGCAATAACGGTACTTCAAAAAAATTTGTTTGCAAACAAATCTCGAAACAAAAAACATAAAGCTGTAAAATGCTTTTTATTTCAACTCAATACGACCACTCGTCACAAAGATACAGCTCTTCAAAAAACGCTAACAAAAATTGAAAAAAAATTTGTTCCTTTAATATTGTTGACTAGTGTAGTACCTATAATCGCAAGTAAAAAGAAAAAACAAACAAAAACAAAACACAGGCAATTCATTCTCTCGACACATTTTTCTTTCGATCTGTCTGTAGGAAAGAAAAAATGAACAAGCTAAAATAGTCCATATTCAGGTACCCATCTCTTTTCTTCCTACTAACAGAAGCCATACTCTGAACATTAAATGAATTGTTTTCCTTTGGTAGGCAAAGGTCCAGCAACAAAATAGCAAAAGAATGCAGAGAGAATATGAGGAAAAAAGAAGTAAGCAACTTTTGAGTGTTGCTTAAGCTTAGATATGTACATGTTGGTGGACCCATGGTGAATTAGATTTTTGGGCACAGATTTTTGGTGCGTACTAAATTCAACTCGTCAAGAATGTCAATAACCGTTGAATTTGCGTGATCTAATAGCCGATTTCTTTGTTTTCGCGCGAAACTCTTTATTTCGTCTCGAGCCGTTGGAATCCCGAGATCCCTGTGAAGATCTTCGTTTCTTATATACCATGGTGCATTTACAAACGACCTAAGCAATTTATTTTCAAACGTTTGTAAGTTATTTAAATTTGTATCGCAGGTACAACCCCAGAGTTGTATACCGTAAGTCCAGACAGGTTTAAGTACCTGCCTGTATAAAATCAACTTATTATCAATACTAAGCTTAGAATATTTACCGAGTAGCCAGTTCATATCTTTTAATTTACTTTTTAATTCTTCGCATTTCTTTTGTACGTGCGGCTTCCATTTTAATTTCGCGTCTAGAGTCATTCCCAGATATTTTGCCTCATTCGCAAATGGTACACGACCGGTATTAAGAAAGACGGGCAATCTATTTATTTTTTTATACGTAAAGTCCACGTGGACTGACTTTTGTTCATTGAGCGCTATTCGCCATGTTTTTGTCCTCTCATTAACATTATTAAGAGCATTTTGTAATTTAATCGTAGCTTCGTTAATCGTTTTGCCTACTGCCAGTATTGCAGTATCATCAGAAAACGTTGCTACGATAGTGTCTTCTGTTTGAGGTATATCACGTGTAAATAGAAGGTACAGAACTGGACCTAAAACACTACCTTGTGGTACCCCAGCCACTATTTCTTTGAATTTAGAATATTCATTTCCGTGTCTTACACGAAATAGTCTGTTTTCTAGATATTCGTTAAGAATTTTATAAAGTCCTTCAGGCAGAACTTGTCGTAATTTGAATTTGAGGCCTTCGTGTCACATCTTTTCAAACGCGGGCTTCGTACTAAAACTGCTGATATCTATGTTAACTCCCAGGCATATTCACATGACATCTTTATTTTGACAGAAACCTGGCTCAACTCAAGCTTTTTGGACACGGAACTTTTTGACGAAGAGTTCTTAGTTTATAGAAAAGATCGTCATGTTGATAGACCAAAAGAAGTGGGAGGTGGTGGTTGATCGCAGTTCGAAATATATTTATATCTTCACGTATTATATTTCCTTTCAATTTATCAATTGAACTAATTTGCATAAAGTTAGCCATACAGTCAAAATTTATTTATATATTAAATGCATACATTCCTCCAAAAAGCTCGAACGCAGTCTATGTTGAACTCTCTAAGGCTCTAGATTTTATTATTGAATTGTTTTGCTCCAACAGCACCATATTACTTCTCGGAGATTTTAATTTACCATCTATAGAGTGGATTCCTTCTGAATGTTTTCAAGAAGCATCTTTAACTTCTTCACAAACTGAGCTTCAGCTTTTGGATAGAATTATTGCAACTGACTTACAGCTAGGGCTGCCAGATAAAATTTTCGCAATATCGGAACATAAGTGACAAAAAATCGGGACAAATCGGGACTTAGAAAAGGTAATGAACTGTTAAATATGCTATACCAATAGAAAAATGTTTACTAGCTAACACTTATGACAAAAAAGAAATGAAAAGATTATATCGGGAGCATTGAAAATTCAGTTTTGTAACTAAAATATCTTCGGGTTCTTTGATACTGATAAAAAGTCTGTCATTTCGAAAGATTTGTAATTCTGGTAAAATGTTTAAGCATTGACCTAGCTGTTGCCTAATGATCACTTTGATCACTTGAAAATAAAAATGTTTCGATTTCTTATCTCCACTTGATGTCTTTGCAAATAATTTTTAGAATTCGCCGTGGTCAATATATGAAAGCAATTTTTGTTTGAAGGATAAATTAATAAAATTTAAAAACTAATTGCAATTATCATGTCCGGAGCCTCATAGGCAATTGCCTAAGGCCGCACATTGACTAGGGCTGCAAAACCGATGAAAATTCTTGTTTTAAGGCAATACATTATGATTTGACAAAATGAAATCATGCAGAGCAGCATTATAATTTTAAAATTTTATAAAATTATATTTTGTTGAAAACCTTCAACACTGTTAAAAGTTTTGAGGTACTTTTTAATATTTTCTGGGTTACATATATGACAACACCAAAAATATATTAAAATCTAATACTTGGCAAATATTAAAATTTTGAAGTTAATTTAAAATAAATTAAAGCTTAAAAGTATCAGATATTACAAAGGAATACGAAATCAGTAATCTTTTTGGTATTTCAAATAAAAATTTTAATACTTATCTATAAGAATTTTATACAAAGTTATCTGAAAATTTCTTTAATATTTACGGAATATTTAAAAGTAATATTTTATGTATTGACAAAGGCTGTATTAAAAAATACCCCAGAATTTTTAACCGTGAAGCAATCTATACATATAAATAAAATTGGGGTGTCTGTCGTTAATATTGAAATAATTTCAAGTTTTTTTATATTAGGTGGTTGTTTACTTGCTAAGAAACATAACTGCATCATTTAATTTTTTTTTGTCTGTCTGTCTGTTTGTCCGCTGTAACCTTCAAAACAGCAGAACAGGTTATAATGACACTTTACGTACATGTAGTGAACAACTCTGGGAGTAATCTAGGCTACTTTTGACTGTAAAAATGTTAACAGTATCTTTAAAATATTAGAAAAAGAATGAAATTAAGGGAAAATTATGTCGAAACAAAAAATTGATATACAGGAAATAATAACAAACAAGTAGAAATACTCGATTTTAAAAGTGACAATTAAATAATTAGAACAATAAATTATATAGGTATAGTCTTAGAAGTGGTGAAAGCCTTGCTCAAAATTTTGTCGACGTTCTGTTTGGATCTGTGCAAACTACATGCCACCAACTAGGCATTGATGCCACGGCCCTTTGACCAACGCAATGTATTTTTAAATAAATAAATGTATATAAAAATAGAAATAATTTAATGAATAGTGACGACGGACCAATAAAAGATCCAATTTTCAAAAAATTTTATAATAGATCCTAAATTCACTATAAAATTGTTTGTGTAGTTTGTTTTGTTTGTATTGAGTTATTTGTATTTAATATCAATCAAAAATTTTGTTTCTATTATTATTTATATAAAACTTCCGAAATGCATTTAAGTAAATAAATAAATAAAATAAGTGTTTTTGTTTTTGCCCTCTAAAAGTACTTGAGAGTGCTAGGACGCCATATGGCCCTAGGCTCAATGATAGGAAAATCCCTATGCACACCTCCGCGTGGTAGAGGGCGGGTAACGCTAACGTGCAGGGGGACCGAATGGATGCCGGGATAAGCAGACAACCCAGCGTTGCTGGTCAGGGCACAAACTTGTCCTTGGGATGGTTAAAAGCCCCCTTAAGACGGATGAACTGCAGGTAGCGGTCAACGGCATGATAGTCTGGTGGCGGAGGAGCTTTTTTTGGTAAAAGGCCAACGGCAGCAGCAGGTAGCGTCTGTAACCCATATTGGGCGGCTACAAAAGGCGTCTGTTTTCCCATAGTGGGCGGCCTCGAGCAGTTATGTGTTTGACCATACAAAAGGCGGGTGTGCCTGTCAAATCTGAGCTTATGTATGTTATTAATCATATCTCGGAAAACACCATGGTGGAAGGATATAAGCAAATACATGAACTATGACAACAAATGGAAATGAGTCCCCAAGAGGTAATCTTTTTATAGAAAATCCTTCTGTAGCTTCGGTTGCAGTAAACCGCACATCGGATTTGGGGGTGCGGCATCTTTCATGTACGAGCGTCAATCAAGACGCCATAATAATAAGTGAATCGTTGACAAATAGAAGAAGTCTTTCAAGAAGCGCAAATGTTACTTTTGGCTACCGCATACGTACGAAAATCGGAGCATGGAACGTTCGATCCTTGTACAGCGATGGTAGATACGAGCAGGTTGAGCGTGAAATGCTTCGTCTAAACATCAGTATCCTGGGCATAAGCGAAACTAAGTGGAGAGGAAGAGCTGAATACAGATCAGACACTGGACAGACGAGAATGCTGTATTCCGGCGAAGATGAAAGAGAGGGTGGCCAAAGACTGCATGGTGTCGGAATTATGTTGAACGAAGAAGCGAGGCGTAGTTTGATCTCCTGGGCGCCCATTTCTGCGAGATTAATGACAGCAAGGTTTCGTTCAAAAATTCGTAACGTCACAATTATTCAGTGCTACGCCCCCACAAATGAAGCGACCGAGGAAGACAAAACCGCGTTCTACACTCATCTTAACTCGGTTTACAGTAGTGTTCCGAGAGCCGACATCATAGTCGTTATGGGAGACCTCAATGCCCAAGTCGGTTCAGACAATTACGGACTGGAACGCGTGATGGGAAGAAATGGCTTGGGGTCACGGAATGAAAATGGTGACTTGCTTGTCGACTTTTGTAACGCGAATCGTCTTGTGATAGGTGGGACTGTATTTAAGCATAAGACGTGCAACAAAATTACCTGGGTGCATCCGGATGGTCAAACCGAAAACCAAATTGATCATATCATGATTCAGCAGCGATGGAGGAAGTCTATGTGTGATGTCCGGAGTATAAGAAATGCCGATGTGGGAAGCGACCACCATTTGGTTCTGATGAGTCTCAAACTACGAACCGCTGCCGTACAAAAACCAGCGCAGGATGCAGCAAGGAGCTCAAAATTCATTACGAATGCTTTAAATGACCCCAACATATGTCGAAACTATGTCACCACCCTTAACGACAGAGCCTCGTCATTAAACGGAATCCAGAATTCAACAATTGATGAGATGTGGGGTGAAATTAAAAGTGTTTTTATGGAGGCTGGATCCGAAACTGTACCCAAGCGAACGAGACGTAGAGACTCTTGGATATCCCAAGACACCTGGGATAAGATCGAACTTCGCAAATCGTTGAAAATCCAAATAAATGCTGAAGCAGATGTTCAACGAAAGGCTGACTTGCGAAGAGAGTACCGCATTGCACATAAGATGGTCTATCGCTGTGTGAGACGTGACAAGAGGGTGAAGGTAGATGGACTCGCAGATAATGCGGAAATCGCTGCCAGAAGAGGAGATATCCGGGAATTGTACCAAATAGCCAAAGATGTTATCGGAAAAAAAGCAACACCAATCATCCTGTAATGGATGTGGATGGCACACTTTTGGTATCAATTGAGGATCAGCTTCGTAGATGGAAGGACCATTTTTGTGCCCTGCTAAATGAGGATTCAGTTGAG
Source organism: Dasysyrphus tricinctus (assembly GCA_963921185.1). Taxonomy (NCBI): domain Eukaryota; kingdom Metazoa; phylum Arthropoda; class Insecta; order Diptera; family Syrphidae; genus Dasysyrphus; species Dasysyrphus tricinctus. The sequence goes on along the minus strand of OY992532.1, from coordinate 162,491,819 downwards.
CAGAGTGCTGAAGTGCCCCAACTAAACGAGATGCGCAGGTCCTATAGGGGTATTGACATCGAACCCCCGTCAGAATCGGAAATCCAGGCATCAATAAATCTCCTCAAAAACAACAAGGCAGCTGGACTGGACGGAATTCCAGCTGAATTCCTGAAAGCCGATCCCGTAACAGCGGCTAGTATTTTACATCCGTTGATAAAAAACATTTGGGAAAACGAAAGCTATCCCAGGGATTGGAAGGATGGTGTGATTGTTAAGTTGCCAAAGAAAGGTGACTTAAAGAATTGCAACAATTGGCGTGGTATCACCGTTTTGTCCGTTTTCCCAAAACTAATGGCAACCATCATTCTCGAGCGAATAAAGGATAGAATCGAGTCTACACTCAAGAGGCATCAAGCTGGCTTCCGCAGTGGTCGATCGTGTGTCGACCATATCAACACCCTGCGTATCGTCCTCGAGCAGTCGATGGAATTTCAATCACCGCTTTACCTCATGTTCGTGGATTTTGAGAAAGCCTTTGATCGAGTTAACCGAGAATGTATATGGAGATCGTTGCTTGGTAGAGGAATTCCACCAAAAATAGTTGCCATTATTAAAGAGTCCTACAACAACGCAAGGTGTTTTGTTTTGCACAATGGGCAGCTATCCGACTCCTTTGTAGTGCAACAGGGTGTGAGACAAGGGGATGTTCTATCGCCAATTCTCTTCCTGCTGGCGATGGACGACGTATTGACGGCCAGTGTAGGTACAGCAGAGCGACAGGGCATTCAATGGAGACCGTTCGAAAGGCTCAGTCATTTAGACTATGCCGATGACATATGTCTACTGGCAAATAACATCAGTGGGCTGAACGGGATGTGCCAAACACTGCAAGTGAAGGGAGAGTCGAGTGGTCTAAGAATAAACAGCAAAAAGACAAAAATAATGCTCACAGGCCGCTCCACACAGCAGCGTATTATTCTACAGGAGACGCCAGTTGACGTAGTGGAACAGTTCAACTACCTTGGCAGTATTGTCTCTGCAAACGGTGGTACGGATCTGGACGTTAAAAGTAGAATAAATAAAGCTCGTGCTGCCTTCGGTACTCTGTCCCCAATCTGGAAATCAAGTCAAATCTCCTTGCGCACTAAGTTGAGATTCTTCGAATCCAATGTCAAATCCGTGCTGTTATATGCTTGTGAAACCTGGAAAGTCACGTCTATCATTTCGAAGAAATTGCAGGCTTTTGTGAATCGCTGTCTTCGCCACATCCTTAAGATTCGCTGGCCACAAATAATATCAAATGAGGAATTGTGGCGCAGGACAAGTCAAGAGCGGCTGGACGTCGACATAAGAAAGCGTAAATGGCGTTGGATTGGTCACACACTGAGGAAACCAAACAATGAAATTGCAAAGCAGTCCTTTGAATGGAATCCTCAGGGTGCACGGCGGGTTGGAAGACCAAGAACAACATGGAAATCAACTGTCTTAGCGGAAGCAGAATCCCAGAGAAAGACGTGGCCACAGCTAAAGTACCTTGCAGCAGACCGTGAAGGATGGAGACGTTTTGTTGACGCCCTATGCCCCAGCCGGGGTTACAGGACACGATGATGATGAAGTGTTTTTAAGTTATTAAAAATAATATCTTTTATTTAAATAAAAATTAATTCATACTTCCCTTTGTCACGCCATAACTCAAGAACAGCTTGAACTATTCAGATAATTCTTTTCAGGTAATCTTTTGTGAAGTTTGGTTAAATTCGGTCTTGCGTTTTGCCAAAAATGTGCGGCAGCGCACTCTAGGTACCTGTTTTATGTAAAGAAAATATACATATTTATATCAATTGAGTTTGAAAAGAAATCAATCAATCACGAAATTTGATTCCAAAAGAATAAAAAAAATACATTCGAATCTGGATTATTCGGAATTCGATTAATCGAGGACACATAACCCGGGTAGACAAAAATTTCGAGAACAAATTAACAAAACAAATTTTTTATTAATTGTCCTAGATTAATCGAATTCCGGATAATCGAGATTCGGCTATATTTTTTTTTTTTTGTTAGAACCAAATTTAAATTCCATGATTGATTGATTTCTTTCAAACTCAATTGATTTTTTTTTTTTTACATAAAGCAGATACCCAGGCGCGCTTCTGCACCTTTTTGGCAAAACGCAAGACCGAATTAAAAAAAAATCACCAAAAACACTCTCAATACCAAAGATTACCTGAAAAGAATCATCGAAATAGGTCAAGCAATTCTTGAGTTAAGGAGTGATAAAGGGAAATATGGATTCATTTTTATGTATAGAATTACAGTACGTTCTCGATTAACGCAACTCTCGATTCATGCAACTCCTCGATTTTCGCAACAGCTGAGTTTATATCATTGTTGATTCAGTAATCGCAACTCTTCATAAAAAATTGACTCGATATGTGCAACTTTTGTTTTTATATGCATATTTTTATTTACTCAGGGTCTTGGCCAGGTTTGTTTTTGTCTGTTGCGTTGCATTTTGTCTCGAAAGTTAGTTTCTAATGCTGAATGTGGACCCGGAAAGAGGATTACATTAAAAGTGGCGAATACCCTAAGATAGAAAAGGCTTTGTAAAAGTGGTTCCTAAATCAAGGAAAGCAAAATGTGCCGATTTCCAGCGAGTTCCTAAAAACAAAAGGCGTGTTTATTGCATGAAAAAATGCAATGGTTGGGTGACAAATTTTAAGAAAAGACGCGGAATTTGCCTGTTGAGAATTTGTGGAGAAAGAACCCTCCACCGGTAGGTCTTTTTTTCATACGTTGTTTGAGTCTTTTAGGTACGACTCTTTTTAAATTAGATAGGACTTCCAACAAAAGCGGTCTTACTTTTGGATAACGCTCCTTGTTATCCAAAAGATGGCAAGTTAATAAGTGATGATGGCATGATCGTGTATAAACTAATTTTTGTTTTGTTTCTTATTATTTATGTGTTATTGAATAAGAACTTGTTGCATTAAATATATAATATATGTGCAGGTTTTCTGATTTTCGCTTTGCATCTCAAATTGAGCCTAAAACAAAATTTACTCGGTTATTGCAACAACTTCGTTCATTGCAACCACCCCTGTTTTAATTAGTTGCGATAATCGAGAATGCACTGTAGTTTTAGGGTGCAAAATTTCAAAAATACAAAATTCCGGTTGAACCCCGTTTCGGATGAAAACTATTTTTTATCCCAAAATCATTATTACTTCCAAATTTCTTCTGAAAAATACTGAGAGAAAAGTATATCACAATACCAAGTCTCGGCCCCACTGTGCACCGCCGCCGTTATGCTGTTGTGTCCTTTAAAATGCAAGGAAATTTATTTTAATAAAATGAAGATCAGCTTTGGATTTTTCGTAGTCCATTTAATTCAAGTCGTGTTGATAGACGTATGAAGGGAATAAAAGTTGTGTTTTTTTGCATGTCCAAATAAAATTGTGTGAAAAAAAAACGACAACAAAGGAAAACAATTTACATGTGAAATACAACAACAACTATGTCCATATAGAGTTACCTAAGTCCAGATAATTAAGTGGAGTTAACTTTTGTCCCGATAAAAACGGTAATGCAAAGCTACGATTGTCGTTGTGTAATCGATAATTTGTATAGAAATGTCAAATGTTTGTTGGTAAATAATTCAAAACAAAATGGCACCAATACAAAAGGTAAACAAATGTTGAAATGACCCGATATTGTTTTTTTCGCCAAACTCCTTATGGACATTCAAAAAAACGCAGCTAATATTGGTACAACAAACAGACTTTTTTCATTACTATTGTTGAGGAAGTAGAGTAAAGGCTAATTTTCAATAAACATTTTTTAATTTAATTTTTCGACATAGATTTCCGTAATTTCACTGTTTTTCTAATATTTCAAAGATAGGTACCCTAACCATTTTTACCATTTAAAGTACTCTAGGATACAGGATACTCCACTACATGTATACGTAAAGTCAAGTCAGAATCGTTTTGAATGTTACTGTATTCAAACAGACAACATTTTTAAAAATGATTCACTTATGTTTCTTACCAAATAACAACCACCTGCACAACTAAAAACACTAAAATTTAATAATTATTTAAATAAAACGTGGCCGCGTTTCAAATGCGTTATTGCATTTTTAAAGTGTATTTTATTGTGGTTTAAGGAACGTCATAAGGCTGCAAGATTGATGGCATATAGTTTGAACCAATAAAAAGTGTAAGGTAGGTATAAACACTTTTTTTGTTGCATCTTGAAAATACATTGTGGTGGTCAAACGGCCGTGGTTTTTCACAGATCCGAACAGTACGTTCACAAAATTTTTAATAGTAAAGACATTGGCGCAAAATTTTAAACATTTAAAACCAGCTCTAAATCACTCTTAAAATGGTAGTCTGCTCTAAATAATTGTTTTAGAGTGAGAGCCGACTCTTTTTCAATTTTAAACGACATAAACTATACTTTAACACAAAAGCACTCGTCTAACTTTAAAAGCAGCAAAACCCTTCTTTATCTCATAAAAAGTATACTTAATCCATAGAGAAAAGCTATTTCACAAAAAAGAATTACCTAGGGAAAATGTTTTAATAGTTTTTTGTTTAGACTTTTGAAGATTTTTACTTTATAATAAGTAAAAACATATAAAATAAGGATGAATCCAATTAAGGGATCTTCAATTTTGCAATATTGTAAAGCGATGAAACATATACACTGTACCTACAACTCAACTAAATTGAAACAATTCTCAAGTAGGTACAAAAATAATTTTTTTTTAATCAAAAATATAATTGTTGTCTTCATGTACATACAATAAAGTATAGTAATATTTAAGCAACCTAATGGCACTTTCACTATACATATATGTATTTTATAAAAATTACCTTCTCCAGCGAGAAATAATTATTTTGTGAAATTATCATTTTGTAACAGAATTTGATTTAAAGTAAAATAAAAACCCAGTCCCTGGAAAAAGTTGGAAAATAGCCAACGAAACGTCGGGAAAGAATGAAGTAATTTTTATTTGCATTCGGAAAACAAGGATCTGTAAGCCTGGGGTGGAATCGGCTAAGCTGATAGTCGTTTTGATAGTCGTTTTGACGATAGCTATCTCTATCATAACTATAGGGAAATATAGAGAGAGCAATCGTCAAAACGACAATCATTTATTAAAGCGATCGCTTTGGTTTTACGCGATACGGGCCCTGTCTTATACACCTATATTCGTCAAAATACCAGATCACCAATTACAAAAATAATTATTTTTGTGCTCAGTTTAAATTTGTTTATGTTGTGTAGCTGTGTCTCTTTCTTCAACTGTCAGATTTGGGCTTGTTCAACCCAAATTTTCTTACGTTACGTTGCGGAGTTCACTCTAGTTAGAAGAGTTGTTTAATGCGTTTAAAATTAGGAAATAGTTAGACAAAGGTTCAAAGTAAAACGACTACGTTAACTAGAGCCGGTTCTATTCCTTAAACGAGCAATGTTTAAAATTTTGCGCCAATGGCGAAGAGTGAACTCCGCAACGTAACGTAAGAAAATTTGGGTTGAACAAGCCCAAATCTGACAGTTGAAGAAAGAGACACAGCTACACAACAAAAACAAATTTAAAATGAGCAAAACAAAAATAATTTCTCGCTGAAAGTGCCATTAGATTGCTTAAATATTATTATACTTTATTGTACCTACTTTATTGTAGGTAGTGTGTGTGTGTTTCATCTTTACAATATTGCAAAATTGAAGATCCCTTAATTGGATTCATCCTCATTTTATATATTTTTACTAATTATAAAGTAAAAATTTTCAAAAGTCTAAAAAAAAACTTTTAAAACATTTTCCTTTAGGTAATTCTTTTGTGTGAAATAACTTTTCTCTATGGATAAAGTATACTTTTTATGAAATAAAGAAGGGTTTTGCTGCTTTTAAAGTTAGACGAGTGCTTTAGTGTTAAAGTATACTTTATGTCGTTTAAAATTGAAAAAGAGCCGACTCTCGCTCTAAAACAATTATTTAGAGCAGACTGCCATTTTAAGAGTGATTTAGAGCTGGTTTTAAATGTTTAAATTTTTGCGCCATTATTTTCACCACTACTCAGACTATATTATAATTATTGTTTTAAATTAACTCTCTGACACTTTTAAAATTGATACATATGTATAAATAAAATTGGAGTGTCTGTCGTTAATATTGAAATAATTTCAAGTTTTTGAGCTTAGGTGGATGTTTAATTGCTAAGAAACATAACTGCATCATTTACAAAAATTTTGTCTGTCTGTCTGTTTGTCCGCGGTATCATTCAAAACGGCAGAACAGGTTATGACGAGACTTTTCATACATGTAGTGGACAACTCAGGGAGTAATCTAGGCTACTTTTAATTGCAAAAATGTTGACGGTTTCTTTGAAATATTAGAAAAACAATGAAATTAAGGGAAATTGTGTCGAAACAAAAAAATTAATAGATAGGAAATGATTATAAGCAGATTATAACAGTAGAAATAATCGATTTTAAAAGTGTCAGACAATTAAATTAGAACAATAATTATAAAAAATCTTAGGGGTGGTGAAAGTTTAGCTCAAAACTTTGTCGACGTATTGTTTGGATCTGTGCAAACTACTGGCCACCAACAAGGCATCGATGCCACGGCTCTTTGACCAACACAATGTATTTTCGAGAATTGCTGGACCTATTTGAATGATTCTTTTCAGGAAATCTTTGGTATTGAGAGTTTGGACAAATTCGGTCTTGCGTTTTGCCAAAAAGGTGCAGAAGCACACTCTGGGTACCTATTTTATGTAAAAAAAAATGAATTTAGTTTGAAAAGAAATCAATCAATCATGAAATTTGGTTCTGACAAAATAAAAAAAAAATACAGTCGAGTCTCGATTATCCGGAATTCGATTAATCGAGGACACATAACACAGTTGCAAAAAGGCTTACTATTGTACTGAATTCGGTACTATTGGACTTTCCCGAGTACGTAAGTACCACTTTTCAATTTTCAGTACTATTTGTACTATTTTTAATTTTTGAAAAGGTCAACGTTCATAAATCTCTAAAATTAAATAAATATGTTCAGTTAGACTTCACCACATCTTCACGTAAAGAAGCTTTTAATGAAAAACCCATATTGTCAATAAACTTACTTTAAAACCACCTTCCCGTCAAGGAAATCTATTGCGGGACCAAAGTGAAATTTTTTACACTTCTAAAAATTTAACTGAAGGCGAAATTTATAGCTTTAAAAGTCATGCACGGATGTTCTATACAGCTTTCCTCGAAGATGTGAAAAAAGATTTTATTTTGAAGACATTGTGTTGAACTCGTTGCAACATTTTTCACAAACTTCAATTTTAGATGGCCAAGTAAATTCAATAGATTTTTTCCTGGCGAACAAAAAAAATATTGAACTCATTGATAAAGAATATCGAGCTCTAGCTGACTGCCAATACTTAAAAAAATTTGAAATGCTTCTATTTCGGAGTTCTGGGCTGAAATTGGCCTTGTGAAAAATGAATGCAACCAGTTCATGTTTTCAAATATAAACCGAATTGTCCAGGGTGCTTTTTCTATTCCTCATTCTTCCGCAAACGTCAAAAGAATTTTTTCTTATCAAATTATGAAACAAAACTAAGAAAACGAATGCAGGTGGACACGTGTTCTGCACTAATAGAAACTACAAACCTAATTAAAAATGAATGTCACAGCTACATTATTCAAAAAAATCTATTGAATAGAATTTATCGAGTAAACCACTTGCCGATGAAGAAATTTTAGAGTAAGAAAAACATAATGAATGTAATGTATGTATGTACATATGAATGTAAATAAAAAGAAAAGACTTATGCCAAAGTTGCTATCCGTCCATAAGACTTATTTTAGAATAAAATTATACCAATGAAATGTATAGGTATATATTTAATTTATGTATTTTTGTTTTAGTAAAATATTTATTTTAATTATTTGCGTTGTTTTATAATTTAAAAAAGTTCAGTACTATTTTGTCTTTTTCAGTACAATTTCTTTTCAGTTTTCAGTACAATTGACAAAAGTCAGTTTTCATCACTGACACATAATTAAAATTTGGTTGTGTTCATTTGTTCTAGAAATTTTCGTCTACCCGTAAATATTAACTTGTTTGGTTTTCTTTTTTAAAACTTTTGGGCGGCAAAATAACAATTTTCCGAAGGTGGCAGAAACTTCAGGTTCGGCAACGATCATGAGCATGTCTTGTTACAAGAAATTTGCAAGAAATACCGTCGAAATAAACTAAACTAAATATGTACTACATCACATATTTTCTTCTTAATTCGGGAAATCATTTTAATAAAATTCTTTGATACAAGAAAGTCATTTTTTATGAGTAAAAAAGAAAAGTCGGGACAAAATCGGGACAGTTTGTATATCGGGACCTATATCGGGACAGGGTTCAAATATCGGGATTGTCCTGCCAAAATTGGGACGTTTGGCAGGCCTACTTACAACAAGTAAGCTGTATTCAAAATTCAAAAAATCGAATTCTCGATTTAGTATTTTCATCTGACGCTATTAGTACCCTTGTTCTAGAATCTAGTTCAGGAATGTCTAATATAGATAGTAACCATCCTCCTTTGGAGATGACTTGAGCAGTCATGTTATAGAAAATAGCAACGTTTATGATCGCTCATATACTTTGGACTTCAGAAAGGCAGTTCCTATCAGAAGAATTAGCTAGATCTGGTATTGATAGTATATCAGTATCTAGCAATATTGACGAATCAGTTAATAACTTGGACAGCACTGGTTTGCTTTAGTTTGTTGTGTAGTCATATCGCTTCTGTGTTTTTACAATTTTTTTATAAGTATTTCGTTGACTTAAATGGTATATTTGACATTATTCGCTGCATAAGTGAATAGTTTACTTAAATTTATCTCTACCTTAACCTAATTTGTGTTTAGTTGTGTTAAAATTATAATTTTCATTTAAACATTGCGCTTGGTAAGAGTGTTTTTTTTTTTTGTAATTTTAATTCGTGATCCTCTATTTTATTGAGCTTTACGTTTTTTCTGTTCTGTGTATATCTATGTGTCTGTGCCCAACAGTGCAATAGTATTTCCCCTACTTGCTTTCCCTAAGCCAAAGCTTTCTGCTTAAGATTGACAATTTTTGTCCCTTTCTTTCCACTTTCTATATAAACTTTAATCCTATCTTTATATTTTATATATTATTTGCGTTACAAATTTTGTATAAGTCGGTGGTGCAGGCAGTAAGCACACGGCACTCAGATCTTCCCAGTACAGGTTCGAGTCCTGGTAAAGTCTAATATTTTTTTTTTTTTTTTTTTTCCATTTGTTATTTTATATAGATAAATTTAAAGAAAAGATTTCCTTCTCTTTATTTTGCTTTTGATATTTTGGAAATTTCCTTTATTTTTATCAAAGCTAAAAGTTTTTTTCTCTCAAAATGGTCTGTTTTGCAAGGAATTGTTCAGAGGGCTCAAATTCTTCTCCACTATTTGCCTGTTTTGGTCCCTGTGGGAATCTTTACCACGCAAAATGCATCGGCTCAACCAATGCGTTTATTGAGAAAATAACCAATTCTAAATTTGCGTATTGGTATTGTACCGATTGCCGTAAGCTCTCCATGTCCCAACTAGCTTTCAAAATGTCTAATTTTAAAGCGGACATTATGAAACTATCAAAGGGATTTGAAGAATTGCTAGGTAATTTTAACGACACGGTCACAAAATTTAGTTCGTTAACACTCCCAAATGATCCGGTAGATGTCGGAACCTCTATTGATGACCTAATTCAGGACCCTCTTCCTCTTCTTATCGTGTCCACGAATGATGATTTGCTTGCGCAATCATCAAGCTCAACCGTGCATGAAAATATTATAGTTGCCAAAAATAATAACAAAAGAGGACGAGATAACACAAAAGTTGTTAAAAACTCTAGCCCACCCCCTAAACGAACAAATCTAAGTCCCCAAATTGCTTTAGAATTAGCTTCTTCGGTTCAGGTTAGGAATGAAAGTTCAGAGACGGTTCCATGCACTGTTCTTGGTGTAGAATGTGCTTCTGTCCCTAACATAATTACTGATCCTAGACCTATCAGAGCTGTCTCTAAGCCAAAGTCTATCTTTATCTCTCGTCTTGAACCAGAAATTGATGCCGATGACATTGTTTCCCACTTATTAGCTAATAATTGTATTCCTACGAATATATCTGTAAAGTGTACAAAAATTAGTAGAGTAAATAGTTTTGTTTCATCCTTTAAAATAGTAACAAATTCTTTATACTTTGATTCTATATGTGATTCAAATAATTGGCCTCCTGAAGCCCTAATTAAAGAATTTTCAACAAGGAAAAATAGGTTTTCTCATAACTCTCCCAAGGATTCATCCCCAAAAAACTAAATAGGATTACCCTCTTCTATCAAAACGTAAGAGGGCTTCGTACTAAAACTGCTGATATATATATCAACTCCCAGGCATTTTCACATGACATCTTTCTTTTGACAGAAACCTGGCTTAATTCAAGCTTTTTGGACACGGAACTTTTTAATGAAGAGTTCTTAGTTTATAGAAAAGACCGCCATGTTGACAGACCAAAAGAAGTGGGAGGTGGTGTTTTGATCGCAGTTCGAAATAAATTTATATCTTCACTTATTATGTTCCCTTTTAACCTATCAATTGAGCTAATCTGCATAAAGTTAACCGTAGGGTCAAAATTCATTTATATATTAAATGCATACATTCCTCCAAAAAGCTCGGACTCAGTTTATGTCGAACTCTCTAAGGCTCTAGATTTTATTATTGAATTGTCTTGCTCCAACAGCAACATTTTACTTCTCGGAGACTTTAATTTACCGTCTGTAGAGTGGATTCCTTCTGAAGATGAATGTTTTCAGGAAGCATCTTTAACTTCTTCACAGACTGAGTTCCAGCTTTTGGATAGAATTACTGCAACTGACTTACAGCAAGTAAGCTGTATTAAAAACTCAAAAAATCGAATTCTCGATTTAGTATTTTCTTCTGACGCTATTAGTACTCTTGTTCTAGAATCTAGTTCCGGAATGACTAATATAGATAGTTACCATCCTCCTTTGGATATAGTTCTTGACTTGAGCAGTCATATTATAGAAAATAGCAACGCTTATGATCGCTCATATACTTTTGACTTCAGAAAGGCAAACTTTCAGTTGCTCTCAGAAGAATTAGCTAGATCTGGTATTGATAGTATATCAGTATCTAGTAATATTGACGAAGCAGTTAATAACTTTAATACTATACTTAATAATTGCATAAATAATACTATCCCTATAAAAATTTTACAAAATACGAACTTTTGCCACTCATGGTATACGAAAGAGTTAAGGTCACTCCGAAATAGAAGAAATAAAGCATGGAAAGTATATTTAAAAACTCTTTCTTCAGTTGACCATAACTCTTACATTGCCCTTTTCGAAGAATTTAAATCTCTTTCAAAGTCTTTATACACTAATCATGTATACGAAATGGGAAGATCCCTTAAAGAAGACCCAAAAGCATTTTGGAAGTTTGTAAACTCGAAGAAAAACTCAGATGGCTACCCCGCAAATTTCATATATGAAAATTGTGTGTTAAAAGAAACTATTGATATTTGCAACGCCTTTGCGAATAATTTTCGTAACTCTTTTGTGGACACACCTATCGATATTGATGAAGATTATTTCAGAAATTTACACTCCTATGCCCAAACGAATTGTAATAATTTCGCTGTGCAACAGAGTACTGTTTTAGAATTTATCTCGTTGTTAAATGATGATTTCTCATCTGGTCCAGATGGAATCCCCCCAATATTATTGAAAAAGTGTAAACATATACTGGCTGCACCTCTTCAATCTTTGTTTGAGTTTTCTATTAAATCAGGGAAATTTCCCTGTTTATGGAAAACTTCATTTCTAACTCCAGTTTTTAAAAAAGGTGATAAAACTGATATTTCGAATTATAGGCCTATATCTAAACTGTCATGTATTCCAAAGCTCTTTGAACAAGTTGTGTGTGAGACTTTAGCATTCCATACCAAGAATTTAATTTGCGAACAACAGCATGGGTTTGTGAGAAGGAAATCAACAGTAACAAACCTCCTTACATTCTTACATAAATGTTCTAACGCGTTAGAAAATGGAAATGAAATGGATTGTATATATACTGATTTCTCAAAAGCGTTCGACCAACTTAGTCACAAAATTATTATCTTCAAGCTAAAATCTTTAGGATTTCCAACATTTTTTATCTCCTGGATAAAATCATACCTTGAAAATAGATTCTACCAGGTAAAATTTAGAAACTGCCTTTCAAACTCATTCAAGGCTCACTCCGGTGTGCCCCAGGGAAGTCATCTAGGCCCATATCTATTTATTCTTGCTATAAATGATGTTGTTTCTTGTATACGTTCAAGTGATATTCTTATATTTGCTGATGATATGAAAATTTTTAAGACGATAAAGGCTAACCAAGACCACTTTCTTTTGCAAGCCGATATTGACAGTTTCGCTACTTGGTGTAATAAAAACGGTCTTTCGCTTAACCCTGCCAAATGTCAAACAATTACTTTCTCAAGAAAGCGACTTGCAAATGCTTTTGATTATTCTATTTCACAACACAAACTCTGTCGAGTCTTTAGTTTCAAGGACTTAGGTGTTAACTTTAGTTCCAATTTAGAATTCACTGAACATATTAACTTCATTGTTAATAAAGCAAGCTCTATGCTTGGGTTTATAAAACGTTGGGCAAAGGAATTTGACGATCCGTACGTTACTCTTTCTTTGTACAATTGTTATGTACGACCTCATCTAGAATACGCTTCTCAAGTATGGTCTCCCTTTTATGAAATTCATAAAAGTCGTATTGAATCAATACAACATAAATTCATACGCTTTGCTCTGAAAGGTCTTCCTTGGGCTGATCCATTCAACCTTCCACCATATGAACACAGGATCCAGCTACTGCAGGTTCAAACCTTATATCAAAGGCGGGTTAATAATGATCTAATATTTCTTCACCAACTTATAAATGGTCAAATTGATGCTCCTGATTTGTTAGCCTGTATTGGCATAAATTACCACGGAGGATCGCACCATCTGCGAAGATTTGAACTTTTACACGTTAATTTCCATAGAACTAACTACGGTATAAATGAGCCTCTTAACCGCATGTGCAAGATTTTTAATTTAAACGGCTCGTCTGTTGATTTTAACATAAGTAAGATGGGATTAAAGAATGTATTTCGAACCAGTGCTCCACGGTCGTGATTGTTTTAACTTCTTGTAACTTAAATATCTTGTATATTGTTTAATTATGTATGTATATAGATTCTTTGTTTAATTTTGTGTATTAATTAGTATATTATTATGCATGTGTTAGATTGCCTTTTTTACTAACCACTAACACATGCACTTATGATGAGCCTCTGATTGTAGGTGGTAGCTTGCTCTAAGCTCACTACATCTAAGAATCTGAAGTGTAAAAAAAAAAAAAAAAAAAAAAAAAAAAAAAAAAAAAAAAACTTTAATACCATACTTAATAATTGCATAAATAATACTATCCCATATAAAAACACTAATAAATACGAACTCTTGCCACTCATGGTATACGAAAGAGTTAAAGTCGCTCCGAAATAGAAGAAATAGAGCATGGAAAATATATTTAAAAACTCTTTCTTCAGTTGACCCCAACTCTTACATTGCCCTTTTCGAAGAATTTAAATCTCTTTCAAAGTCTCTATACACCAATCATGTATACGAAATGGGAAGATCGCTTAAAGAAGACCCCAAGGCATTTTGGAAGTTTGTAAACTCGAAGAAAAACTCAGATGGTTACCCGGCAAACTTCATATATGAAAATTGTGAGTTGAAAGAAGCCATCGATATTTGCAACGCATTTCCGAAAAACTTTCGTAACTCTTTTGTGGACACGCCTTTTGATATTGAAGAAGATTATTTCAGAAATGTACACTCCTATGCGCAAACGAATTGCAATAATTTCGCTGTACAACAGAGTACTGTTTTGGAATTACTATCATCGTTAAATGATGATTTCTCATCTGGACTAGATGGAATTCCCCCAATATTATTGAAAAAGTGTATATAGTAGGGGCGTTAGTGCACGATTTCAACCTTACTAAATTTGCTTCAATTTGAGTCCAAAGCCGGTTCTGTAGACATAACAGTTTCCAAGGGACTGTTTTTCAAAATATAGCAACAAAAAATTTAAAACAACAAGTAGTACCTATATAAAACAGTATAATAACAAAAACATGGTCTTTGACATATGCTGCATCAAAGCAATAGAGCGTGTAGATTAGGCCAAAAGAAGAAAACAATAGTTAGTACAGGTAAAATAGTACGAAAAGTCTTTCGAATAAAAAAAAAATTAGTACCATCATGAAACTTGGTGAAAACGTTTCATGTAGGTACTATGAGAATGAAAAATCAAAAGAGTCTATAAAAATATTTCACATGGAAGGGTGTTTTTTGAGAGGGAGAGGGGGGAAGTTGTGGTGTATCAAAAAGAAAAATTAACTTTGCTGCAACCAAAGCATACGACACATGTTTTTAAGGTAGTTTTAAATGCTGAATCAAATAACATCAAAATCAAGTCGATATGGCCTCCTTGAAAAAAGTAATTGTCATTTTTAGGTTACGATGACTATATTTCAGTTTAAAAGTAAATTAATACCGGAAACCAGTTGAAAATAATGGTCCATCGATGAAACTTGGCATCAATGGTTCATTTGTCATGAAAATCAATAATAAGAAGAGTCTATAAAAATATCTGTTGTTAAAGGGTGTTTTTTGGGGAGTTGGGGTAGTGGTGGGATTATTTCCATAAAACCTGCGACAAAAATGGTACCCCCCTGATATTTTGTTTAAATGTGCTATGGACTAACAGATTGAAGAATCAAAAGAGTCTATAGAAATATTTCGCTGGGAAGGGTGTGATTTTAGATGATAGGGGGAAGTGTGTGGTTATTTATCAAAAAACTGGAAAAGGATGGTAACCCTCAAAAAACTTGGTAAAAGTGTTTCATTTACTACGAGAATGAAGAATTTACGGAGTTTACAAAAATATCAAGGAAGAAAGGGTGTTATTGTGGCCTTGGGTAAAGGGTGTTATCTGTTTTTGGAAACAATTTTAGTTTTTACAAAAAGTTTTATACATTCCTTCACCCATAAAAAACATCCTTCTACCATATAGATATTTTTATAGACTCTTTTGATTCTTCATTCTGGTAGTTCATAGCACATTTTTATAAAGTTTCATCGTGGTACCATTTTTGTCACAGGTTTTATGGTAATAATCCCACCACTTCCCCAACCGTCACTCCAACCCTCAAAAAAAAACACCCTGTAACCACAGATATTTTTATAGACTCTTCTCATTATTGATTTTCATGACAAATGAACCATTGATGCCAAGTTTCATCGACGGACCATTATTTTCAACTGGTTTCCGGTAATATTTAACTTTTAAACTGAAAATATAGTCATCGTAACCTAAAAATGACAATTACTTTTTTCAGGAAGGCCATATGGACTTGATTTTGATGTCATTTGATTCAGCATTTAAAACTACCTTAAAAACATGTGTCGTATGCTTAGGTTGCACCAAAGTTAATTTTTCTGTTTGATACACCACAACTTCCCCCCTCTCCCCCTCAAAAAACACCCTTCCATGTGAAATATTTGTATAGGCTCTTTTGATTTTTCATTCTCATAGTACATGAAACGTTTTCACCAAGTTTCATGAAGGTACCAATTTTTTTGTTTTATTTATCCTATTTTACCTGTACTAAGTACCGGGTGGGGGTGTACATTCTCCCGTTTAGGTTGGAGGGCCAATTTTAAGAAAAGTTGACTTCAAATAGAAAAATAACTTTAAAAAAACAATGGTAATATCTGGACGAAAATCCATTTGTTCATCTTAAAGCCAGAAATCCACTCTTTAATTTTCTTTTTAAATAAAGTTTTTTTAGCTGATAGTTTTTGAAAAATTTACTTTCAAACTCAAAATTTTGAGAAAAAGACGATTTTTTTTTGTTAATCTATTTTTAAAATTTGATTTCGTGGTATTAAGCACTATTTTTTTTTTGATTTTCAATGCCCTAATTAATTTTTAGTTAAAAACTGAAAACCAAATGCTAGAATGACTTCTAGTTTTTGAGAAAACTGAAATTAACATGATCAACTTCACTGTTTTTAGTCTAGTATTCTTTTTCTTCGAGGTGGGAAGGCTCTGCCTCAGATCCATGGGCGCCCGCAGGGGGGGTCAGATGGGGCATTTGCCCCCCCTAGAATGTCAAATCTTTACTTTTGTTCTTTACATTCATTTTATTTTAATTCCCAGTACTACGATCTGGTTCAATTTTTAGAATAAGAAAAGAAAATTGTAGGTATCCTACCAACCTAACACTATTGCAATTCAATTTTTGTCACTCAATAAATCGAATATCCAACAAATAAATGTTTTTCTGCCTCTTTTTTTTTTATAATGAGCGCGCACTAAAGGGGTTTTGACTACCCTTAAGATGATGAACACAGTGCGAGCGATTAGGAAAATAGGAAAGGAGATACCGATGCACATTGGTTTTGAAGTTTTGAATATCAAAATGGGAGGGGAAAATAGAGCTTGGTAAAGCATTCCACATTCGTGTTGTGTGGCTAAAGAAAGAATCTCTATACTTGACAGTACGTCCGAAGTAGGGCTCAAGGGTAAACTGATGAAAATTCCTAAAAGCACGAGTATTGCGGTTGAAGTTTTTAAGGGGAGGAATGCAACTGGCTATTTCACTAGAACACTGTTTATAAAAATAGCGATAAAATAATGTGAGACAAGAAACACTGCGGCGGTGTTTCAAAGATGTAACTGATAACGTAACAGTTCTGTCACCTATCATTTTTAAGGCTCTATTTTGTATTCTATCTAACAAATTCAAGTGAGTTGTAGGGGCACCTGCCCAGATGTGAGAGTTATACCCAAGCTTTGGTCGTATGAAGGCTTTATAAATTACAGGCAGTTCAGAGGGGGAGAAAAATTTCTTACATCGTCGAAGAAAGCCTAAACACTTTGCAGCGTCTTTGGCAACTTCGAATATGTGATCATTCCATAAAAGGTGGTCTGTGATGCACATACCCAGAACTGAAAGTTGTTCATTTTCTTCGATGCAAGTTTCGCTCATGGATAGCGGCATTGGGGGTGGGTTTTGCTTTAGGGACAGCAGACAGCATTGGGTTTTTGAAGCATAAAATTCTACACGATTTTTATTTCCCCACTGGACAATGCTGTCAAGATCAGAATTTAATGAGCTTATCATAAGTTCCACATCCGAAGAATTGGGAAGTGAATCTTGAAACGAATATGAAAAGCTGAGGGTGCTGTCATCTGCAAAACAATGTAATGGATTAGAAGTTTCAGACAAAAGATCATTAATGAAAATGAGGAAGAGAGTCGGAGACAAAACGGAGCCCTGGGGCACACCAGCATTTATTTTGTGAATATCAGACTTGATATTCGAATCCAACGAAGAAAAGATTGATCGAAACCAAATGCAAGCATTTTCGATAAGAGAGCTTGGTGCCAAACTCTATCAAATGCTTTTGAAATATCTAGTGCAACAATCTTACTTTCTCCAAAACGATGTAAAGATTTGTTCCACTGTTCGGTGAGATATAACATCAGATCACCAGTGGACCTATTGCTACGAAAGCCATACTGCCGGTCAGTAAGAAGCTTTCGTTCTTCAAGATATTTCTTGAGCTGATAATTTATCAGCGTTTCCATGACCTTGGAAAGAAGGAACGTAAGTGCAATTGGACGATAATTAGAGGGAGAAGAAGATGCGCCTTTTTTAGGGACAGGCTGGACAAATGCTGTTTTCCATCCACTCGGAAAGAGACCAGTAGAGTAGGACAGATGGAAAAGCTTACGCAGTGGCTTTGCCAGCGTTGAAGAACACCTCTTCAGAACAATAGGTGGGATACTATCCGGGCCAGCGGATTTTTGTATATCAAGATCTTTCAAGACTCTTGCAACTGCACGAGTGCGAAAGAAGATTTGTCCCATGAAATCATTACCGCTCTCAAGTACAGGAGGAGTCATAACACTCTCTGGCAACGTCAAATTAACAGCAAACTGTGCTGCCAATTTGCTTGGCTTTCTCTAGTGAGCTGACAAAGGGAGTGTTATTGGAGACGAGCGTTGGAACCGAAGACGAAGTGGAGTCTCGAATATTTTTTACAAATGACCAAAAATTTTTACTACCTCTGGGACATTGTAGTATTTTTTGCCGTAATTTTTGGTCATGCAAATATTTGGTTCGACGAATATGAACGTTACAAGTCTTTCTAGCTTGTTTGAACTTATTCCGGTTTTCCTCTCATGAAATTAGTATGTTATCGGTTATCTACTCAAGCCGTAAGAGCATTAGGTATTTGAAAAAAGTGTGCTAGAGAGATTTTGTAGGGAAGCACCAAGAAGACTACAAGTTCTCTTGCGAGAAAAAGAATAAATCCAATATTTCATACAAGGTCTGATTTTGTAAGTCTATTTTATAAGTATTTGTCGGGTTACGTACAAATGACCGACAAAAACAAATGTCGACTTTTCTGTAAGTTAAATTACCGACTTTGTTTTTACCGACTTATTGAAATGTAAACAGTTTGAAATCTCGATTTGACATAAAGTCGACTGCCCGGATAGAAGTCGAGAAAAATATCGTCTTGTCCGTATTTTTCAAGCGCGCGCTTGAAAACATCATTCCCTAAACTATGATCTGACCAAAATTTCGACTTTCAAAATGTCGACTGTTGAAGTCTCGATTCATTAAATCTCCATCACTGCCGACATTTTGAAAATCAACATTTTAAAAAGTCGGTCAAATTTGTGTCTATATTTTTATCTGTCGGTCTTTTAACCAGTCGAAATTATTTCTGTCGAGATTTTAAAAGTCGATCTTACGGAGTCGATATTTAAAAAGTTGACACATCGTACCCAATCCTTTTTGTCTTATTAATTAAAGCAGTCGTGAAAATTATGTACACTTCTATAGTCGTGGGTCCACTGGACCCAGCTATGTTAATAAAAATTTAAGTATGAATTATTTATTTTTTTTTCTGCCGAACTTTAAGAATGATCACGGTTATTGTTTTAAGAAAAAATCAACAATAGCCCTGTTTTTTAGTGCTTTTTTATCTTCGCTTACAAAAAAGTAGCATGTTAAATACAACAACAATTTGGTATAACTCCTTGCAAGAGCTTGCATTTAATTTTTAATTTGCAATGAAAACAATAGGTCGCAATTCGCCTGTCCTAAAAACATATCATTTAAAAAATACATATATGTAAAATAGTAAACAAATTAAAATCTTAAGGAACATTTTTCCTACTCTATAAAACATCCTCCTTAGAATTCCTGAAACAAAAACTTAAAATGTTTTCTGTAATAAATTCTGACATTGGTCAAATTACGTGAAATTAATAGCATACAAAACACACTGGCGCAGAGCAAATCATACTTTTTGCAACTTCCGTTTAAATAAAATTTTAATTTACGCTATTTTCGTCATCGTCGCTGGAATTTTTAGTACTTAGCTATTGCTCCATCATATCGTCTCGACCCGATGAATGACTAATTTAATTTTTCATTTCACAAATTTGAATTAGAACTCAAAAACTAAATTAGTAACAGGAACAAATACCACTCGTATGCTGAAACTGACCTATGGGAGCAGCGAGCCCAACGCGTCCGTCACTCTGCACTCACTTCGGCTTATTATATGAAGATACTAAGAAGTTGGAGGGAGCTGAGGTAACCGCGGCGTTTTTTACACTCGTTTAAAGGTTGAGTATAGGTCCATTGAACCCACGACCAGGCGCGGATCCAGGAATCCAGTTTGGGGGGGGGGGGTCATGAAATTTTAACATTAATACGAACTGCTTAGCAAAAGTCCAGCTTAATCATGGCTTCATTCCAGTCGAAGGCTTGATCAGGGAGAAGTTTAAGACTTAACCGGACTCCCGCCTATATGTAGTTTGAGCTAGAAACTGTATTCATCAACAAGATTTAGCTTCATTTCATACTTTTAGGACAATGATGAGGATAAACATTTAAGATTGGAAGCAAAATTGACGAGAAACCCGTTGTTTTGAAAACTTTTGAGCAATTTACAAATGATAATTGACAGTTATGGTTACACATTACATATGTACTGTACATACATGTAAAACCAAGAAAAATCAAAAGGGGTAGTTCAAGTATCAAGCGTCAATTTGAGATGAAACAGATAGACAACTGAAATTTCAAAAAAATTCATCAACCCGTTATTGAAAATTTTGTTCTTTTTTTAAAAATCCAAAACTTATTTTTCATTAATTTTGGTATGCAGTATTATTTATATTCTAACAAAGCTTTTGTGGAAATAATCTTATTGAAATCGGATGAGCGGTTAATGAGAAAACGAAAAATAAAAAAAAACCGTTTTATGGCAGGTACCGTTAATAAATGTTTTTGGTGATTTTTTTCTTATTAAAAAGGTACATCATATATACAATAATACACTGATTTTTTTTATCAAAATCGTTGGAGCCGTTTTTGAGATAAATATGCTTTTCCTTAAAGGTTGTATGGCAAGTACCTTTATTTTTTGAGCTAAAAAAAACTTCAATTTCCCCTCTGGAGAGTTACAAAAAAACCTTAAGTTCAAAATTTGAAGAAAATCGCTTCGGTGGCTTAGGCTGTAGGTTGAGGTACGGACAAAAAAACAGACAGACAGACAGCATTGTGCCACCCACTTTTTTCGTGTTCTCTATCATCGTAATGTCATGTTTGATTGTTATCTCGAATTTTTTTTCTGCACGAATCCAAAACTTGCCCTATAGTACCTATGTATATCGCAAGTAAAAACTGCTATCAAAGCAAAAAGGAGAGTTTTTTTCTATATTAAAAAAAACTTGCTTGTAACCCAAAAAAATAATTATTTCAATTTAACAATATTTACACAAGAAAACTATATAAATGATCATATTAATTCAATACTGTAATTGATTTCAAAGAATTAGGTTAGTTAAGATAAGCTGTGGGTGAAGTTAGTACCGCCATTTTCGATAAAAAAAAGTTGTGCTGTATTCTGCTCAACTTGTGCTGCCTTGTGTCGTAATTACCTATTAAAAAAAATCGAGAATTTTCAAATTTTACTGATGAGAATTTTTTAAATGTTTGTTGTTTATTGGCCGTAAAAGTTGTAAATATGCGAATTTTTGTATCTCCATATGGCAGCACAAACTGAGCACGAAATAGCACAATTAAGGCATATATGTACATATGTATTAGTTTTTGGCCTAAAAGTTGAAATTTTGGAATTTTTGTTTATCTTTTCGGCGCATGACAGCTCAAACTGAGTACAAAACAGCATATCTTTCATTTTTAAGAAATTCCGAAAAAAAAATCATTCATAAAATTAGCATGTTTGCAATTTTTTTTAATTTACGGCCCAAGTTGATCACAATACAGCATACCGAAAATGGCGGTGCAACTTCACGCTACAGCCCTTCACATTTTATTCTTGTCCATTAAAATTGTAATTTTGCGAATTTTATATTTATCTCTTTGGCGCCTAGCAGCATAATCGTAGCACAAAATAACACAACTTTCTTTTTTAAGAAATATTGAAATTTCAAAAAAAAATCCGCAACAAAATGTCTGTGACACCCAAACTATTTTCTTTTCAATTGAAAATAAAACAGAGTTAAGTAATGTCTAAAATGCTATGATAACTTGTTATCAAAACTACTGTATCACACAGTTACCACCGCAGCGCAGATGAAAACCATGGGTTACTGATTATTCTCATTTCGCTTTGCTTTCGAGTTATAACGGATTTTATGATTAAGGGTCCCGTTTGCTTTAAATAGTTTAATCTTTGTCAAACTACGGCAGATTCTTAATTTTTACGATGATGGTGACTAGGAGGAACCTTTATTATTTAAGAGAGTCTGCAGAATTTTAAGTCGGATGGATATCTAAGACAATTTAGTGTATCCTTGAGGGCTAGTAGTGATTTTTGATCAATATTTCTTTACTGTCCATTTCATTAAGATAATTGGCTTTGTTAAGAAAATAGAAGCTAACCATTAATAGGTCATGTTTTTCGTATAAATAGTAAATTACTATCAAATATGGAATAACCCAAAAAGTTTTTATCTGTCCTCTAATTTTTGAATAATCAGTAAAGATTGCTCGTGTTTGTTGTTTTCGCTGGAGCTCTGGGGGGTTCATGACCCTCATGACCTCCCCCCTGGATCCGCCACTGCCCACGACTGCAGTTAAGGTTTAGACAAAAATTATTTCGATAAATAAATAATATTTTTATATATCTAAAGGGTGCCTGTTAATTATATGCCATTAAATTTTTTGCAACAATGACTTATTTAGAATTTCAATTTTTTAAAGGAAGGTACATTTTCCTTCTGCCCCCCCCCCCCCTAGCAAAAATCCTGCGGGCGCCCATGTTCAGATCCGGTAGTTCTGATTTTTAGATAAGTTGTTTATGATGTTGGCCTTACCATACATAGACTAACTAATAATAATAATAAAGATTCATTATTTCTATACATTCATGTTTTTTTCTATTAATTTTCTAGGCAAATGCGCCCGAAAATAGCGATATTTTCACTCTAAACGAATTTGCACGTCTTATAGTACCTATTTATCATGTTCACTTGATTCATTATAATTTTCTAAAAATATAATCCTTATTATGTTATCATTTTTTCTCTGAGTGCATGCTTTGAAAATTTAAGATTTTTTCAAATTTCTTCAGATAGGTACCTAATTTCTGAAAATAATTTCTGAAAAACGAAGCAGCATTTCTCGACTTATATAAAATTTAATGCAGCGGGATAGGCAAAAAGCAATGGTTGCTCTCATTTCAATTCAGAAGTAACCATTCTTTTATTTATGCTCCATTTACCTAGCAATATTTTTTTTTGTATTTTTTTTTTTTTTTTTTCAGTTTTGTTACTTTATTTTATTGTTTTTTTTTTACGTTTTTATTTTGTTTTTTTTTTTTTTAATTTTCTTACAGTTTTAATTTTTGAAGTTCTGAATATTTTGATTTTATGTTTTCAAAGTGCTTTTTTCATTTTTTATTAATTTTAATTCTTCAATTCTGTTTCCATAGATATACCTACTCGTACCTATATTTTTATTTTCTTTTCTTGTATTTTAAGTGTTTAATTTTTTTTAAAATAATAATGAAGCATTTGAGCTTCTGATGATCTTTAATTTCAACTCTTATTTTTATTCTATAAAAACGATAAATTCGATGAAATTTTATTTTGTATTATTTATATTTTTATAAAGTTGTAGTAGTTCAAATGAATATGAAATTATTGTATGAGGTGTAACATGGTTTATAGAGGAAATATCAATTCTTTCGAGCACATTTTTCTGAAAATCAATAGTAAGCTTGAATATTAAAAAATAAAATGAATATTAAAAAAATACAGAATCTTAGATTATGCTTTAAATATTCAAAATAATAGTATTTTCAAACAGACATAATAGAAAATGGATTTTTTAAAGATAATTTACATACATTCAAAAACTGCTAAATTAATCCTCCACCTCCAACCAGCGAATTATATACATAGTTTATATTTGTTGACCACACCCACCAAATGATTTTAGTTTTCCAAAATTCTATTTTGCAAAACCAAACTAAAATTTGAATATACATATACAGTAGCGTAGCTAGATGGGCGAGGGCCCTGGGGCAGAAAATAAAATAGGGCCCCTTTAAAGAAATTGATTTCGTTTTTGATTAACAACAACAAAAAATGAGAAAGTTTAGAAGATAGGTATGTAATGTTATAGGAATGTTTTTGCAAAAACTGTCAGCATCATATGTCCGTAAGGCATATAATTTTTAAGGCTTAGCATGCAGTTTATTTATAATAGGAACAAAATTGGTGGCAAAGAACGGAAATGTTAGTGGAATGTTTCAAAAAATCGTTAATGAACCAATACATTTTTGTGGCCTTCATTGAAAAGTTCAGTTTTGCAGTACAAATAATTTGTTTTCCCTTTGAAAAAATAAAAGATCGATAAGAAATTTTAGCCTCAAATATTTTATTTTCGAGTCATATAAAAACGTCTTTCGAAAAAGCCAGCACATCTCAGATTTTGCTCAGACGTTTTGAGATGACCCTACCCCCTTTGAAACATTTAAAATTTGTTTTTTTAAGCTCGATCGTTCTAAAGCTCTAAAAATGTTTCTCTTAAAGATGTCAACACGTTTGAGATGGCATTTTAAAGCTGAAGTAAAGTAGTTTTTGAGAAAAATAATTGAATTCACACAAAAATACTAAACACGCTGCTGGAACTCCAGTGTCTCGACTGTTGATATTTCTCAAATATTAAAGTGTATATATTATAGAAGAAATATAATTTAAAAAGCCCAGTTCACCACACTCTTTACACACAAAATATCTACTTTTTTGAGAAATTGCACTTTTTAGGCCACAATATGTGTTTGACTGAAGATAAAAACGTGAAGCTTTCAGGATATAGTACTAACCTTGAACTTCAAATCCTGGAAATTTGGTTTTGTTATTTTTATTTGCTGTGCGTGCATAGGTGGCTTAAGGAAGCAAAAATATAGGTCAATTGCAGTTTTAAAACCATTATTTTTTATGAAAAATTACAGGATTTTGGACTTTGTTGTTCCTAAAAGTCTGAAAGATACAAAAAAACAGGTCCCCTCTCCTATGACTTTTCCCATTTTGGTCCCTCTTTTTACAAAACATTGATTTTTGTATTACTTTTGATTGAAGTGACAAATACACACACTTTGGCTCCTTATCAATTGGAATCGAATAAAATCGACGTTTGGTTTGGTAGTGCTTGTGTGAATTAAAGTCAAAAAAGGCATTGTTCGTTTATGATCCCATGTGTAAGTATTTTTGGATTTTTTTGTTTTGCATCGATCGCGTTAAAAGATCTGTAAAAACGGCCGTTTTCGAAAACGTCAAATCAAAGTCGATTTGATCGTCATTTTTTGACGCAGATAGCAATCGTTATATGCAATCGTCCTGTCTTGCACAAAATCGATTTTATGAACGTTATTTAATTTACACGCAAACGCATTTTATATTTACGAACACACTTTCTGGTTTCTCAATTTTTTTTTATCGTCAACTCGATTTTCTTACCGTGCAGCTGCACCGCAGATGATGTTTTAGAACATGTGACCTTAGCAGTTTGAGTTACTGGCTGAACAGAATGGAGACGGAGCTGCAACTGGAATAGCTGTCAAAATTTTGAATACACACAAATTCAATGATCCGAACAGAACACGACGCAGCTGCAGACGGAGCTGCAGACGCAGCTGGACAAGTTGGCCAACTTTTAACTTTTGCTTGCAGCTTTTTTGACGTTTCAAAATTGCGAGCAAAATGAAGTGTTAACATTTGGGTTAAAGTGATTTTTAAACTCTTTTCAATCACTCATAAAGACGTAAAGCAATTTTAGCTTCTTTTTCATCATTATTTATTTTTTTATTTTCGTAGTACCTCGTGGCTTGATGGTTATTGCGTAGGACTGTCATGCCGAAGGTGTGGGTTCGATTCTCAGCCGTGCCACCTAAAAACAGAAATGTTTTACCCCTTGAACAGAATGAACGTAGCTGCAGCTGGTAGCAAGAGTTGAATTTAGTTTAACTTCTGCTACACCATACACTCCTCGCTACATTTACAGCTGCTCATTGTGGCACTGTATACTATTTTTGTATCTTTCTACTTTGACAGCGCTACACGCGACAACTACAGCTACACCATTCTGTTCGGCCAGTTATTCGAGGTACTGCCTCTTGCGAGGAACTGACAAATCCTCCAAGAGTATACTTGTCATGAAAAAGTGCTTCTCATTTAGCTGTTCGGACTCGGCAAAAAACTGTAGGTCCCCTCCATTCCTGCCAACAAACACGCACACAGGAATGGTTGTGAGTTGTAAGTCACTAGGCCCTGGTTGTCCACGAGCTGTTGCGCCACTCAATTTATTTATTTATATTTATTTATATAATTTTTATTTTCGTTTTCATTTTCATTTCGATACTAAAATATCAGAAAGCTGTACAGCTGCATTGTGGGCGCGTAAAAAAAATCACGTACGACACTTTTTGGCAGCTATTCCAGTTGCAGCTGCAGCTCCAGTTGCAGCACTCTATTCTGTTCAGCCAGTTAAAGAACATTCTGCAACTGCATTTTTGATGCAGATGACGTTTTCGAAAACGGCCAACGGTAGAATCGTGATATATTTCCATTTTTCTAGTTGAAATTCTCACCAAATAGCAACATACTTCTGAAGTTTATTCACAGAGGCTGACATTTGAGAACAATATAAGAATCAAAAACATATTGAAAATTAAATTTTTGTTGTCAAAACGGAAAATCCTTGTCGTTTTAATTTAAAATGTGACTGATTTCACAGATTTAAGTTCAGTATGAACCGCAACGGATCTTTTTTAGGTGAAATTCAAAATGAAATTCATTATTTTAGGATTTTGTATTGCTGGAATATGGTTTAGTGTTAATTATAGCTGTTTTGTTTGGCCTCCAATTGATTCCGAAAGTAAAAGACTTATACGTTTTTTTGCTAAGATCTATATATTTCGGCACTATGTGCCATCATCAGGATCTACAATTTTTAAGCAGAAAACATAATAAGTCATATAAAGTTATACAATAAATAAAAAACAAATAAATTATAAAAATTGTACCTAATTTGTAATTATCAAAGATATTTGACAAGCACTTTTCATACTGAGCCAAAACTTTCTTAAAGATGAGATGAAATTTTATTTTCACTGCCAGACTCTGGGGCCCCCAAACCTTCGGGGCGTTACGTTAATGTGCATTGCTCACAAGCTCCCACATAAAATTAATCAATTACAAGCAAATTTGTATTTTGATCATTTTCAAGGTTAAGCAACAAAAACAAATTTTAAAAATGTCGATCCCGCTGCATTAAATTTTACATAAGTCGAGAAATGCTGCTTCGTTTTTCAGAAAGTAGGTACCTATCTGAAGAAATTTGAAAAAATCTTAAATTTCCAAAGCATGCTAAAATTATATTTGCATTTAATTTGAGTAGTTGAGAGGTTTCGAAAGGTTTAAAAGCAAGCTTTCACTCCATTTACAATAATGTTCTCATTTTAAATACGATTTTCAAAACTTCTAAACATTCGCTTCAGATAACTCACTGGTGGGTACTGGTCGGCAATCAAATACATTTTTTGCGCCAACAAATCTCATACAAACTACACTATTATTCTCGATGTACTCTCTCATTCTATCTTTAAGAACAGACACACAAAAATAACCACACAGGTTGGCTCTATTGACAGAGCCAACACCTGGGTAGAAAAATGCGACAAAAAATGTATTTGATTGCCGAGTTATCTGAAGCGAATGTTTATTTCGAGTTTTATATGGTTGACTTTAAAAAATCATAACTCCGTTTCTACTCATCCGATCTTCATGATTAAGATCTTAAAATAAAGCCAACATGACACGCTACATAGTATACACAAATCATTGAAAAGGGGCAAACGATTTCACACAAGGGGTGAATAAGCCCCCCTTGAATTCGATTTGCAGCATTCTAAACTCAAAAGTTGATGAAAAATTTCGCAATTTGAATTGATTTTTAGCTCAAATTAAAGCCCATTTAATTATTTTGAAATGGTAGAGCAAAGTTATAATCGCAAACCAGGCCTTAAGGGTTAAAATAGGCAATAACTGAAAAAACCGCGAAAATGTCTCGGTTTTATGCATATCTCACAAAGTTGCGTTCGGCACTCGATATCGAAAACTTGGATTATTGGTAAGGCCAACATCGTAAACAACTCATCTAAAAATCAGAACTACCGCATCTGAGGCAGAGCCCTCCCACCCCGAAGAAAAAGGATACTAGACTGAAAACAGTGAAGTTGATCATGTTAATTTCAGTTTTCTCAAAAACTAGAAGTCATTCTAGCATTTGGTTTTCAGTTTTTAACTAAAAATTAATAAGGGCATTGAAAATCAAAAACAAAAATAGTACTTAATACCACGAAATAAAATTTTAAAAATAGATTAACAAAAAACAAATCGTCTTTTTCTCAAAATTTTGAGTTTGAAAGTAAATTTTTCAAAAACTATTAGCTAAAAAAACTTTATTTAAAAAGAAAATTAAAGAATGGATTTCTTGCTTTAAGATGAGCAATGGATGTTATTTTTCTATTTGAAGTCAACTTTTCTTAAAATTGCCTCTCCCACCTAAACGGGGGGGGGGGGACATATACATACCATCCGGTACTATTGTTTTCTTCTCCTGGCCCAATCTACACGCTCTATTGCTTTGATGGAGCATATGTCAAAGACCATGTTTTTGTTATTATACTGTTTTATATACTACTAGTTGTTTTAAATTTGTTTGTATTGCTATATTTAGCAAAAGCCGTCCCTTAGGTTAGGTTAGGTTAGGTTAGGTAAATGGGCTGACAGTTGGTTTTGTTACCGTCACACTTAGACCAATGTAGATCCATTGTGGTACCCTAGGGATTGTGAACCCTATGAAAAAAACCTATGATACATCCCATGTTAATTCAAGCCCGTTAAGAGTGTTGAAGAGTTTCAGCAGGCTATAGCCTGAAAAGTCGGTGAGTATTTCTTGGTCGTTGGAGGAGTGTCCGTTGGTACATAACCACCAAGCTGAGGAGAGGAAAACGCCTTTCAAAAGCGTGGTCCTTCCTTTTCCCCCATTAGAGAAATCATCCCTTCCTCAGGCCCGTAGGAACAGTGCCTCCATGAAACGTTTGGTAGATGGGTATGATAGGTCAGTGGTTGGTATATGCATCCGTTCGTTGAAGAAATGTCTGTCGTTATATAATCACCTGGCTGAGAAGAAAGACGCCTTTCAAAGGCGTGATCCTTCCTTTGGCCCCACTTGAGAAATCATCCCTCTATCAGGTATAATTCTTCTACCTGAGCGTCGAAGTTGTCGAGTTGTAGAAGCTGAGTAAGGTCAAAGATTCTCGAGTTTAACTCCAGATGAGTCCTGAAACCAAAGGGCGCTTCATTTCCTAAACCTTCCCAATCCTTACCCATCCTTGTCCCTCGTCGGCACGGCGAATAGCTGTCCAACGTTATCCTCCTCGGTGGTACGGCGAAAAAGCTGTTCATCGAGGTTTCCTCCATGTCGGCACGGCGCGGCGTATCGCTGTTCGACGTGTTTTCCTAAACACATTAATCATTTCCTTGACAGTCTGCCACTCTTTCTTATCATATTCCCTTCCTCATCCACTCCAACTTTCCTATTGGGCTGGATCTAAGGTGTTACATGACCCGTGCCGATGATGAGCCTGGCTGGGGGCCCAATTAAAAATACTAGCTCAGTCGTTAGAGTGACCACCCCTTATTCGATACTCGTGGGTCCAAAATTTGTATATGTCTTATCAAAACAAAACAAACAAACCAAAAACTGTAGAAGAAGAAAAAGAAGTTAAGACCGGTTCCTCTTCTTAGCCGGGCAGCAGTACGGCGACAAAGCTGTTTGCTGTTACTCCTGGGGCTGGTGTCGGTGGGGAGGCTGTGGCATGTCATGGCCCCTCATATGATACTAATCTCAGTGAGAGTAGTGATGTGGTAGTAATACCTAATTTTAGTAGTGGGGTGGGGGTTGTAAATAACGATCCCACCACTACTAGAGGTAATGCAGCTCTCCCGAGTACGTCTCGAGGGTGAGCCCGGCTTAGTGGTGCCAGGGTTGTAAAAAACGGTCCTCCTACCGCTGGGGTGGGTTCTCTCCCGAGACCATCGCGCGAGAGCAGTCGAAACAGGCCGTCGAATGGCGGTTATAGGGTCAGGCGGTCAGCTGCTAGGCTCCTCAAGATCCTCGGTAATATACTGGTGGTCGAAGGGATGCCGGAGCAGGACGCCAGGATCAAATGGGCCCAGAGCATTCTAGCGAATGCGCAGACCAGCGACGACTCCACGTCGAAGCGTAATAGGTCTCTGGATGAAACCGTTCCGGTGCCCAAGCGTCCCAAAGTGCATAACGCCAGCACTCTCCATTCCGGAGGATCCAGATCCTATAGCGACGCTCTCAAAAACAAGAACAAGATCGTGGTTGCGGTTATCGACAGGAGTGATATTGATGTTACGATTTCTCCTGATCAATAGCAGGTGGTCAGAATGAAGTTCTCGGCAGGCTTCTTGTGTCTCATGAGGGATAATCCGGGACCACCAACTCTCACAGACGATGGTGGTTGGCATAAACGGCATGTCAAACTCATCGTCTGTGAGGATCAGAAATCGTGCGACCTGTATAAGCTTGCTGTCAGTAGGTTGGGCGAGGTCTGGCCAGGTGCGAAGCTCGAAGTTGTTGCTAGGGAAGACATCCCGTGTAGACCTAGAGCCCGCATCTGGATACCAGCCGAGCCCTCTTGCATGGAGGAAATACTCCAGATAGTTAAGTTGAGCAACCCCTCATTACCGACTCATGACTGGAAAGTCGCAAAGCTTGAGGAGGTAAGGGGTCTTTATAGAAGCGCGATTATCGTGATCAATAAGGATTCCCTTGCCCCCTTAGCGCAGACCAAAGGCATTATTCGGTATGGGTTCGATTCGATCTCTCTGAAGGTTTATAAAAAAAGACGAGGTTGACGCGGAACGCGTCCCTCTGTTAAACACTGAAGCTGTGTCCGTGGTAGAGGACCCTGGTGCATCCATTCACTTTCCATCGATAAGTGATGAGGAATCCAAGTCATCCTCGATCACGGTACAGTCTTCTACTAATGTCGATAGTCTAACCGATATGGAGACCGAAGACTTCATCAACCTTGTTCCCTTGGGTGAGGATGAGCTTTTGGGCTCATCTTCGGAGGAACTCAATGAAACCGTGGTGGAGGTTGATCTGCCTAATTGTAGCCAAAATGCTGCAGTTAGTCCAGATTAATCTCCAACACTCCATTAAGGCTTCGGCCTCCCTTCTTCTCCGTTTATCCAGGAATGGAGAGGATATTGTCCTGATCCAGGAACCGTGGATTGTTAAATCCATTGTTAGTGGACTCAGGACTCCTGGATACTACGTACTGTATGCGTCTGATAAAGGTGACCCTATATCTTGTATACTAGTTAAGCGTAGCACTAATGTATATTTACTCCCTGATTTCAGCGATAGAGATATCACCGCCGCAAGGCTCGAAACGGCCAATGAGACGTACTGGCTAGTGTCGGCGTATCTAGGCCATGACCACCTCCCTCTCCCCGGTCATACACTGGAAATACTGATCGCGCATGCAGAACGGCAGAAGATATGCCTCATCATTGGGAGTGATGCGAACTACCATCATACAGTATGGGGAAGTACTGATATCAATGATAGAGGTGAGTCTCTTTTTGATTTTATTTTAAGTACTAACCTTATAGTAAGTAATGTGGGTAATGAACCTACCTTCATCACTAAAAACCGACAGGAAGTATTAGATATTACTCTTATCTCTGATACCATTCATCATAAGATCTCGAATTGGAAAGTGTCGGATAAACACTCGTTCTCCGATCACAGATACATTCAATTCAGTCTCATCGATGAACCTCCTTGCCGCGTAGAATCTTGAAACCCTCGGAAAACCGACTGGCTCAAATATAGGATTACACTCCAGGGGCTATTAAAACCAGATCTCTTAAATCCTCCTTCTAATAATAATGAACTTGACTGCAAGGTAGAGCTGTGTCAATCGTGCTTGATTCGGTCTTTGTGACCCGTTCTTCACAAAGAATGATTGATTGCAATCACAGCAGACCGAATCAATCGATCCCAATGTCAATCATTTAAGTTTTCAAAGAGCGAGATATGTTTCGTTCATTACACTCATTCTCAATCAATCCATTTCCACACCAGAATACTGAACGAAACAAAAACACATACAATCTCAATCTCTATCTAAGTGAATGAAAAAAAAAAAACACACCACAGGAGACAGAGGAACATAAATTGATATACATATATCTACATCTACCAGTTTAGCTACACTTGTTCATTTTCGTGTTCATTTTCTCTTAATTCATTATGAATTTTGTCTATATCTCTATCGACTATGAGCAATATTTGGTTTTGGAATCATTTGACTGAGATAGAGATTGAGATTGAGTTGAACGATATCGTTCATATCGTTCATTTCGTTCATATCGTTCTTACGTTCATTTGAAATTTGACCGATTGGAATTGGGATCAATTGTGGACAAAGACCAAATCAATCTCATTGGCATTGTGAACGAATAGATCTTTGTTAATAATTAAGAGACGATTGAATACAACAATGCAGTTCTTTTTTTCAATGCATTTGCATTTAACGAAAAGTATTAAAGTAAATAATTATTTTAAGTACTCGTTAGCACTTTTTAGCTTAAAAACAAAAAATAATTCAGGTGAAAGTTTTTGTGTTTTTGGAGTTAAGGTCTATTTAAAAAAAAAATATGCCAATATTAACATTTTTATTTATTTTTCCTTAGAAATAAATTCCTCTTTAAATAAGGATTGAAACAGACTGTAGTTAGTATGAACTACTGAAAATGTGTGTTTTTTTTAAACATGCCATAATCAAAGGAATGATTGATGAAATGAACGATTGAAAAGATCGAATCTTTGGTCTAATAAATCATTGATTGATTCGTTCTTTTAAAATGAACGATTGACACAGCTCTACTGCAAGGTCAATGATCTCACATTAGCCCTCAACAAATCTATCGCATCTGCGCTGACATCTCTGAAGGTAGATGGTTCGCTTGGAGAATTGATTAACCAAATGCTGACTAGCAGGGTTATCTACTCAAAACTAAGTAGCTATTCTGCCAGAAAGTCTGTTAGTAGAGGTACGCCTCAAGGCGGTGCCCTTCCTCCCCTTCTTTGGTAAATGAGCTGCTAATATGCCTGGAAGAGGAGGGTTACAGAGTGATTGCCTATGCGGACGATGTTGCTATTGCCGTATCAGGAAAGCATCCTACCACCTTAAAAGAACTCTTACAAAACGCTTCAAATAGGCTAACCAATTGGGCAGACCGGTGTGATCTGGGCGTCAACCCTCATTAAACAGAAATTGTTCTATTCTCAAGGAAATATAAAATCCCTCATGTAGATCCTCCCTCTATTAAAGGTGTTCCATTAACATTCACTGATCAGGCAAAATATTTGGGTCTTATTTTAGACAAAAAGTTAAGTTGGAAACCTAATATACAAGAAACAGTCAAGAAGGCCACAGTGGGACTCTTCTCATGCAAAAAAGCCGTTGGGAACAAATGGGGCCTTCAACCTCGTACTACTCATTGGCTATACACATCGGTGATTAGACCGATTCTCACATATGGGGTTGCAGTATGGTGGACTGCTCTAGATAAAGCGGTAAACTGCGACAGACTAAACAAAGTACAACGCTTGGCTTGTTTATGCATAAGTGGTGCGCTTTGCACGACACCCTCTGCTGCTCTAGACGTTCTGCTATATCTGACTCCCCTCGATATCTTTAGCAAACAGGTGGCTGCAAATACAGCCATACGCCTAAAAACTTCCTCACAATGGTACAGCAATAATATTGGCCATTCCATCATTCTGAATTCATTCAGGTCACTACCTAGTCACATTGATTACACCATCCCAAAACCACAATTCGGTTTAAACTTTCAAGTCACCATTCCTTCTAGAACCCTCTGGGAGGATATGGCTTTCTTGGAAGATGAATCGGTTCATATCTACACGGACGGATCGAAAACTGATGAAGGGGTGGTTGGCAGTGTGTACTCAGAAAGACTAAAATTAAGTCTCTCATTCCGTCTTCCTAATCATTGTAGCGTGTTCCAAGCGGAACTTATGGTGATTAAAGAAGCCTTATCTTGGCTGAAGGAAAACGTGATATCAACTACAGATATCCGCATCTTCTCGGATAGTCAAGCAGCTATTAAATCCCTGGAATCGGTCTCTACTAACTCTTTAACAGCCCTAAATTGCCGTTAGTCTCTGTTGGAGATGGCACAGCAGTTTAATATTCACCTGTGTTGGGTGCTGGGACATAAGGACATCCCAGGTAATTGTAAGGCCGATGAACTCGCTATAAATGGTACAACTTTACCTCTTCTACCTAGTAAGGCAGAAATAGGTATACCCATCGCTACATGTAAACCTTTGCTGAAGCAAGATGCCTTAGAGAGAACAAATCTTAGGTGGAACGATATCACCACTTGTTTGGCAACAAAACAAATCTGGCCAGTAATGGATTTAAAGCGATCTAAGTGTTTGATATCTCTAAGCAGATTGCACATCAGCTCCATGATTGATGTTATAACCGGACACTGTCTCATTGGTAAGCACGCAACGCGTCTTGACATATTCGCTAACGATTTTTGCAGAAGCTGTATGGATGAGGAAGAGATAGAATCGATCCCTCACCTTCTATGCACGTGCCCTGCTCTATCTCATAGACGAAGACTTCACCTTGGTGAGTTCTACTTCAATGATCCTAGTGATCTGATAAACTTAGACATTGGCAGTCTATTACGCTTCATAAGAAGCTCCAAATGGTTCACCGAGTAAGGAAAAGGGTTTCCTAGATTCATGTGGTATCACAATGGACCAACTCATGGTCTAAGTGTGTCAGTCTCCACGACTGGCAGCCACTTCAACCTAACCTAACCATCAGGCCCGTAGGAGTAGTGGCTCCATGCAACGTCTGGTAGATGGGTATGATAGGTCAGTGGTTGGTAAAGCCGCCCGTTGGAAACTGTTATGTCTGCATTTATTTATTTATTTATTTATTTATTTATTTTATCAAACAGAGAACATTTCCCTTATAGACTAATACATCAGTTCTTAAAAACTAAATTGATAATACGATAAAATAACATTTTAAATTAATAAAAAATTGTAAATATTAATTAGGATTCTATATCACAATGGTGGCAAATTTAATAAGTTAAATACATAAAGTTTAAAAGTATCTCTAGAACAACTGTCAAAAAAGTCTAATCTATTGCAAACCAAATTAGCTTCCCTGATACAACGAGAGATTGGTTATTACGACCATAATTCGCTCTATGGAAACGTTCATGAAACAAAATTAAATCACGAGAATTGCTCCTAGGAACGCGTAAACAAATTAAAGAAAGCAATGGAGGACATTTAATATGATATGAAAGTATATCCCTAATAAACATTATTCCAAAGTATGTACGTCGATTTTCCAAATTTAGCATTCCAAAAATAACAAGCACCTGGTTTTGTAAGACGGATTATCAATTCTCCAATCTAATTTAAAAAACGCATATCTCGTAAATTTCCTTTGTACTCTTTCAATTCGTTCACACGAGTTATTATAATATGGGTTCCAAACTGTACTGCACTATTCAATCCCTGATCGGAATAAAAAAGCGACTTAAGTGTGAAAGAGTCATTAAATTCTTTGGTGTTCCTCTTAATAAACCCAAGTATTTGATTAGATTTATTGATAATATAATCCATATGTGGTAAGAAAGAAAGTTAAGTATCTAAAATAACTTCAACATTTTTTTTTGTTTTTTTGATCCACACGTTCTAATTCAGAATTTTTAATTGAGTAGTTGAAGTATATGGGGCATTTCACGTGAAGCGGACAGCGAAAAAAGTGGTGGGTCTTGAAATTTGTTCATCTTTAGGGTATTTATACTTGATTATATACTGAACATACATATTGAAGGATTTTAAATTTTGAGGCCTGGTGCTGAAGATATGGGCTTGTAAAGTTTTGGTAAGCAATGGCTTAAGGTTTTTTAGAAAAATGTTTATTAATTAAATGAAGGAACAGAAAAAATATTTTTATATTGAGATATATAGAAAATTAGATGTTCTTTTCGGTAGTGAAATCTTAACCGGAAATCGATTCTTTTTTAGGATATAAAACCGGAAGTTAACAGTTCAAAACAAATTTTAAGAAACTTAGTCACTTTTTATATTTTTTTTTTAAGTTTCAAAATGTGGCGTATACACCACAGAAGTTACATGCCAAGTTGTAGAGTGGGATTTCCATTCGTTTAGAAGATACGTAATTTTAAGTGTGTGGCTCTCATTCAAAAAACAGATATTTTTGTATAGAAAACCGGAAATATAGGCAAAGATGCGGATAATTTTTTCTGCAATTTGCTTCTGAACTAATTTTCTTGGTGCAATATGTTCAGGGGTGTCCCCAGGATGTTAATCCAAGCTAACAAAACGGGGGGCTGCGAGCGTCCACCGCCATCTTGGAAAACGCATTTTATCAAATATCTCGTGAACCATGTATGGTATGTCCACAATAATAATTTTATTTGAAAGTAAGTATTTCATTCTTTTGTTTGTTTTTTAAATAAAGTTGTTTTAACGAAAACTTTTTCAGAAATTAAATTTTAAAGTCAATATTTTTGAAAAAAATTGATAATTTTTTTCAAAGCTGATTTTTTAAAAATGTTGCCTTACTAAGCATCACTGTTCATGTTACTATTCAATGCTCTCATCAATTTCAAGTCAAATACTGAAAACCAGATGCAATTGCCTTTCTTAGTTTTCGAGAAATTCAAATAAAACGAAAGGTGCTTTCTCCGAAAAAAATCTGAAGAAAAATATGGTACTTTATTTGCCTTATAAACATAACAACACATACAAGAAATTTCGCTATTTTTTAATTTCTCAAACACTAAGAAAGATTTTTACATCTGGTTTTCAATATTTGACTTAAAGTTGATGAGAGCATTGAATAGTAATATGAACAGTGGTACTTAGTAAGACAACATTTTTAAAAAATCGGCTTTGAAAAAAAATTATCAATTTTTTTTTAAATATTGACTTTAAAATTTAATTTCTCAAAAAGTTTCCATTAAAACAACTTCATTTAAGAAACAAACAAAAGAATGAAATACTAACTTTCAAATAAAATTATTATTGTGGACATACCATACACGGTTCACGAGATATTTGATAAAATGCGTTTTCCAAGATGGCGGCGGACGCTCGCAGCCCCCCGTTTTGTTAACTTGGATTAACATCCTGGGGACACCCTTGAACATATCGCACCAAGAAAATTAGTTCAGAAGCAAATTGCAGAAAAAATTATTCGCATCTTTGCCTATATTTCCGGTTTTCTATGCAAAAATATCTGTTTTTTGAATGAGAGCCACACACTTAAAATTACCTATCTTCTAAACGAATGGAGAATCCACTCTACAACTTGGCATGTAATTTTTGTGGTGTATACGCCACATTTTGAAACTTAAAAAAAAATATAAAAAGTGACTTAGTTTCTTAAAATTTGATTTGAACTGTTAACTTCCGGTTTTATATCCTAAAAAAGAATCGATTTCCGGTTAAGATTTCACTACCGAAAAGAACATCTAATTTACTATATATTTCAATATAAAAATATTTTTTCTGTTCCTTCATTTAATTAATAAACATTTTTCTAAAAAACCTTAAGCGATAGCTTACCAAAACTTTACAAGCCCATAACTTCAGCACCAGGCCTCAAAATTTAAAATCCTTCAATATGTATGTTCAGTATATAATCAAGTATAAATACCCTAAAGATGAACAAATTTCAAGACCCACCACTTTTTTCGTTGTCCGCTTCACGTGAAATGCCCCATATGGGTGAATTATTACGGTAACAGGACATAACTTGACACTTTGAGACATTCAAGTGGAGAAAATTAATGTTGTACCACTCAGCCAATCTATTTAAATCTTCATTTAATAAAACACAACCTTCCTTGGATTTTGTAATTCGATACAATTTAAGATCGTCCGCAAATAGGAGACATAATGAATTCCTGAATATATCAGGAATGTCATTAATAAACAAAATGAATAATAGCGGTCCCAAATGACTACCCTGAGGGACACCAGATGGCACTAAAATTTGTTCTGAGAAATTTTCATCGATTTTAACTATTTTAACCCTAGAGTCAAATAGGATTTCAACCAGTCATAAAAGTTAGAATGAAAACCAAACTGCAAAAGCTTTCCCATAAGAACCTGATGGTTAACGCGATCGAAAGCTTTGGCAAAATCAGTAAAAATAATGTCTGTTTGAAAGCTTGATTCGAAATTATTTATAATATAACTAGTCATTAATGAAAGATAAGTTGCCGTAGATCTCATCATCATCGTGTCCTGTAACCCCGGCTGGGGCATAGGGCGTCAACAAAACGTCTCCATCCTTCACGGTCTGCTGCAAGGTACTTTAGCTGTGGCCACGTCTCTCTCTGGGATTCTGCTTCCGCTAAGACAGTTGATTTCCATGTTGTTCTTGGTCTTCCAACTCGCCGTGCACCCTGAGGATTCCATTCAAAGGACTGCTTTGCAATTTGGTTTGGTTTGGTTTCCTCAGTGTGTGACCAATCCAACGCCATTTACGCTTTCTTATGTCGACGTCCAGCCGCTCTTGACTTGTCCTGCGCCACAATTCCTCATTTGATATTATTTGTGGCCAGCGAATCTTTAGGATGTGGCGAAGACAGCGATTCACAAAAGCCTGCATTTTCTTCGAAATAGTAGACGTGACTTTCCAGGTTTCACAAGCATATAACAGCAAGGATTTAACATTGAATTCGAAGAATCTCAACTTAGTGCGTAAGGAGATTTGACTGGATTTCCAACCTGGGGACAGAGTACCGAAGGTAGCACGAACTTTATTCATTCTACTTTTAACATCCAGATCCGTACCACCGTTTGCAGAAACAATACTGCCAAGGTAGTTGAACTGTTCCACTACTTCGACTGGCGTCTCCTGTAGAATAATACGCTGCTATGTGGAGCGGCCTGTGAGCATTATTTTTGTCTTTTTGCTGTTTATTCTTAGACCACTCAACTCTCCCTTCACTTGCAGCGTTTGGCACATCCCGTTCAGCCCACTGATGTTATTTGCCAGTAGAAATATGTCATCGGCATAGTCTAAATGACTGAGCCTTTCGAACGGTCTCCACTGAATGCCCTGTCGCTCAGCTGTACCAACACTGGCCGTCAATACGTCGTCCATCGCCAGCAGGAAGAGAATTGGCGATAGAACATCCCCTTGTCTCACACCCTGTTGCACTACGAAGGAGTCGGATAGCTGCCCATTGTGCAAAACAAAACACCTTGCGTTGTTGTAGGACTCTTTAATAATGGCAACAATTTTTGGTGGAATTCCTCTACCAAGCAACGATCTCCATATACATTCTCGGTAAACTCGATCATGAGGTAAAGCGGTGATTGAAATTCCATCGACTGCTCGAGGACGATACGCAGGGTGTTGATATGGTCGACACACGATCGACCACTGCGGAAGCCAGCTTGATGCCTCTTGAGTGTAGACTCGATTCCCTTTATTCGCTCGAGAATGATGGTTGGCATTAGTTTTGGGAAAACGGACAAAACGGTGATACCACGCCAATTGTTGCAATTCTTTAAGTCACCTTTCTTTGGCAACTTAACAATCA
Organism: Dasysyrphus tricinctus; assembly: GCA_963921185.1. NCBI lineage: Eukaryota > Metazoa > Arthropoda > Insecta > Diptera > Syrphidae > Dasysyrphus > Dasysyrphus tricinctus. The sequence goes on along the minus strand of OY992532.1, from coordinate 162,452,303 downwards.
CACCATCCTTCCAATCCCTGGGATAGCTTTCGTTTTCCAAATGCTTTGTATCAATGGATGTAAAATACTAGCCGCTGTTACGGGATCGGCTTTCAGGAATTCAGCTGGTATTCCGTCCAGTCCAGCCGCCTTGATGTTTTTTGAGGAGATTTATTGATGTAAGGATTTCCGATTCTGACGGGGGTTCGATGTCAATACCCCTATCGGACCTGCGCATCTCGTTTAGTTGGGGCACTTCAGCACTCTGCTCAACTGAATCCTCTTTTAGCAGGGCACAAAAATGGTCCTTCCATCTACGAAGCTGATCCTCAATTGATACCAAAAGTGTGCCATCCATATTCATTACAGGATGATTGGTGTTGCTTTTTTCCCGATCACATCTTTGGCTATTTGGTACAATTCCCGGATATCTCCTCTTCTGGCAGTGATTTCCGCATTATCTGCGAGTCTGTCTAACCTCACCCTCTTGTCACGTCTCACACAACGATAGACCATCTTATGTGCAATTCGGTACTTTCTTCGCAAGTCAGCCTTTCGTTGAACATCTGCTTCGGCATTTATTTGGATTTTCAACGATTTGCGAAGTTCGATCTTATCCCAGGTGTCTTGGGATATCTAAGAGTCTCTATGTCTCGTTCTCTTGGGTACAGTTTTGGATCCAGCCTCCATCAAAACATTTTTAATTTCACCCCCCAATACTCATTGTGGAAAGCAGCTAAGCGCTTAAAAAGACCACAGACACAAAACCCGCCAATTAAATCTCAAAATGGTAAATGGGTTGGAAACCCGAAACAAAAGGCTGATCTCTTCGCTGAACATCTAGCGAATGTTTTTAAGCCATTCCCAGCAAACACAGCTACAGATCCCTTACAGTTTGTTGATAGAAACGACGAATGCGAAATACCTTTTGTCACGCTCAAAGAAGTAAGAAGCATTTGTGTCAACATAAGTTGTCTAGCAAAAAATCACCAGGGTACGATCTCATAACGGCTCAGGTTTTGAAAGAAATGCCTTTAATAGCCTTCAAGAAACTCCAATTTATAATAAACGCATGCCTTAAATTAAGATATGTGCCACATCACTGGAAAATTGCAGAAGTCATTGTTATACCTAAACAAGGTAAGCCACCAACAGAAGTAACATCTTACAGACCAATATCGCTTATACCAATCATGGCAAAAGTTTTTGAAAAACTGCTACTGAAAAGGCTTAGCAAAATAATAGAAGAAAGAAGACTAATTCCGAGCCATCAGTTTGGATTTAGAAATAAACATTCCACGATAGACCAAGTGCATCGAATTACGGATGTTGTGGAAAAGGCACTTGAAGAAAAACAAGTATGCTCTGCTATATTCTTAGATGTTGCTCAAGCCTTTGACAAGGTTTGGCACTTGGGACTTGAGTACAAACTGCATAGGGACCTTCCCAGGCAGTACTACGAAATACTGAAATCCTACGTTACGAACCGACTCTTTAGAGTACGGTACGACCAAAATTACTCGGAACTAAAGAACATTGAAGCCGGTGTACCACAAGGAAGTGTCCTAGGACCGACCCTGTATCTGTTATATACAAGGGATATTCCAGTGGACATCAACGCTATCATGGCCACCTTTGCTGATGATACTGCAATATTGGTGCCAGATAAATCCGTTACGAAGGCTACACAAAAATTGCAAAATGCAGTCGATAAAGTTAGTGATTGGACGCAGATTAGGCGCATCAAACTAAACGAAACAAAATCGACGCATATAAACTTTACAAATAAAAACATAAACAATGTTCCAATTTATATAAACAGTACAGCAGTACCTTACTCCAATACCGCCAAATACCTTGGAATGACTTTGGATGCAAAGCTTAAATGGAAAGAGCACATCAAAAAGAAAAGAGAAGAACTAAACTTGAAGTACAGACAAATTTACTGGTTACTAGGAAAGAACTCTAACCTATCTATCCAGAATAAACTAATGTTATATAAGCAAGTATTGAAACCCGTTTGGACATATGGCATCCAACTATGGGGCTGTACAAAGAAAACAAATGCTGAACCCATCCAAAAATTCCAAAGCAAGGTCCTTCGTGGAATAATTGATGCCCCTTGGTATATAAGAAATAGCGATCTACATCGTGACCTACAAATTGAAATGGTTACAGAAGTGGTTAAAAAACAAGCTGTATCACACAATCAGCGACTGCAAAGTCATACAAACTCTGAAATGGAGACCGTCCTAAATGTACAAAACAATGTTCGGAGATTAAGAAGAACCAAGCCTCATGAGGTGATGGTCTAAAAGCTATTGGAAAGTGTTATAACTTAAAACTTCCCTCAATGCGATTTAAAAATTAAGAAATAAAAATCATTTGTCGATCTTTCATTGATTGGTCCTGATTCACCGGTGGTTTTAGTGCGGTAAGAGTCCCACACTACTTGGTACCGATTCTTACCGAGTGTCTTTTGAAGATTTCCATCGGATAATAAAAAAAAAAACACATTTCATCAATTGTTGAATGCTGGATTCCGTTTAATGACGAGGCTCTGTGGTTAAGGGTGGTGACATAGTTTGACATATGTTGGGGTCATTTAAAGCCATAGTAATGAATTTTGAGCTCCTTGCTGCATCCTGCGCTGGTTTTTGTACGGCAGCTGTTCGTAGTTTGAGACTCATCAGAACCAAATGGTGGTTGCTTCCCACATCGGCATTTCTTATACTCCGGACAGCACACATAGACTTTCTCCATCGTTGCTGAATCATGATATGATCAATTTGGTTTTCGGTTTGACCATCCGGATGCACCCAGGTAATTTTGTTGCACGTCTTATGCTTAAATACAGTCCCACCTATCACAAGACGATTCGCGTTACAAAAGTCGACAAGCAAGTCACCATTTTCATTCCGTGACCCCAAGCCATTTCTTCCCATCACGCGTTCCAGTCCGTAATTGTCTGAACCGACTTGGGCATTAAGGTCTCCCATAACGACTATGATATTGGCTCTCGGAACACTACTGTAGACCGAGTTAAGATGAGTGTAGAACGCGGTTTTGTCTTCCTCTGTCGCTTCATTTGTGGGGGCGCAGCACTGAATAATTGTGACGTTACGAATTTTTGAACGAAACCTTGCTGTCATTTATCTCGCAGAAATGGGCGCCCGAGGAGATCAAACTACGCCTCGCTTCTTCGTTCAACATAATTCCGACACCATGCAGTCTTTGGCCACCCTCTCTTTCATCTTCCCCGGAATACAGCATTCTCGTCTGTCCAGTGTTTGATCTGTATTCAGCTCTTCCTCTCCACTTAGTTTCGCTTCTGCCCAGGATACTGATCTTTAGGCGAAGCATTTCATGCTCAACCTGCTCGTATCTACCATCGCTGTACAAGGATCGAACGTTCCATGCTCCGATTTTTGTACGTATGCGGTAGCCAAAAGTAACATTTGCGCTTCTTGAAAGATTTCTTCTATTTGTCAACGATTCATTTATTATTATGGCGTCTTGATTGACGCTCGTACATGAAAGATGCCGCACCCCCAAATCCGATGTGCGGTTTACTGCAACCGAAGCTGCAGAAGGATTTTCCATAAAAAGATTACCTCTTGGGGACTCATTTCCATTTGTTGTCATAGTTCATGTATTTGCATCATTGGCGTAGGAAGGAGTTTTTTCTAAGGTGGGCAAACAGTCCAAACCAAACCTAATCATTAAACAATTTTTCGGTGCAAATGATTCCTCAATAACTTTGTATTTATTTGGGATTGAGAATTTAACTAATTACTGAATTTGTCCAAAAAAGATCAAATGAATGAAGCCGACAACGACGTCATCAGTAAAGCAAATTAACAGTCATTAGAAGTGCTACCAAACTCAACTCTGCTACTAAAATCTATTAAAAATGAATGGTTTTGGGTAAAATAAGTTCCCAACCAAGTTTTTATCCGCAGCACATCCGATAAACTTCTTTCAAAGTTGGTGCAACTAACCGGAAGTGGTAATGCGGCCTTTTTGCATTTTGTATATACATACATTTGAAAATTTCCAATATGTTTTTTTTTACTGTCAATGTTTATTTCATAGCTCTTTAATTCGAACATATATTTCTTCATAGTCTAGACCAGCTGTTCCCAAACTTTTTAGGCTGTGGAACTCCAAACAAGGCCCAAATATATTCCGGAACCCCAACATAAACGATACAAAAAATGGAAGAAAAATGCATTTAAAAATATTGATTTCTTACCAACTTGATGTCAGTATTTGTGTCTGGAAAATAGTCTAACAAAGATCTTTCTTGGTTACCAATCATCACATTATTAAGAATATCAGCGCTGAGCTCCAGCATATTTTCTATAAAAGTGGAAAACATCCAACATTTTCTTTCTGTACATAAGTAAGCCAGACATTAATTTTTATTTTTTATGGTGCCAGCTTTGTCATGAATAAAAGGTTCTGTTGCTGATTCATGATTTGTATTGCAAAGATTCAGCAGTTTGTTGGACATTCTCAAAATGTTTACAAGATAAGCTTATTTCGAAATCCATATGCCCATCACATAATACCTTACTTGAAAAGATTTGCAGATGAAAAACTTTCAGCTCATCACGAAATTTGAATAACTTGGATAAAACTAGGATTGAGAACAAAATCTCTCAAATTAAAGTCTTTAAGGTCTTGCATTTGAAATCTCGCATATAAGGAAATCTGACAATAACAAAATCCCGTTTTCATAATCTCACAATTGAAAAATGTAGCTTTTAACAACCCCACAATTACAAAATACTTCACACAAAATCCTCGAAAATTAGAGTTTTGCAGCTGATTTTTCAATTGTTCGATTTGGAAAGCAGAACAGTTTAGAGAAAATGTTCTTCGTTATCTAGTTTCTATATTTCATTCTCATTTTTATTTTGCAGTGCAGAACTGGGAACCTTATTTCAATTCGGAGTTTCTGCTTGCGGGATTTTCAGCCGCTTTTATAAAGCTCTCCCTCAGGAAAGCAATAGTATTTCAATGTGGAGAAGAAGTGGTTAAAATTGACTTTCCATATATTCGTACACTTTCTTGAGTATTGTTGAATGCAGAGAACGACTTTTCACGAAATTTATAATCTTCATAGATTTATCAAGAAATTTGTTCAAATCAGTAGGCATTCTTCTTACAAAAAGTACATCACGATCAGTATTCAACGAGACTGTTCCTTCCTGGCGCAATGTTTTTGCATCATACAAATCTATATCCAAGAAGATTCACCAAACGTCACTTGAAAGTTTTTATTTTCAAAATGTCTACAAAAGTTATGTTTGTATTTACTCCAAGAAATTTGCGGAACCCTGGAGACTGTTCAGTGGAACTCAAGGGTTCCGCGGACCACAGTTTAGGAACCGATGATCTAGACTTCGGCACTCAGTGCTATATTGAATTCATTTTAAAACATCTTTAAAGTTGTTGATAAAATTTGTCGGCAGTACTCATATATAATTTGACGAAGGCGACTAATGAATGGGCCAATAGAATATTTTCAAACCACCTTTTGAAGTTGCCAGTTATTTTATCTATCAACTTAGTCGAAAAAAGAGTAATACGGTCGTATTTATAAACTTTGATAGCTGTCCTTTTCCAAAAAGTTCTTTAAAAACTTTGCTCACCCTTGTTCTAAAGTTATCTTACTTGGACAACGGCATCGGTTTTCTAATATTTGACGAACTTTGCATTTTATTTAATTAAACAAAGCATATTTCCAACTATTAAGAACTTTTAGAAACTGTCTATTTACTCAGCTGTCAAATAAATTTAAATTCTGAGTATAAACATTATTCACTTTGATTTTTCTTTAAAACAAGGCTTGTCTTTTGAGTCATTTATTGAAAAGAAAAATAAATTTTTCCACTAAAACTTTGATCGCATTTTGAAAAGAAACTTCAAAATATGAATTTAAATACTAGGCCATTAAAACCAAATCAAAGCTGCATTAAAAATTATATTATAATATAATATTTATCCTCCAACAATCTTCTGTTTCGATAAGGAATGCCAAATCAAGTGTATTGCTTTCGCCACAACTGTTGCTGGAAAGTAAATTAGTTTTTCCTGACTTCTCCTTTTTGATACTCGTATAGGTTTTAAAGGAATCTCATACTTTTGTGAAAATTTTTCTATTTCAAACCAAATTTTAAAATCATTCCTTAATGTTTCAAAGGTATGGACTGTACTGTCTGTAGAGTGTAGGTACTGGCATAGAAAAAATGTATTTTGATCCAAATGTCACCCAATTACCCTAAAATCATCTTTTTGTAAAACAGTAAAAAAACTAAACATTTCTGATTTTGTTGAGGTTTTTAATTCATCCACATCTCCGCAGGCAATAATTAGAAGCAACTCGGTTTAGATTTTTTTATAAAATTCCAATTATTCGGTTTGATTTGTCTGTTACAGAGCAAAATCTACGTAAGGAATGAGTCAATGACAAACGAGTTGATACCGAAACAGAACCCTAAGCTTTAATTTTAAACAAACCAAATCGAGTTACGTTTCGGTTTATGTTCCAAATTTGTCAGATGTAGCGATTTATCGCCAAACAGACGATTTGAATTTTCATTTGGTGACATGAAAATCGATTTGGCGACGTACACAAAACAGGCAATATCTTTAGCTTTTGGTGATTTTAATTTTTTGAATTAAAATCTTCATATTTTTGTCCAAGTTTTGACTCAGGTAAACTTAACATTCGTTTTATAATTTAATATTTTGCTGGATGGAGCCATCGTAGTACTTAATCTGAACGCACTCCAAATATCTGGCATTTGGTGATTCCGCTAAACCTCTAAACCTACTCATCTTCAAGGTTCAGGCAAGAATTTATATACAATGGTTCAGATTTGAGACAAATTTAAACCGGTAGGTTTGTGCGTGTTGAGGCTTCCCGGACAGTGATGCAATGTGTAAACACAAACAAAATTAAGGTGGGCAACAATTGCTTTTATGTGACGACCAACTGTAACTGTAGGCAAAATTTTAATTTTCGTGTCTGAAATTTCATTCACAGTTGTTCAATCTTGCTTCTTGGGTGGGTTGTAAAACCAGAAAAGTTTAGTCGATTTTTCTAAGGTGGGCAGTTCAGTTTTTAAGGTGGGCACTGCCCACCTCCGCTCCCCCCTTCCTACGCCTATGATTTGCATTTATCCTTCCACCATGGTGTTTTCCGAGATATGATTAATAACATACATAAGCTCAGATTTGACAGGCACACCCGCCTTTTGTATGGTCAAACACATAACTGCTCGAGGCCACCCACTATGGGAAAACAGACGCCTTTTGTAGCCGCCCAATATGGGTTACAGACGCTACCTGCTGCTGCCGTTGGCCTTTTTACAAAAAAAGCTCCTCCGCCACCAGACTATCATGCCGTTGACCGCCACCTGCAGTTCATCCGCCTTAAGGGGGCTTTTAACCATCCCAAGGACAAGTTTGTGCCCTGACCAGTTGTACTTTTGTACTTTTGTAGTACAAGTACTTTTGGAGTAGATCTACCAGATATAAAACCATGTTGATAAACTGAAACAATGTCTTTTATTAGAAAAGATAGTTTATCAAAGACTATTTTCTCAAATAACTTTGGTAAAATTGAAATTTTACATATAGGTCTATAATTAGTAATATCCTGTTTAGATCCTGACTTGAATACTGGAGTTATGTAGGACAATTTCCAACAATCTAAAAACTGACCTTGGGAAAGCGACAAGTTAAAGATGGTCGTCAACGGTCTGGCTAAATCCCATCGGGACCTTCTTTTTTATTTGTATCTAAATCGAGCAGGGCTGTCATGACTTCTGAGACCTGTAATACCATTGAACCAATATAAGCAGACGCTGGGACCTGTAGTGATTCAAGATTAGACGGAGAGTTAGAGTTATATATAGATCGAAAATAAACAGCAAAAAGATTACAGATTTCATTCAAGTCACTTGTTGATGTATTTAAGTACTTCATACAACTTGGATACCCATTAGATTTACGTTTAGAGTTTATAAAATTCCAAAAGCTTTTACTGTTATTTTTGATGTTAGATTCAATAGTAAACATATAGGATTCATACAAAAATTTATTGAGCGTATCAAATTCTTTTTGGCATTTTAAAAAAGCCGACCGAAGCTCAATGTTTTCTCGTTTTTTTTTTTAAATAATTTAAATGCTTTATTTTTTCTATTTTTTAAATTAATTTATCTCTTATTAAACCAAGCTGGATTTAGACTAAGTAGATATAGATTTTTTGAATGGAACAAATCGACGAACAGCTTCATTAATAATGGATGAAAATGATTCATTAGCGCTATTTAAATTGACTTTTGAAATATGTACATCCCACGGAAAAGATGAAAAATATTCATTCATTGCATCAAAGTTGGCTTTTTTAAAGTTTGGTACAAAAATGTTATTAGTATTATGATTTTTCATATAGTTATAAAAATTAATAGCACCTTCAAGTGCAATGTGATGTTTTGAGTTTTGGATAATAGGGGTATCAGACTTTTCGACATAAATATTGAATTCCTTATCAACAAAGATTAGATCCAGAATTCGATTTAATTCATTGCGATTAGAGTTAATTTGTATTAAGTCAAACTGATTAAAAAAATCAATCAGATTTATTTAAACATCAGATGTTACATCAAACGGAATTAAATATTTATCTTCGACGTCCAATACCCATTTTATATTTCCTTGATTAAAATCACCAATACAAATTATATGTTGAGAACTACTCAAATTTTCTAAAATACTGTTACAATTTTCAAAATAAAAGTTATAATATTCAAGAGAGCTATTTGAAGGAATATAATTATTTATAATGAACAATTCAGTACTATTATTTAAAGATAAGCAAACAATTAACTGATCAATATCGAAGTTAGATGTAGAAGCAAGAGTATAAGATTTGAGTTCTATTTCTCTGCACGAAAGAGATGATCGAATTGCGATCAAAACACCTCCACCTCTATCCATACCTGTTAATAACTTTGATCTATCTTTTCTAAAAACAGTATAATTAGGCTAGGACCGCACTTGCGATTTCAATCGCGCGACTGTTTAGTCGCTAGAAATAGAACACATGAATTTTAATAAGAATGAACGCACATGCGACCTGGAAATCGCGACGATTAAAAGTCGAACATTTGTTCCATTTTTCTGGCGATGCTATTGTCGAAAGTTAAAATGAAACAAAAGGACTTAGATGGTTGTGCTCGCACTTGCGATTTAAAGAAGCGCGACTAAAAGATCGTAGTCGCAACTAGAAAAAATTATGCACGCACTTGCGATTTTCAAACGTACGATTATTTAGCCGCAAGAAATGAGACACATGGTTTTAAATATGAATGCACACATATGCGACTTTAAAATCGCAGCGATTAAAAAAATGGAACCAGATCTATTTTTTGAGCGTTTTTTCTGTCGCGAAATTAAATAGACGCATGTGCGTGCATTCATATTAAAAGCTTTATGTTCTATTTCTTGCGACTAAAAAATCGCGCGATAGATAGCCGCAAGTGCGTGCATGGCAATTATTTGTTGGAACACCGATTTTTTAATCGCACCGACTGAAAATCGCAAGTGCGGTCCTAGCCTTAGAGTTGAATAATTCAGACGTTAACTGGCTATCAGTTAACCATGTTTCAGTTAGTAAAATAATATCATAAAAACAGGATGAAAAAACAAGAAATAAATAATCTAACTTTGTTCTTATGCCTCCTACGTTTTGATAATATAATAATAAATTACTTGATGGTACAGGATGTAAGGATGCAGCATTGTTGATTTCATCAAAGTTCAATGAAGGCGCATTATTGATTGGTATTATGTCAAGTTGTCGAATTGTCGCGCAACATCGTTTTTTGAATGGTTAACGAATTTTTTAACCTTAACGAACATTGGCCATATGGAACAGTCACTCATCAATTGGCTATAACTTTCTGCAGGAACACTCAGTTTAAAATTAACATGAGTAATATCTGATGTGTCGATCCCTTTTTACTTGCGATTATAGGTACTATAAGGCAAGTTTTGGATTCGTGCAAAAAAAAAATTTTGAGATAACAATCAAACATGATATTACGATGATAGAGAACACCAAAAAAGTGGGTGGCACAATTCTGTCTGTCTGTCTGTCTGTCTGTTCGTCTACAGCCTAAACGGCTTGATCGATTTTGTTCAAACTTGGTACATAGTGGTTTTTGGTGATTATGCCCACACATTTTTTTCATTTTTTTTTAGAACCAAAAATAACGGTACCTGCCATACAATTTTTTTAACAATTTTACATAACCGTATTTTTCTCAAAAACGGCTCGACAACTTTTCTTAAAAAAAAATCAGTAAATTTATTTTAGTAAAGGCTTCCTTTAGGTGGAAAACCATTGTTCAAAAATGGTTATTAATGGAACCTCCCAAAGAACCATTTTTTTAATTTTTGATTTTCTTCAAAACGATACGATCGATTTCAATTATTTTTTTATACAGAAGCTTCCAAAAAATATAAACAGTTTTGCGTACCAAAATTTTTGAAAAAATATTTTTTGGATTTTTAAAAAATGTTTCAAATTTTTTTTTTGAAAATCAAATATTTCGAAAACGACATGATCGATTTTTTTGAAACTCGATATTAAAGAGTTTTTCAGTATTTTCTACAATATTTTTAGAAAAAATTTACATTTATGAAAAAATAACGGTACCTTCCATAAAAAAGTTAAAAAACCACAAAGGAAAATATTTTTTGCTTAAAAACGACTCCTACGATTTTGATTAAACTTTTTCTATATACTAAAAATAGTACGATCTACTACCAAAAATTATAAAATTTCACACTTAGCAATTATTAATAGTACCTGTCATGAAACGTATTTTTTTATTTTGAATTTTCTCGTTTTTGGCTAAGCGGATTAAAATTATTTTTTTTATATACAAATTTCAGATAAGTTTTAATAATATTGCATTTCAAAATTTTCAAAAAAAAAGTTTTTGGATTTTTAAAAAATGTTTCGATTTTTTTTTGTTGAAAATTCGATGTCTCAAAAACGGGCTGACAATTTTTTTCAAATTTTGTTTTTATATACACATAAATATATACTTTAGATTTGCATACCAAAATTTGTTCTTAAAAATGTTATAAGAATTTTATATATAAAAATTAATTTTTTAAGAAACCGCTCCAACGATTTTAAATTTTTTTTCCTATACAATCATATTCAATTAAGAATTAAGATGGCATTCTTTTTTTCCACCTCAAACTTTCAAAAGAGTTGTTTTAGCCAATTTCAATGTCGTATTTCATGCTTCTCTTCATTTTTCTCTCATAGTTTCCATGTTTTTATATACAATTTTCATAAACCCGCAGTGTCTTGAATATAAGAGCACACGGTTAAAAATTTTGGGGTACTTTTTAATATTTTCTGGGTTACATATATGACAACAGCAAAAATTTATTAAAATTTAATACTTGACAAATATTAAAATTTGGAAGTTAATACAAAATATATTAAAACTTAATAATATCAGATATTACAAAGGAATACGAAATCTGTATTATATTTTAATATTACAAAAGTATTATAATATAATACTTTATTTCTTGAAATTTAATTTTTAGATCCTTTTCATGAAAATTAATACAAAATATATTACAAAAATAATAGTAATGAAAGACTTTTTTCTAAGAGTATTTATCTTCAAGTCAATTAATGGAGGCATTATTATATTTATTTTTTCACATAAATGAGAACTAAAATCTTAATGCGATTGAAATTTTATCTACTAATTTGTATATTTTACCTCGAAATATTTCAACGCGCCTGCAAAATAATGCATATTTAAATTGTTTATTTATTGTTTTATTGCTGTTTTTATACAATTTGTACTGAATTTTAATACTTTGGTATTAAAAACATATGCTTCATATTCATATTTAAATATGGCTGATGCTTGCTTGTAATGGCTTCCTGTTTTAATACAAATTGTATTAGATTTTAATACCGTTGTATTGAAAGTATGCGCATCTTGCTATTTTAATACAATTTGTATTAAATTTTAATACTTTTTGTATTAAAAAAACACGAATCCCGAATATTTTAATACAATTTGTATTAAATTTTAATACATTTTGTATTAAAAATACACGAGTCTCGATATTTTTAATACAATTTGTATTAAATTTTAATACTTTTTGTATTAAAAAATACACGAATCCCGAATCCCGATATTTTTAATACAATTTGTATTAAATTTTAATAGGTTAGGTTAGGTTAGGTTGATGGGCTGACGGTGGATCTTGTTCCCGTCACACTTAGATCAATGTTGATCCATTGTGGTACCCTGATGGATTGGACCATCCCTTTTAAAAATATAACCTATGAAATACTATGGAGCATCGAACCATTTAGAGGCGTTGATGAAGTTCATTAAACTTGAGATGTTATTTCCTGTTGACTTCGAGATTTCTGCTAGATCATTGAAGAAATAGCTACCCAAATATTTTTTCCTTATATTGCATAGTGCCGGACATTGACCTAGGAAGTGAAGGGTGTCTTCCTCTACTTCTACGTCACCGCAACCTCTGCATAGGTCTTCAGTACTTAGTCTCATCTTTTTCTTGTGGTAACCTAAGAGATTATGTCCCGTGATAATTCCTATTAAAAGATTCAGGGATCTCTTTTTCAGGTTTATGACATGGTGTGTTTTTTTCTTATTGTAGCTAGGCCACAAATTCTTTGTAGTGGTACAAGTTGCGAGTGAGTTCCATCTGTCATTGGTAAGTTCCACTATCTTCCTACCAATTGTCTGTTTAATGGCACAGGATGGAATTTTAACACCGGAGTCCGTTAGGCTTTGATCTAAATACTTTTTGTATTAAAAATACACGCGTCCCGATTCTTTTAATACAATTTGTATTAAATTGCAATACTTTTTGTATTACAAATGTACGCATATACATAAGTTATTAAATTTTAATGCCAAAATATTATATTTTATTTCATTCGATTACTTTTTAATCTTTTTGGTATTAAAAATAACAATTTTAATACTAATCTATTAGAATGTAATACCTACAAAGTTATAAGAAAATTTCTTTAATATTTACGGAATATTAAAAAGTAATATTTCCTGTATTGAATACGGCTGTAATACAAGGGCTGTATTAAAAAATACCCCAGAATTTTTAACCGTGCAAGTACGTGCGACCCAGTCGTGCATTTTATTTAATTAGCTTGTTACATTTAAAAAAGTTAGAAGGAATGTCAGTCTGAGCTGAGATATGACTAATAAGTTGTTCAGGTTCAGTATCCACATTAAATTTAGATACGTGCAGCCAGACTATAGGAGTCACAGCATTTAGTTCACTTTTTCCACTTCCCATGATTTCATTATGACTTCTTTGACTGTTTTTTTTTTTTTGATCATTTCCCAGTACGGATTGTTTTTGTTTAGTGTGTTGTTGGGTATCGATGGTTGGGAGAGAAGAGAACTTAATTTACTATTCGAATTTCGGAAATTCATATTTTCTCCTATTCCAGATGGGCTAGCGGTATGTTCAGTATGATCATCATTGGTACCAATTTCATAGTTTCGTACTTTTGAGATGATGTCAATTTCAACGTCATCCACATCAGCCTGAGCACCAACAACTTGACTATCACTCTCAGTCGCAGCAAGAGCAACACCACCACCATCAGCAACAACAGCATCCCCGCCTTCATCAGCAACAACCACGTCACAACCTTTATTAGTAATAGAACTAACAACAACAACAGGCACAGGAACATCAAATTCTCCACAAGCAGCAGAAGATTCATTGTTCACAGCTAAATTATTATTGTCGTCCCCCAAAGCAATCATATCACCACTTTTGTCAACAACAATTGACCTATTAGGTATAATAGTCGAATCATCATCAAAGGCTGCAATTTTCCCAGCAGGTGAGCTAGATTGACTCTTGTCCATCTTATCTACACAAGTAGATAATGAAAGAGAAGTAGCAACACATCATCGGCAACAGCAGCATCAAGAACAAAATCATTTAAAATCCCAAAATTATCTTTAGGTAAAATAACTTGTTTCTTATCAGAAACAGAATTAACCGATAAAAGATTCGGGACTGAAGATGAAGGTTTGTCTTTAATTTTTTTTTTAATACACTGGCAGCGCTTAATCGAGAGCTAACCCCAGAACCGCAGGGGAACAATCATTACGATTCATTGAAAGGTGATTCATAGGCGACGATGAGCGCACTGAGGGTTCACCCACCTTTGGTTTTCTTTGCACACGAGTAGTGTCGCGAATGTTTCTGCTGGTGTTTAATGAACTTGACTTAGCATTGGCAATCGGCAATTTTGTTTTAAGTCTCTAATAGTTTCTTGTAGGTATACACAGAAATCATTGTTTTTTTTTATATAAGCAGGCAAAGAGTTCTTAGTTTTGCACTTCTCGCATTTAAAGAAAACACTGTCATTAGAGGTTATTAATTTAACATCATTCTTCTTAAACTTGGTGCATTCATAATGAATATTTTACCACAAATACAACAAGATAAAGAGTTAATATTACTTGTTAATTTAGTACATATTCCGCACTTAGAATTCATAATAATAATTTGAAAATAAGATAAACGATAAGAGATAAAAAAACACGTCTGACTGAAGTTATGTATTTCAATAATATACAGAACCGGCTTTTGACTCAAATTGAAGCAAATTTAGTAAGGTTGAAATCGTAGAGCAATGTTTTATTTGGAAATTCAGGCGTTATGGTTAAAATGGCCAATAAGTGAAAAAACCGCGAAAATTTCGCTGTTTTTTTAATTTTTACCAATGTTGCGTTCGGCGCTCGAGGTCGAAAAATCGGATTTATTACTAGGCCAACATCATAAACAACTCAGCAAAAAATCAGAAATACCGGACCTGACGCAAGGTCTAATGTACCTATATAATTATATAATATAGTCACTACATATAATGACAAATGAAATATTTGGACCAAGGTTCGTGTCAATGCTGTTGAAATTTGGTAATATTTTACGTGTTTCACTAATAATTCGGTCATCATCTATGAAGAAGGCTATAACTTTTTTGAAAGTAGTTGTATATCGAGTTTATTCTGATAATAGTATATTTCCTTGTTTGATGAGTTTAAAAACCTCTCCAATCATTTATACTCTGACTATCTTAAAAAAATGGAAAGTTCCCTTAAGCTTGACCCCAAAAGTTTTTGGAGTTTCGTAAACCTGAAAAAGAAATCTGATGGCTAGCCAGTCAATTTTACTTATAATAATATTATTTTAAATAGTCCTCCAGATATTTGTGAAGCGTTTGCTAACAACTTTCGCCAGTCTTTCGTTGATACCCCTGTCGATGTTGATGAGAACTTTTTTCTCTACTTAAAAGACTGCCCACAAACTACTTTCAATAATATCCCAATTATAATTGAAAATTTTTTACATTATATGTCCTTACTTCATGATGATAACTCATCTGGACCTGATGGCATCCCACCAATAGTCTTGAAAAAATGTAAATCAATATTAGCACTCCCTCTTCTTAATTTGTTTAACCTATCACTTAGCTCCGGGAAATTTCCAAGTATTTGGAAAAAAGCATTTATTACACCAGTTTTTAAAAAGAGTAACAGATCTGATATATGCAATTACAGATTAATCTCCAAACTATCTTGCATTCCAAAGCTTTTTGAGCAAGTAATGTGCGATAGTTTGATATTCAACTGTAAGAATATAATTTGCAATCAACAACATGGATTCATGCAAAAGCGATCGACGATAACCAATTTACTTGCATTCTTGCACAAGTGCTCAACTGCGTTGGAACATGGGCAAGAACTCGACTGCATCTATACAGATTTTTCTTAGGCTTTCGATCAACTTTTTCATGACATCATCACGTTTAAGTTAAAAGTGTTTGGGTTTCCTCCTCAGCTCATCACTTGGGTTTCTTCATATCTCCAAAATAGATCCTATCAGGTTAGATTTAGGAGCTCTGTCTCCAACCCTTTCTTTGCCAAATCTGGAGTTCCCCAGGGTAGTCATTTAGGCCCACTTCTTTTTATTTTAGCTATCAATGACATATCCCTCTGTATACGTTATAGTGAAATTTTAATTTTTGCTGATGATATGAAAATTTTCAAAAGCGTCAAATCTATGAGTGATCGTTTACTTTTGCAAGAAGATATAAACAGTTTTGTTATTTGGTGTAATAAAAACGGTTTAAATCTCAACCCTATTAAATGTCAGGCGATCATTTTTTTTCGTCGTGTTGATAGTTTCAAAGACCTAGGGGTTCAGTTTACTTTTAATCTTGATTTTACGAAGCATATCAATAAGTTAGTCGCCAACAAGGCAAACTCTATGTTAGGGTTTGTTGAACGATGGTGTAAGGAATTTCAGGATCCTTATGTTACCCTCGCTCTCTACAACAGTCTTGTCCGCCCTCTCATCAGGTATAGACTCCTTTTTACGATGTCCATAAGAATAGACTAGAAGCAGTACAGCGTAATTTTATACGTTTCGCCTTGAAAGGACTAAATAAATAAATAAATAAATTGGGTGGCGCAACAACTCGTGGAAAACCAGGGCCAAGTGACTTGCAACTCTCAACAATTTCTGTGTGCGTGTTGTTGGCAGAAATGGAGGGGACCTACAGTTTTTTGCCGAGTCCGAACGGCTAAATGAGAAGCACTTTTTCATGACAGGTAGGTATACTCTTGGATGATTTGTCAGTTCCTTGCAAGAGGCAGTACCTCGGATAAAACATTTCTGTTTTTAGGTGGCATGGCTGGGAATCGAACCCAGACCTTCGGCACGACCTAAAGTCCTACGCACTAACCATCATGCCACGAGGTACTACTACCTTGAAAGGACTACCGTGGCACGATCCTTATAATCTTCCTCCTTACGAACACCGGATTAAGCTTCTTCAGATTCAAACTTTGGCACAAAAGAGAATTAATAATGATATTGTATTTATTCATCAGCTTTTAACGGGCGTTATTGATGCACCTGATTTTTTATCTTGTACTAGCCTTAACTACCGTGGGGGAGGTCACAACACTCGTAGTCTAGAACTAATGCATAGGGGGAAGGCGGGAGACTTGAGCCACTTTTTGTAAAATTGTTGATAAAAACTTGTCTATCTATCTCAGCCGCATGAAAGATACATCTCTATAAAGCTATACTTATCTTTTTTGAAACTAGTTAAAACGGCTTCAAATATATGCAATCGGTTTCAACCCAGAGCAAATTGTTTGAAGAAAGATTTTCGGCTCAAGTCTCCCGCCCCCAACGGGAGACTTGAACACCCCCTGGGGGAGACTTGAACATACCCAAATTGAACGAGTTAACAATACAAAAAATGAGATCACCGTCTATGATTTTCATAAAACTCAACTGTTACTATATTTAACGTATTATTTGCTAAGAAAAATGTTTTAAAAATAATTACACGAAAATATTGATACAAAATTAAAAACAACCTTAAAGACCGTAACAAACGAAAATAAATACAAAACTTAAATAAACCCCTCCTTGGGAAATACAGTGAGAAGATTGTAAGAATTCTTAAACATAAATTGAGCATTGTTATCTTTGTATTCCCCTTCTGCGGCAGTTTTTTGACTTTTTTTTGGTTTTGCTCCTCATTTTCGTATGATCAAGTCTCCCTACAATAAGTGGTTCAAGTCTCCCGTTCACGCTTTTTGAGACAAAAGAGATTATAAATTCTGTTACGTAAGCTGTTGCAATATTTTGCACGGGTATTTACAAAAACAATTATTCATGGAATAAGATCATACTGAATTATTAAATTAACTACGAGACAAACAAAAGTTATGCAATGAAAAGAAAAAAAAAATTCTTTAACTTTTCATAGCGAAAAATGCATTTACTCATCCAGGAACCAAAATCAAATGTTGATCCTGAAACCTTTTTATTAGCAAATAGAAGGTCATTTCCTGCTTCGGATATAATATACCTATAGTCCAGTAAATAGAGAAATTTTACTACTGACCAAATGGAAAAAAATAGCGGCAGGCTGAAATTTTGCAGGTCGTTTCGGGGGTAGGTATACAACTTAAATCTAAGTTGGCGACCTCCTACCCCTTGCAGGGGCGGTGCCACGCCCACTTTCCTTAAATCCTGGTTTCTGAAGAAACGGCTGCACCGATATGAATGAAATTTTCATAATTTGTTAATATAGTCGTAGAAAAAATTAAGAAAATTGTTTAAGTAAAATCCGCCCACTGCCACGCCCACTTTTCTTATTTCTTTTTTTCTAATAAACTGCTCCAAGGATTTCCATGAAATTTTAAGAGTTGGTTCTTATGGATGAAAAAAAAATCTCAAATTGGTTGTAGTAAAATCCGCCCACTGTCACGCCCACTTTCCTCATGTCCTTATTCCTCGGAAACCCCTCTAACGATTTGTATGAAATTCTGAGAGTTAATTCTTATGTACGAGAAGAAAATTAAAAAAAGTTAAAGTGATGTGCATAATCAAAACAATTGGATTTCCCACAACCTTATGAACACTGATGAATAATACTAATTGTAAGTCTCGCTCGAAAAAACCAGACTTGAAAGTTCTACACTCTCCAAATAGCCGTCTTACAGAGACAATATTGAAGAAAAGTCGGAGCGCTTAGTGGGCGGATCTTACTAAAAGTGCTTTTTTAATCGATATACATATAATAGTACAATGATTGTCCATTTAGCTGCGAAATTAAGAACAAATCTTTACGCTATGAGAGAACTCAATTAAATGATTTTCATCAATCTGAAGACTTCGAGGCCTGATTTGGGTTTTTATTTTTATTCAAAAACTAAGTCGTTACTCCCTAATACAGTTCGTAGAAATTAATAAATATATATGAAAGAGGAGCGTGACTATACCTGTGGGTTTCACTAAACCAAAAGTGCTTCGCAAATCTTTATATCACTAGTATGAGAATTCCAAATCAGTTTCTGAGAAATCAAGATATAAAAAGTGGGCGTGGTAGTGGGCGGACTTAAATGAAATTTTGTTTTAAATTTTGTTCTCGTTCATAAGAATAAACTCTGAAAATTTCATGCAAATCGTAGGAGCCATTTTCGAGAAACAAAGAAAGAAGAAAAGTGGGGTGGCAGTGGGCGGATTTTACTTTAACAATTTTTTAATTTTTTCTACGACTATATTAACAAATTATGAAAATTTCATTCATATCGGTGCAGCCGTTTCTTCAGAAACCAGGATTTTAAAAAAGTGGGCGTGGCACCGCCCCTGCAAGGGGAAGGAGGTCGCCAACTTAGATTTAAGTTGTATACCTACCCCCGAAACGACCTGCAAAATTTCAGCTTGCCGCTATTTTTTTCCATTTACAATTCTAATTTTACTGTACTAATAAACTCTCCTAGAATTTAAGGGTAGCCTGAGTGAAATATTGCGAGTGGCTCATGTCTCCCGTATGGTCAAGTCTCCCGTTTTCCCCCTATATCTCAACACCGTACCAATTATGGAATGCATGAGCCTTTTATCCGCCAGTGCACCTACAAAGATAATATAACAAGTAAAGATGTCGCACGTAGAACAAAAATCTGTGCCCAAAAATCTAAATAGGGGGGTTTACATGGACCAACATGCTCGACAACATGGCTCGATGGAAAAAAATAACTGTACACCCAACTTTGCGTTTACATGGATACTGATGTTGTCGAGCATCATTATTTTTCATTTTTCGGAACAAACGCACCTGCGTGGCTTGGAAATTTTTTTTATAAATTTCACTTTTTATTTCCCAAACCTCTGGTAAAGTCTCTTAAAATGCGAAAAACTGTCCCCAGAACTCATTATTTGTTACTGTTGCCCTTTTTTCCCCGTCACCGTGGCTAAATAATGCAAAAACAAATACCGATGTTGTCGAGCATCTGTTTACACAAGTTGGCTGGTTGGACGAGCCATCAAGTTTTCAAAACATTTTGAAAACCGTCGAGCATGTTGGTCCAGCAGTTGGTTTTGCGTTTAAATGATCGAGCATGGCTCGACAACCAACCATGTTGTCGAGCATGTTGGTCCATGTAAACCCCCCAAATCACCATGGGTCCACCAACATGTATCTAAGCTTTGAAAGCCATAAGCAACACCATAGACAAACTAATAATAAAGACAGGCCGCTTCATATAAAGAAAAAGGACCCGATTTGAGATTGCCTCCACTTAGATTGCCTCCACCTCATACATGTTTTGTACTTGGCGAGAAAAGCTTTTGCTCTATATAAAGCTTTCAAGTTGCATCGAACTGAAATTCGTTTCACCACTATCGCAAGTGTACCTGTTTTTGTTGTTGGTTTTTGGGTATTTTGTCTGTTTTATTTTTTGCAATTAATGAAGGTTGTGAAGCAGTGGTGGTAGTTTTTTTGTCTTCATATAGTTTGCTCTTACTTAAATTTTGCTTGTGTGTGTGTACACTTCAGGTATATTTATTTCATTCATGTCGATCTTGGCAAGAATTTTTGATTTTGAAGGAAAAATTTGTTCTTTGGAGGATTTATCTGTTTTCACGTTTGGGGGTGGATGTAAATGAGTGTTCTGAAGCAATGGTAGACTTGGTGGCGGTTGTTTGTGTTTGCAATTTTTTGCTCTCATTTTTGTGCGCTTGCTTGTGTACTCTTGCATACATTCATATAGGTAATCTCGATCTTCTAGCAATGACATTAGAATTTTCGTTTTTGGTGGTTTCGAGGACTTCTATACAGCATAAAAATAATATGTAGGTAGGTGGTATGAAGGAATATTTTGTTTATTTTATATATTTATTTATTTTTCAGTACCGAAATAAAAAAAAATGTTAAGAAATACAGTTGAATAACATACCTTATTTGTTTAATTGCAAAAATAAACTTACCGAGTCGAGGAGTATGTTCGCAAATGATGTGTATAACATTCCTTTACATCGAGTAATTGCAAAGTTAAAATGCTATTTTTTGCATAGGTATTTAAAGCATAAATAAAGATTCATTATTATTTCTATACATTCATATTTTTTCTATTATTATTAAATTCTAGGAAAATGCTCCAGAAAATATCGATATTTTCACTCTAAACAAATTTGCACTTCATATACCTAGTAATTTATCATGTTCACTTGAATCATTATAATTTTCTAAAACTATAATCCTTGTTATATTATCATTCATGTCATACCTCAAAAAAGAATTACTGAAGTAGAGCTTATTCGTGATATTCCAAATCCTATATTTGTACCTAGTTTGCAAAATTTCAGGTTGAGTAATGTTCAAAAATCGATATAAAATCATGTGGTTAACCTAGAAATATGTCTGATACACCATAATAACCTGTTATTAATCAAAATTATTATAAAATACAAATTTTTAAAATCGTATTTAAAAAAAGAACATTATTGTAAATGGAGTGAAAGCTTGCTGAAAATCGAAGCAGCATTTCTCTATATATAATTAAATGCAGCGGGATCGACATTTTTTTTGATTTTTTTTTGCTTGATCTTGAAAATGATCAAAATACAAATTTGCTTGCAATTGATTAATAAATTTAAACTTAACTGCAACACACATAAACATACTCGTATATGTATGTACGAGTATATTCAAATTTTGGTTAGGTTATGCAAAATAGAATTTTGGAAAACTAAAATCATTTGGTGGGTGTGGTCAACAGACATGAACTATATAATTCGCTGATAGGAGGTAGAGGATTAATTTAGCAGTTTTTGAATGTATGTTAATTATCTTTAAAAAGCCATTTTCTGTTCTTTCTGTTCGAAAATACTATTATTGTATTTCGTTTCTTATTTTTTAATTATTTACTATTGATTTTCAGGAAAATTTGCTCCAAAGAATCGATATTTTCTCTATAAACCAAGTTAAACATCATACAACAATTTCATATTCATTCCAACTAATATAAACTATAAAATTTCATCAAATTTGTCGTTTTTATAGAATACAAATAAGAGTTTATTTTAAGTCATCAGAAGCTCAAATGCTTAAATATTATTTTTAAAAAATTTACAAACACAAAAAAAATAAAATAAAAATATAGGTACGAGTATATCTATGGAAACAGAATTGAAGAATTAAAATTAATAAAAAATGAAAAAAGCACTTTGAAAACATAAAATAAAAATATTCAGAGCCTCAAAAATAAAAACTGTAATAAAAATTAAAAAAAAAACGGAATAACACGTAAAAAAATAAAATAGAGTAACAAAAATGAAAAAAAAAAAAAAATAAATACAAAAAAATGTTGCATAAATAAATGGTGCATGAATAAAAGAATGGTTACTCCAGCTGAATTGAAATGAGAACAACCATTGAACATACTCGTACATAATAAACATTCCTTTAAAATGTGTGACCTTTTTGTTCAAAGCAATTGCTCATTCAACAAACAGTAATTTAAAAGGAACATGCTAATTATTGATTTAACTGAATTAAAAATATAACAAAATCAAAACCACTTAGCAAACTTGAAAATAATGAGAAAAATACTGCCGACAAAAAACTAAAACTACAAAAAAAGAAACTACCCAGAAAACAAAAAAGGCAAGATAAAGACAAAAATTATCTATCTTTAAAAGTTAAATTGTAATAAACAAATCATTGAAAAACATAAAAATGAACTTTTTGGACTGGGATAGCAAATTAAGAGCAAAACTACGAATCATTTTTCAATTTTTTTACTGATTAAAACTGAATTTCTACCTAGATGCCAATTTTTATGAGCAAAGATCTGGTAGAGAAGTGCGCTAGCAATTTACCTCAATTATTTAAATAAATCATTTTAATTAAATAAAAAAAAAAGTTCTCTGCTTTCAAAATTTAAATATCTTTTTAAAAAGTCTTATATTAAGAAACTACTTAATTGATCCTCCTTATGGCAAACTATATGGGGTATATATTTCAACCACCCCCCCCCCCCCCCCGGTGGTTTCATAGTTTTATTCGTGAAGTCCTAAGAAACGTTTTATTGCTGTGCATTGCTCTCAAGCTTAACTATTAAAATTAGATTTAATATCACCTTTTGTGTTGCTTCATAAGAGTTCGATAAAACACATTGTGTATTTTTATTTTTCTTGCCTATATATGTATATCGAGGTCTAATTGCGTCATCTTCAGGGTCAAACGGAAAAATTAATAGAATAATGTATATATTGAACTTTTTCAGGAAGTTTTAAGAAAAGTTGTCATATGTATATATAAAACATTGCTGTACATTATTGCTCACAAGTATCGATAAAATTCGGGATTTGGAAAATCATACACAAGCTCTCCGAAAATGGCTTATACATAACTTCAGTAATTCTATTTTTTCTAACAAATGAGGTGTCAACTAAAATATAATATAAAATATTTATATTTTTATAAAAATATTAATATTTCGAATGAATATGAAATTATTGTAAAAGGTGCAACTTGATTAAGAGAAAAAATACCACTTCTTCGAGTACATGTGTCTAGAAAATAAATAGTTTACTTGAATTTTGAGAAGATACAGATCTTAATATAAGCTTAAAATATCTAATAAATAACATTTTCTAACAGAAAGCATAGATAATGGATTCTTAAAGATATTTACATACATTCAAAAACTGCCATATTAATCCTTCTACCTGTGAATTATATATGTAGTTCATATTTGTTGACCACACCCACCAAATGATTTTAGTTTTCCAAAATTCTATTTTGCAAAACCAACCTAAAATTTGAATATACATATACGAGTATGTTTATGTGCATGGCTCACAAGCTCCCAAATAAATTTCAATTTATTAATCAATTTCAAACAAATTTGTATTTTGATCATTTTCAAGATCAAGCAAAAAAAAATCAAAAAAAATGTCGATCCCGCTGCATTAAATTATATATAGAGAAATGCTGCTTCGATTTTCAGCAAGCTTTCACTCCATTTTAGTCCAGTAACTATATACATTAGACCTTGCGTCAGGTCCGGTAGTTCTGATTTTTTTCTGAGTTGTTTATGATGTTGGCCTAGTATTAAATCTGATTTTTCGACCTCGAGCGCCGAACGCAACATTGGTAAAAATCCAAAAAACCGCGAATTTTTCGCGGCTTTTTCACTTATTGGCTATTTTAACCATTACGCCTTAACTTCCGAATAAAACATTGCTCTACGATTTCAACCTTACTAAATTTGCTTCAATTTGAGTCCAAAGCTGGTTCTGTAGACATAACGATTTCCCAGAGACGGCATTTCAAAATATAGCAATAAAAAATTTAAAACAACAAGTAGTATATAAAACAGTATAATAACAAAAACATGGTCTTTGACATATGCTGCATCAAAGCAATAGAGCGTGTAGATTGGGCCAAAAGAAGAAAACAATAGTACCGGATGGGGGGTATATATCCCCCCGTTTAGGCGGGAGGGGCAATTTTAAGAAAAGTTGACTTCAAATAGAAAAATAACCATAAAAATACAATGGTAATATCTGGACAAAAATCCATTCCTCATCTCAAAGCCAGAAATCCATTCTTTAATTTTATTTTTAAATAAAGTTTTTTTAGTTGATAGTTTTTGAAAAATTTACTCTCAAACTCAAAATTTTGAGAAAAAGACGATCTTTTTTTGTTAATCTATTTTTTTTAATTTATTTTATGGTATTAAGCACTATTTTTGATTTTGATTTTCAATGCCCTTATTAATTCTTAGTTAAAAACTGAAAACCAAATGCTAAAATGACTTCTAGTTTTTGAGAAAACTGAAATTAACATGATCAACTTCACTGTTTTCAGTCTAGTATCCTTTTTCTTCGGGGTGGGAGGGCTCTGCCTCAGATCCGGTTGTTCTGATTTTTAGATGAGTTGTTTATGATGTTGGCCTTACCAATAATCCAAGTTTTCGACCTCGAGCGCCGAACGCAACTTTGTGAAATACGCAAAAAACCGAGAAATTTTCGCGGTTTTTTCAGTTATTGACTATTTTAACCTTTAAGGCCTGGTTTTCGATTATAACTTTGCTCTACCATTTCAAAATAATTAAATGGGCTTCAATTTGAGCTAAAAATCAATTCAAATTGTGAATTTTTTCATCAACTTTTGAATTTAGAATGCTGCAAATCGAATTGAAGGGGGCTTATTCACCCCTTGTGTGAAATCGTTTGCCCCTTTTCAATGATTTTTTTTATACTGTGTAGCGTGTCATGTTGGCTTTATTTTAAGATCTTAATCATGAACATCGGATGAGTAGAAACGGAGTTATGATTTTTTAAAGTCAACCATATAAAACTCGAACTAAAACATTCGCTTCAGATAACTCACTGGTGGGTACTGAACTGAGTACTGTTTTAGTTCGAGTTTTATATGGTTGACTTTAAAAAATCATAACTCCGTTTCTACTCATCCGATGTTCATGATTAAGATCTTAAAATAAAGCCAACATGACACGCTACACAGTATAAAAAAAATCATTGAAAAGGGGCAAACGATTTCACACAAGGGGTGAATAAGCCCCCTTCAATTCGATTTGCAGCATTCTAAATTCAAAAGTTGATGAAAAAATTCACAATTTGAATTGATTTTTAGCTCAAATTGAAGCCCATTTAATTATTTTGAAATGGTAGAGCAAAGTTATAATCGAAAACCAGGCCTTAAAGGTTAAAATAGTCAATAACTGAAAAAACCGCGAAAATTTCTCGGTTTTTTGCGTATTTCACAAAGTTGCGTTCGGCGCTCGAGGTCGAAAACTTGGATTATTGGTAAGGCCAACATCATAAACAACTCATCTAAAAATCAGAACAACCGGATCTGAGGCAGAGCCCTCCCACCCCGAAGAAAAAGGATACTAGACTGAAAACAGTGAAGTTGATCATGTTAATTTCAGTTTTCTCAAAAACTAGAAGTCATTTTAGCATTTGGTTTTCAGTTTTTAACTAAGAATTAATAAGGGCATTGAAAATCAAAATCAAAAATAGTGCTTAATACCATAAAATAAATTAAAAAAAATAGATTAACAAAAAAAGATCGTCTTTTTCTCAAAATTTTGAGTTTGAGAGTAAATTTTTCAAAAACTATCAACTAAAAAAACTTTATTTAAAAATAAAATTAAAGAATGGATTTCTGGCTTTGAGATGAGGAATGGATTTTTGTCCAGATATTACCATTGTATTTTTATGGTTATTTTTCTATTTGAAGTCAACTTTTCTTAAAATTGCCCCTCCCGCCTAAACGGGGGGATATATACCCCCCATCCGGTACTATTGTTTTCTTCTTTTGGCCCAATCTACACGCTCTATTGCTTTGATGCAGCATATGTCAAAGACCATGTTTTTGTTATTATACTGTTTTATATACTACTTGTTGTTTTAAATTTTGTATTGCTATATTTTGAAATGCCGTCTCTGGGAAATCGTTATGTCTACAGAACCAGCTTTGGACTCAAATTGAAGCAAATTTAGTAAGGTTGAAATCGTAGAGCAATGTTTTATTCGGAAGTTAAGGCGTAATGGTTAAAATAGCCAATAAGTGAAAAAGCCGCGAAAAATTCGCGGTTTTTTGGATTTTTACCAATGTTGCGTTCGGCGCTCGAGGTCGAAAAATCAGATTTAATACTAGGCCAACATCATAAACAACTCAGCAAAAAATCAGAACTACCGGACCTGACGCAAGGTCTCAGTACTATGAAACTACAAGGTTACTGGACTAATTTACAATAATGTTCTTTTTTTAAATACGATTTTAAAAATTTGTATTTTATAATAATTTTGATTAATAACAGGTTATTATGGTGTATCAGACATATTTCTAGGTTAACCACATGATTTTATATCGATTTTTGAACATTACTCAACCTG
The DNA here is from genome assembly GCA_963921185.1 of Dasysyrphus tricinctus. NCBI lineage: Eukaryota > Metazoa > Arthropoda > Insecta > Diptera > Syrphidae > Dasysyrphus > Dasysyrphus tricinctus. Next base: position 162,425,441 of record OY992532.1, on the reverse strand, counting down.
AAATTTTGCAAACTAGGTACAAATATAGGATTTGGAATATCACGAATAAGCTCTACTTCAGTAATTCTTTTTTGAGGTATGACATGAATGATAATATAACAAGGATTATAGTTTTAGAAAATTATAATGATTCAAGTGAACATGATAAATTACTAGGTTATGAAGTGCAAATTTGTTTAGAGTGAAAATATCGATATTTTCTGGAGCATTTTCCTAGAATTTAATAATAATAGAAAAAATATGAATGTATAGAAATAATAATGAATCTTTATTTATGCTTTAAATACCTATGCAAAAAATAGCATTTTAACTTTGCAATTACTCGATGTAAGGGAATGTTATACACATCATTTGCGAACATACTCCTCGACTCGGTAAGTTTATTTTTGCAATTAAACAAATAAGGTATGTTACTCAACTGTATTTCTTAACATTTTTTTTTATTTCGGTACTGGAAAATAAATAAATATATAAAATAAACAAAATATTCCTTCATACCACCTACCTACATATTATTTTTATGCTGTATAGAAGTCCTCGAAACCACCAAAAACGAAAATTCTAATGTCATTGCTAGAAGATCGAGATTACCTATATGAATGTATGCAAGAGTACACAAGCAAGCGCACAAAAATGAGAGCAAAAAATTGCAAACACAAACAACCGCCACCAAGTCTACCATTGCTTCAGAACACTCATTTACATCCAAACGTGAAAACAGATAAATCCTCCAAAGAACAAATTTTTCCTTCAAAATCAAAAATTCTTGCCAAGATCGACATGAATGAAATAAATATACCTGAAGTGTACACACACACACAAGCAAAATTTAAGTAAGAGCAAACTATATGAAGACAAAAAAACTACCACCACTGCTTCACAACCTTCATTAATTGCAAAAAATAAAACAGACAAAATACCCAAAAACCAACAACAAAAACAGGTACACTTGCGATAGTGGTGAAACGAATTTCAGTTCGATGCAACTTGAAAGCTTTATATAGAGCAAAAGCTTTTCTCGCCAAGTACAAAACATGTATGAGGTGGAGGCAATCTAAGTGGAGGCAATCTCAAATCGGGTCCTTTTTCTTTATATGAAGCGGCCTGTCTTTATTATTAGTTTGTCTATGGCAACACTCAGAAGTTGCTTACTTCTTTTTTCCTCATATTCTCTCTGCATTCTTTTGCTATTTTGTTGCTGGACCTATGCCAACCAAAGGAAAAAAATTCATTTAATGTTCAGAGTATGGCTTCTGTCAGTAGGAAGAAAAGAGATGGGTACCTGAATATAGACTATTTTAGCAAAGATAATATAACAAGTAAAGATGTCGCACGTAGAACAAAAATCTGTGCCCAAAAATCTAAATCACCATGGCTCCACCAACATGTATCTAAGGTTTGAAAGCCATAAGCAACACTCAAAAGTTGCTTACATCTGTTTTCCCTCATATTCTCTCTGCATTCTTTTGCTATTTTGTTGCTGGACCTATGCCTACCAAAGGAAAAAAATTCATTTACAGCAGTATTAATAAAAAAACTGGTATCCGCTCCTTAACACACGTGTTAACTAGCACACGGATAGACAACTTGTCCGCTTGATAACTTTTCTTATTAAAAAAGATATGATATCTTCCCAGTATTTATCACTTCACCAAATTCACCACTTCATCAAATTATGGTGATTTTCTAATACATGTGACACATGCATGGACTGCCTTACGAAGTGTATACTGGTAGTAGTAAACGGTGCTATCATACGCGTGCGTGTATGTGTTAAGAAGTTATCCGTTCATTATACGTGGAATCTGGCTAGTTAAAGTTATCCGTACGTTAACACACGTCACAGACTATTACGCATTTGTTAATTAGAATTACTAGTTAACAGATGTATAAACGGTAGCACATTGTTATCCGCCGTTTATTAATATGGGGGTTAATGTTCAGAGTTTGGCTTCTGTCAGTAGGAAGAAAAGAGATGGGTACCTGAGTATGGACTATTTTAGTTTGTTGATTTTTTCTTTCCTTCAGACAGATCGAAAGAAAAATGTGTCGAGAGAATGAATTGCCTCATGGTATAAGAATAACAAGGTTTGCTTGACAGCTCAGGCAGTTGACTCGTGACGTCATTGCGAGTGAATGATCTCAATTGTTTGTCATTTATGGCAAAGAAAGTAAACAGAAATTGTTTATATTTTGAAGCAATTTGCTATTGAAACTCAAAGTAAAACAATAGATTATTTATGTTTTGAAGTTATGTTTTGTTAAATTTCAAGTAAAACATTAAATAATTTATTTTTTAAAGCTATGTGTTGGTGAACACTCGCTATGACGTCACACAAAACAAAATATGGCGACCCTTCATCTCATATACAACATACCTTGTATTTTTATACCATGGAATTGCCTGGTGTTTTGTTTTTGTTTGTTTTTTTTTCTTCGAGAGATTTATATTTTTTTCTTGGTTGGGTTCTTCGTCCTTGTGTATTGTTGTTGTATCTTGTGCTTGGCCTACTTACATACAATATAGATTTTATTTTATTTTCTGGACTCTGAAGTTTTGTCGATCAGAATCAAAACCAAAGAAATTTAAGTTTGAAAATATTAGGGAACGAAGTAGGTATTTCAGCTCTCATGTAAATTAGTGATTTCTGGTAATTTCATTGGTTTGATCAAAATTATGATTACGATGATCTTACTGTATTTTCGTAAAGTAGTTATTAACATATGTATGTAATGTACCTATATACTTAGCTATATCGTCCTTCAATCTGTGAGGGGGTGGGTGTTTTTGTGCGATTGTTTTCTCTAACAGCCCTATTATTGACACGATTCAAAACTAGTTTTAACGTAAAACTAGTTCTATATAGTCTGGGAGCTGTTATGAGACGTCGTAACAGCCAAAAAAAGTCAGTCCGACCAATGGTATCGTGTAGAGGACAGTCATAGCTTTCAGTTGATACCCCATTTATAAGAGTTGCTTATATTATAGGTACATTTAGCGGAAAATGCAACCTGAAAAGTGCATTTTCTAACCATTGCGACCAGATATAGCTTGTCCGACCAGCAGTTTTGTAAATGTTTGGACTAAAGCTATCGGTTGGCATCCAATTTTTGCGCGGCCACGATGAGATACATAGGTAATCATACGGTGGGCTCCGGGACTATATAAAACTAGTTTTATGTTAAAACTAGTTTTGAATCGTGTCAATAATAGGGCTGTAAGTAAGCCGTGGAATCTCCATTTATATTTTGTTTGCAGTTTTGCATTTAGGATTTTTTTACTGACAAGGGATTATAAAATATTTTGTTTTAGGTAGGAAATTAATGTTTATTGTATGAAACTTGGGGACCTTTTACAGAAGATACATATTAACGATATAGGTCGGTATATGTTCTTTATATAATGTAGGCATAGGCAGGTAAATACATATATAGATTTTTGTGTTGTTGTTTTCTAAAACGGCAAGGAACCATGCTATTTTTGAGAAAAATTGTCGTTTTAGCACTTATTTTAAGGATACAAGTAGGTACATATTTGCAGATATAAAAATAATCTAAAAGAGAGAAATACTTACTAGTAGATACCTTCGCAAGAAAAACATTCAGCAACGCGTTTATCTCAAAATGCCAAAAATGCAGATATTTTTTTTCTTCTTATAACGGCAGTATTAGAATAAAACTGCTAAGTAGATTTTTTGTAAGATTCTTACATCAAAAAATATAATTTACATACATATGTATTTGTATTGTGTATTTGTTTATTAATTATATCATCTTTTTATGTTCATATTATTAACTATCTTGTTTTGTAATCAAATTATTTATGTATTATTTTATTTATTTATGTACTTATATTTATTACTGTGATACATCTGACATTGAAGCATTTTAAATGTAAACAACATCTTAGGAGAGTGTTCCGCGCCCCACTTCTCCCTTCCAATGGAAAATTAAAAAATATGTCTAGTTAAAAGAAGGTTTTTAGTAGCTTTTCCTTCTAAATGAATGTATTATCTGTGATATTATTGAATACAAATTGTAATTATTTTCAGTAGGTAGGATAAATACACCATATCTCTATAAATTGTGCAATCTAGGTTTTTAATGGAAAGTTTATAAGAATTTAGCTACAATAAAGATCTATTTATCTATCTAATCGTATGGAAAACCGAAATCTGCGATGAGGAATGTCTAAGCATGATTATTAAGAGCTCAAATTTTCACAGATGATAGGCAGTTTGGCCAAAAACTATTATTTAGGTCTTAGATAAGTTTAAGAAATTGTCGTGTAAGTTTATATATCTATAATATACATATAATAATATATGTAGTATAATTGTCTAGTACCATAAATGTCTTCCAAATTTTAAACAAATTCATAAATTGCAAGATTATCATCTTAACGACATTTGATGTAGGTAGGTAGATACCTATGTAACTACCTTTTTTTTAATAAGAAATCAACACCATAATAATACATAATGTACCTATATAAGTAGTAGAAGGTACATGGAGGGCTCACAGCTGTACCGAACCAAGTCAGAAAAAATTAAGAGGTTTATTAAATAAACTGCCATAAATTAATGAATATTTTACTCGTAAAAAGGAAAAGCCTAAGTTTATTCTCTAAATTAAATTATGATTATAATTCTCTTATTTAAAAATGAAAAACTTGAGTTGAAAAGTATCCACAAAAATCTGCAAAATAAAAAACAAAACAGGACTTGGTTCGGTACAGCCATGACCCCTTCATCATCATCATCATCATCGTGTCCTGTAACCCCGGCTGGGGCATAGGGCGTCAACAAAACGTCTCCATCCTTCACGGTCTGCTGCAAGGTACTTAAGCTGTGGCCACGTCTTTCTCTGGGATTCTGCTTCCGCTAAGACAGTTGATTTCCATGTTGTTCTTGGTCTTCCAACCCGCCGTGCACCCTGAGGATTCCATTCAAAGGACTGCTTTGCAATTTCATCGTTTGGTTTCCTCAGTGTGTGACCAATCCAACGCCATTTACGCTTTCTTATGTCGACGTCCAGCCGCTCTTGACTTGTCCTGCGCCACAATTCCTCATTTGATATTATTTGTGGCCAGCGAATCTTTAGGATGTGGCGAAGACAGCGATTCACAAAAGCCTGCAATTTCTTCGAAATGGTAGACGTGACTTTCCAGGTTTCACAAGCATATAACAGCACGGATTTGACATTGGATTCGAAGAATCTCAACTTAGTGCGTAAGGAGATTTGACTGGATTTCCAAATTGGGGACAGAGTACCGAAGGCAGCACGAGCTTTATTTATTCTACTTTTAACGTCCAGATCCGTACCACCGTTAGCAGAAACAATACTGCCAAGGTAGTTAAATTTTTCCACTACTTCAACTGGCGTCTCCTGTAAAATAATACGCTGCTGTGTGGAGCGGCCTGTGAGCATTATTTTTGTCTTTTTGCTGTTAATTCTTAGACCACTCGACTCTCCCTTCACTTGCAGTGTTTGGCACATCCCGTTCAGCCCACTGATGTTATTTGCCAGTAGACATATGTCATCGGCATAGTCTAAATGACTGAGCCTTTCGAACGGTCTCCACTGAATGCCCTGTCGCTCAGCTGTACCAACACTGGCCGTCAATACGTCGTCCATCGCCAGCAGGAAGAGAATTGGCGATAGAACATCCCCTTGTCTCACACCCTGTTGCACTACGAAGGAGTCGGATAGCTGCCCATTGTGCAAAACAAAACACCTCGCGTTGTTGTAGGACTCTTTAATAACGGCAACAATTTTTGGTGGAATTCCTCTACCAAGCAACGATCTCCATATACATTCTCGGTTAACTCGATCAAAGGCCTTTTCAAAATCCACGAACATGAGGTAAAGCGGTGATTGATATTCCATCGACTGCTCGAGGACGATACGCAGGGTGTTGATATGGTCGACACACGATCGACCACTGCGGAAGCCGGCTTGATGCCTCTTGAGTGTAGACTCGATTCTATCCTTTATTCGCTCGAGTATGATTGTTGCCATTAGTTTTGGGAAAACGGACAAAACGGTGATACCACGCCAATTGTTGCAATTCTTTTAGTCACCTTTCTTTGGCAACTTAACAATCACACCATCCTTCCAGTCCCTGGGATAGCTTTCGTTTTCCCAAATGTTTTGTATCAGCGGATGTAAAATACTAGCCGCTGCTACGGGATCGGCTTTCAGGAATTCAGCTGGTATTCCGTCCAGTCCAGCTGCCTTGTTGTTTTTGAGGAGATTTATTGATGTACGAATTTCCGATTCTGACGGGGGTTCGATGTCAATACCCCTATAGGACCTGCGCATCTCGTTTAGTTGGGGCACTTCAGCACTCTGCTCAACTGAATCCTCATTTAGCAGGGCACAAAAATGGTCCTTCCATCTACGAAGCTGATCCTCAATTGATACCAAAAGTGTGCCATCCACATCCATTACAGGATGATTGGTGTTGCTTTTTTCCCGATAACATCTTTGGCTATTTGGTACAATTCCCGGATATCTCCTCTTCTGGCAGCGCTTTCCGCATTATCTGCGAGTCCATCCAACTTCACCCTCTTGTCACGTCTAACACAGCGGTAGACCATCTTATGTGCAATGCGGTACTCTCTTCGCAAGTCAGCCTTTCGTTGAACATCAGCTTCGGCATTTATTTGGATTTTCAACGATTTGCGAAGTTCGATCTTATCCCAGGTGTCTTGGGATATCCAAGAGTCTCTACGTCTCGTTCGCTTGGGTACAGTTTCGGATCCAGCCTCCATAAAAACACTTTTAATTTCACCCCACATCTCATCAATTGTTGAATTCTGGATTCCATTTAATGACGAGGCTCTGTGGTTAAGGGTGGTGACATAGCGATCTACATCGTGACCTACAAATTGAAATGGTTACAGAAGTGGTTAAAAAACAAGCTGTATCACACAATCAGCGACTGCAAAGTCATACAAACTCTGAAATGGAGACCGTCCTAAATGTACAAAACAATGTTCGGAGATTAAGAAGAACCAAGCCTCATGAGGTGATGGTCTAAAAGCTATTGGAAAGTGTTATAACTTAAAACTTCCCTCAATGCGATTTAAAAATTAAGAAATAAAAATCATTTGTCGATCTTTCATAGATTGGTCCTGATTCACCGGTGGTTTTAGTGCGGTAAGAGTCCCACACTACTTGGTACCGATTCTTACCGAGTGTCTTTTGAAGATTTCCATCGGATAATAAAAAAAAAAAACACATTTCATCAATTGTTGAATGCTGGATTCCGTTTAATGACGAGGCTCTGTGGTTAAGGGTGGTGACATAGTTTGACATATGTTGGGGTCATTTAAAGCCATAGTAATGAATTTTGAGCTCCTTGCTGCATCCTGCGCTGGTTTTTGTACGGCAGCTGTTCGTAGTTTGAGACTCATCAGAACCAAATGGTGGTTGCTTCCCACATCGGCATTTCTTATACTCCGGACAGCACACATAGACTTTCTCCATCGTTGCTGAATCATGATATGATCAATTTGGTTTTCGGTTTGACCATCCGGATGCACCCAGGTAATTTTGTTGCACGTCTTATGCTTAAATACAGTCCCACCTATGACAAGACGATTCGCGTTACAAAAGTCGACAAGCAAGTCACCATTTTCATTCCGTGACCCCACGCCATTTCTTCCCATCACGCGTTCCAGTCCGTAATTGTCTGAACCGACTTGGGCATTAAGGTCTCCCATAACGACTATGATGTCGGCTCTCGGAACACTACTGTAAACCGAGTTAAGATGAGTGTAGAACGCGGTTTTGTCTTCCTCGGTCGCTTCATTTGTGGGGGCGTAGCACTGAATAATTGTGACGTTACGAATTTTTGAACGAAACCTTGCTGTCATTAATCTCGCAGAAATGGGCGCCCATGAGATCAAACAACGCCTCGCTTCTTCGTTCAACATAATTCCGACACCATGCAGTCTTTGGCCACCCTCTCTTTCATCTTCGCCGGAATACAGCATTCTCGTCTGTCCAGTGTCTGATCTGTATTCAGCTCTTCCTCTCCACTTAGTTTCGCTTATGCCCAGGATACTGATCTTTAGGCGAAGCATTTCACGCTCAACCTGCTCGTATCTACCATCGCTGTACAAGGATCGAACGTTCCATGCTCCGATTTTCGTACGTATGCGGTAGCCAAAAGTAACATTTGCGCTTCTTGAAAGACTTCTTCTATTTGTCAACGATTCATTTATTATTATGGCGTCTTGATTGACGCTCGTACATGAAGGATGCCGCACCCCCAAATCCGATGTGCGGTTTACTGCAGCCGAAGCTACAGAAGGATTTTCTATAAAAAGATTACCTCTTGGGGACTCATTTCCATTTGTTGTCATAATTCATGTATTTGCATATATCCTTCCACCATGGTGTTTTCCGAGATATGATTAATAACATACATAAGCTCAGATTTGACAGGCACACCCGCCTTTTGTATGGTCAAACACATAACTGCTCGAGGCCGCCCACTATGGGAAAACAGACGCCTTTTGTAGCCGCCCAATATGGGTTACAGACGCTACCTGCTGCTGCCGTTGGCCTTTTACCAAAAAAAGCTCCTCCGCCACCAGACTATCATGCCGTTGACCGCCACCTGCAGTTCATCCGCCTTAAGGGGGCTTTTAACCATCCCGAGGACAAGTTTGTGCCCTGACCAGCATAGCTGGGTTGTCTGCTTATCCCGGCATCCATTCGGTCCCCCTGCACGTTAGCGTTACCCGCCCTCTACCACGCGGAGGTGTGCATAGGGATTTTCCTATCATTGAGCCTAGGGCCATATGGCGTCCTAGCACTCTCAAGTACTTTTAGAGGGCTTCATATGTATGTAAATTATATTTTTTGATGTAAGAATCTTACAAAAAATCTACTTAGCAGTTTTATTCTAATACTGCCGTTATAAGAAGAAAAAAAATATCTGCATTTTTGGCATTTTGAGATAAACGCGTTGATGAATGTTTTTCTTGCGAAGGTATCTACTAGTAAGTATTTCTCTCTTTTAGATTATTTTTATATCTGCAAATATGTACCTACTTGTATCCTTAAAATAAGTGCTAAAACGACAATTTTTCTCAAAAATAGCATGGTTCCTTGCCGTTTTAGAAAACAACAACACAAAAATCTATATATGTATTTACCTGCCTATGCCTACATTATATAAAGAACATATACCGACCTATATCGTTAATATGTATCTTCTGTAAATGGTCCCCAAGTTTCATACAATAAACATTAATTTCCTACCTAAAACAAAATATTTTATAATCCCTTGTCAGTAAAAAAATCCTAAATGCAAAACTGCAAACAAAATATAAATGGAGATTCCACGGCTTACTTAGAGAAAACAATCGCACAAAAACACCCACCCCCTAACAGATTGAAGGACGATATAGCTAAGTATATAGGTACATTACATACATATGTAAATACCTACTTTACGAAAATACAGTAAGATCATCGTAATCATAATTTTGATCAAACCAATGAAATTACCAGAAATCACTAATTTACATGAGAGTTGAAATACCTACTTCGTTCCCTAATATTTTCAAACTTAAATTTCTTTGGTTTTGATTCTGATCGACAAAATTTACCCGATTTGCCATCTTAGCATAGTTGAGGTACATTAAATGAAGAAAGCATTTATGTATTTTAAAACTTTGACTGAAGCCAATTTTATTGTTTTGGTAGGTATGCATAGTAAATATAAATATTACCAATCGTTATCAATTTGTTTTTTATTTTTTTGCTTTAGGTACCTACATCTTCATCTTCTCTAAAATTTTGAACCTAAGGTTTTTTGTTTATTCAATAGAGACGAAATTAATATTTGTAGCTCCACCTGGCATTTCCATTTCGAAAAAGGCTATTTTTCCCTAAATATTAGTAGGTAGATATACAAATATTTGTGTGTATACCTAGTCTGCATTTCGATAAAAAAAAAAAACAAAAACTACAATTAATTGTACTTAATTATTTTCGACTTACTCATTAAGAACATTTTGATGAAATTCGGTAAAGCTTTTAACAAGTAAGTGGAAATTATCATTTTATCTAGCTTATTATTACTCATCCAAGTTTGAGCGATTTAATCGTCCCTTTTATTTCTTGTAATATTTATTATTTTTAAATAGCTATTTATTCATTATGGGGGTTCACATCGATGTTTGATCATTTAAACGCATAACCAACCATGTTGTCCAACTTTGTTAACTTTGTTGTATGACATTTCAAAATATTTTGAAAACTGTTCCGATTCCATCAAGCAATGTTGTCCAACATTGTTGTTCCATGTGAACCCCCCTATTCAACACATTCAACAAACAATGCGCCAACAGACTAAAGGCAAAAAGTAATAAATAACCACAAAAGCAAATGTGAAATCGAACCCAATATTATTGTTAGTAGGTATGCCTCCGTTTAAACATTTCTAATGTTAAAAACTTCAGAGTCCAGAAAATAAAATAAAATCTATATTGTATGTAAGTAGGTAGGTAGGTATATTTCATTCTCATTCATTACCTTTTTTTCTTAATGCACTTGCCAAGCACAAAATACAACAACAATACACAAGGACGAAGAACCCAACCGAGAAAAAAATATAAATCTCTCGAAGAAACAAAAACAAAACACCAGTGGTCCGTTCCTTTTCTCTAAAATGTTAACAATTGTTAACTATTGTCAACACTGGTCGTTCCTAAATTGATAAATTTCAACATCGTGTAACATTATGACGTCATAAAATCGTTCCTAAACTCAGTGTTGAAGTGTCAGAATGTAACATTTTGTAACAATTTCCAACTCATTTCGGCGACATGAATTGAAAATGTTGATCTGTCAAAAGCAGATGAGTGAACTGGATTGTTTTGTTTTTTTTTTCTTTTCGGTGGATTTGTTAATGTAATTTGCAATTATTTTCCAATAAATTTTTACCTCATTGCTTTAGTGTTTTATTTTAATTTCTACTAAAAATAGATTGTTTGCCCATTCTAAACAAAAAAAATGAATTTACGCTCCTCAACGGTTCAGGTTTGTCCTTAGACAGAAATAATAATTGTAAAAATGTTTGTGAACTTTTTGATATTTGAAGAATAATTATTGTTTATTTTAGCTCAAATTTATGTAAAATTGACGCCAGAAATATGTGCATCGATCGGAATTCCAGAACATTGTTGTGCCAGCACCAGCAGAAGCAATTCCCATGCGAGCAATGATAACCCATTGCCGTCGGCACAAGTCGAGGAAGATAACCAAAACTCCACCACCCAATTAAATTATGGGGGAGATAATACTGCCCACCCCACTTTGTAAGTTCACTCAATTTTCTAAAACATTTCTTTACATTATGTGCAAAAAAACAATTCTCAAGTCGGTACGATTGCACTATACAAAGTTCTTGTCTTATGATTTTGAAAGGCGTTCGCAACCACACTTTTTCTAATGGTTGCAAGAAAATCATACGAAATTCTTGTTAGTGTTAAATAGAAAACGTTGTCATTTCAAAACTTCTTGCTCGATTTTGATAATTTAAACGCCTCTGAGTCTCAATTTAGGTATTCTAACTGGTTTAAGACACTATTTTCAATTCAAACTAAAATTTCAAAAAATTTCCATATAAAACATAATGTCAACATTTTCTTGAGAATTCGAAAATGATGAAACTAATTTTATATGGAATTTTTTTTAAATCTTCCTTCGAATTACAAATAGTTTACAAAACTACTTAGCCCACCTAAATTAAGACTCAGAAACATCTAAATCATCAAAATCGAGCAAGAAGTTTTGAAATGAGAGCTTTGTATATCTACCAATTTCAAGAATTTAAAAAAAAATCGGTATAACCATTAACAAGAATATATTGGTTGATTTTGATTTGCAGCCACCCAAATTTAAATGGACAACGGCAGCAACCCTGTTGCTTATAAATATTTATAAGGAGAGGAAATTTTTATTCGATACGTCCATAAAAAATGAGAGAGTTTGGGAAATCTTAAGCGACGATATGAAAAAAGAAAATTTTATTTTCTCTGGAACACAGCTCAAAAATAGGTTTATAAATTTAAAAAGAAACTACACAAAAAAAAGGATGGTCTCAAAATTACCGGGTCAGCCCCTATTAAGTTTGACTACTGGGAAGAGTTTGAAGAAATATTTGCAAAAGATCACAACGTTACGCCATTGTGCATTACGTCAAACCTTCAACCAGTTCAAATTGATGTGGAACCCCAAATGCCGATAGAGTTAAACGAAACGGATGTGGAGCTTCAAGAGCTTCCAAGGAGCTCTCGAAAGAGGTCAGCTGAGCAACCTATCCTAGAAGAGATCAAACTTATGAGACAGGTTAGTATTTTGTATTAATATTTTGCCGAGTTATATTTAGTGGCTTCAAAAATACTATAACACAAACAGCAGTTTTCGTCTCTTAATATTAATGATTTCAATGATTGTAATTTGTTTACATTTTTTCTTTATTTTTCATTTCGTTGTCTCTAATCAGGAACGCTCAGAAAGGTGGGAGGAAAAAAAACAAATATTGGAAAGGCAAATGGAGCGGAAGGAAATGCTGGTGGAAAAATTAATTGAGGAGCAAAGAGAGTCCCGTAGTATGTTCAAAAATTTAATGGAGAAATTAATTGAAAAAATTTAGTTTTTGTTATCAATAATATTATCTTGTTTTAAATGTTAATTTTGACTAATTTGTTTTACGTATGACATAAAAAACTGGAATACTAAGTGCAAATTTCTATTATAATTAATACATAAAAAGCAAAGTTATTATCATATTTAGTAGATCATTTTTGTAAAAACGAAAGAATTGAAACCATTTGTGAGAATTTCTATTATAATTACATACATAAAAAACAAAGTTATAATCATATTTAGTAGATTATTTTTGTATAAACAAAAGAACTGAAACCATTTGTGATCATTTCTAATTATATTGCATACATAAGAAGAAAAGTTTATAATAAAATTTAGTAGATTATTTTCGTATAAGCAAAAGAACTGAAACGGTTACCACTTGTGATATTTTCGTGTATACATACTTCATAAAATAAAAACAACTTTATATTATAAAATTAGTGTTTTATTTAATTGTGTTTCATATTTTCGAAAAAATCTGAAAAGGACACAACACAGGAACTAAAAGTATGTAACATCCCTGCAGAGGTTGTCTCGTTTAGTCGCTCCATCTATGACTCCAGGCTCTAAATCTTGTGCATCTTGCTCAAAATCTTTTCTAGTCCCAACGTTCATACCTTCTGCGATGTATTCTGCTCTCTTATTATCGTTGAAGTTCAGGAAAACGTTGTGCAGAACGCAACATGCCAGTATCGTCAATGGTACCCAGTCGATGCGGTTCATGTCGAGATCTCGTAGTCGCCGAAATCTTCCAAATAACAACGCGAAGCTGTTTTCTATCAACACCCGCGTCGATGCATGTTTTTTATTAGATATACAATAGTTTGTGCCCGTGTTAATTGGCGTCGACGAGTGGAATGCACCAACTTAAACATGGGTATGCTTTGTCCCCTAAAATATACTCTCCGTTTGGGAAAAATTCATAAATATTTTCTTGGGTTTTGATATAAAGGTCACTGTTTTTGAAGACCCTTATATCTGGCACAGAACTTGGCCAGCCAGTGAAGCTGTCAATGTACCTCATGTTGGCATCGCAAATACACTGCAGTCATTGAGGTGAAGTTTTTTCTATTTGTTTAGGCCCTTCCTTGGGATTTTGGCGCTTTTATTCGGACATAAGTCCCATCAACTATCCCAACCAAGTCCTTGAATGGTGAAATAAAGGCAAATTCGGATTTTGTCTTAATAAGATCTTGCCCAGATGGCCACTTTATGTGCTTTGGTGCGATCGCATTAAGAGCATTTATTACTCTCACAAAGCACCTCGATAGGTTTCCCTTTGACAAGTCGAAACGCTCACAAACTGATCTATAATGCATGAATGAATAACCAACAAGTAGTATAGGTTTAGTTCTAAAGTGAATTACCTATACGAATCAGGTGTTGCCAAGAGCCACAAGACAGCTAGCAGTTGAATATTTATTGCTATTTGCTTCCGCCCAAGTATCTTGTCCTTCCAGTTTTCAGAAACTTCCCCAAGAACTACCTCATAAGCATTTCTACTTAGGCGGAAGTTTTCTTGAAACTGCTGCTCGTCGTACGCCGCAACTACAGAATCCACATAGTTTTCTATCTTTACAACTTCTCTTCGAGGGACCTTAGAACTCGCTAAACTCCTTAAAGCTGTTTCGTCCTCTGACTCAGAAGAGGAACTATCGTCCTCCGAACCCCAATCTCGAACAAAGTCATCTGCCTTTCCCTCATCCTAAACCAAGACACAAAAAATATAGGCACAACATACTTAATTTATCACCAAAAACTCAAACTCACTTCTTCTATTTTATTTTGAAATTGTTGCATTAAATTTAATGCAATAATAAAGTTTTCTTGGCTATTTATTTTTCAGTCTTGTAATCTTTTTCAGCTAAACTTTTTTTTTCAATTAATTTCGTTTGACAGATCAACAATATTTCCAACATTGGTCGTTCCTTAATGAAATGTTACATAGTGTCATTGTATATCCAATCTATAGTATTCTCATGAAACACGATTTTGTAGGTAGACATTTGGTCGATAGGTTCGCTGTGATCGCCTTACCGAGATCCCTTAGCAAAAATTAGTAAGACATTTGGACGCATAGATGGCCACGAGCTTTTTTTCTTCATGAGAATACTATAGAATTTATATACAATGATAGTGTAACATTTTCAACAATGACATTTCAACATTTTTTTTTTGACACATCAACAATTGTTAACATTTTATAGAAAAGGAACGGACCACAGGCAATTCATTCTCTCGACACATTTTTCTTTCGATCTGTCTGAAGGAAAGAAAAAATGAACAAACCCATCTCTTTTCTTCCTACTGACAGAAGCCATACTCTGAACATTAAATGAATTTTTTTCCTTTGGTAGGCATAGGTCCAGCAACAAAATAGCAAAAGAATGCAGAGAGAATATGAGGAAAAAAGAAGTAAGCAACTTTTGAGTGTTGCTTATGGCTTTCAAACCTTAGATACATGTTGGTGGACCCATGGTGATTTAGATTTTTGGGCACAGATTTTAGTTCTACGTGCGACATCTTTACTTGTTATATTATCTTTGATTCTACCCTCTTGAGATATGCATCTTGAAGCCCAAAAGGTGTGCTTTGCATTAAAGTCGCCACCAACAATTAAGTTTGGGCGTAGCGAATTTATCAATGTCGTAAATTCGCTCTAATCGATTTTGCAACGCGGAGGGCAATATATCGAAGAGACATTGAGAAGAATGTTTTTATATTTGTGTGTTTTATGACCTTTATAACTTGGTGTACTTTGTTATTAGTTTATGGGCTGTAGGTCAGTTTTTTTCTCAAATTAAATTAAATACAAGTAATTGTTTTAAAACGACGTTTCGTTCATGATTATGAACATCATCAGGTTTTTATTTCTATGAACACATTGGAAGAAAATACTGAGTTTAGTTATGAATTTACAAAGTTGATCAAAAATAATTATGATAATATAAAAAAATTGAAATAATTTAAATAAAATTGTTATAGTAACTGACTTACATTGTGTTTATGCTATGAACATTTAAAATGTACATATATAATAATTAACATCACTATACATTTATATTGCACTTATTTAAACATTCATATTGCTTTTACATATATATTGCACTTAAATTTCAACTTAAATATTGAAAACAAAAAATACATTTTACTTGCACACAATACTATACTTTACATTTTGAACAAGAATGATAAGAAGAAGAAAGCATGAAACGTCAGAACCAATGTTTGACTTCACCTCCCTGGGGTAAGCGGGTGTTAGGGGGATCTGGATCTTCTTTTCTTCTTTGTTTTTTCAATCAGGTACTTGTAGTGTGGACTCACATTGTCAAGATCGGTTTTTCTATTCATAGAATTGGTCGTGTTGATAATGTGTAGTGTTTCAATTGTCAATTGGTGGTTGGATGTTGTAGGAACTGGGGGCCTCGAGCTGTATCTTTTCCTACACATCAAGTGCTTACAATACCTCCAAGTTGGTAGCCGCCGGATACTGGTCATGGCTTTATGCCAGGACTTGCTAAACTTGTAAGTGCGAATGTTGATCAAGGAAAGAATTGCATCATTAAACCCATGGCCCTACAGATTGGAGGTTAGTGCGTTGGGCTAACGACCCGACCACAGTAAAAAAACCAATTGTTATGAGAGAGACGCGGGAAGCCTCGGATAACGACCCCCCTCAAATGGCAACCAGACCCGGAACGAAAATGGACTATGATCTACGAGTATGCACCTGGAATGTAAGGACACTCAACACACCAGGTGCTACTCAAAAACTTGAATCTGTCCTCTCGCGGTACAAGGCAGACATTACCGCGATCCAGGAGATACGATGGATAGGATCAGGTATAACGAAAAGAAAAGATTGCGACATTTATTACAGCTGTCACCAAAGACTGCACATGCTAGGATGCGGATTCGTCGTGGGAAATCGACTCAGATCGGAAGTCATCGATTTTAAGCCGATAAGCGATCGCCTGGCTGTGATCCGCATGAAAGCTACCTTCCAAAACATCAGCCTAATATGTGCACACGCCCCTACCGATGAAGCTGAGGAGTCTAACAAGGAGGAGTTTTACGACCTCCTGGACGGAGCCTACGGAGCCTGTCCGGAGTACGATGTCAAAGTCGTGCTCGGAGACTTCAATGCTAAAGTCGGAAAGGAAAACATCTTTGGCGGATTAGTTGGAAAGCACAGCCTCCACGAAACGACAACAGACAACGGCTTCCGACTAATCGACTTTGCTGCAGCTCGTAATACGGTGATAAGTAGCACTAGGTTCCCCAGGCGAAGGATACACACAGCAACCTGGCGATCTCCAGATGGTCGAACGGCCAACCAAATTGACCACGTGCTAATTGGCGCAAGGTACGCATCGAACATCTTGGACGTGCGAACTTTCCGAGGTGCAAACGTGGACTCTGACCACTTTCTTGTTGTGACAAAGTTCAGAGCCCGACTGTCCAATGAAAAGAAAACGAAGACCGCCCAAAGAAAGAAGTTCAACATCGCATGCCTTAGCACATCTGAGAAAGCCAGAGACTACAGTGAGCAATTGACCGGGAAACTCTCTGCCGTACACCCAGCCACAAGCGTCAACAACCAGTGGAACCAGTATCGCGACATTATTAAAGAGACAGCCGAGACCACCATAGGCTATCAACCACCCAGAAAAAAGAACCCGTGGTATGATGATGAATGCGCGGTATTGAAGCAGGAGACGGAAAATGCACGAATGCAAATGCTGCAACGGAAAACAAGAGCAGCAAGATAGGAGTACCGTGAAAAGAGAAGGAAAGAGAAAAAAACCCTGCGTAGAAAGAAAAGAGCATCCGCAGCCTCTCAGCTCAAGTATCTCGAAGAGTCCAGCACCGCCACCAACACCCGCCGGTTCTACAAAACAGCCAAGCAACTGGCATCTGGTTATAGGACTGGCACGCAAGCTCTTCGAAACAGCGAAGGGAACCTAGTCACCGAAGCACAGGGAATTGTAGACGTGTTTAAGCAGCATTTCCAGCAGCTGCTTAATGGGCATTATGTAGAGGAGGCAACAGGGGAACAAACAAGCATTAGACCAGTCAATGAAGATCCAGTCCCAGCACCCAGTACTGAAGAGGTTAAGAAAGCCATCCACAAGCTTAAGAACAACAAATCCGCCGGCTCGGATGGCCTACCAGCGGAACTCTTCAAGTATGGAGGAGATTTTCTGGTAGGGTGCATGCACCAGCTCATCAACCAAGTTTGGGAGGAGGAAAGTATGCCCGATGACTGGTCAAATAGCTCCATATGCCCAATCTACAAAAAAGGCGATCCTATGTCCTGCAAGAACTACAGGGGCATATCCCTGCTTAATGTTGCCTACAAGATCCTATCCAACGTACTTTGTGAGCGTCTAAAACCTTTCTGCAACACTATGATCGGCACGTACCAGTGTGGCTTCAGGCCAGGCAGATCAACGATAGACCAAATCTTCACATTGAGGCAAATCCTGGAAAATACCAACGAATTTCAAGTCGAGACCCACCACCTATTCATCGACTTCAAAGCCGCATATGATAGCATAAGTCGCCAAGAGCTTCTATTGGCGATGTCGGAACTCGGGATCCCGAAAAAACTGATCCAGCTATGCCGCATGACGTTACAAAATACGCGGTGCAACGTGCAAATGGGTAACAGCTCATCCGAGTTATTCCAGACGTGTACAGGGTTCAGGCAAGGAGATGCGCTATCATGTGATTTCTTCAACCTAGTCCTGGAGCAGATAGTGCGCAAGAGTGGTGTTAACATGGACGGCACTATCTTTAACAGGTCTTCTCAACTGCTTGGTTATGCGGACGACATCGACATCATCGGCCGTTCCAAGAGAGCTGTACTTGAAGCATTCACAGCTATTGATGAACAGGCGAAACGCGTTGGTCTTGAAGTGAATGAGGACAAAACAAAGTATATGCTATCAACAAACAAAGCCTCATCTGTCCATCGCCTAGGACAAAACGTCACTGTTGGTAGCAGTAATTTCGAGGTAGTCAAGGAGTTCACCTACCTCGGAACAAACATCAATCCCACGAATGACACCTTAGTGGAAATCCGACGAAGAATTACCCTAGCGAACCGCTGCTACTTCGGTTTGGCCAAACAAATGGGTTCAAAACTCCTTTCTCGAAAGACAAAGTGCACGCTATACAAAACTCTAATTTTACCAGTTCTACTCTACGGCGCCGAGTGCTGGACGATAGGTAAAAAAGGGGAATTGATCCTGGGCACTTTCGAGAGAAAAATTCTACGACGGATATTTGGTCCTATATGCGAAGAGGGCGATTGGAGGAGAAGATTCAATCGTGAACTGTACGAGCTGTACCAAGATGTGGATGTAGTCCAAAGAGCCAAAACACGTCGACTACATTGGCTCGGCCACATCGAGCGAATGGACAACAACGCTCCAGCCAAGAAAATCTCCGAATCCCAGCCCCCAGGTTCGAGACGACCAGGAAGACCGAACCTCCGCTATAGGGACCAGGCGGTCACAGACGCAAGAGCGCTTGGTCTCGACGACTGGAGGGAGCGTGCGAGGGACCGCAGCCGATGGAAGACCGCAATATCTCAGGCAGAGACCCTTCATGGATCGGGAGCCGGATAAGTAAGTAAGTAAGTAAGTTTCAATTGTCATCCTTTTGTTGTAGTGGTGTTCTCTCTGTATTATTTTCGTCTCATCAAAATTTTAGGCCAGGAAAAATGGGTTCCGAGGTTGAAAAAATTAATTCATGAAATATTAAAATTGGAATCGACGCAGAATTGCAACCTCTATAACATACCCAAAGTCCCCCAAAATCACCGCATTGGCTTTTTGTGTAGATGCGTTTGAAGAAGTGCAGACGGGGAGAATTTGGACGTCTATCAAACTAAAATATTTGTTTGGGTAAAACCTGATCATATGATACATGCTTTAAGGGTAGTTTTTAACGCTGAATCTAATGAAACCAAATTAAAAATGATACAACCACCCAAAAAGAAGTTATAGTCCTTTTTATGTAATAATGACTTTTTGTTCAGGTACAACAGGTAAAATATTACCGAAAACCCTTTGAAAATAACGGTATGTTAATGAAACTTGGAATCAGTGTTGCCGCTGAGGAATTTGAAAAGGTCGCATAAAAAAGGGTCACAAGGAAAAAAAAAGTCGCACTAAGAAATTTTTTGATATACATATAACAAAAACAATCAGAATACGAATAAATAAACCGCAAAGAAAGTAAACAATTATTTTTTGTATTTTCTTTCTTTGAAAATTGACCATACAAAAAAAATCAGTACTTATATTCATTAAAATTTTATTCAACTTAACTACCACATTTAAATCTGAAGTTTTCGTATAGATATAAAGTCCAAAAATTAATTTGCTTCTTCACATCCACGGTTCACTTTAAATCGAGTTAGAGCTGAAACCCGTTTACCAATTTTCTTCAAAATGTATGCACATTTTTCTTAAGAACATGTTCATAAATATTTTAATTTTGAAGAAAATCGCTTAACTCGTTTAGGCTCTAGCCAGGGCTGTCGTTTCACTTTTTCAGAAAGCAGTATTTCGAGGAAAAATATAGCAGTACACAGCAGTACGCCAGTAAAATATACATATATTTACAAATATAATTGTAAATGCATTTAATTTTGATTAAATGCATATATTGTTCATTAAAAATTATCACATACGCGCCCATTACCTTTTTAACGCAAGTGCACTGCAATGGTGGTATTAAAAAGTTTTCATTACATACACTGAGAAAACTGAACTATGAGTTATTCAAAAAGATGTATGTTTGATTATATGTTTAACTAATACAAATAGAATTCGGTTTAAACCTAATTGTAATCTGTTTAAATGCGAAAATACTATTATTTTAAAGTAAATTATATTTAAGTCAAAACCATTCATGTTTGAATATTTCATCAGTACTAGTGAATAATTTTTGTATGTGATTCAAACTAGCTTGACTTTGATTTTTGAAAGGCCTGTTTAATTTTTGTTCCCACTTGAAAGTATTTAACATAAAATGAATAAGAACGAGTTTGTTTTAAATATGAACCCACTGAAAATTTAACAGGAAAAAGGAGTTGAACAGAAATCTTAAATTTAAGCTCAAATCAGTTTGAATTGAACTCAAATGAAGAAAAATTGGGGATAAATTTACCTTGTGGTGATGTCATTTGGGGAAAAAAGTTTTTGGAACGCTTGCAATCTTTATAGGAGGTTTTTGGTAAGTTATAACATTTTTTTAGGTATTGATATTAAAATTAAATCATATTTGCTCCTTTTTATATACAGAAAAAGAAGAACTGTCTTTTCAAAAAATTGAATGGAACAGCTTGACGTGATTTTTTTATAATCAGTATTGGAGAAATTTTTAAGCCAAAACACATTATCGATTATCGAAAATCACCCTTGTTCAACTGTGAAATGCTGTACTTTGGGGCTTACTTGGGTGTTTGAAGATTTAAACCAAAAATTTACCAAAAGTAAGTAATCACAATAAGAGTAAAACCTTTTTTAACTTTAATCAAAAAAGCTAATATGTACGTAAATTCAATTCTAGGTACTCCACAAACTTCCACATTCAATTATTAAATGGAACATAAATTAAGGTACAATTTAGAAGCTAAGTTTAATTTGTTTAAATTGTTTAATTTTTAACTAAAAACTTAATGTGTTTTTTCTTCATGTTCGATTAAAGATTTATTGAAATTTTCAAAGACTTTTTACTGTTTTTGTTTTGTATGTCCTGGTCAGTTTTATTGAGTAAAAATAAAAAATAAGTTTGGGTAAGTATATTAACAGATCTATACATATTTTAAACATAAAATATCATTGAATCAAACACGGGAGTGTTCAAAAAAAATGAATATGATTCTATTTGTAACAAAGTTAAATGAAGTAAATGAAAACAAATAGAAATATGTTCATATCAAATAGAAACCAAGTAAATTTAAACAAAAACACGTTTAAATTAAGTCAACTATGATTAAATACGTTTCTGTTCAAATCAAACAGAAATCGCTTCCATGCCAAATCGTATGTGTTTGAGTTTGATTTAAACATGAATATATTCAATATTTTTCTCAGTGTACAAAACTCTTGTTATGTTTGTGCACGTTTTTCTCAAAATCTATTGCTTTTAGGAAAAAAGTTAATATTTTTGGGTAGAATTTTATAAGCTACATACAAAATTTATTATAATTACTTTTTTTCTCCTTTCCCTTCCTTAATAGACCAAATTTGACGCTGTAACTTCATTAGTACATAGGTTCCATAAGGTTATTAAATAAACTGAAACCACTCCTTTTTCCAGATGGTGCCCTTACTTAGCCTGGACATGGACACCACAGAAACTATAATGAGAAAACGTAGCCAAACGCCTTAAGTACAAGAAATATTGCTGATCGATTAATGCGATTTTAATAAATTTTTTGACTAAATTTCCTGCATGATTTACTTTTAAACTATAGGTTGTATGAAGAAAAAGCATGGTAATTTTGTTTTGTATAGAATTGAATAAGCTACAATTTATTTTACTTTAATATTTCATTCCAAAAAGTTGATAGTTTTCGTGAAATTGGCAAAAAACTATATTTTACACTCTTCTCCAAAATTCTTTCTTCAGCCAAAATTTAGGGTGATTTATGAAATTGCTCAGGAAGTCAAAATAAAAATTCAGTCTTGTAGGAGTTTCGTGGAAGTACATAAAAGTCTAAATTTCCTGGGCTAGAGATCCATTAATATAATTTAACATTGCTTGACAGGCGGGTGAAAAACTACATTCAAAGATAATATAACAAGTAAAGATGTCGCACGTAGAACAAAAATCTGTGCCCAAAAATCTAAATCACCATGGGTCCACCAACATGTATCTAAGCTTTGAAAGCCATAAGCAACACTCAAAAGATGCTTACATCTGTTTTCTCTCATATTATCTCTGCATTCTTTTGCTATTTTGTTGATGGACCTATGCCTACCAAAGGAAAAAAATTCATTTAATGTTCAGAGTTTGGCTTCTGTCAGTAGGAAGAAAAGAGATGGGTACCTGAATATGAACTATTTAAGTTTGTTCATTTTTTCTTTCCTACAGACAGATCGAAAGAAAAATGTGTCGAGAGCATTGTATATAAATTCTATAGTATTCTCATGAAGAAAAAAAGCTCGTGGCCATCTATGCGTCCAAATGTCATACTAATTTTTGTTAAGGGATCTCGGTAAGGCGATCACAGTGAACCTATCGACCAAATGTCTACCTACAAAATCGTGTTTCATGAGAATACTATAGATTGGATATACAATGTCGAGAGAATGAATAAATTGCCTGTGTTTTGTTTTTGTTTGTTTTTTTTTTTTCTTCGAGAGATTTAGATTTTTTTTCTTGGTTGGGTTCTTCGTCCTTGTGTATTGTTGTTGTATCTTGTGCTTGGCAAGTGCATTAAGAAAAAAAACCATAATGAATGAGAATGAAATATACCTACCTACCTACTTACATACAATATACCAACCTAGATTTTATTTTATTTTCTGGAATCTGAAGTTTTGTCGATCAGAATCAAAACGAAAGAAATTTAAGTTTGAAAATATTATGGAACGAAGTAGGTATTTCAACTCTCATGTAAATTAGTGATTTCTTGTAATTTCATTGGTTTGATCAAAATTATGATTACGATGATCTTACAAATTATGTATTTTCGGTAGGTATTTATGTTCATACTTAGCTATATCGTCCTTCTATCTGTGAGGGGGTGGGTGTTTTTGTGCGATTGTTTTCTCTAAGTACGTCGTGGAATCTCAATTTATATTTGGTTTGCAGTTTTGTATTTAGGATTTATTTACTGACAAGAGATTAGGTAGGAAATTAATATTTATTGTATGAAACTTGGGGACCTTTTACAGAAGATATAGGTATATTTTAATAAACAATAAAGTTCGGTATGTTGTTTATAATGAAGGCATAGGCAGGAAAATACATATTTAGATTTTTTTGTTGATTTTAAAAACGGATAGGTAACAAAACTAAATAAATTAAGTTCAGTCAAGGAACCATGCTTTTTTTGAGAAAAATTGTCGTTTTAGCACTTATTTCAAGAATACAAGTATGTAGGTACATACTTGCAGATATAAATATAATTTAAAAGAGGGAAATACTTACTAGTAGATACCTACCTTCATCAACAAAAGCAAAACGCGTTAATCTCAAAATGCCACAAATACAGATACTTTTTTTCTTCTTAGCACGGCAGTATTAGAAAAAAACTGCTAAGTAGATTTTTAGTAAGATTCTTGCATCAAAAAATATAATTTACATGCATATGGAGGGCTCAGAGCTGTACCAAAACAAGTCATGTTTTGTTTTTTATTTTGCAGATTTTCGTGGATACTTTTCAACTCAAGCTTAAAATAGAGTTTAATTAAGAGAATTATATAAAAATAATTTAATTTAGAGAATAAACTTTAGACTTTTCCTTTTTACGAGTAAAATATTCTTTAATTTATGGCAGTTTTTTTAATAAACCTCTTCATATCTTTGAATTTTCTTTTTCTGACTTGGTTCGGTACAGCTGTGAGCCCTCCATGTACCTTCTACTTCTTATATAGGTACATTATGTATAGGTATATATGGTGTTGATTTCTTATTAAAAAAAAAAATAGGTATAGTTACATAGGCATCTACCTACCTACATCAAATGTCTGTTAAGATGATAATCTTGCAATTTATGAATTTGTTTTAAATTTGGAAGACATTTATGCTACTAGACAATTATACTACATATATTATTATGTATATATTATAGATATATAAACTTACACGACAATTTTCTAAACTTATCTGAGACCAAAATAATAGTTTTTGGCCTAACTGCCTCTATTTTTTTACCTGTAACGAAAAAATTCAGTTTTTCTGTAAACAGAGACGGTTTTGTTTGTACTATGGCAGGATTGTATGTAAATTTTATGTGATTTTTGCTTTAAACAATAATTAGGTAGGTATCTATTAAAGGTATTTCTTATACCGTTTTTTTTTTTTATTTTAGCATATGTACCTATATGTACGTACCTACATTAATAAGACTGTGTGAAAAAATATTTTGTTTTTGATTTTCTTGCAAACAGGCTCAAAAGTTTTATTTAAGCGAAAAAAAAAGGACATCTGTGAAAATTTGAGCTCTTAATAATCATGTTTAAACATTTCTCATCGCAGATTTCGGTTATCATACGATTAGATAGATAGTAGATCTTTATTGTAGCTAAATTCTTATAAACCTTTCCTATTAAATACCTAGATTGCCCAATTTACAGAGATATGGTGTATTTATCCTACCTTACCTAATGAATAATAATACAGATGTATACACCGTAATAAATATAAGTACCCTATATAAATAAATAAAATAATAGATAATAATTTAATTACAAAACAAGATAGTTAAAATATGAACATAAAAGATGATATAATTAATAAATAAATACACGAATAAACAAAATATAAGAAATAAATTATTAATTGAGTACATAAATAATAATAATAATAAAAAAAAAAAACAAATAAATTATACGACAAAATACATAAATAAATACTTTAATAAATAAATAAACAAAAAAAATAAATACAAATAAATAAATAAACAAATAAAAATTTTATAACTAAATAATTAGCCTATTGAATAGACCTTTTAAAAGGAACAATTACGTGCAAGGGTTTTAGTATTCAATATGTTTGTATGGCCCATAAGCATGCTTAAAACCGTAAATGTTACTAAATTCACCCATGCGTTCCTGAGAGAACTATCACACTGGCCACTTTAACAATATTTTTGGTATAACTCGGAAACTAAGCCGAATTTGACAATATTACACATAAACTTTTGGCACGAAATTTAATTTTCTATCGAAATGGATAATTAAAAAAATTTCATTAGAATTAACGAAAACCAACAAAAAAAAAAAGAAAAAACAAAGATTTATAAATTTTTTTCCTAAATAGTGCCTAACTTTTTTGGAGCAAGGATACGCTCAAGACTTTCATAAATAAAGTAAAGTAGAGCTTTCAAGGCCTATGACATGTTAATGACGTATATTGTTATTTAAAAACTGACAGAGATTCAATCACATTTTACCATTTCTTATCATCTTTCGAAGTTTTTGCCCGAGGGTACTTTATGACAAATTTAATATTCCTAGCACCTAGTACCAAATCTTATATATATTTAATGTATTGAAAAAGTTAGAAATCTTTGATTTTTTATTAGATTGGTTCTTTGTTTACTTTTCTGCTTAAACTATTTTCTAAATTTTTTAAATAATCCATTTCAATAGAAAATTTTATTTGAACAAAATGTTTTTAAGTGTAAAATGGTCAAATTCAGCATAGTTTGCGAGTAATACCAAAAGTAATGAAAATTGGTCATTGTGACCATTCTCTCAGAAACGCATGGGTGAATTTAGTAGCATTTTCGGTTTAAAGCATACTTATAATAATAAAAACCCTTGCACGTAACTGTTCCTTTATACCCCCCCATTTTCCGGTCTATTCAATAGGCTAAATAAAAAGTATTTAAACTAATTACCTACATAAAATAAATTGAACGTTCTACAAAAAATATACAATAATGTTTTATCGTTTATCCAGCCGTTATAAGGTTACAGATAGTCAAACTGACCCCGATAAAATTATCATACATTTATTAACATAAAACTAGCATTTTTTAAGTAATTGAAGATATTGTAACTAATTTCACTCTTATCGAAAAGTTACCAAAATTTTTTTGTAGAGGACCAATTTCCTTTCAAATGGTGCCTAACAATACTTCTTCACTTCAATTAATACAATTACAGTCAAACTTCCTTATAACGAACTTCCTTATAACGAATATCTCTTTATTGCGAACTGCCACTCTGTCCCCGTCCCTTAAATAAATATCCTATATAAATGTGTTTCCATATAACGAATTTCCTTATAACGAAATTCTCTTTATAAAGAAATAATTTTTGAGACCAGCATCATAATTGTTTCTTATAACGAAGTTCCGAACAAAATTTTCTGCAAATAAAATCATTTCGGTTTTTGCTAATGCCTCGATTTTTCACATCTTTGCTACCTCTACGCTCTATAACTCTTCAGATTTTTTGTGTGTTGAAAATTTTAATTGTCAACGAAAATTCTCGTTTTGACGTGTTAACGAAAATTTGGTTAAACATTTTCAACTTCACCGAAATTAATTTTTTCGATGATCGACTTTCGATAAAAGTCGCCATTTATCAAAAGCAAACAACACTCGTAATAAGGGCACTAGCTTTGGTTCCATAACTGCAAAAACAAAAAAAGTACAGCCCAACTGTGCATTTCAAGTGCGTTGTTCTGAGTTCTTTTAAAATGTCGAAGCGAAAAGTTATT
Source organism: Dasysyrphus tricinctus (assembly GCA_963921185.1). Taxonomy (NCBI): domain Eukaryota; kingdom Metazoa; phylum Arthropoda; class Insecta; order Diptera; family Syrphidae; genus Dasysyrphus; species Dasysyrphus tricinctus. The sequence continues at coordinate 162,398,342 of OY992532.1, read as the reverse complement.
GCTGTTTTTTATATGATATTACAAAAAACAATATTTTCAATAATTTCAGAAAAATTCTTTATTGCGAATTTTGTATTAAATTTCTCTATAACGAACCAAATTTTTGTCCCTTGAGGGTTCGTTATAAAGAAGTTTGACTGTATTATATTATAATAACTAGTCACTTCGAAATAGATGTATTATATAGTGGGAAATTACAGATAAATTTCCTAATAACTCTGGTCAACAAGGTTTTTGTAATAGAAACCAAAATATACTTTTCCAAAGGTTTTGGATGTGTTGTCCGTAGTCAGAAATAGTCTATCACGTCACGTTTTTGAGGTAGGTATTGCTGTTTGAACATTGAATTCCGAGATCATGTTTAAACGTGAGGTTATTTTTTTCTAACAAAATTTTCTGAAATTTTTACTCTCAATAGGTACAGGTGCCTACATAGGTGCAACATACATGGCAAGTATAACATTCGTAAAAAAGTTGAACTCGAGATTTAGATCAAACTTATTATTACGAAGATAGAGAAGACGAAAAAAGTTGGTCCCAGAATTCTGTCTGTCTGTCTGTCCGTTGAGCTACATCCTAAACGGCTGGATTTATTTCCTTCAAACTTTTTTTTATTTTCCCCGCAAATTTGTTTCAGTTTCGTAAAACCAAAATTAACGGTACCTGCCATACAATTTTTTTAGAAATATTACATAATCGTATTTTGCTTAAAAGCGGCTCCACAACTTTTCTTTAAAAAAATTCAATAAGTTACTTTTAGTAAAAGCTACCTTTGGGTAGAGACCATTTTTCACACAAATGGTCATTAATGGTACCTCCCAAAGAACCATTTTCTAATTTTCAGTTTTCTTCAAAACTGTAACTGATTTCAATAATTTTGTCTATACAGAAGCTTTCAAAAAATAAAAATAGTATTGTGTACCAAAATTATTAAAACGTATTTTTTAGATTTTTAAAAAATGTTTAATTTTTTTTTAATCAAATATGTATTTCGGAAATGACATAACAGATTTTTTTTAAAGCTCGATACTTAGGAGTTTCTTAATACTCACTTAAATATTTTTAAGAAAAATTTCTTCTTTTGTGTAAAAATAACAGTAGATCCTTCCATACAAAAGTTAAAAAACAGACAAATTTAATTTTCGTTACAGGTAAAAAAACATAGGCAGTTTGACCAAAAGCTATTATTTTGGTCTTAGATAAGTTTAAAAAGTTGTCGTGTAAGTTTATATATCTATAATATATATATAATAATACAGTCAAACTTCTTTATAACGAACTTCCCTATAACGAATATCTTTATATTGCGAACTGCCACTCTGTTCCCGTACCCTAAAAAAAAAAATATTCTATACAAGTGTGTCTCCATATAACGATTTTCTCTATAACGAAATTCTCTTTATAAAGAAATAATTCTTGGAACCCATCATCATGTCTGTTTCTTTATAACGAAATTTCTATAAAAAAGTTTATGAAATTTCTCGCTCCTAAAAAACATGGAACGAAACAAAGTTTTTTTACAACTTTCTGCAAATACAATTATTTCGGTATTAGGGAATTCCCGATTTTGTACAAGATCTTTGCTGGTAAGTGCGCCGCTCTACCTACTTAGATAGAATATAGGAAATGTGTGGCAGCAATTCAAAAATTGAATTCGGAATTTTCACCAAACGTCAGTTTCGCAAATCTTTTTCAGAACTTGGTGAAAACGAACGTTTCTTGTTTTCACCAAGGGCCTTTTACGAGGGTCGTTTGCTTTCAATAAACGACTTTTGTCGAAATCGATCATAAAAAAAATAATTTTGATGTTGAAAATCTTAATTACCTATCGTGAACGAAATTTCTCGTTGTGACCTGTTAACGAAAAATTTGATTAATAAAGATTAGTCGTAATCGTAAGCAAGACACTCGTAATCACAGCCCAAGTTCTGCTTCCATAACCATAACTGTGGAACAAGAGGGAATAGTTCCTGCGTTATATCTTTCACTTTTAATAAAATTGTACTAAACAAAAAATTGTACATTTATAAAAATAAAAAACTGTTTGTTGTTCATCATTGCCTGATTATCTGATGTGAAAAAAATAATATTTTCAATAATTTATATAATTCCTTATAGCGAATAACGAACTAATTTTTTGGCCCCTTGAGGGTTCGTTATAAAGAAGTTTGACTGTATATGTAGTATAATTGTCTAGTAGCATAAATGTCTTCCAAATTTTTAAACAAATTCATAAATTGCAAGATTATCATCTTAACAGACATTTGATGTAGGTAGGTAGATGCCTATGTAACTATACCTATTTTTTTTTTAATAAGAAATCAACACCATATATACCTATACATAATGTACCTATATAAGAAGTAGAAGGTACATGGAGGGCTCACAGCTGTACCGAACCAAGTCAGAAAAAGAAAATTCAAAGATATGAAGAGGTTTATTAAATAAACTGCCATAAATTAAAGAATATTTTACTCGTAAAAAGGAAAAGTCTAAAGTTTATTCTCTAAATTAAATTTTTTTTATATAATTCTCTTAATTAAACTCTATTTTAAGCTTGAGTTGAAAAGTATCCACGAAAATCTGCAAAATAAAAAACAAAACATGACTTGTTTTGGTACAGCTCTGAGCCCTCCATATGCATGTAAATTATATTTTTTGATGCAAGAATCTTACTAAAAATCTACTTAGCAGTTTTTTTCTAATACTGCCGTGCTAAGAAGAAAAAAAGTATCTGTATTTGTGGCATTTTGAGATTAACGCGTTTTGCTTTTGTTGATGAAGGTAGGTATCTACTAGTAAGTATTTCCCTCTTTTAAATTATATTTATATCTGCAAGTATGTACCTACATACTTGTATTCTTGAAATAAGTGCTAAAACGACAATTTTTCTCAAAAAAAACATGGTTCCTTGACTGAACTTAATTTATTTAGTTTTGTTACCTATCCGTTTTTAAAATCAACAAAAAAATCTAAATATGTATTTTCCTGCCTATGCCTTCATTATAAACAACATACCGAACTTATTGTTTATTAAAATATACCTATATCTTCTGTAAAAGGTCCCCAAGTTTCATACAATAAATATTAATTTCCTACCTAATCTCTTGTCAGTAAATAAATCCTAAATACAAAACTGCAAACCAAATATAAATTGAGATTCCACGACGTACTTAGAGAAAACAATCGCACAAAACACCCACCCCCTCACAGATAGAAGGACGATATAGCTAAGTATGAACATAAATACCTACCGAAAATACATAATTTGTAAGATCATCGTAATCATAATTTTGATCAAACCAATGAAATTACAAGAAATCACTAATTTACATGAGAGTTGAAATACCTACTTCGTTCCCTAATATTTTCAAACTTAAATTTCTTTCGTTTTGATTCTGATCGACAAAACTTCAGATTCCAGAAAATAAAATAAAATCTAGGTAGGTATATTGTATGTAAGTAGGTAGGTAGGTATATTTCATTCTCATTCATTATGGTTTTTTTTCTTAATGCACTTGCCAAGCACAAGATACAACAACAATACACAAGGACGAAGAACCCACCCAAGAAAAAAAATCTAAATCTCTCGAAGAAAAAAAAAAAACAAACAAAAACAAAACCAGAGAATATGAAATAAAGAAGTCAATCCTCAGCTGTCAATTTGATTTGCCTACAAGCTGAAGCGAACAGCTGATGTATTAGATTTGCAAAGTATTAGTAGGCCAGGAAAAATGGGTTCCGAGGTTGAAAAAATTAATTCATGAAATATTAAAATTGGAATCGACGCAGAATTGCAACCTCTATAACAGCGGTTCCCAAACTTTTTAAGCTGTGGAACCCTAAACGATGCCCAAATATATTTCGGAACCCCATCCTGACAATAGCAAAAAATGAAAAACAACACATTTCAAAATCAATTTTTATTTAGTGTGAAGAATGAATCTGTTTCATTGTGTGATTTATAATAATGGTTTTTTAAATGAACTTCTATGTCCGAAAGTTGTATTCGCATATCGCAGCGTCCAGCCTTGATCTGTATTTATAGTTTTTGTGTAAGTATACGCTGAAAAGCCTATTTCACAGCACCAGCGGTACGTTAAAATTCGTTTAATGATACAGAATCAAATACAAATTATGATGAAGAGGAGCTCTGCAGATCTATCAGGGATTCGTATTCCTGTATACTCAGGGCACGGCCGTAGCCAGGATTAAACGTATGGGTGAGCTGACGGTTGTTTTGGGTGAGCTCACATTTTTTTAATGGAAATCATGATGTCTACAAAAAATAACTTTTTTACTAAAACAATAGGTATAAGGTGCCTACATATGTATGTATAATTAGTATGTGTATCTCCCGTTAAAAGGTAGAAATTTTCATAAGCATCATGAAGCATTTCTGAATATACTCAATAGAACTATAGAATCCTCAATTGTTCGAATCTTTAATGTGGAATTTTAATATTTCAAGTTGATTTAATATAAACAGTAAAATTTTTTGAAAATAAAATTAAAAATATAATAGGTGAGTTCAGGAAAATGAGATCTCAAAGTCCTCAGCAATCTCAGTATCGTGAACAGGTCCCCAGAAATTTTGCTGTCAAACAACTGATAAAAGAAAATATTGGATTCGCTTGCTCAGTTTTTGACATGTCGGGAGATCTCATTTTCCTGAACACGCCTAGTATCAAAATTTAACTTAAACTTCATCTAATGGCTTTTTTGTTGCCACAATAACAGTTCTTGCGCTGAAAAGAAGAAAAATGCTTTTGGATCTGATTTATAAATCGAAAATAAAATCGTACACGTATCGATCGGTCTTCCTGATTGCCATTCAAAAATGTCATAATATAAAAACCTACTTTTATTTTTGCCTTACAGTTCTATATCTGACAGTTCTTAAGAAACGTCAAAAAATTCTAAAAGTCCTTTTTAGCTTAAGCTATGAACACAAGAAGAAACCAATGAGCTTAAAATCTAAAAGGCTATTGTTGAATTTATGAATATGTGGTTTGTGTATTCCATAATTTTCCATAATCGGAGCACACTTTTGAATTCAAAATAACAGATCAAGTGACTGACAATATGAGCACAGGAGAACTCAAATAGAGCAATGAACTGGGGAGTCCCGGTTTACTGACCAAGAAATCAAAGTGTGCGGAAAAAAATGGAAGATTGGTATTTTGCATTCATATATTTTGGCTCAAAATTAAAATTTGGAAAATCTTAAAATATCTCTGAATTCTTTTGGGTGAGCTGAACATATTTTTTCGGTAAGCTGAGCTCACCCTAGCGTAGGCCTGGCTACGGCCGTGACTCAGGGTCATAGGCTTGATGGTTTTCATTAGTAATGGATTTTATACCACTCGATGTCAGTATTTGTATCTGGAAAGTAATCCAGCATGGATCTTTCGAGACTAACCAAATGGAGAGCAATAATATCTGCTCTGAGTTCAGGCATGTTTTCCTTCAAGAATTCATGTAAAACTGGAAAAAACTCAAAATTGTTCTTTTGTCGTATGAGATAGTCGAGTTACATTTTTACTATGCAAATTGTGGGGTAGTTTTGATTTGTTCGCTCCTTTATGTTTTCGGAGGTGCTGAATCCGAATCTGAGGTTTGCCAACTAAATTTCGGGACGCAACATTGAAAAAAAAACGCAAAAATGATGCAAAATGCATTTCTTGGGAGATTTTCACGAATGGCTTGAGAACTACTAACTATTCGAAAATTACATAAAAGTACCATTAAAAGTATACACAATTTCCAATAAATCTCTATTTAAGGTTTTTTTCTGCGACAACCCATTTGGACTCAAGTGCTAGTCAAAAATTGACGTATTTTTACTGTTTTCGAAAATCCACTGGAAAGCGCTAAGAAATTCCTTTGTGTGGCAAAATTTGAACTTTTGTCTGTAACATGAACCAAGATATACTTTTCTGATGGTCTTTGACGCGTTGATTTTGAATCTGGCCTTGAAATTGCTCTATCACGTCATGTTTTTGAGATATTCGAATCTAAAGATTTAAAAAATTAATTTTTCTTTTCAAAGCTGCCAGTTTGTCTCTCGCAAGAAATACTGTTAAAGATTTTTCTGCAGAGCTGTAGCAGTTTCGTTGATCTTCTCGAATATGTCTGCAAGATAAGCTAATTTCGTAATCCATTGCTCATTATGCAATACTTACATCAAAGAGGTTTGCAGTTGAAGACATATTTTTTTCCAGTTTGAACACATTCAACTCATCACGAAGTTGAAATAACCTGGATAATACTTTCCCTCTGGAAGGCCAATGGGTTTCAGTATGAAGAAGAAGCGATTCGTATTGACTGCCCATATCCTTACACACTAATTTAAACAATCTCGATTGGAGAGGATGACTCTTTACAAAATTTACTATTTTCACAGCTTCACCGAGACCTTTTTTTAAATCAATTGGCCTTCTTTTGATAACAAGTGCATAACGATGGAAAATACAATGACTGCTTGTACTTCTAGGAACAAAGTTTTTAATATTTGAAAAAACCCCTTTAACCTTTCCCATCCGCCGCTGCATATATCAATACATTTTCCCCAATTAATGATGTGCTTTCTCATGAAACAGTTTATGACCTTGAAGTTCACACTTCGATTAAAAAATATAAACTTCAAAAAAAAAAAAATTGTTCAAATTTTTTTTCGAAATTTTCAATTCGTATTATTATTTTTTATTGTTTTGTATTTTACTGTTTATACTTCAAGAAATTTGTGGAACCCTGAAAACTCTCCCGCGGAACCCCAGGGTTCCGCGGAACACACTTTGGGAAACGCTCCTCTATAACATATCAAAAGTCCCCCAAAATCCCCGCATTGGCTTTTTGTGTAGATGCGTTTGAAGAAGTGCAGACGGGGAGAATTTGGAGGTCTATCAAACTAAAATATTTGTTTGGGTTAGACCTAATCATATGATACATGCTTTAAGGGTAGTTTTTAACGCTGAATCTAATGAAACCAAATTCAAAATGATACAACCGCCCAAAAAGAAGTTATAGTCCTGTTTATGTAATGATGACTTTTTGTTCAGGTACAACAGGTAAAATATTACCGAAAACCCTTTGAAAATAACGGTTTGTTAATGAAACTTGAAATGAATGTTTCATTTGTCATAGGAACTAAGAATCAAGAGAGTCCCTAAAAATATCCATGGTGAAAGGGTGTTTTTTTAAGGGGGAGGGGCAAGTGTAGTGTGTTAACCATAACACCCACGAAAAAACTCTTACACTCATGAAATTCGCCAAAAATATATAATTTGTCATGGCAACCAAGAATCAAAATAGTCCTCATAAATATATTTGTTCTGGGGTTTTTTATTAAAGAGAGGGAAAATCTGGGAAGAAGTTGGAAGACTTGAGCCAAATTTCCGATTTGGTGTAATTGAGGTATATACACAAAGTATGGTATATGATTAAAAGGTATTTTTTAACGCCGAATCTAATAAAAGCAAAACTAAAATGATACAAGCACCCTTAAAAAAAGTTATAGGCCTTTTCAAGCATAAATTAATTTTTGAAATCGTATTTTCCGTAGAACAAGTCAAAAGTTAACAGTCACCAAAAGCACTATTAGAACAAAGATATTTGTATGGACTATTTTGATTCTTGGTTGCCATGAAGAGTTTAGTATTTTTGGCGAGTTTCATGAGTGTAAGAGTTTTTACGTGGGTGTTATGGTTAACATTCTTTGTTGCTCATTTCCCTTAAAAAAACACCTTTTCACCATGGATATTTTTAGGGACTCTCTTGATTCTTAGTTCCTATGACAAATGAAACATTCATTCCAAGTTTCATTAACATACCGTTATTTTCAAAGGGTTTTCGGCAATATTTTACCTGTTGTACCTGAACAAAAAGTCATCATTACATAAAAAGGACTAAAACTTCTTTTTGGGTGGTTGTATCATTTTGAATTTGGTTTCATTAGATTCAGCGTTAAAAAGTACCCTTAAAGCATGTATCATATGATCAGGTTTTACCCAAACAAATATTTTAGTTTGATAGACCTCCAAATTCTCCCCGTCTGCACTTCTTCAAACGCATCTACACAAAAAGCCAATGCGGGGATTTTGGGGGACTTTGGATATGTTATAGAGGTTGCAATTCTGCGTCGATTCCAATTTTAATATTTCATGAATTAATTTTTTCAAGGTTCCCCATACGATTTGTGCTATTTTTCCTGGTCTATTTGGTTTATGGTCGTTTGTTATACAGTGGGTAGCCAACGCTGTTTTTTGGGATGAATTTGATTTTAAGTCTGATTTGTGCCCTGATATTCTGTTTTTAAGTTTTTGTTTTGTAGTTCCAACGTAGACCTGCTCACACTTTTCATCTTTTTTGCCATTGCATGTTATTTGGTAAATTAGGTTTGAATCTTCCATTGGATCTACTTTTGTTTTCAACTTGCTAAAGACCTGACCTAGGTTGTAGCTCATTGCAATATTGTATTTTTCTTTATCTATGAAGTCGGATTGTTTAAATCTATCCGCTATATGCTTTACGTAGGTGAACGATTTGTATTTAATGGGTGGAGCTTCAGCTTTTTCCGCATGAATTATTATTGGTTTATAGTTCCTTATTAAAGTGTGTATTATATTTGTTGGAAAACTATTCGCTGTAAGTATGTTAAGTGCAATATACATGTAAAAGCAATATGAATGTTTAAATAAGTGCAATATAAATGTATAGTGATGTTAATTATTATATATGTACATTTTAAATGTTCATAGCATAAACACAATGTAAGTCAGTTACTATAACAATTTTATTTAAATTATTTAAATTTTTTTATATTATCATAATTATTTTTGATCAACTTTGTAAATTCATAACTAAACTCAGTATTTTCTTCCAATGTGTTCATAGAAATAAAAACCTGATGATGTTCATAATCATGAACGAAACGTCGTTTTAAAACAATTACTTGTATTTAATTTAATTTGAGAAAAAAACTGACCTACAGCCCATAAACTAATAACAAAGAATGTTTTTAGTTCTAACTTGAACACTACTCAATTGCATCGATTCTACCTCTATTTTTAGGCCTTTTGAGTGTTCAATGTACCCTTTTATATAACGATGATCCACCTCTTGCTTTATTTGAAGGATGAACAGCGTGGTAGTCAAGAAATCCGTGGATTTTAAGATTTGATTCATTTTTGGCTTTCTTTTCTGATATCAAACATATGTCGATATCATTTTCCTGCATATACATCTCTAATTCTCCAAGTTTTTGCCATAATCCGTTGGCATTCCACGTAAGAATTTTAAACTTTTCCATCATAAATTTTTTGAGAGAGATTTGGGTCGAAAACAATTTTCGAGCTCACTTAACCTATCAAAGATAAGTTTATTTGTGTCGCCTTGTTCCTCAAGTTTCGAAAGAATTATTGAAAAGACTTTTGATTTTGAAACCCGGTCTGTTTCAGTGTCGTTGTTTGCGGGTATATTTTTGGCCGCTATTTGGGAATATGTTTCTGCATTTCCTTGCTTTGATATATTCTCCGAAGGTATTGACACTGTTTTCTTTTCCTTACGGATACCTACTAGGTTTTGGAGCTTAACTAGATTTTGAAGTCTTGGGAATTACGGTTTCTATTTGCCTTTGTGGTTTTTTTTTTTTTGTTTTTTGGCAGATTTTGATTGCCACTTTTGTAATTCTTTAGCTACTTCGCACCCTCTATAGTTTGCCGGGTGATTTCCATTACAATTAATGCACGTTGGTGGACTTTCACTTTTTCCGATGCAGTCAACGGTTAAATGCTTTCCGGCGCATTTTACACGCCTTGGCTCTTTTTTGCAATAAGTTTGGGTGCGATTCAATTCTTGACAGCGCTACAGCGTTTACACTGAGGGACTAACCTTGTGCTCTTTCTTAGAGGTTCGATCTTAACTACGATGTTTAGAATTGTTTTGATTTTATAAATTTCATCTAGTTTTTCAGTCTTATCGAATGAAAGTATAAATAGTGGAAGACCACGTTGTACCACTTTTGTTTCACCCTCTTTTGTCTGTTTCTCTCTTTTGACGATGTTCATTACATCTAAGATTTTGAAGGTGCGCTCCCTTAGATCACTAATGATATAGTCTTTTGAACATGATGCGTGTAAACCTCTCGCCACAACACGTAAAGGTCTTTCCGACTTATTTTCATGAGTATACCATTCTACTTTTTCTTCGTTTAGTTTTCGCGACAGAAGACGATAACTTTCGGGGTCTTTCACACGTGCTTTCCATTTGTTGTTATTGAGCGAAATAGCTTTAAAAGCCGATGGTAGTAATGCTTTTAATATGGTTTGCAACTTGTTATACTCCGCAAAACCGATTACATTTATCGGTGGCGCAGTAGCGTAGCTAGGGGGGGCGGTCGCCCCGGGCGCCAGGAGTTATGGGCGGCAAATGGGAAAATCATCTTCGTTGTTCATGGGATGTTAAACCAATTACAGAAGTTTTTTTAGTGAACATTTTATTGAATTTTTATTAGATTTTGCCGCCCCTACAAATTTCAATACAATAAAAATTGTATGTTATTTTTATAGTATTCAAATTTGTATGTAAATTTGTATCCTCCTTGTTCATGAGAAGTTGGAAATAAACACAAGTTTAGTTTTTGTTAAATAAATAATTCAATCAATTTTCATTAAATTGAAATCCATATAGGTGCGCAAAATCATCATCGTTGTTTATTACAGAAGTTAGAAATAAACATAAAAGTATTATTTTTTGAGATACAAATTCTATAAAATTTAAAGGTGTAAGAACGTGCAATTTTTCATTGTGTTCAAATCACTAGGGGCGGCAGGATCATGACCGTTTCTCATTATAGAAATTGGTAATAAACACAAGCTTATTTTTTTAAATTAACAATTCTTTCAAATTTTTAAACAAAATGATGGCTTTCTTAATGACCATTCGCTTTTGTAGCTTTACATATATGTATTTCTTAATTCTCTCAATTTAGAGTTCAGAGGGGTTGACCTTTCTCTGAAAATTTTTCGCGTTATATTTGAAAAAAAAAAAATGCTGTAGATTGAATAATTTCGCAGAAGATATGTTTTTTTTCAAAAATACAAAATAAATGAATAAAAATAAATAAAACATTACATTAGTTTTATTTAACATAAAACCAGCAATCAAAAAAGCTCTTAATTATACATAAATGGCTGCATTCAACAAAAAGAATGAAAAAAAAGTGATTTTATTTGCGAATGCTTGAAGAATAATTTTTTTTTCGTAAAATGAAGTGCAGTATGTAGATTTTGCAGCAGATTTATTTTGAGAAAAAATGCATTAGATCAACAATCTACTGCAATTTCAGTAAAGTAACAACTCTTTAGTCAGACACTCAGTAGTAACTTAGCCAGCTTTGACCCTTTCATAGTTCATGATCATCAGATTTGAGAAATATGAACAGTATGCAATTTCTTAACTTTGCTGTAAAGTACTGATGAAACAATAGGCGTGTCTCACCAAGGAAGCTCTCACCGAGCGCTCAATATCAAGTGGAGGTAGGCGAAATGTTTTGGTGGAACAAGATTCTCTGTTCAATCGTACTGAAATTATGGAAACAAAATTTTAACTTTGCTTTAAATGTTAAAGCACAAAACTTTATGAAATTAATGAAAAATAATACTAAGGTCAATTCATTTTTCCTGTTTATCAACATTCAAACCCTTTTTGGTATTTTTGTATCGATTTCGTATTTGCACATCACCGAGAAATTGCAATTTGGCTGTCAAATGAACAGTTATTGCTGAGAAAGAACATTAAGAAATGAATCCAAAAAATTTTCGTCTCAGTAATCGCTGAAGAAAATTTCAGTGCTCAGGTGAGATTTTTTGTCCCACTTTAAAAATCTCTGATCTCTCAGAGATTTTATTTGGTGAGACACGCCTAATGATCAGTTATGAACTTCATTATTTTTGGACGAAAGCAATCATTACAAAAATTTCAAATCTCATGTGCCTATGTTATATACAGTCGGCTTAAAGTTAAATCTCATTAGGTCAGAAACAAAAAAAAAACTCATTCAGCAGATATTGCGGCAGAGTGGCCTGTATCAATATTTCGCAGAATGTTATTCCTTGCATTTATAAAAAAAATATTTTAATCAAAATTTTGTCTGCAACTTTAAGACCGATGATATGAAGATCACAAAATTTTTTATTAAGTATTGTTCTTAGACCGAAGGGGCGGCAAATTAGTGTTTTGCCCCGGGCGACAAATATCCTAGCTACGCCACTGCGGTGGCGGGGGCGCCGTTCCTTAACAGGTTTTTCTTTCACTGTCGCATATTTTGGTGAATTTATTATTTCAAAAGACGAGGCTGCCTCAGGTGAAGAGCAAGCTTTACGCTTTTTACTTAATCTTTGAAGACTTTTCCGTTTCACGTGCTAGCTCTTCTTTGTCTGTTTCATATCTAGAATTATTGACTTGTGGCAAGCTAGCTTTGGAGTTTATTGGAGAATTTTTGCCTTTCAACATCTCATTTTCTTTTCGAAGAAGATCGACTTCTTTCTTTAGCTCTTGATAAAGTTCCATTACTTCATCAAGTCTTCGTCGAAGTTCGTTATTATCTTTTTCAAGATTTTCTGTTTTATCAGAGTCTTTTTTGGTGCGCGCTGGCGTAACGGGTGGACTCTTTTGCCCGAATTTAGATGGTTTTATACTTGATTTTAGGCGATCGAGATACCCTTGCTTTTTTTAGGAAGAGATTTATTGAATGCAACAATTGGCTCTCCCCAGCAGGCACGGATCCAGGATTTCGTTCAGGGGGGGGGGCAATTTTTGTGAGTTTCCAAAATCTTGATGAGGTCTACAGAAAATTTGAGTACATTTCATACCGCTCTACACGCCTGGTCATACAAAGCGATGTGAGTTGATGAGTTCGAAATTGGAAGAAAACAAATAAACTCTTTCATAACTGCTACAGTTTATTTAACTTTACAAGTATTTTCGGAAAACATAATGGCGGTAAAGTGGTATGTCCCTATTCAGACACATGACGTTCGAGTTCGAGCGAAATTTCCAGCCTCTTCTTTAGCTGGCAACCTAACCTAACTTTGCTTGTAAAAGGCCGTTTTCGACAACGTCATCAGCGTCAAAAATGCTTTTGCAGAATGTTCTCAAACGCAAACTGCAAAAGTCTGCTGTAAGAAAAGGCAAATTCAAGTTTTACTGCATAAGCATTTTGTTCGATAATGCAGTTTGCTAAAGTCACATGTTCGAAAACATCATGTGTGGTGCAATTCTGCAGTCAAAAATCGAGCTGGAAACAAAAATATTGAGAAGCCGGATAACGTGTGCATAAACGTCAAATGCGTTTGCAAGAAAATTGAAGGACGTTGATAAAAAAGATTTTGTGCAAACAACACCATTGCATTAATTTGACAATATCTGGTATTTTAGTTGAACTAAAATTATAGATCGAAACCGAGATGAACCGTAGCGTTTGCTCAGATGCCTTCGTCCATCAATACAAAACCAAACTTTCCGACATTGAAATAAAACACAATGATTATAGTGGAAAATACAAAGAAAAAACCACTCCTTATTAAAAATTTCCGTCCTACCTTCTCGATTGTGACTAACTTCCGTTATACATTTCATTAACAATATACTTAGCATTCGTTAAGTTTTAATATAAATGTTTTATATAAGCTCAAAGCATCGACCACAGAGTTGCCAGACTCTTGTAGTTCAATACAATAGCAATATTTGCATCGAAAAATGGCAATAATTTGACAGTTGAATTGACGAAACAACTGTCCTTTCCTCAGGTATAAAAGTTCCATCCAACTTCTCTTCGGCAGTAACTGCTGTAGGCGTTTCCTGATTTCTCTCCAATCTTCTTCGTTGGGTTCGCACTCTTCGGTAGTTTAATAATATGGAACACAGAAGTTCCCAAAACACATCCCTAAAAGTGACAAAATTCTCACATCAAAAACGTATCGTATGGCTAGAACAGATATACAGCACGTCTGCAAGCATCGCTACGTACAACGCCGTACTCGAAACACATGGGCATACTCTTAAGGTGCGTATCCATTTCAGAGTAAAAAGGCGGTGAGCAGCTCTGAAGAAGTTCTCGAGAGTAAAACTCGAAAGTGGACACAGACACAGTCATGAAATAAGCTCACCAGAGGGGTAGACAGATATCCGAGAGTCGCTCTCGAGAGTTTTCTAGTAAAAGTTCTCCCTCAATGGAAACGTAAATTTTAATATTTATCACAAAAAGAACTCTATCACCCATTTAGTATGAAATTTGTTGGTATTTCTCAATAACTTTTATACATAAATGTAGTTTATTATTTTAACTTTAATAAGCTATCTTTATCCTGTAAATCCGGGCGTTTGAAGCAAATTTAGAAACTTTTGAAGGTAATTACTCATAAATCGACGTTTTTTAAAGATTTAATTTTCTTTTTATTAAAATCAACTTCAAGGTTGAAAATTTAGATGAGTGCCCCTGTCAAACTTTTCTTAACTTAACCTGGTCAGCCAGTGGCCAACGAACAACCACTCATTGCTGCAACGCTGCGCTGCCAACAAATTTTTTTATAAACGTATAATTAAATAACCTTTCTTTTTGATTAAATTTTATATTTCATTCTTCGTTCGTTCTTGCCCAGGAGGGGGGGGGGGCAATTGCACCCATTGCCTCTCCCGTGTATCCACGCCTGCTCCCCAGAATCCATAGAGCCGACCTCCGAAGAGGTTGGATTTTCCAGTGAACCTGGACTGCCACCTGGGGTACTATATATCTTATTGTTTTGCTCATTGCATAGTTTTGTAAGCAATTGACCATAACAAAAAATGAGTTCTTATTCTTATATTCATTCAAATTCTATTCAACTTCCCAAACACATTTAAATCTGAAGTTTTCGTATAAATATCAAGTACAAAAATTAATTTTCTTCTTAAGATTCCCAGTTCACTTTACATGGAGTTATAGCCGTAAACCATTAAACAATTTTCTTCAAACCTTGTGTAGGTATATTTTTTTTTAAGAACATATTCATAAATATTTTGATGTAAAATGGACGTGAGTTATCCTTATCATATTTGTACCAAACATCACAGAAGAAAAACGTACGACTGGATCACACGTACGGGCACTTCAAGCTGCTTTGGACTAAAGAACTTTGGAAAATGGCAAAGTTATTACAGAAAAAAAGTTAGTAAGAAAATCAAAAACATTTGTGTCCCCTTTCAAAATTTTCAGTTTTAGGGGAAGAACTCGTTTTTGAGATAAAAATTGGGACGATCGCTCCAAAAGGGGGACGTATGGTATCCCCACGTTAGAGCCGTTTTTGAGATATGCAAGTTTTTCCTGAACGGTTGTATGGCAAGTACCGTTATTTTGAACCAAAAACTCTAGGCAATCATCAAAAAATGTTAACTTTCAGTGGTTTGGGCTCAGGTCGAGGTAGAAATAGACAGACTGAATTGTGCCATACATATTTTGGGGTTCTCTATCATCGTTATGATATATGTATATGATTATTAGATACCTCAATTTTTTGTGTCTGCCCATTCGTGCCATATAGGCAAATACGAATAAATATGAGGAGTATTTCAAAACTTTATTACTTGACAGTTACTACGTTTATCTATATGTAGAAAATGGAAAAATATAATTGGATTTTCAAAGTAGAGGTAGCAAGTTTCACTCATTTGTAAAAAAGGGTAGAAAGAGCTAGTTTTTTAAAAAGTCGTCTCACTACTACGACTTAGGTCACACAGCGGCAACCGTGTGTGGAACCCTAAACAATGCCCAAATTTATTTCGGAACCCCATCCTGATAATAGCAAAAAATTTAAAACAACAAATTTCAAAATCAATTTTTTATTTAGTGTGAAGAATGAATCTGTTTCATTGTTCGATTTAATGATGCTTTTTTGTTTCCAGCTGAGGTAGGTCAGCGGGGTCCAGGGTATAACCGAAGAAAGCAGTAAAACTCGGTGTGTAAAAAGTTTGGTACTCCAGTTATTGTTTATTAGATAGATAGATAGATAAAATAATTGTATTTCAATTAAATTTTTACAAAAACATGATTTTGCTGGTATTAAAAATTAAATTTGACAATAACTTGTTTTAAGTCGTCTGTCAGGCTCAAAAATGTTTGTACTTTATAAAAGCAAAGATTAGCGAGTTTTAATTATTCATATTCGTTTATTATAAGACTTCGATATTTGATTGAGTTTTTTAAAAAATTGTAAGGGTTTTGGTAATTTAGGCCATTTAAGATATTGAGGAATGTTTGTATGTCTAGTACTTCGCTTCCAAGATATTTTTTACGGTATCCTTTAAAAATAGGGCACACACCAACAAAGTAGTAAGTGTTTTCTGCAGCATCTAGATTACATAAAGTGCATATGCCTATAGTATCATTACGGAAAGCATTAGCATTTAAGTTAAGAAGACCGTTTCTTGCTTTTAAGATGAGATTGATCATGTCTCGTGGATTGCTATCATGGAAGTAGTTCCAGGGAGTCCAGTTTCTATATAAACTGCGTAGTTAGGTGTGTTATCTGGGAGTCCAAAGCACCTCTTGACAAAGAATCGCTGAAGTTGTTCGACTTGGATGTATTCTTTATATCCCCAAACTTGGGCACAATAGTGCATTATTGATTTTGTGGCTGCTTCGTGCACTTTATATTTAGCTGAGTGTGTGACATATTTATTTCGCACAAATTTAGACCATGTCGAGTTTATAGAATTTTTTGATGTAGCAAGACGTTTTGTTAAGTGTTCAGACCAAGACATATTATACGTGAAGGTCATCATCGTGTCCTGTAACCCCGGCTGGGGCATAGGGCGTCAACAAAACGTCTCCATCCTTCACGGTCTGCTGCAAGGTACTTAAGCTGTGGCCACGTCTTTCTCTGGGATTCTGCTTCCGCTAAGACAGTTGATTTCCATGTTGTTCTTGGTCTTCCAACCCGCCGTGCACCCTGAGGATTCCATTCAAAGGACTGCTTTGCAATTTCATCGTTTGGTTTCCTCAGTGTGTGACCAATCCAACGCCATTTACGCTTTCTTATGTCGACGTCCAGCCGCTCTTGACTTGTCCTGCGCCACAATTCCTCATTTGATATTATTTGTGGCCAGCGAATCTTTAGGATGTGGCGAAGACAGCGATTCACAAAAGCCTGCAATTTCCTCGAAATGGTAGACGTGACTTTCCAGGTTTCACAAGCATATAACAGCACGGATTTGACATTGGATTCGAAGAATCTCAACTTAGTGCGTAAGGAGATTTGACTGGATTTCCAAATTGGGGACAGAGTACCGAAGGCAGCACGAGCTTTATTTATTCTACTTTTAACGTCCAGATCCGTACCACCGTTTGCAGAAACAATACTGCCAAGGTAGTTAAATTGTTCCACTACTTCAACTGGCGTCTCCTGTAAAATAATACGCTGCTGTGTGGAGCGGCCTGTGAGCATTATTTTTGTCTTTTTGCTGTTAATTCTTAGACCACTCGACTCTCCCTTCACTTGCAGTGTTTGGCACATCCCGTTCAGCCCACTGATGTTATTTGCCAGTAGACATATGTCATCGGCATAGTCTAAATGACTGAGCCTTTCGAACGGTCTCCATTGAATGCCCTGTCGCTCAGCTGTACCAACACTGGCCGTCAATACGTCGTCCATCGCCAGCAGGAAGAGAATTGGCGATAGAACATCCCCTTGTCTCACACCCTGTTGCACTACGAAGGAGTCGGATAGCTGCCCATTGTGCAAAACAAAACACCTCGCGTTGTTGTAGGACTCTTTAATAATGGCAACAATTTTTGGTGGAATTCCTCTACCAAGCAACGATCTCCATATACATTCTCGGTTAACTCGATCAAAGGCCTTTTCAAAATCCACGAACATGAGGTAAAGCGGTGATTGATATTCCATCGACTGCTCGAGGACGATACGCAGGGTGTTGATATGGTCGACACACGATCGACCACTGCGGAAGCCAGCTTGATGCCTCTTGAGTGTAGACTCGATTCTATCCTTTATTCGCTCGAGTATGATTGTTGCCATTAGTTTTGGGGAAAACGGACAAAACGGTGATACCACGCCAATTGTTGCAATTCTTTAAGTCACCTTTCTTTGGCAGCTTAACAATCACACCATCCTTCCAGTCCCTGGGATAGCTTTCGTTTTCCCAAATGTTTTGTATCAGCGGATGTAAAATACTAGCCGCTGCTACGGGATCGGCTTTCAGGAATTCAGCTGGTATTCCGTCCAGTCCAGCTGCCTTGTTGTTTTTGAGGAGATTTATTGATGTACGAATTTCCGATTCTGACGGGGGTTCGATGTCAATACCCCTATAGGACCTGCGCATCTCGTTTAGTTGGGGCACTTCAGCACTCTGCTCAACTGAATCCTCATTTAGCAGGGCACAAAAATGGTCCTTCCATCTACGAAGCTGATCCTCAATTGATACCAAAAGTGTGCCATCCACATCCATTACAGGATGATTGGGGTTGCTTTTTTTCCCGATAACATCTTTGGCTATTTGGTACAATTCCCGGATATCTCCTCTTCTGGCAGCACTTTCCGCATTATCTGCGAGTCCATCCAACTTCACCCTCTTGTCACGTCTCACACAGCGGTAGACCATCTTATGTGCAATGCGGTACTGTCTTCGCAAGTCAGCCTTTCGTTGAACATCAGCTTCGGCATTTATTTGGATTTTCAACGATTTGCGAAGTTCGATCTTATCCCAGGTGTCTTGGGATATCCAAGAGTCTCTACGTCTCGTTCGCTTGGGTACAGTTTCGGATCCAGCCTCCATAAAAACACTTTTAATTTCACCCCACATCTCATCAATTGTTGAATTCTGGATTCCATTTAATGACGAGGCTCTGTCGTTAAGGGTGGTGACATAGTTTCGACATATGTTGGGGTCATTTAAAGCATTAGTAATGAATTTTGTGCTCCTTGCTGCATCCTGCGCTGGTTTTTGTATGGCAGCGGTTCGTAGTTTGAGACTCATCAGAACCAAATGGTGGTCGCTTCCCACATCGGCATTTCTTATACTCCGGACATCACACATAGACTTCCTCCATCGCTGCTGAATCATGATATGATCAATTTGGTTTTCGGTTTGACCATCCGGATGCATCCAGGTAATTTTGTTGCACGTCTTATGCTTAAATACAGTCCCACCTATCACAAGACGATTCGCGTTACAAAAGTCGACAAGCAAGTCACCATTTTCATTCCGTGACCCCACACCATTTCTTCCCATCACGCGTTCCAGTTCGTAATTGTCTGAACCGACTTGGGCATTAAGGTCTCCCATAACGACTATGATGTCGGCTCTCGGAACACTACTGTAAACCGAGTTAAGATGAGTGTAGAACGCGGTTTTGTCTTCCTCGGTCGCTTCATTTGTGGGGGCGTAGCACTGAATAATTGTGACGTTACGAATTTTTGAACGAAACCTTGCTGTCATTAATCTCGCAGAAATGGGCGCCCATGAGATCAAACTACGCCTCGCTTCTTCGTTCAACATAATTCCGACACCATGCAGTCTTTGGCCACCCTCTCTTTCATCTTCGCCGGAATACAGCATTCTCGTCTGTCCAGTGTCTGATCTGTATTCAGCTCTTCCTCTCCACTTAGTTTCGCTTATGCCCAGGATACTGATCTTTAGGCGAAGCATTTCACGCTCAACCTGCTCGTATCTACCATCGCTGTACAAGGATCGAACGTTCCATGCTCCGATTTTCGTACGTATGCGGTAGCCAAAAGTAACATTTGCGCTTCTTGAAAGACTTCTTCTATTTGTCAACGATTCATTTATTATTATGGCGTCTTGATTGACGCTCGTACATGAAGGATGCCGCACCCCCAAATCCGATGTGCGGTTTACTGCAGCCGAAGCTACAGAAGGATTTTCTATAAAAAGATTACCTCTTGGGGACTCATTTCCATTTGTTGTCATAATTCATGTATTTGCATATATCCTTCCACCATGGTGTTCTCCGAGATATGATTAATAACATACATAAGCTCAGATTTGACAGGCACACCCGCCTTTTGTATGGTCAAACACATAACTGCTCGAGGCCGCCCACTATGGGAAAACAGACGCCTTTTGTAGCCGCCCAATATGGGTTACAGACGCTACCTGCTGCTGCCGTTGGCCTTTTACCAAAAAAAGCTCCTCCGCCACCAGACTATCATGCCGTTGACCGCCACCTGCAGTTCATCCGCCTTAAGGGGGCTTTTAACCATCCCGAGGACAAGTTTGTGCCCTGACCAGCATAGCTGGGTTGTCTGCTTATCCCGGCATCCATTCGGTCCCCCTGCACGTTAGCGTTACCCGCCCTCTACCACGCGGAGGTGTGCATAGGGATTTTCCTATCATTGAGCCTAGGGCCATATGGCGTCCTAGCACTCTCAAGTACTTTTAGAGGGCAATACGTGAAGGTAACTCCAAGATATTTATATTGGTTTGATATTTTTATTTCTCCATTGTTAAAGTATCATTTTTCAGCAGCCGCTCTTCTTCCACCATTCCTGATGATAACGATTTCAGACTTTTCAAGATTGACATCTAGACTCCATTTACTGCAGTAGTTGCTAAAGCTGTCGATAATCGTTTGTAGGGTCTTAGGACTATCAGAGAGTAGCACTATGTCATCCGCGTATAAAAGAACATTTATTCCTAAATCATTCAGAATAAGACCGTTGGGAGCTCATAGTGAATATCATCCAGGAATAGGACAAAAAGTAAGGCACTCAGTACGCATCCTTGCTTGACTCCTTTGGTTGTCCGGAAGAAGCTTGATGTACACTTTCCATCCCAAACTGTTGCAGAAGTTTCCTGGTACAGAGATCTTATAACTGATACCATTTTTGTTGAGACACCTAGCTTTAATAATTTGTAGAACAATGCATCTCTGTTGATGTTGTCGAAAGCTGCTGACAAATCAACAAAAAAAGCATATAGATTTTTCTTCTGACTCAATTGAAGTTGGATGATACAGGAAAGGTTGTAAACTTGATCTACCGTACTATACTGGCTTCTGTACGCAGCCTGGTATTCATTTAGTATCTGGTTTTCTTCGATCCAGCGTGGTAGTCTATTTAGCAAAATGGTTGTAAATATTTTGTAAAGTGTGTCAAGAAAGGACAGCCCGCCCAACTAACAAACTCTCTAGAGCTTAGGTCTTATTTTCTCAAAAAAACTCCCATAATTCTCTTTCAGATCTTATTGCTATACTAAAGACATGATCTCTCATTATGAAACAAAAATTCGTCTTTTAACGTTTTTATTATACGAGCTTAGCATTTTTCAAACATCGAATCGCTTTAATTTTATACCTAGAACAATTATTCCTCGTGTATATAAATTTAATGTCTTGTAATAATCTTGTTATCAAATTTAAGCTCTAAACGTCATTTTTTAATCTTTAAAATCTCTTATCAAGAGGTAATAAAGTAACAAAAACAAAACACTAACTATAGGATTCATATGAGATGAAATGTTGCATCCACTCCACAGCTGCTTATATTATTTGATTCATACACAAGTCGTTCTTTTTCTTAAAGTTTTGTGTGTACATTGTTTTCTGACGTTCAGTTTTCTATTGGACTTGCCTCCTGAATGGAAACATTGGATGTTGTATATTACAATTAAAAATTTATTTTATTTTTGACGAATGTAAACTTTCGGTGATTTATTTTCTTTTGTTTCGGTGTAATATTATATAATATTATATTGACCAAATAATTATAATTTTGTTGCCTATAGTCTATCCAGCAAAAATTGTCAGTACAGGGCTTATGGGCGAGCTTTTTTCAAAACAGTGGCGCCAGTGTATACCATCACAACACTCAAATAACAAACCTGCCACTGAAAAAGATACTTAACCACTGACACACATACAGGAATTGTTGTTGCAACTCCTTGAAACATTTCGTACGCTCCAACATGACCGTCGTCTTTCAATGCCAAAAGCATTCTGATCGTATATTACTCGCTTTCGCTTCTACCTTCGCTGTGTGAAATAAAACAAAAAAATCAAATTCCAACAGAGTTGCCTTTGCCATGTTGCAACAGTACGAAAGAGCTTTTTCAGTGGTTTTTATGAAAGAACTTTCAGTTTTGAAGCTTTTGAGAACAATATTTATAAAGGTGAGAGCCAAAAGTGTTGTCGTTTTTATTGTCCCCTTATTATTTGTTTGTATATTTGAATAAAGCTATAAAATGCACTTAAAATTTGTACGATTTTAGTCTTTAAGAAGAAAAAAGTTATTTGCGCTTAGTTTTGAAACATTCACAAAGCGTTACGTGATCAAATTCATTTAAAAAGGTGTGCTGTGGTAAAAAAAGATAAATGGATCTTTTTTTTAATATGTTTGAAATGGAATCAATGGTAACTATATGCACATTGTTCTTCGATTTGTGGCAATTTATAATTCAAAGCATGGAAACCCTGTGAGAGCTTTAACTTGAGACAGATGTATGCAAGCCAATGCAACCAGACTGAGAGGCAAACGTCCTAATTTCCCTTTACTGACAATTTTTGTTGGATAGAGCATAGTGGAATGCTAATTTTTGATATTCTTTGTTCAGTTATTCCAACATTTATGACGCCATAATTTAAATTTATCATTCTGAAACTGTTATGCACAAAACTAAACATATTTCTTACTTTGACGTTTCAACTTTTATTGAGACATAAACAAAAGTAAATATTCGTTAGAAAAAGGAACGCATCACCGATATTTGTTTGTTTTTTCTTGGTTTGTTTGATAGCTGTAAAAAAAAGTCACATAAAAGCGTCTCACTTCTCATAACAAGTGTTTGTTTTCATACCAACATAAATGTTACAACACTCTCATAAAAATGTTTATTCAAGAGTTAAAAGTATCGAGTGGACAGCAGCTATATTTCAGAGGGTTACTTACCGTGATTTGAAAATAAATCTTAAAATAATTTATTTGGGTTTCCATTATGATGAATCTATTTAAGATATATTTACCAGTATTAGTGTATTTATATTAGCCCTGTTTTTTAGTGCATTTTTATCTTCGCTTAAAAAATTAGCATATTTAAAACAACAACAATACGGAGTTATACCAAATTGTTATTGTATTTTTCAGACTACTTTTTTTTAAGCAAAGATACAAATGCACTAAAGAACAGGGCTATTGATGTTTATTTTGTCAACTTCTTTTTTTCCATTAAAACGTCTCTTAACCTCTTGTAAATTATTTGATTATAAATAACAGGTATACAAGAATAAGACCAACTTACTTACTTACTTATCCGGCTCCCGATCCATGAAGGGTCTCTGCCTGAGATATTGCGGTCTTCCATCGGTTGCGGTCCCTCGCACGCTCCCTCCAGTCGTCGAGACCAAGCGCTCTTGCGTCTGTGACCGCCTGGTCCCTATAGCGGAGGTTCGGTCTTCCTGGTCGTCTCGAACCTGGTGGCTGGGATTCGAAGATTTTCTTGGCTGGAGCGTTGTTGTCCATTCGCTCGATGTGGCCGAGCCAGTGTAGTCGACGTGTTTTGGCTCTTTGGACTACATCCACATCTTGGTACAGCTCGTACAGTTCACGATTGAATCTTCTCCTCCAATCGCCCTCTTCGCATATAGGACCAAATATCCGCCGAAGAATTTTTCTCTCGAAAGTGCCCAGTATCAATTCCCCTTTTTTACTTATCGTCCAGCACTCGGCGCCGTAGAGTAGAACTGGTAAAATTAGCGTTTTGTACAGCGTGCACTTTGTCTTTCGGGAAAGGAGTTTTGAACCCATTTGTTTGGCCAAACCGAAGTAGCAGCGGTTCGCTAGGGTAATTCTTCGTCGGATTTCCACTAAGGTGTCGTTCGTGGGATTGATGTTTGTTCCGAGGTAGGTGAACTCCTTGACTACCTCGAAATTACTGCTACCAACAGTGACGTTTTGTCCTAGGCGATGGACAGATGAGGCTTTGTTTGTTGATAGCATATACTTTGTTTTGTCCTCATTCACTTCAAGACCAACGCGTTTCGCCTGTTCATCAATAGCTGTGAATGCTTCAAGTACAGCTCTCTTGGAGCGGCCGATGATGTCGATGTCGTCCGCATAGCCAAGCAGTTGCGAAGACCTGTTGAAGATAGTGCCTTCCATGTTAACACCACTCTTGCGCACTATCTGCTCCAGGACTAAGTTGAAGAAATCACATGATAGCGCATCTCCTTGTCTGAACCCTGTACAAGTTTGGAATAACTCGGATGAGCTGTTACCCATTTGCACGTTGCACCGCGTATTTTGTAACGTCATGCGGCATAGCTGGATCAGTTTTTTCGGGATCCCGAGTTCCGACATCGCCAATAGAAGCTCTTGGCGACTTATGCTATCATATGCGGCTTTAAAGTCGATGAATAGGTGGTGGGTCTCGACTTGAAATTCGTTGGTCTTTTCCAGGATTTGCCTCAATGTGAAGATTTGGTCTATCGTTGATCTGCCTGGCCTGAAGCCACACTGGTACGTGCCGATCATAGTGTTGCAGAAAGGTTTTAGACGCTCACATAGTACGTTGGATAGGATCTTGTAGGCAACATTAAGCAGGGATATGCCTCTGTAGTTCTTGCAGGACATAGGATCGCCTTTTTTGTAGATTGGGCATATGGAGCTATTTGACCAGTCGTCGGGCATACTTTCCTCCTCCCAAACTTGGTTGATGAGCTGGTGCATGCACCCTACCAGGACATCTCCTCCATACTTAAAGAGTTCCGCAGGTAGGCCATCCGAGCCGGCGGATTTGTTGTTCTTAAGCTTGTGGATGGCTTTCTTAACCTCTTCAGTACTGGGCGCTGGGACTGGATCTTCATTGACTGGTCTTATGCTTCTTTGTTCCTCTATTGCCTCCTCTACATAATGCCCATTAAGCAGCTGTTGGAAATGCTGCTTAAACACGTCTACAATTCCCTGTGCTTCGGTGACTAGGTTCCCTTCGCTGTTTCGAAGAGCTTGCGTGCCAGTCCTATAACCAGATGCCAGTTGCTTGGCTGTTTTGTAGAACCGGCGGGTGTTGGTGGCTGTGCTAGACTCTTCGAGATACTTGAGCTGAGAGGCTGCGGATGCTCTTTTCTTTCTACGCAGGGTTTTTTTCTCTTTCCTTCTCTTTTCACGGTACTCCTCTCTTGCTGCTCTTGTTTTCCGTTGCAGCATTTGCATTCGTGCATTTTCCGTCTCCTGCTTCAATACCGCGCATTCATCGTCATACCACGGGTTCTTTTTTCTGGGTGGTTGATAGCCTATGGTGGTCTCGGCTGTCTCCTTAATGATGTCGCGATATTGGTTCCACTGGTTGTTGACGCTTGTGGCTGGGTTTACGGCAGAGAGTTTCCCGGTCAATTGCTCACTGTAGTCTCTGGCTTTCTCAGATGTGCTAAGGCATGCAATGTTGAATTTCTTCCTTTGGGCGGTCTTCGTTTTCTTTTCGTTGGACAGTCGGGCTCTGAACTTTGTCACAACAAGAAAGTGGTCAGAGTCCACGTTTGCACCTCGAAAAGTTCGCACGTCCAAGATGTTCGATGCATACCTTGCGCCAATTAGCACGTGGTCGATTTGGTTGGCGGTTCGACCATCTGGAGATCGCCAGGTTGCTGTGTGTATCCTTCGCCTGGGGAACCTAGTGCTACTTATCACCGTATTACGAGCTGCAGCAAAGTCGATTAGTCGGAAGCCGTTGTCTGTTGTCGTTTCGTGGAGGCTGTGCTTTCCAACTAATCCGCCAAAGATGTTTTCCTTTCCGACTTTAGCATTGAAGTCTCCGAGCACGACTTTGACATCGTACTCCGGACAGGCTCCGTAGGCTCCGTCCAGGAGGTCGTAAAACTCCTCCTTGTTAGACTCCTCAGCTTCATCGGTAGGGGCGTGTGCACATATTAGGCTGATGTTTTGGAAGGTAGCTTTGATGCGGATCACAGCCAGGCGATCGCTAATCGGCTTAAAATCGATGACTTTCGATCTGAGTCGATTTCCCACGACGAATCCGCATCCTAACATGTGCAGTCTTTGATGGCAGCTGTAATAAATGTCGCAATCTTTTCTTTTCGTTATACCTGATCCTATCCATCGTATCTCCTGGATCGCGGTAATATCTGCCTTGTACCGCGAGAGGACAGATTCAAGTTTTTGAGTAGCACCTGGTGTATAGAGTGTCCTTACATTCCAGGTGCATACTCGTAGGTCATAGTCCATTTTCGTTCCGGGTCTGGTTGCCATTTGAGGGGGGTCGTTATCCGAGGCTTCATGCGTCTCTCTCATAACAATTGGCTTTTTTACTGTGGTCGGGTCGTTAGCCCAACGCACTAACCTCCAATCTGTAGGGCCATGGGTTTAATGTTGCAATTCTTTCCTTGGTCAACATTCGCACTTACAAGTTTAGCAAGTCCTGGCATAAAGCCAAGACCAGTATCCGGCGGCTACCAACTTGGAGGTATTGTAAGCACTTGATGTGTAGGAAAAGATACAGCTCGAGGCCCCCAGTTCCTACAACATCCAACCACCAATAAGACCAACAAATCGACAAATTTTCTGCTATTATACCTTTTTCGTCATATAACATGAAAAAATACCATAAATAACATCAGCAGAAAAAGTATTATTCTGATTCAAAATAAACATCAAGGTAACCCTTTTTCGATTTCAAAATAAAAATAAAATAATTTAAATATCAATAATTTTGAAAGCGCTTTGTTATTTTTCGAAGTAAAATGTGTAAGTTAGTACAAAAAGTTTCAATCGCACTAAGATTTAGCTTCACATAATGTGACAAACTATAAATATATTAGCGTCACCATGATATCAAAATATAAATGCTCTCAATAAAATACACATAAGTTTTTCGCCATGAGACAATCACGATGACACATACAGATAAAAGTAATATCTTATTACCTACTTCCAAAAAAAGTATAGATAATGCGAAAGATAATCATGTATATGTATATGCTTTTTTTAATTTTGCACATACTCGTTCTCTTTTCTTCAACTCCCACAAGAAGAGACGCATTCTCCTAGCAAGATTAATAGGGCGTTTGTCATCCCACAGGAACAATTAAAATGTTTCTATAAGAGGAAAATTAACTCCTGTAAGTGGGCCATTTAACGCTTGTAACACTTTCATAAGAATGTTGGAGTAGTCTCCTAGAGTAACACTAGCTCCCGAAATATAGTCTCATAAGTCGCTTGGAAATTCTTATGAGAGGAGAATTGTTACTTGGGCGCCGTAGTTTGAGGGAAGACTTGAGTCACCCTTTTATAAACTGGGAAAATTATCGATTTTCTGAATGATGACGGTATCGTTTCTGTGTTGAAGATATCACTTAGCAAAATATATATTTCTTCAATAAATGGAGTGCTGGCGTTTTTGTAGAACTCGTTTGGAATACCGTCAATACCGGGTGCTTTGTTTTCTTTTGTTGATTCTATTGCCAAGATTACTTCACTCAGTTCTATTTCGTTATCAAATTGTTGGTGATGAATAGTTACTAGAGATGCTATGGGTACCATGAATTGTGACGAGGATGAGTTTAATGCGCCATTGAAATGGTGCATTAGCTCGTTAGCAGTGATTATTGTCCAACGCCATTTTTGATCGAATCACCACGAATTTCCTTAGCAATTTTCTGCCAGTCCTTAGCCGAGTTTACAGAGTTTATCATGAGATACGTTGGTAATATTCGTGCTGTTTTGATTTCAAAAGAGCTTTATATTTTTTGTTTGCTGCAGCATATTTTTGTCTGCTTATTTCCAAGTTATATTTTTTAAATATTCTTAGGGCTCTAAGTGAAGCCTTTCTAGCGATGTGACACTCTAAGACTAAGTCATACCAAGGTTTCTTTTTATCAAATTTTATAATCCTGGTGTTGGGCATATCGTTTGCTTCGTATATACATTTTCTTGCTTCGAAGGATTCTTCGCGGGCAATGTTACTTGTCGCAACTTCATTAAGTTTTTGTATATATTCTAAGCGCTTGCTATTAATCCACTTGAGTCTGGGAAGCAACTGCATTGGAGAGTCTCTAGAGATGTCTTCGGATGACTTCAGAGTTAGGCTTAGTGGCATATGGTCTGAGAATGTTTTACATTCAACAGAAAAATCTTCTATGATATCGACTGAGTGAGGATGGACAGCAGTAGTCAATTACAGATGATCCTCTACTTGATACAATGGTGTAGTCTCCATCGGTATCACCAAAGCTTCTCCCATTAAGAATAAATGCCCCAATGTCTTCTAAAAACTCTAGAAATGTATTGCAGTTTCTATCAGTTGTGGAATCTTTTGAACATCTAGAATCTGTGACTGGCTTCTGGGACATTGCTGAAATATCAATAGAACCCCTCGTTCCCGTTCTGACGTTAAGATCACCTAATAATATAAAGTTATTCAGCTCGAAATCTTCAAAAAAATTTATAAGCTTATTGAAATCTCTCATCCAATGGTTGCAGTTGAGGTAGCAAGGTACGAAGCTTACGGTTGTTCCATGAAAAGTTCCTCGCAAAATTGTAGTTCCATTACAATTTACAAACTGTAGTTGATTAAAGGCCTCAATACTCTTACTGTACCCAAACAAACATCCCCACTTGCTCTTCCAAAATTTTGAGATTTTGCTGCAGGAATCCAGTGTAATTTAAAGCCTTTGAAAAATTTTTCGTAGTTTTGTATTTGTTCTGATTATAATAAATGTTTCATATAAAAAAAAGATTTGAAATTCAGATATAAATTTATAAAAGTTACATAATATTGATTTATTTGCAAGACCAGCTACATTATAACATAAAACCTGACAGACTTTGGGTTGCTAATTACTCTAAAGGAGTTTTTGTGCATACGAATTTTGATGCTTAGGTAAATCTAAAATAACCGAGTATGTGGATTGGATTTTTGTAAGATGATTTTCCATAAAAAGTTTGTCATCTTCGTTTGTAGCCTTAATTGTTCCTTCAGGGGTACACTTGTATCGTCTGCTCCCATTGAATGTTAGAGTCCAACGTTTTATTTCAAGCCGAAGTCTGCTGTCGGCTTTAGTAAGGCATCGTTTGACTTGTCTAAGATGAAATTGTTCTGCTCTTTCATTTCCAGTCAGATCTTTGTTGATAGAAATGGGTGTGCCTATTCAAAGACAAAAGTTGTTTTATTTGCGTTGGCTGAACTTATTTTTCGGGCACTGTTGGTTGTGGCAGCTACTTGAAGAGGTGAACTGCAGACTTTTTGAAACTGGGTTTTGGCCTCCTCGACGTTTCAAACCTGTCACGACAACATTCATTCTTTTTTTAAACTTTTCAGTTTCTTCCATTTTTTGTTTAATTTGAACTTCTCCTTCTTTAAGTTTCGCTATTTCTTCCTTCAAAACTTTATTCTCTTCTTTAAGGACTGCAATTTCATTTTTTATTCCGTTTATATCCTCTTTAGTTGCTAGGTGTTCAAGTTTCTTGTCTAGAAGTTTGTCCATTTCTCTTATCAGTTCATTCATTTGGACGGTAATGGACATTTCTGATTTTGGGCAAGGTTTTTTCGGAGTTGAAATATTTTTGTGTTCTGGCGAAATTTCTGCAATTGTTCTTTTGTGTTTTGGTGTATAGCTCATGAGCAAACTTTTGAGTCACTGGGCCTTACTAATAATCAAATTTAGTGTTAAGCTTAGAAGAAAATCTCCGGATTTTAGAAAATCCACATACCAATAACGAATTTAATCTCCAGTTTAGTCGTTAGCAATATGTCAAAATTTAATACATGGAAATCCATGTTTAAAGTCGAACACTAAATAAAAAGTGTTGCCCTAGTGCTGTTTTATGGTATTTAAATTTGTATTTAATACTTAAATCTATTCCCAAGTTATCAGGTATATTTCAATAGGTACCTATTTTCATGGGTTGGTTTCAATCTTCAGATCCTTGTTTTACAGTGAAAAAGAAGAACTTTATTTAGAAGTACTTTATTTATTGTTCTTATGTTTATGTATTGCAACAGGAACAGATTATTTATTTTTTCCTAAATATTTAGTACGTCTGGATTAACGTTGAATATGTGCATAATTTTTTTGATTCCGTTATATATATAAGCATACCAAATTACTTATTATCTAAAAAGTGATTTTTTGTGTTGAATGGGAAAGAATTTATTAAGAGTTTTTAGAATTCGTTTCATAGTTTTTTATTTATTTAACATTATATAAGTTAATCAAATCTATTTGAATATTTTAAAGTATATCTTTCAAAATGGTTGTCAATCATGTGGTTTTTCTTTGGTCACTCTTAGCAGTCCTTTTTAACTCCTCTATTGCAATAATAGTCTTCCAGTGGCTTCGTTCATTACAATCATGTTTTAGGAGTGTTTTTTACTTCCCGCTGTCATTAAGCAGTGAGAGCACACCTATACACGTAAACATACGTAGTTATTCTTCGGATTACTTGTCAGAGAAATTAATGTTTGAAAAAACGTTTCTCATAAAATAGCATCATTTATCATTTGAAATTCGTTCGTTTCATATTTTATTGAAATAAAAAAGGATAACATTTCTAAGAAAACCAATCGAAACAACAGTACTCTGATAACTAAAAAAAATAACTACTAAATTGGCAGGAACAGAAATATCACTGTAGGAATCCCAACAGGAAATAATTTATTTCCGTAGCAATTTCCAATATCATACTGGTATGTTCATATGTCATACAACTATGAAGTTTACTCAAAATATGACTGTTCTTGCATTATGGTTTTCAACTATGTACAACAAATTACATACTATAGTAATAGTACTGAAAAAGTTGCTATTAAAAAAGAACACGGCAATACTTATCTTCACTCTTTGAACAATAAAAAAAAATTGAAATTCATCTGTCATTTTGTCGAGCTAAGGAAAGTGTATTGAGATTTCGATTCGGTAAACAAGTGAAAAAAAAACTAATTAAACTAAATAA
The DNA here is from genome assembly GCA_963921185.1 of Dasysyrphus tricinctus. Lineage (NCBI taxonomy): Eukaryota > Metazoa > Arthropoda > Insecta > Diptera > Syrphidae > Dasysyrphus > Dasysyrphus tricinctus. Next base: position 162,367,371 of record OY992532.1, on the reverse strand, counting down.
AAAGTGTAATATAATTAGTTTAATGAACACTTGCAATACTTTATTAAACAAAACATAAAAAAAAACACGCGGTGCTACGTTAAATCCTGTAAAAACGCCTATAACAAAGAGTGTACAAATATTTCATTTCAAAAGTGAGTTTTGTCTGATATTTCCCCATAAAGTAATGTGAAGTGATGTTTTTAAGGTTATTAAACTATCGTAGAATACTTTTCAACTGATATTTGATGATATTTTGCTTTTATAAATCTAATTTGCTGTAAATAAAAATGTACGTCAATCGAGAGATTTAGTTGAGATTGATCTGTCAAATGAGAAATTCTCTTCCGGAGGGACGGACTCATTTTTGTTGGCAAGGCGCTTTAGTGTCTGAAGTGCAAAGTTATTTTTAACGTTTGAAATGATTATATTCTTAAAGGTCTTTTTGCTGTCGGTCCTAACTATCATCACAGTTTTGTATTTTCGCAATAGTCTTATTTCATTTTAAAAGTATTCTAAGATGATGTATTTACCTAAAGAACTCCACTTCACATAACTTTATGTAGAATATGAGACAAAAATTACTGTGAAATGAAAAATTTGTTCACTACGTATTATAGGTGTTCTTACATTATTTAATGCCGCATGTTGTCTTATACATATATATTTTTTTTAAATAAGTATTGCTTTATTTAGTTTGATTAGTTTTTTTTTTAATTTTTCAACGTTTTAAAATCTCTATACACTTTGCTATAGCTCGGCAAAAATGACAAGCACCTCAATGATTTTTTTTCTTTTTTTAAATCTTGCTTTCCTTAGGCGCCCCAGAGTTTAGTCGTGTAACTGCACGCCGACCCTGTGTCAATGCATTTGTGTCTGTGTATTTCTTCGTCTATGTTTTCACTTTGGTTAATGTAGTGTGCGGTTTTGTTTGATGGAATTTGACGCAAATTGTAGTAGATTCAGGGAAAGTCTGAGGATTTTGTTAGCAAAAGGGTAAAATTCTTTATTGGTAGCATTCCGTTTAAGCTCCACATTTAATTTTAACCTCTCAGTTAGCTAATAGTCGACATTAGTGTTTGATTATAAGTAAGGCCCACTGTATTTTGTTTACAAAAAATCAAATTTGGTTGCTGTATTTTTACCACTGGTTTGTGGATTGGCTTTATTTTTGGTGTGGTGAAGCTTATATAAAAAAAAGTGTGGTGAAGCTCGATCTTGTTCAATTGAGTGCTAATTCGAGTTTGAGGTGTGTGTTGTATTTTTATTTTTTCAATATAAAGCTAAACTTATTTGTATTTAATATACGTACTTACAAAGTAAGAAATATGAGTAGCTGTTTTGCTTTGTTGTGTGCAGTTTCTCCGCTGAGTACCAAGAGGCACAGTTGGTTTCTATGTAGTGCGAGAACTTTCTCTGCTCACCAGGCTTTTTGTCACTTCACAATTATTTGCAATTATTTTTTTTCTGTTTTAAAAGTGCAGACCAAAGAATAATGATTTATTGTTATGCGCAAAATGTTGCCACCCACGACTTAATTTATTCCAATTGAAATTTATATTTTTAACTTTTTTTTGTGCAAGAATATAATAAACTTTTCTGAGAGCCACTTAAAAACATCCACTCGCTAAGCTTCACTCTTTTGTTTTTTATAAGTTCTCTTAATTCTACTTATAACAGCGTATTTCATATATTTACACTAATCGTCAGAGTTGTAAAAGATTGCAATCTTTGCGAATGCAGTCTTTAAACAATCTCTCATTGAATTCAACAAAAAAATTGCATTCTTTACATTCTTTTCCAAGAATGTGACTTCAAAAAATGCATTCGTCATTCTTTTTTCCTTAAAAAGATTGCAATCTATTTTTTTTCCAATCTTTTGTCACCATCAACTGATTGCAATCTTTTGGGACTTCATGCATTCTTTGCATTCTTTTTGCATTCTTTTGAATTCTTTTGCATCCTTTGAATTTTTTGAAGTCTTTGAAGTCTTTTGCATTCTTTTAAATTTTTGAATTCTTTTGAAGTCTTTTGCATTCTTTGAATTTTCTGAATTCTTTTGAAGTCTTTTGAAGTCTTTTGCATTCTTTGAATTTTTTGAATTCTTTTGAAGTCTCTTGAAGTCTTTTGCATTCTTTGAATTTTTTAGCATTCTGTTATAATTTTTAACATCATATTATAGCGAATTGCTCATTTTATATGGGAGGTTTGGTCTTGAATGCACACAAACGCGTTTGGTATTAAATGAAAGGTGACATTGATTTGGTTATCTTTGTAAAATACTTAGGCAATTGTTCATGCTTCATGGGAGGTGTGAGATATTTGGGGTCTTCTGCTTATATCTCGGAATTTTAAAATGGTAACAAAATGATTTTGGTATTAAATGAAAGGTGCTTCTTCCTCATTTTAAATTTTATCAAAATTGTACGTTAAATAAATTTTGAATTATTCAGATTTAACATCTTGAGAGGCAGTTTTTTTGGGCAGGCTTTCGCTTACTGATATCATTTAAAATTTAGTTATGAAATATGTATCCTTTTTGGCACCTTAAAAACGCTTAATTTTCTTAGAAAATTAACTGTCATTTGTCAAATAAATTCTTAATTAAAAGCAAAACAAGCTTCAAAACGCACACTGACGTGAACATACTAGGAACTTTTTTTTTACTGTTATATTCATTTTCCAATAATAACATGTACATTTCAATACTGACTTAAAACTTGATAAACAACCCTTCCACTGATGTATTATAAGTTAATATTCTTCAATTAACTATGCACCTAATATAAATATTCGTATTGTATTCAGCTAGTTAAGTTCCTATTACGGTTACAGATTCATTAAAACGATAGTAAAATAACACTGCTTAAGATGCCAGAATTAGTGATAATTTCTTTTGGTGTTTTCGCCTCTCTTCACCCTTATCACCTCTTTAATGATTTACAGTCCAACTTTCACTTCTAGAGCCTATTCGTTTTACTGTAGTGTTTGAAAAACCGCAATCGTAAGAGGAATGATTGAAATTGTTTGTGAAACGAATAATAAGAAGAAATTAAACAAAGTTATGTGTAATTATTTAAGGATTTTGTATTGCCGGAATATGGTTTAGTGTTAATTATAGCTGTTTTGTTTGGCCTCCAATTGATTCCGAAAGTAAAAGACTTATACGTTTTTTTGCTAAGAAAGAAGATGAACTAACGAATGAGATTAACTATTTGGATATTACTATTAAACACCATCATAATGGCAATATCACAACAAATTGGTATCATAAGCCAATCGCGTCAAATAGACTGTTGAATTTTTACTCAGCACATCCGAAACATATGAAAGAAAATACGGCCAAAAACTTTATTCGGAGAGTTTTTTCATTCAGTCATAAGTCTCACTGGAAGGAAAATATTGAACGCATTACAAATATCTTATCAAAAAATAATTTTCCGATCAACATAATTAAAAAACTCGTCTCGTCTGTTCAAAATAACAACCGTCTTAAACATTTGGGAACAAGAAGATTTGATAGAAGTAGCTACCTTTATTTATCAACAGATGAAACCAACAACCGATCAACTGTTCAATGCTCTGATAGCAAAATCTACTCGGCCATTTCTTACGTTCCAGGTCTTACTGAATCTTTGGCTAAATCTTGCGAATACTTCGTTCCAGAAATCAAGGCAGCTATGAAACCAGTGAAAAAAGTTTCCAATTTCTTTGCCAACATGAAACATAAACTGCCTCTGACTCAAAACTCAGGTGTAGTTTATAGCGTCCCATGTAAATACTGCCCCAAAAAATACATCGGAGAAACTATTCAGAAGTTGAGCAAAAGACTGGAACAACACTCAAACGAATGTAATAAGGTTGACTCCGGCACCGCTAATTTGAAAAGTATTGCTGCCTTGGCTAACCATAAGCATTATACAGGCCACTCTTTCGACTTTGACAACACAAAGGTACTAAAATTTGAACGCAATAAATTCAAATTACAGGTTCACGAGGTAAACCAAATAGTTAAATTTGGAGAAAATGTATGTAATTTCAAAACAGACAAAAAAGATTACACAAATACATACTTCAATCTCATCTCATATGCAAATGGTAATCAATGAAAAATCTACAACAATACACATTTCGTGTAAACACTGCACAGTGTAATCAGTGCTGATGCCACTTTAATCTTGTTTTTATATTCTCAAGCATTCACTGGCTGATACTTTGACGGCTACCAAAGTGCCAAATCATTGTTGTGAAAAGTGTTTGTCAAATAATTTTGATAATTACAAATTAGGTACAGTTTTTATTATAATTTATTTGTTTTTTATTTATTGTATAACTTTATATGACTTATTATGTTTTCTGCTTAAAAATTGTAGATCCTGATGATGGCACATAGTGCCGAAATATATAGATCTTAGCAAAAAAACGTATAAGTCTTTTACTTTCAGAATCAATTGGAGGCCAAACAAAACAGCTATAATTAAAGTTATGTGGTTATTTAAATAAAAAGGTGGACACTTTATTTGTATGTATTCTATAAATTCAATAACATAAAAAGTCCTTTTGAGAATAAGATACTTTAGTCCAGGCAACGAAGGAAAAATAAATGCAATAAATGAAGCTCTCTGGATTCTTATTATGTGTGGTAGGAATGACCCCCAGGAAAAACATACTAAATTAAGTTTCGCTTTTGTATTTCTTCTTGAATATTTTGAAAACTTAACAGAAAAGTGTTCACTACAAGATGAAAGAAAATTAAATTTCCTACAAAATTAGTTATAGTTATATTTTCGTTAGGTGTGCGTAGTTAAGAAAGATACGGGTAGTATAAATTTCAACCATTTGAAAAACAATTGTACTGTGTTTCATAATAAATTTGTATTTATAAATTTACCTAGAAATAAAGGAAAAGTGAGTGGAAGTTGGGGTTATGAAAGGAAGTTGGGTTCAAAATGACCTTATTCAATTTATTTCATATACTGTTTTTTTGATTCGCAAAACCCTGTTAAATCATAGATAAGACCAATACTTTGTGAAATAATGTGAGGACATCTAAGAAAAAATCAATTGGGGGCTTAGTATTCCCCCTCCCCTTCATAACGTAGGAACTAATTCCAAAAACATTGACTTGAAATGGATAAATAGTTATTTAAAAACAACGGAAAAACTCACATTATTGTGCTGTAGCTTTTCTAAAAGCTTCGAATTTATTAATTTATTAATTTAACTCGTTTGTAAACTACAAATTGAAAAAACAAATACAAATTTTGTTTACTGAATTTCCATTTTGTATTCAAAGTTATATGTAAAGTAGAAAATTGGCTTTAAATATTTAATTTAGTTATAAGCCCAAATTTACACTAATTCTGGCATCTTAAGCAGTGTTATTTAACTATCGTTTTAATGAATCTGTAACCGTAATAGGAACTTAACTGGCTGAATACAATACGAATATTTATATTAGGTGCATATTTAATTGAAGAATATAACAGTAAAAAAAAAGTTCGTAGTATGTTCACGTCAGTGTGCGTTTTGAAGCTAGTTTTGCTTTTAATCAAGAATTTATTTGACAAATGACAGTTAATTTTCTAAGAAAATTAAGCGTTTTTAAGGTGCCAAAAAGGATACATATTTCATAACTAAATTTTTCATGATATCAGTATGGGAAAGCCTGCCCAAAAAAACTGCCTTTCAAGATGTTAAATCTGAATAATTCAAAATTTATTTAACGTACAATTTTGATAATTTTTTTTTTCTACTTAAAAGACTGCCCACAAACTACCTTCAATAATATCCCAATTATAATCGAAAAAATTTTACATTATATGTCCTTACTTCATGATGATTACTCGTCTGGACCTAATGGCATCCCACCAATAATCTTGAAGAAATGCAAATCAATATTAGCACCCCCTCTTTTTCATTTGTTTAACCTATCAATTAGCTCCGGGAAATTTCCAAGTATTTGGAAAAAAGCATATATTACACCAGTTTTTAAATAGGGTAACAGATCTGATATATGCAATTACAGGCCAATCTCCAAGCTATCTTGCATTCCTAAGCTTTTTGAGCAAGTAATGTGCGATAGTTTGACATTCAACTGTAAGAATATAATTTGCAATCAACAACATGGATTCATGCAAAAGCGATTGACGATAACCAATTTACTTGCATTCTTGCACAAGTGCTCAACTGCGTTGGAACATGGTCAAGAACTCGACTGCATCTATTCAGACTTTTCTAAGGCTTTCGATCAACTTTCACATGACATCATCACGTTTAAGTTAAAGGTGTTTGGCTTCCCTCCTAAACTCATCAATTGGGTTTCTTCTTATCTCCATAATATATCTTATCAAGTTAGATTTAGGAGCTCTGTCTCCAACGCTTTCTTTGCCAAATCTGGAGTTCCCCAGGGTAGTCATTTAGGCCCACTTCTTTGTATCTTAGCTATCAACGACGTATACTCTGTATACGTTGTAGTGAAATTCTAATTTTTGCGGATGATATGAAAATTTTCAAAAGCGTCAAATCTGTGAATGATCGTTTACTTTTGCAAGAAGATATAAACAGTTTTGTTATTTGGTGTAGTAAAAACGGTTTAAATCTCAACCCTATTAAATGTCAGGGGATCATTTTTTCTAAAAAAAAAGTTCCTAGTTCATTTGATTATGAAATATCGCAGCACACATTGCGTCGTGTTGATAGTTTCAAAGACCTAGGGGTTCATTATACTTTTAATCTTGATTTTATGAAGCATATTAATTTAATAGTCAACAAGGCAAACTCTATGTTAGGGTTTGTTAAACGATGGTCTAAGGAATTTCAGGATCCTTATGTTATCCTCGCTCTCTACCACAGTCTTGTTAGCCCTCATCTTGAATACGCATCACAGGCATGGACTCCTTTTTACGATGTCCATGAGAATAGACTAGAGGCAGTACAGCGTAATTTTATACGTTTCGCCTTGATAGGACTACTGTGGTCCGATCCTTATAATCTTCCTCCTTACGAACACCGGATTAAGCTTCTTCAGATTCAAACTTTGGCACAAAGGAGAATTAATAATGATATTGTATTTATTCATCAACTTTTGACGGGCGTTATTGATGCACCTGATTTATTATCTTGTACTAGCCTTAACTACCTTGGGGGAGGTCACAACACTCGTAGTCTAGAACTAATGCGTAGATCTCAACACCGTACCAATTATGGAATGCATGAGCCTTTTACCCGCATGTGCAATATTCTGAATTTGAACTCAAATTTTTTTGATTTTAATATAAGTAAAATAGACTCAAAGCTTCATTGAAGACCAGTGTACCACGCTCTTAAATGTTTGTAATTGTTAATTTTTTCAATGTCATTGTATTTGTTGTTTTATAATTATTGTTTTTATTTTATTTTGTAAAGTGTATGTCTTAAGTAGTTTGTTGCTTACTAACTACTTACACTACACTAAGTGATGAGCCTGATAAGCACTTAATTTGTGTTTGGCAATTCTTTGGTCGCAAGATGTCGCTTGTACTAAGCTCTCTTCGGCAAAGATCTGATAGCGTAAAAAAAAAAAAATTTAGAAGGAGGTAGAAGCACCTTTCATTTAATACCAAAATCATTTTGTTACCATTTTAAAATTCCGAGATATATCTATATCTCGGACCTCCCATGAAGCATGAACAATTGCCTAAGTATTTTACAAAGATAACCAAATCAATGTCACCTTTCATTTAATACCAAACGCGTTTGTGTGCGTTCAAGACCAAACCTCCCATATAAAATGAGCAATTCGCTATAATATGATGTTAAAAATTATAAGAGAATGCTAAAAAATTCAAAGAATGCAAAAGACTTCAAGATACTTCAAAAGAATTCAAAAAATTCAAAGAATGCAAAAGACTTCAAAAGACTTCAAAAGAATTCAGAAAATTCAAAGAATGCAAAAGACTTCAAAAGAATTCAAAAATTCAAAAGAATGCAAAAGACTTCAAAGACTTCAAAAGAATTCAAAGAATGCAAAAGACTTCAAATGACTCCAAAAGAATGCAAAAATTCAAAGGATTCAAAAGAATTCAAAAGACTTCAAAAAAATGCAAAAAGAATGCATGAAGTCCCAAAAGATTGCAATCAGTTGATGGTGACAAAAGATTGGAATAAAAAAATAGATTGCAATCTTTTTAAGGAAAAAAGAATGGCGACTGCATTTTTGAAGTCGCATTCTTAGAAAAGAATGTAAAGAATGCAATCTTTAATTGAAGTCACTAAAGACTGCATTCGCAAAAGATTGCAATCTTTTACAACTCTGCTAATCGTAATGTAATTTCACGGCGCACCGTCATTACTAGGCCTCCGCAGATGTCTGCGCAGACACCACCGCAGCCGCCGCAGATACCACCGACACAACTTCGAGCGGTACTGGTTAAACCCCGAAAATACGAGGCGCAGCCACCGCCACAGATTCCACCGAAGATGACACCTCCGCAGATGTCGCCGGCGAAAGCACTTGTTCCATCCCAGGGAGATGAAGAAATATTTCATACCTGCTCGGTTGTTTCTCACCTCCTGGCCAAACCGCAAAATCGTTTTCCAGAAAACTATCAGCCATCTTCTAAATCCGCCGCCGAACTTATTCATATTTTTAAAGATGAGCAGACCACAGCTTTCGTCATTCAAAGCCCTACCATTGATCCAGACAGTCAACCAGAGTATTCTTCTCTGAATCCATCGTTTGACCTTTGTCGAAATCCAGCCGTCAAGGAATGCGAATGAAGCTGCCACCAAGCTCCGATTGCTACCCCGAAAATAAAAAAATGAGTCAGACATCAACCGAAACCCGAGCTGAACAGAAAGTCGTGACTCGTCCTAGTCGAAACCTTAGGGGGCACAATCAATCGCCTGTGATCCCTCGAGCGTGTAGCTCTCCCGCCGACCCAAACCACAGCAAACCCAGAAACCGTGACCCGAGAACCAATTCGTGTCAATCGCATGACCCGCTATACTAAGTTTAAACCAAAGCCAACTGCCGCCTATAATTATTGTTCTTTACCCTTTCCCCCCGTTTTCTTGTATTCCAAAAAAAAAAGTATATGCCTACGTAAATTAGCTTTAAGAAAATACCGAAACAAAATTAATTAAGATAAAAAGAAAAAAAAATACCGAAAAAATTAAAAGAAAAATATGCGAAGAAAATATATTGAGAAAAAAAAATATATGTACACAAACAAAAATTTTATATCATTATCTTATATTTGAATACGATTATTAAAAGCTTTTCATTCCAGATGGAGTTCCCGACGAGAGGTCTCGTCTGCCGGAGAAAGGGGGGAATGTAACGAATTCACATATTTAATACCCTCAATCACCCGTACCAAACAATAAACGGGTATTGCATACCACGGAGGTCGCCATATGAAGTACAGAAGAGGATACACATTTGCCGCTCGCTACGACGTCAACAACAAGAGGAAACCTACTGGCAGTTGGCTACGTCAGCAAATTAAGTTAATTCACCAGTTTACAGTCCACAGTCGGTTACGCCAGCAAAGTTGGCTAGTAAGGGTGGTAAATCCACCAGAAATCAGATTCTTCTTGTATTAGAAAAGTCTCGCTTTTATTAGTCAAGCTAATAAAGAAGCACGCTGCTGGCTACTCTTGTGTACCAGTTAGAAGCTTCAACACTTTTTGGCTTACGCCAGCGATGGGACTTCTATAGCATGGGCAGTCCTTTGTTAATCTGTCATCTACTCCGCAGAACGAGCACAATAGCTAATACGGTCTATGGCACGTCTCCTTGCGGTGTCCTCTTTGCTTACAGTTCCAGCAATGCGTATTTCGATTATAAGGAAATTCTACTGACGGGCGGACGGACGGGCGAGTTGGTGGAGAAAACGGGGTGGGGGCTGACGGGGGTTGAAAATTTCGTTCATCATTCTTAATCGACTCGAATTCTTCAGCAAGGTACGCAAGTTCATCCAGGGTATTAAAGTCCTGACGGCGGATAAACAATCGATACTCAGGTCGCATATTGTCAAAAATTCTATCCATATTGTCGGCCACGGAAACTTGGGGGTGCTGTCTTACTAGATACTGTGTGGACAAAATATAGTCTTTCGCTTTTTCGCGAGGTCCTTGACGTTTGCGCAATATTTCCTCCTCTAGCTTGTGTAAATATCTATCAGGCAGGAAATGTCTTATGAACGCTTCTTGGAAATCTTCCCAGGTAACAAAATTGTTACTTTTTACTCGGAGCCACTGTAAAGCGCTTCCACGGAAAAGCTCAGGTAGTGTCCGTAACATATCTTTAGGCGGGATGTTGTAACATCGTGTCAGCTCGGTTAGCCTCTTGAAAAATTCGCAAGGGTTTCCAGAGGAATCGAATCTTAGTCTCCATTTCCGGACTGTGTTCATTCTCTCAGCTTCGTAGCTCAACGGGAGTCGGCTGGATGTTGGACTTGGGTCCAATCTCGTCGGCGGTGGCAGTTTAGATTCGGGGAGTGAAGTGCCTGTAGAAGTATGCGGTCGGTAAGCGGAAGTCATTTGATATGTCGGAGTGTAAGCTGGTTGATATATCGGAGTGTGCATGATAAATGGTTTCCTCGCTTCTGGCACGGCTAAGAACGATGATGCTTTATACGGGGCTAGTGGGGCGGAAATGTTAATGTAGCTTTTGACCGGCTGCGAATTGGTAGGCGGAGTGTCGTCATTGTTTCATTTCTCAACGAATCTTTCCCATTCTTCACTCAGGTTTTGTGTGGAAGCATCTGTACGGTACTCTTTAAAGTGTTGGCTCAACCTCTTACGCAACGTCGGTACGGTACCACTAGTGTCTAACTGGCGGTCTTTTAACAAGTTGATAATTTCGGATTTCTCTAAAAAATTTATGAACCCAAGGTTCTTATACAGGTTGATGGCTTCCATCGGTGAATCGTCGGATCCGGAATCGGACATGTTAAAACGGGTTGGCGGCGGATCGGTTTACTAATCGGTGGAACTTTCTCGAAGGGTCACGGTGAGTCGGTGTCTGGTCGCGGATAAATCTTTCTAAAGGACTTTTCGGACGGTGTTGCCTTCGAAAGATTTACGGTCGGTTGGTGGGAGTTCGGATGAACCTTCCAAAATGTGATGCTTTTTTGTTTCCAGCTGAGGTAGGTCAGCGGGGTCCAGGGTATAACCGTAGAAAGCAGCAAACCTCGGTGTGTAAGAAATTCGGGACTCCAGTTATTGTTTATTATAAGTTCTCTTAATTCTACTTATAACAGCGTATTTCATATATTTACACTAATCGTAGTGCTTAGCTATATGCTTCCATGGTATTTCATATACTTTACAAATATAATCTTGACTTAAAATAAATAAAACTTTTTTTCATATAATGTACTGATAAAGCGGGCTCGCCAATTCGGGTGGTTGTTTAAGACAACGTAGGTTGGGACGTACTCCCTAGTCTTAAAGCGGCGAAAGAACGAAATTTATTTTTGGCGGAGAAGCGGTGGGACGGGTTCCCTAGTCTCACCGGAGCTCAATACGACGTAGGTTGGGACGTACTCCCTAGTCTGAAAAGCGGCGCGCGGCAGAACGAAGTTTGTATTCGGCGGAAAAGCGGTGTAGTCTGACCGTAGCTCAAGACAACGTAGGTTGGGACGTACTCCCTAGTCTTAAAGCGGTGGCAGAACGAAGTTTATAAGGAGGCAAACGGGGGGGGGGGGGGGGGATTATTTCACGGCGTAAGCCAAAAAGTATTGAAGCTTCTATCTGGTACACAAGAGTAGAAAAGCGAGACTTTTCTAATACAAGAAGAATCTGATTTATGGTGGATTTACCACCCTTACTAGTTTCCTTTGCTGGCTTAACCAACTGTGGACTGTACACTGGTGAATGAACTTCATTTGCTGACGTAACCAACTGCCAGTAGGTTTCCTCTTGTTGCTGACGTCGTAGCAGGCGGCAAATGTGTATCTTCTTCTGTACTTAATATGGGGACCTCCGTGGTATGCAATGCTCGTTTATTGTTTGGTACGGGTGATTGAGGGTATAAAATATGTGACTTCGTTACAGTTTATAATTGTTTTAAAATTAATTTCTATTTCCGAAAGTTGTATTCGCATATCTGGGCAGCGTCCAGCCTCGATCTGTATTTAGTTTTCGTGTAAGTATACGCCAAAAATCCTACTTCACAGCGGAACGTTGTAAAAAAAGGTTGCAAATTTAATATAGCTTCCTTTCAGGGTATTCATTCTTAATAACAATCCAAAATTAGTTAAATGATACAGAATCAAATACAAATTTTGATAATAGGAGCTCTGCAGATCTATCAGGGATTCGTATTCTTGTATACTCAGGGACATAGGGTTGATGGTTTTCATTAGAAATGGATTTTGTACCCACTCGCTGTCAGTTTTTGTATCTGGAAAGTAATCCAGCATACATCTTTCGAGACTAACCAGCAGAGCAATCAAATTGCTAATATCTGCTCCGAGTTCAAGCATGTTTTCTTGCAAGAAATCCTGTAAAACTGGAAAACATTCAAAATTGTTCTTTTGTACACATGAGAGCCAGAAATTAACTTTTCTTTTCAAAGCGGCCAGTTTGTCTCTCTCAAAAAATACTGTGATTGATTTTTCCTGCAGAGCTGTAGCAGTTTCATTGATCTTCTCGAAAATATCTGCAAGATAAGATAGTTTCGAAGAGAGCGCTACGATATCCCGCAAACCAAAATCTCGAATAACGAAATCTCGCATTTTTTTAAAAATCTCGAATAACGAAATCTCGCAAGTTAAAAATCTTGTTTTTCATAATCTCGCAATTAAAAAATCTCGCTTTTTACAATCTCGCATTTACATCTCGAACCTAAAAATCTCGCAAATTTAATCAAAATCTCGCAATTTAAAATCTCGCAATTTAAAATCTCGCAAATCAAAATCTCGCAACTCCAAATTTCACAGCAACGAATCATCGAATTCATAGAATCGAATCGAACATACCTACCCAGGAGCACTTTGAATAATTTTTCTTTCCAACTAATGACTATACCTGTCAACAAAAAATTTGTACATCCTTTATTACTGCTAATAACCATTTTCGCGTAAAATTAAAAGTATCTTCTAGTTCAAGGTCAAATACGATTAATGCAATTTGCACATTACACTTTACAACTGGATATACCATCTCCATGTTCTCTCTCTTTCTTGTTCTTTTGACAACAATAATATTGAAAAATCAACAGTTCAAATTAATAATAACAGTGTGGTCTAAAAGTACTCAGACACTGGATTATATATTTTGCAGGAGGTAGGATATGATTTTGATTAAAAAAATGTATTTGTTGCAATGCAATTCAATTTTGCGAGATTTTGATATGCGAGATTTTAGTTTGCGGGATTTCGTTATTGCGAGATTATGAAAAGCGGGATTTTGTAATTGCGGGATTATGAAAAACGAGATTTTGTAATTGCGAGTTTTCGTTATGCGAGATTTCGAATCCGAGATTTTGATTTGCGAGATTTCGTAGCCAACCCAGTTTCGAAATCCATTGCTCATCATGCAATACATCAAAGAGATTTGCAGTTGAAAACATATTTTTATTCCAGTGTAAGCACATTCAACTCATCACGAAGTTGAAATAACCTAGATAAAGCTTTCCCTCTGGAAAGCCATCGGATTTCAGTATGAAGAAAAAGCGATTCGAACTGACTGCCCATATCTTTACACACTAATTTAAACAATCGCGATGGAGAGGACGACTCCTTACAAAATTTACTATTTTCACAGCTTCACCGAGAACTTTTTTTTAAATCAGTTGGCATTCTTTTCATAACAAGTGCATAACGATGGAAAATACATTGACTGTTGTTACTTCTAGGAGCAATGTTTTTAATTTTTGAAACAACCTTTTTAACCTTTCCCACCATTGCGCTGCAGCTCCGTCGTCGCTGCATATATCAATACATTGCCACCAATTAATGATGTGTTTACTCATGAAACAGTTTCTGACCTTGAAGTTCACACTTCGATTACAAAATATAAAAAAAAAAAAATATTTTTTTTGTTCAATTTTGTTTGTGGAAATTTTCTTTTTTTTATCATTTGTATTTTACTGTTTATACTTCAAGAAATTTGTGGAACCCTAAAAACACTCTGGGAATCGCTGGTCTAGACCATTTTGTTTGGACAAATGCACAATTATATTTTGCTCATAAGATTTCCCTTCAAGTTGTTCTACTTGCCGCTCCAAGGTCATGCAACGAGTTTGCATTTGTTTCAGTTGAGATTGCAGTGATTTTGTATTTCGTTGCAAGCAAACAATTTTCGAACTGATGCTCTCCATATCTGCTTTGGTTGCTATTGTGTTTAATTAAATTAATAATGCAACCAGATATTAACAAACTAATTTATTATAATAATTAATATTAAGAATGGTTTTCAATATGATGTGATTAGTTAGAGCAACTATATTCAAGTGAGGTTCTGACTAAGAGTCAGACACCATGAAATGTATATAAACATAATGTAGTAGAATGTGTATGTGACATTAAATATAAAAAATATCATGCAAAGGATGCGACGGTGTATATATTGGTAAAACAGCTAGGACCTTACAGACGCGCTTTATTGAACATCAAAGGGGTTCCATGCTCTCGGATCTAACTTCAGGCCTTTCACAGCACCTCAAAGACTCTGGACATGTTTGTTCTATAGACGATATAGAACTTCTACACTCTTTACCTTCCGGACGCGTACTTGATAAGTACGAGATTTTAGAAATAAATAGACACAAGACGCTTAATATTTTAAATTGCCAAATAGACCTATGTAACAATAGTCCACTTTTAAAATAATTTATTTATTTTTCTTTTAACAAATAATGTTGTTTAATTTATAATTTTCATGTCGTTAATTTTTGTTTTTTCAATCTTTAATTTTTTTTATAAAAATTAAATTACTACACTTCTTTTAATTATCATTCTCATTAACCATTGAGCTTTGCACAAGTTTGTTTTTAAAATGTATAATCAGTGCCCTGAGGATGTCCTAACCAGACGAAACGCGTCGGCCAAATTATTAAAATAAAAAGTTTTATAAACCGTGGAACAAAAATACAAGTGTTTTATCTTTATATTCTAATTAAATATAAGTTAACAATATGTAATCTGTATACACACTACACTCCTCCCTTCTTAGTTTCAACGTCTTCTTCTATTCTTAAGTGTTACCGTTGATTGGAATCTGACTGTAGGTTTTGATGGTCTGGTCGATCTCCTCACTTCAATTTGCTTCAATATACTTTGAGGGGGCTCTAATGTAGAAGGTAGGTTATCAGTTTCCATCTGAGTAGAGCTAGAGCTAGGAATCGAATTCTTTTGAAGACAAAACACCACGCAATTGGTTCTGATGTCGTCCTGCAACACCTTTTTAACTTCGAACCTAGTACATCTTCTTCCCAATCTTACTCTGAACAACACCTGAAATCCACTTCGGACCTCGGGCATACTTCGGAATGAAAACTCGTTGCTCGGGATGAAACTTTGCAGTAGCTATTTCGGTTGGATGATATTTTGGGATCGGCTTCAGTTGGGATAGTAGCGAACGCATTGGTCGACCATGTAAAAGCTCAGATGGTGACTTGCCTGTTATGTTCGGCGTTGATCTGTAAGAAGTTAAAAAAGTTATTAAAGCATCTCTTTCATGGTCACCTCCGGAAATTTGTTTTTTAATAGCAGTTTTGAACGTTCGCACCATTCTCTCAGCTTCACCATTTGATGCTGGATGAAATGGCGCAGTTTTGATGTGAACGATACTCAATTCATTCCAAAATTCTGCAAACATGGTTGAAGAAAATTGGCTACCGTTATCAGAAACGAGAGTTTCTGGCAAACCTTCGATAGAAAATATATTTTTGAGAGCTTTTATTGTTGCTTCGGAAGTTGTGTAGCTCATTGCAACCACATACGGAAAGTTACTTAGGGCATCTTCACAAATAAAGTACATGCGATTCAAGAATTGACCCGCATAATCCACGTGCACCCTACTCCAAGCATTCTGCGGTGTTAGCCAGCTGACGAATTCCTGTTTCGGGCTACTGCTGTTTGATTAATTTTTCTTAGGCTCTTTTGGTCTATTTTTTGTTGTGAATGCAAATAAAAAACCTTATTCCATTCTTCTCCCAACGTTTCGTAAGAATTCCTTACTTCTTCAGGGGATTTTTTATTAAATCTATCAAAATAAATTAACAATGCTAACAATTTTCTTCAATTACATTGATTACAAATTTTATCTTACTTTTCGTACTAAATCATACTTTATTTGTCAATCTTCCTCCAACTATTGCATCATCCCTTCGACGGCACTGACACAAAATTGAAAATAAATTAACAAATAAAAACGAAATAAACAGAAACAAAAGAAAAACTTTCAAATTAAACAAAATGACATTTAAATTATCACAGTTTTTGCAGGTACTTCTTGACTATAGTGCTACAGCATAGCTTTGTTTTATACTATCGGTGTCTTCTTTTGTGTTCATTGTCCGTTTTATTTTTTGCTGGATACGTAAGCTCTCTAATGTGAGTCGGGTGTTCAGCTTCCTCTCTCTATCCAATATTTTGACCCCTTCGAAGTCCACCGAGTGTCCACTTTGTGCTATGTGCTGCGAAAGCCCTGTTGTCTCTTTTTTCTTTCTTACGTCTGCTTCATGTTCCGCTATTCTTGTTCCTAAATTTCTCTTCGTTTGCCCTATGTAAACTAGATCACATTTTTCAACAAAAAAATTACATTCAATTGGTATTCTAAACCAACTTCATCAGGACGTATGATTAACTTTCATTCTACCCAACCAATAAGACAAAAAATTAACACTGCATTTAATTTCATAAATAAAGTTTTAGACCTCAGCGACAAGATGTACGAAACAGAAAATACAACAAAAATAAAAACAATATTAAAAACAAATAACTACCCATACTATATAATAAACAACCTCCTAAGAAAAAGAACAGAAAACTTAAAAGCAAAAACAAATCATGACAAAAACAAATATTCAGGAACTATAGTTGATAAAAGGGACAAAAAGTTTTTCTCTATACCATATGTTCCAAATTTGACAGACAACAAAAATTTACATAGAATGATTAAAAAAGAGAATGTATCATTCGCACATAAATCAAATCTCACGCTTAAATCAATTTTTACAAACACCAAATCTAAAATACAAAAACAACAACAACACAACGTAGTTTATGAAATTGAGTGCAAAGGAAAAGAGAATGAAAAATGTGATCTAGTTTACATAGGGCAAACGAAGAGAAATTTAGGAACAAGAATAGCGGAACATGAAGCAGACGTAAGAAAGAAAAAAGAGACAACAGGGCTTTCGCAGCACATAGCACAAAGTGGACACTCGGTGGACTTCGAAGGGTTCAAAATATTGGATAGAGAGAGGAAGCTGAACACCCGACTCACATTAGAGAGCTTACGTATCCAGCAAAAAATAAAACGGACAATGAACACAAAAGAAGACACCGATAGTATAAAACAAAGCTATGCTGTAGCACTATAGTCAAGAAGTACCTGCAAAAACTGTGATAATTTAAATGTCATTTTGTTTAATTTGAAAGTTTTTCTTTTGTTTCTGTTTATTTCGTTTTTATTTGTTAATTTATTTTCAATTTTGTGTCAGTGCCGTCGAAGGGATGATGCAATAGTTGGAGGAAGATTGACAAATAAAGTATGATTTAGTACGAAAAGTAAGATAAAATTTGTAATCAATGTAATTGAAGAAAATTGTTAGCATTGTTAATTTATTTTGATAGATTTAATAAAAAATCCCCTGAAGAAGTAAGGAATTCTTACGAAACGTTGGGAGAAGAATGGAATAAGGTTTTTTATTTGCATTCACAACAAAAAATAGACCAAAAGAGCCTAAGAAAAATTAATCATATAGTTTACAAAATAATTGGTCACATAGATAATACAATACTGCTGTTTTGTTGACAGGGCTCACATTGGCTAATGCTCTTTTTAATGTACTCATCTAGGGATGGCCACCAGCAATGAAGGCGTGAAAGTTGCTTGCTCCTCACAACTCCCCAATGTCCGATATGCAGTAGCTTGAAAGCTCGGTCCTGCAAACAAGAAGGTATTACAACTCTGCTATAATTTGTTTGATAAATAAGAACTCCATTATAAATCGTTATTGCAAGCCTACGAGCAAAATATGGTTTCAGAGCAGTTTCCAAATTATTTGATGTTTCTGGCCAACCTGTTTCAACAAAGCCATGAATCTTTTTAAGAACTGGATCTTATAGCGTCGTTTTAGCGATGAGCTTAGCATTTAGTGAAAATTTTGAGATTTCCTCATCCAATTCCAGCTTCGTTTCAAGACACACTTCAGAATTATCAAATATCTGGTCAGAGCCAGCAGGTAAACGTGAAAGTGCATTAGCGTTACCATGCTCAAGCGTCGGCTTATACCTGATAGAATAATCGTACCCCATAAGTATGATGGCCCATCTCTGAAGCCTGTGAGCCGTCATCACTGGAAGTTGTTTCTGGGAATGAAAAAGAGTTAAAAGCGGTTTATGGTCAGTTATAAGCTCAAATCTTCTGCCATAAACATATTGGTGAAACTTTTAAACGCCAAAGATAATTGATAGCGCTTCCTTTTCCACCTGACTGTACTTCTTTTGGGAATCATTTAATGTTTTAGAGGCGTGAGCAATGGGGCGCTCAGTTCCATCAGGATACCTATGGAGCAAAACAGCACCTTTACCGTAAGATGAAGCATCACAGGCGAGTTTAAGTGGGTTGTCATCTCTAAAGTGAACTAGCTTTGTTGCATCAACAATACTGCGTTTCAGGTCTTGAAACGAGTCCTCTTGTCGATGTGTCCATATAAAAGGTATTCCTTTCTTCCGAAGCTCATTTAGTGGAGCAGAAATTGAAGACAAATCTTTTAAAAACTTCCCATAATAATTTATATTTCCTAAAAAAGCTTGCAGCTCTCCTAAATTAGCAGGTTGTATCATCTTTTTAATGGCTTCCACTCTATCTTCTAGTGGGCTAACCCCTCCAGCATCTATTTGGTGTCCTAAATAATTAACACTAGATTGAGCAAACTTACATTTCGAGATGTTGCAGCGTAGACCATTTGCAGAAAAACGGCGAAGGAGCTCCTCCAAAACTTGGCATTGTTCAGTTGGGTTGCGGCCCGTAACAATCAAGTCATCAACAAATGCTGCACAATGCTCCATTCCTCCTATTATTTGTTCGATGAGGCTTTGGAAAATACCTGGTGCACTACTAATAGCAGGCGGCTACCTCTCAAAACGTAGTAATCCAAAAGTCGTATTTTTATTTATAACCAGTATGGGCTTAGAATCCTCGTGAACAGCAACCTGAAAATATGCTTCAGAAAGGTCAATTTTATTGAAATGCTGGCCTCCTTTCAACTTGTAGCATATTTCTTCAAAACGTGGCATCGGATGTCTAGCTATATCCAGCTGAGGATTCACACCTATCTTGAAATCGCAGCATATTCGTAGGCTGCCTGACTGTTTCTGCACAACGACAATTGGTGCTGCCCATTCACTAAAAGGTACAGGCACCAAAACACCAACTTTGCTTTGACGGGTTTCATCAAGGCAAATGGAAGTGGACGTGGTTTGCAAAACTTTGGGCGTGCCTCTGGCTTCAATAAGAGTTTCGCTTTAAAATCTTTACAGCAACCAAGCTCTTGGGAAAACACTTCAGGAAATCGTGAACACATATCCCTTACCATAGTATCCAAATTTGCATTGGAAGCAGCAGGTAGCAGTGGAGATGGTTCTTCAAGAATGTTGCAACAGCTTATCGAAAAATTTAATTTGTGGAACCAATCCATTCCCAGTATACTAGCACCTTCTTCCATATCGGTTACTAAAAGAGGTAAATCATGGACAGTATTTTTCCAGCTTACGCTTACATGAGTAGTTCCTTTAATTGGAACAAGTGGGTCTCCATATGCTTTTAAAATTGTCTTGTAGGCTGCAATACAGGTTCTCCAAGCTGCCTGAATGCTTTGGGACCAAGAGATACCGTTTATCATCAAAGACACATAAAATACCTTGCCTTCCTGCTTTATCTGATAGCACATGTCGTTATCTGAAGTCCCTTGAACAATTTCAATCGCATAAACGTTTTCTTGCCGATTACCTTGAGCTGGTTGGCGATTCTGGTTCTTATTTTGTATTTTTCCAGAGGTATTTTTTATTTTTTTCGTGGCATACAGGAGAAATGTGGCCTATCTGCCCACAAAACCGGCAGGTAGCATTGCGAACGGGGCATTCAAAGCGAGAATGACGAATGTTACAACCGGGGCATGAGCGCGAATTGTCTTGATCTCTCTGTGCAGATTTAAATTTAGAATTATTATTCGGCTTACGAAAAGAAAATGAGCGTGAACGCGAGCGCGATCTATAGTTTCTAGAAAAATTAGCTTGATAAACTTGACACGAAGAATCTCCTTTAATAGCAAGCACCGATTTTTGAGTAGATTCATACGTTTCAGCGATAGCACATACATCAGCTAAGCTTGGATTTGGCTTTTGTAAAGCAGCGGAGCGAACAACATCATGTTGTGTATGGAGAACTATGATATCCCGTAACAAACTGTCAACAAACGGTTCTTTACAAGTTGTTTTCTCACAAACAAAATTACAGCCTCTAGCGGCACCACGCAAATCCGCTAACCATTCCGAATATTTTTGCCCTTCTTTCATGCGCATTTGAAAAAAATTAAAACGAGCGGCTAGCACATGGGTTCTTTTGCAAAATGTTCCGATAATTTGCCTACGATTGTCTCAATTTTTTTTTTCTGAAAACAGGTTTTGCGTTAGATCATATTAATCCGAGCCTATCCATGAAAGAAAAAAAGCTCTTTTGTGATTATCTGCCGTCACACTTTATGCACTGAAATGCTGGTTTAATTGATTAATATAAGACTTCCACGTTTGCTTAGCTTTATCAAATTTGGCAAACACTGGAACTGCACTTTTTGCACTTGCAGAGCTCTCTGAATTTGACGATTTAATTAAAACTTTATCAACGATTTCTTTTTGATCTTTAATAACTGTTTCCATCCAAGTTTGTTGTTTCTTTAATAGTTCAGAGAACTGTGGAATTAATTGTTGATCGGGCATTTAATTTCAAATCAATAAATTTGGAAGGGAAATTTAAACACTTGAAAAATAAAAAAAACGTCCTCGTCGCCAAATTATTGTGTTTAATTAAATTAATAATGCAACCAGATATTAACAAACTAATTTATTATAATAATTAATATTAAAATGGTTTTAAAATATGATGTAATTAGTTAGAGCAACTATATTCAAGTGAGGTTCTGACTGAGAGTAAGACACCATGAAATGTATATAAACATAATGTAGTAGAATGTGTATGTGACATTAAATATAAGTTGACAATATGTAATCTGTATACACACTACAGTTGCCACATTTTTAAGTTTTTCATCATTCATTATTTGGCACAACTAATACGTAATACCTATAATAGATACATGATTATTTTCCTCCTATTAATTCAGATACATATATAAAGTAGCCATTTTTACACTAACAGAAAAAGCTCTCCATAGATTTTTATCTAATCAAAAATCATCATCACAAAATAAATTACATACCTACAAAGTTATATTCGGAAAAAAAACGTTGTACCATTTATTTAATATTCTCAAAATAGCTAGCTATCAAAAATGTTTAATCTTATTACTAGAATCATTGAAAAAGGCAAAATCCCACTCCCTCTCTAAAAAAAATGGCCCCTTTGGGAAACTTTACAAATTAATTCAATTTAAGTTTATCAAACAAATGCCTATTTTGCGGCCAACAATGGATACCAATTCAGTGTGTATCCCCCTTTGTTCTTTGTTGGTTGGTATCATGTTTCAGGGGTTAAAGCTAATATTCCCAGTCTTATAACCTATCTATAAATGAAGCAGGCATCATCGTTTCCTTAAACTTCTCTGCCTGGAAACAAAGGAAAACAACAATGGTGGACTAAGAACGACTTCGGCGAAGCGAAAAAATCCCACAAATTGAAAGCCTTCGGTTAAATTTCTCTTATTTACAAATTTCTATATTATATATACATAGAGGTAGTTGTATATTTCTGGGTGACTCTCCCTCTGGAAGCCCTGTTTACTAAACCATGAAATTTCCGAATCCCATTGTATTCGTTAAACATTGTACACGAGGCGTAGGGATATCAAATGAGTTAAGATGATGAGGTAAGAGAAGCTATAGCAACAACTTTTCCCAAAATTGGCTCCTTCATGGCAACGCAACGTTCCAAGTGCCAAAGATTGAAATGAATTTAGCTCTCTTGATACTTTCGTAATCAGCGTTGCCATAATGGCATTATAAATGCTAAATCTAGCATAATACATGAGTGAAAAGCATTTTGAAATTTTAAAATTATGCCAAATGCTTTTTTGGCATTATCTGTCTTTGTTTATAGCATTCTAGAATGCTAGATTTTATTTAAAAAAATTATTCAATTATGTATAATCTAGCACCAAATTGCTAACTTTTTAAAATTATGATCTTATGAATTTCAAATGTGATCATATGACGGCTGACTGAACTACATTTCAGCCGATGATGGACTTCCTTGGGCCAATGAATAGTCGTTGGTTAAGCAGTTCATTGCACCACCAAATTTTTCGTTGGGTCAGTAAATTTGTTTTATAAATTAATGTAATAATAGTTGATTTTTGAAATAAATTCAGAGGCTCAATGGAAAATTGGTTGTTTAACAAACAGTTTATTTACATATGAATGACTATTCACTAGCGCGACGAAGTCCATCATTGTCTGAATTCAAATATACGCAGGGATTTGGTCCAATGTAAACAAAGATGTTTCAAATATCACAAAGATAGTAATGTTCGAATCAATTATATTTTTTGCTATGTTAAGAGTGTTTCTGAAAAAATAAACTTTGATATTTTGTGCATTATATATTTTTAAATGGATTTTGAAATCTAGCATTCTGTTTTTTGGGCTTCCATACGATTTAGCATTATAAAATTTGAAATCTAGCATTATGAAATTTGAGATTATGGCAACACTTCGTAATCCCCCGAAATAACATTTGTCTGTCCAATTCCCCCATTTTTGGTCTCTTTTTGCGCATGCCGTGTGTCTGTCTGCATCTTTTTGGCTAGTATGTATAGAGTGAAATTTTATTTTAATTCTTTACTTTAAGGATTACCCTATATACGTACTTTCTTAGTGTGTCTGTATTTTTGCTGTTTACCTACCTATACAAAAAGAGAAAACTAGAGAGTTGTATACCTAAATAATATGTATGGCTTATATAGGTATGTGTTTTATATATTAGTGGTGAAGGCAACGTTTATGAAAGTGAGAGGCTCCCTGTATTCCCCCATATACAGTTTATTGGATGGATACAATGACAAGTGACTTTGGGGCAAACCACTATCACCACCCTTTGAATAGACCTTTTTTTTTGGTCTTTCTAATGTCTTACGAAGGACCGGTCGGAACGTAGTGAAGCGAAAAAAATATGTAAAACTTAAGTAAAAGATGAGCTCGTCAGGAGTTATGACACCCAGGAGATATACACTTATACAGACATATTTAAGGAAGCACTACTAGGTATTGGTTTGCAACACCCACCCTGTTTTTTCGCCCTCCCAACCCACTTGATATTGAAACAGATTGCTGTGGAAAACGAGATTTTTGTGGTTTGTTGATTTCCTGGAGCTTAAATATTATGTAGAAATGAGTATTATGAAATATATGTAATGTATGACGTATGACTACGAGTGATTTAGATAATGATGGTAGTTAAATCCTTAAAGTCATACAGATTTGCATTAAATTTTATCTATATAGGTACCTATCGTTTAGTTGGAAGTGCACGTAGGTGATGCTGATGGTCGTCAATCAGTTCATTGACAGTGTTGGCCCAAAGTTAATCTGATTAATGATTAAAAATTAATGATTGAAAATCATAATCAAAAAATTTGATGAACTGATAACAAAGAATATAAAGTTACCTCGATCTTAAAGTAAAATCCGATTCCGAAAGCTCTTTTCGAAATATGTAATAATAAAAAGAACGAAACAAAAAATAATTGAGAGAAAAGCTCTTTCTCATAATAAAAAGGAGGATACTTTTTACTGTGTGTGGCATCTCATTTGACGTTTTGTTTGTGACAAACTCTGAGAGAAAGTTCTTGAAAGAAGAAAAGCCTTGAGAGCGGGTTCCAATGTTGGAACCCACCAAATTTGTATGGGATGCGTCTTCTTGGTAACTTTATATTCTTTGCTTTGACTATGTCTAAATAAATGTACTCTACTTGCATATTGCATTGACTATTTGCTTTTGCTGTTTAAACACATTGGGGGTGGGGGCTGAGCTACTTCGCGTAAGGCTTTGGCACAGATTCTATAGTTGCATAGATAACGGACGCAGAGCAAAGAAAAAATTACAACTCTTTACCGTGGGACGTATTGTGTGAGCTATTAACCATACATATGGTCAAGGCCACGACTGATAACGTAACATTTTTACTTGTTTTTTGCCTATAACTCGAAAAATAACTACGCAAAGCCAACTTTTTACTTGCGATAAGGCAAGTTTTGGATTCGTGCAAAAAAAAGATTTTAGATTACAATCAAACATAATATTACGATGATAGAGGACACGAAAAAAGTGGGTGGCACAATTCTGTCTGCCTGTCTGTCTGTCTGTCTGTTCAACTACAGCCTAAACGGCTTGATCGATTTTCTTCAAACTTGGTACATAATGGTTTTTGGTGATTCTGCCCACACATTTTTTTCATTTTTTTTTAGAACCAAAAATAACTGTACCTGCCATACAATTTTTTATCAATTTTAAATAATCGTTTTTTTCTCAAAAACGGCTCGACAACTTTTCTTCAAAAAAAATTCAATAAATTTATTTTAGTAAAAGCTTCCTTTGGGTGAAAAACCATTTTTCAAAAATGGTTATTAATGGTACCTCCCAAGGAACCATTTTTTTAATTTTTGATTTTCTTCAAAACAGTACGACTTATTTCAATTATTTTTTTATACAGAAGCTTCCAAAAAATATAAATAGTTTTGTGTACCAAAATTTTTGAAAAAATATTTTTTGGATTTTTAAAAAATGTTTCAAAATTTTTTTTTGGAAAATCAAATATTTCGAAAACGACATGATCGATTTTTTTGAAACTCGATACTTATGAGTTTTTTAGTACTTTCTAAAATATTTTTAGAAAAAATTTTACATTTATGAAAAAATAACGGTACCTGCCATACAAAAGTAAAAAACCCGCAAAGGAAAATATTTTTTTTTCTCAAAAACGACTCCTACGATTTTGATTAAACTTTTTCTATATACTAAAACTAGTACGATCTACTACCAAAAATTATAAAATTTTACACTTTGCAACTATTAATAGTACCTGTCATAGAACGTATTTTTTTATTTTGAGTTTTCTCGTTATGTGCTAAACGGATTTAGATGATTTTTTTATATACAAATTTCAGATAAGATTTAATAATATTGCATATCAAAATTTTCAAAAAAAAAGTTTTTGGATTTTTAAAAAAAGTTTCAAATTTTTTTTTTGAAAATTCGATATCTCGAAAACGGGTTGACAACACATTAATATATACTTCAGATTTGCATACCAAAATTTGTTCTTAAAAATGTTGTAAGAATTTTATATATAAAAAATTAATTTAAAAAAAAAACCGCTCCAACGTTTTTAAATATATTTTTTTTCCCATACAATCATATTCAATCAAGAATTAAGATGGCGCTCTTTTTTTTCACCTCAAACTGTCAAAAGAGCTGGTTTAGCCAATTTAAATGTCGTATTTCATGCTTCTCTATACATTTTTCTCTCATAATTTCAATGTTTTTATATACAATTTTCTTAAATCCACAGGGTCTTGAACATAAGAGCAAGTACGTGCGACCCAGTCGTGCATTTTATTTCATAGGCATGTGATAGGGACCTGTAAGACTCACACTTCGTGCAAACAAAGTTTCTCGATATCTTTTATAGTTTCCGAAATACGGCCTTTCAAAGTGGCTGATAACGTTACATAATTTCGGAAGTGAAATGTAACGTTATCAGCCACTTTGAAAGTCGGTATTTCGAAAACTATAAAAGATATCAAAAAATGTTGTGTGAACAGAATGTGAGGCATTCTTAGCCCTATACGCAAAAGAAAAATGTCAAGCTTGGAGTAGCTGTTTTTCGATTTATGAGCGAAAACCTTATAAAAATGTCACTTTATCAAACCGTGGCTTTGACCATATGATGTTCAAAATGATTGATTTACATACATCGACATAAATACAAAACGTCAACTACAAGCAATTCGTAGTTCGATCAGCCGACTGGATTTTCGAGGAAGAGGAAAGCGAAAGTCTAAGAGAATGCGTAATTGGTTCATTCAACCCATAGTTAGTTCTATGAGGAGGAATCTAAAAAAGCTCAATTCTATTTCGGTTGGGCATGGAAAGACATTAATGACATCAATTCAGGACAAGATACGCGATTATTTAAAATATCTTTAACATATTAGATGCATTGAACTTTCCTTCGATATTCAAGCGGTTTTTAATCGATAAGAGGAACATCTTGCTTTATATTCGTATAATGTTCCATTCCATTTAAGCTTTCTCAACGCATACCTGGTGAATCTTTTTTGAATTCTTCCTATTCTTAATATTATTATTGTCATCGAAAGGGGCCCAAAGTTTGGTTTTGGTCACCAAACAACACAGCAGTATTCCAGAATAGGTAAAACGTAAAACTAAATAAATAAGGTCTTTACTGTATACGAATCTTTAAAGTCAATTGAGTTGCGTATTAAGAAACCTAGCATAGAGTTACCTTTTGATCAAAATGCACACCACGGTCCTTGATGGTATTGACTCTTTGCAGGTTAACATTACAGAAATTATATTCATTAATAATGAGAGATGATGATCTCGATGCACTAAATATTCGCACTTAGAAAAGTTCAGTTTAAGGTGATTGTAATTGCACCAATCAAGAAAATTATTAATATCTATCTCCAGAAGTGCACAATCCAATGGTGAAGATGTTGCCAGCAAAAGTTTCACAGCGTCGGCATACATTAGACACTTACAGTACTTCAATACTGAGGGCAAACCATTTGTAAATAAACTGAAAAGGAGTGGCCCCAAATGACTTCCTTGTGGAAGACCCGATATGACGTCTATATGTATAGAGGAGCAATCATCTATATTAACGACTTGCTTTCTATTAGATAATAGGAATTTAACCATTTTATAAAAGCTATGTTCAGACCTAATCTTTTTAGCTTTTGCAAGAGGAGACCATGGTGTACGCGATCAAACACCTTAACTTGTTTCCCATTTTCTAATGAGTTCATACAAAAGTTAGTAAAGAGGCTTAAATTTGTACAAGTTGATTTACCCTTTACAAACCCATGTTGGTAAAGGGACAAAAATTCCTTAACCGAATAATAAAGACAATCAGTTACTACCTATTCGAAAAGCTTGGGAACAGTCGCGGATACAAGGGGGAGGCAATGGGTGTAATTGCCCCCCCTGAGCAAGATCGAACGTAGCATAAAATATGAATTTAATCAAATGTAATTAAAAAATGTTTTTTTTTTTGTTCTACGTTTGTAAAATTTATTCTTGGCAGCCGAAAGAGGACTACACATTTCCATTTTCCTGGTTTTCCATTTTTCGAAATTATTTAATACTTTTTGATTATACAATCGATGTGTCTCACCTCTTCTAGCTGAGCCATAAGGGTCATGCAGCTAAAGTGAATAACCCAGGTTCATGGGAGTAGACAAACCCAAGAGCTGCATGCAGCCCAGAGTTGCACGATGTTTATCTATACTTCTAAATTTACTGCGCAGCGTTGCAGCAAGAGTGTCTGCTCGTTGACTTGCTTAAGTGGAGAAAAGTTCCGCTATGCACAAATAGCTTTCAAATCGACCGATTGTAAATCTTATAACTTCGGTTTTAAATGTCTAATCTTAAGTTAAGGTTTTTAATTGAATGATAAATGTCAGGCTTTATTACTGTACTGTATAGCATTTTTTGAGAATAGCAAATTATTTCATACTAGAGAGCACATTGAATCCCAGATCGATTTGATTTTCACTTTTCAAAATGCAGATGTGAATGAAAAATTTCAAAATTTAGAAAAATAATATTTTAAACAGTTAGTTCCCCAACCCTCCTCTACAAATTTGTAAGTGTTTTTTTATATAGTAAAATGAAAAAGAGAGGCGACCGGGGCACTTATCTAAATTTTCCACCGTAACATTAATTTTAATTTTAAAAAATAACAAAATCTTTAAAGTACGTGGATTCAATTAGCTTCCAAAAATTTGTACCTTTGCTTCAAATGCTCGGATTCACAAGATTAAAATGTTTAAATAAAATTAAAGTAATAAACTACATTTGGGTATACAAATTTATTGAGAAATTCCAAAACATTTCATACTAAAAGGGTGATTGAGCCCTTTTAATGATAAATATTTAAATGTGCTTTTACATTTGAGAGAGTACTTTCCCTAGAAAACTGTCTAGAGTGACTCTCGGATATCTGTCTTCTCCTCTGATGAGCTGGTCTCAGGCTATGTTCACCTACAAGTTTTACTCGGGAAGGCTTTTTTCAGAGCTGTTCGTCGTCTTCTTACTCTCAAATGGATACGCACCTTAAGAGTGGTACCTACATTGGGGTGGGGCCCGGATGGGCCCAAAACGGCTGTAAATGAAGAAAGAAAATTCCCTAAATTGTTCAGATTTGTATTTTCATCCCCTGTAGTCGCTGTAGGGGTAAATTAGATCTGCCAAAAAAATTCAAAGCATGTAGGTGGGAACAAGACAAGAAAAAATCCAATAGGAGGGGGGTAATATCTACCCCCGCTTGGACGGGAGGGGCAATTTAATAAAATATTTGCATAAAATAGAAAAAAATTAATTAAAACACAACGGCATTACTTACAGTAATGTTTTGTAGCTTTTTAGAAAGCTAGAAGTCCAGTTTTACGGCTTGTTTTTAAATTAAGTTTTTTTTTGATGAACAGTTTTGGCGAAAATCGTTTCAAACTCAACATTTTGAAGAAAAATAATTTTTTTTATTAAAATTATAGGTTTGAAAACAGATTTTGATGAAACTGTTTATTCAAAGAACTTTATTTAATAATCAGCTATTAAAATGGACTTCTGGCTTTCCAAAAAGCTACAAAACATTGCTACAAGTCTTGCCGTTGTTTTTTAATTAATTTTTTCTATTTTATGCAATTATTTTATTAAATTTCCCCTCCCGTCCAAGCAGTGGGAGATATTACCTCCCTCCGGTAGGATTTTTTTCTTGTCTACTTCT
The DNA here is from genome assembly GCA_963921185.1 of Dasysyrphus tricinctus. Classification (NCBI taxonomy): domain Eukaryota; kingdom Metazoa; phylum Arthropoda; class Insecta; order Diptera; family Syrphidae; genus Dasysyrphus; species Dasysyrphus tricinctus. Next base: position 162,337,964 of record OY992532.1, on the reverse strand, counting down.
CACCTACATGCTCTGAATTTGTCGGCAGATTTTACGTGAATTTCCAAAAAAAAAAGGTTAATTAAATTTACCCGTAAGGCGACTATAGGGGATGATAATAAAAATCTGACAAAAATTAGGGATTTTTTTCTTCATTTAGAGCTTAAGGCCCATCCAAATATTAAAACTCAAAAAAATCCCATTATAACGACCACCCTAATGTAGGTACATGCATGTCTGATTTAGCCATAAGATACGTTTTAATTGATAGTACTCGTGAGGATTTTGTTGCATGCGTTTTAGTAATTTCCGTGTTCTGCATTGTTATCAGATGAAGAAGATTGGTAAAAAACCAGGAAACGACTAACTGGCTGAACAGAATGCAACTGGAATAGATGTGAAAAAAGCTGCAGTAGATGTCAAAAATGCTGCAGTAAAAGTTAAAAATTGTTCAACTCTTGCAGCTCCGGCTGCAGCATTTTTGACATCTATTCCAGCTCCGTTTTGCATTCTGTTCAGCCAGTAAGGCAGTCACTTCCGAAGAGAAGGCGGATGGAACTTCTCTGGCCTTTCAATAGTTTTGTCGTCAACTCGATTTTTTTATTGCAGAATTACACCGCAGATGATGTTTTCGAAAATGTGACTTTAACAGACTGTATTATCGAAAGTCTATAAAAACATTTCACATGGAAGGGTGTTTTTTTGAGGAACAGAGCCCAGCTAACATTTCAGCTTCGGTTCGGCCTAACTGAATAGGCGTTCTGATTTCCTTAAGACATTTGTAAAATTTCGTTAAGCATAAAAAGGAGAATATTATAGAACTTCTAAAACGATTTCGGAAAATCTTCTTGGAGGCCCCGTTCGCAGATCTTTTAAAAGCTTCAAATTCTATAATAGTCCTTGTACGATCTATAAGAAGTTTTAACGAGTGCTATTCGAAATCTTAGTGAAACTAAGGTTTTGACAGATAGCTTCAGAAATGTTTCTATAAAAGTAAACACGCAGGTGTAATAGAAATATGCACTTTGCATCAATGGGTTTTATAATACCAATTACGAGCCAACAATACAACTCTTACAGAGGTTGTAGAAATATAAAATGCACGACTGGATCGCACGTACTTGCTCTTACGTTCAAGTTGTGTGGGACTTAAGAACTTTTAAAAATATTCAAATAATTATAGAAAATGTATAAAAAAGCATTTAAATCATTCTTTTAATTGTATAAACAGTCTGATAAATCACTTAGAGCTCAAAACAAAGTATGCCATTTGATTACTTGAAAAAATATGAATATATGCAAAAAAAATAAATTAAAATCGTTGGAGCCGTTTTCTTAAAAATTAATTTTTATATATAAAATTTTTGTAACATTTTTCAAAAAAAATCTGGTATGCCAATTTTGAGTATATATTAATATACATTTAAAACTGAAATTTCAAAACAATTTATCAACCCGTTTTTGAAATATTGAATTTAAAAAAAAAAAATTTGAGACTTTTTTAAAAAATCCAAAATTTATTTTTTCCAAAATTTTGGTATGCAGTATTATTTATATTTTATCAAAGCTTTTGTGCAAAAAATTTAATTGAAATCGGATGAGCGGTTAATGAGAAAACCAAAAAACAAAAAACCGTTATATGGCAGGTACCGTTAATAAATGTTTTTGGTGATTTTTTTTCTTACTAAAAGGTACATCATATCTACAATAATACACTATTTTTTTATCAAAATCGTTGGAGCCGTTTTCGAGATAAATAAGCTTTTCCATTACGGTTGTATGGCAAGTACCGTTATTTTTTGAGCTAAAAACAAAATTTCAATTTCCCCTCTGGAGAGTTACAAAAAAACCTTAAGTTCAAAATTTGAAGAAAATCGCTTCAGTGGTTTAGGCTGTAGGTTTAGGTACATACAGACAGACAGAATTGTGCCACCCACTTTTTTCGTGTTCTCTATCATCGTAATGTCATATTTGATTGTTATCTCGAAATTTTTTTTTCAACGAATCCAAAACTTGCCCTATAGTAGCTATATCGCAAGTAAAAATGGGGGAAAAGAATAATTCTTTTTATTTTCAATTTCTTTGAAGTTATTTTTACCGCATTTAATCTTTGTTAAACCTGAAACTATTATTTGTTTTCAATTATTTGTTAATTAATGAATTGGAAATAATTATAAAACACAAAGATTTTTCTTACCTGTCTAGGAATCGAACACGGAACTCCTGCGTAATAGTCCATCACACTTTTTTTTTTTTTTTTTTTTTTTAAATTCAATTTTTATTTTTCCATTTTCTTAAAACTATCTTAAAGCTCGACAAAAATTCATAAAAACAAGCCTACTCATCAATATCTTACAACTAACTTACTGGCCCCAATCGGGCGCTCTAAGTTAGACTAATAACTTTCGGCTTAAGAACTATCTTAAAACTAGAATTCATTTTGGATTTATTTTTCACCAAGAAGAATTGAAAAGAACTTGGTATCTTTATCTTAATTTTTGGTTTTATATAAAACTTACAAACTAAATAAAACTAAATTAAAACTAATTAAAACAAATTAAAACTAATTATAACTAATTAAAACTACTATAAAACTACTTAAAGCTACATACAAACTACTTACAGACTACTTACAAACTAGAACCTACTCTCCCTTTTATGAAATTCATAAAAATCGTATTGAATCAATACAGCATAAATTCATTCGCTTTGCTTTGAAAGGTCTTCCTTGGGCTGATCCGTACAACCTTCCACCATATGAACATCGGATCCAGCTACTGCAGGTACAAACCTTATATCAAAGGCGTGTTAATAATGATTTACTATTTCTTCACCAACTTATAAATGGCCAAATAGATGCTCCTGATTTGTTAGCCTGTATAGGCATAAACTCACCACCTGCGAAGATTTGAACTATTACACGTTAATTTCCATAGAACTAACTACGGTATACATGAGCCTCTTAACCGCATGTGCAAGATTTTTAATTTAAACAGCTCCTCTGTTGATTTTAACATTAGTAAGATGGGATTAAAGAAAATATTTCGAACCAGTGCTCCACGGTCGTGATTGTTCTTATTTTTGATACCACGTGTATGACTAAAGTATTTTGTATATTGTTTGATTATGTATTTATATTAATTTTTTGTTTAATTTTGTTAATGTATTAGTATATAATTATGCATGTGTTAGATTGCCTTATTTTACTAACCACTAACACATGCACTTATGATGAGCCTCTGATTGTAGGTTGCAGCTTGCTCTAAGCTCACTACAACTAAGAATCTGAAGTGTAAAAAAACAGCCACAGCAAGCATTTTCGGGTTTTATAATTTTTTTGTGTTTTTATTGGTTTTATATTTTGTCTTTGTGTTTTTATTGGTTTCATAATTTTTTTTTTTTTTTTGGTGCCACCCTGACTGTCCCTGCTTGAAACTAACTACCTAAACCTATGTAAGTCGGCCATGGCATAGAAAAATGCATAGTTAACTTTTATGTATCCGAATTAACTTCGTGTTCAGGTTTCAACCACCAGAACTGGTTCTCCTGCTTTACCCTGTCTCTTCGGTCCCGATCGGACACAGTCCTACTGAACCGAAGGTGCTCGGCTCCGTCTTGTGCGAGGACGTCTCGACTGTAAAGGAGCCACCGATCTACAGTTCCACGGCCGACGTGGTAGATTAGCGGAACCGCCGCTCTATCCTGGATCAGCCCTCGACTGTCTAAATAGAGGAATGCATCGGGCGGAATAAAGCCGCTTAGACGCACATTCTCGTAATAATCGTTTTTAGGGTAATAAGCCCCAAAAATTAAGCTGTTGGTCGAGAACATTGCTCTTGCAATGTGACCTCGAATAAGCTTTAGCAAGAAATTATCTATCCTGTTTATGTTGACGCCGTTGTATAGAACCAGGTTGGAATAATAATGTTTGTACTCCGAATCTGGTGTTCTGTGTAATCCAAGGCAGCGTCTAAGACACTGCCTCTCAAACACCCGAATCTTTTCCATTTGAGATGGGGCAACGTTGAACCAAATCGGGCACCCATAGGCAATCATTGGCCGTATGAGGGCCATGTAGCAAATCACCTTCACCCTGCTGTCAAGCCGGCTGCTATAAAACAACCGTTTCGTCAGGGCAAAAGCTCCCCTAGCCCTGGACAGAGCAGCATTTATATGTCTGTCGAAATACAAATACTGATCCATCCAGATGCCAAGGTACTTTACTACACTTTTATTCGCCAGTGGCTGTCCATTTGGCCCTACGATCACCAGCTTACGCCAGTTCTTTCTCGTATCCCTTGTGGCTCCATGCAACGGAGTCCTAAACAAGATAGTCTCTGATTTCTGAAAGTTGATTTTCAATTTCCAGTCATCGCAATATCGCTGAATCTTCTCGAAGTCACGCTGCAAAATAATTCTGATGACCTCTACTTTTGGAGCTGTTCTGTACGCAATTAGATCGTCGGCATACGCAATTGCCTGAGTTAGACTACTTATCAGATCGCTGGTGTAAATGCTGAATAGAATCGGCGAGTTGACCGCTCCCTGCTGAAGACCATTTTTAATATTAAAGGTTGTGGCAGAAGTCACATTGCCACTTTGACAACAAACTTTCTACCATTGAGCATATCATAAAGCATATATAATAGTGGTTTACTAATGCCAAGTCTGGTCAGCTTTAGATAAAGACCCTCTAGCCATACGATGTCGAAGGCCTTCTCCAAATCAACCAGACAGGCACCCGTACACTGCTTTTTCGATTTGTTCCATTGGACATCAGAGACGAGTTTAGACGCGGCATGAATGGTGTCATGTCCCGCCTTAAAATCGAACTGATTATCCGGTATGATATTATTGTCCTCTGCCCACTTAGACAGAGCTCTATTGATAACTTTTTCGAATACCTTGCTGATACTCGGAAGAAGACTTATCGACCGGAGATTCGCCGGATTGGAGTTGTCCTTTCCCTTTTTCGGGAGAGGATGCACCACAGCCGTCTTCCACCGCACTGGATAATATGCATTATTCAGAGCGTTCTTAAACAGTGTGGTATAAATGTCTACAGCTTCTTACGGTAAATGTCGAAGTACAACGTTGGATATGCCATCGGCTCCTGCTGACTTCTTCTTCTTTAATGAGTCGAAGATGAGCTGAAGCTCCACCTTCGTAACTAACAGGGAACTGGCCCCATTTCGCTCGGCGATTATGGCGTTAGCCAAATGATCTTCATTGAACCCGGTGAAACCGAGGTTCTCTGATCGCCATTGCGTGATTTCATTCCGAAGGTAGAAGTGGTGAAGCAAGGCTCTGTTTTCCAGGTCATGGTTCGGGCGAATGCATGCATTCACCTTGTACACTTGCTGGAAAGCAGCCCCCACAGCCTCCACTTTCTCCTGTGGATCTTCGACAATAAAGAAGTCATCATCCAAGACGGGCGTCCTCTGGATCAACTCCTGCTGTCAGAAGTACGTCTCTGTTATCTGTCGTTCTCTGGAGCTTAAGACACGGAAGGTCGTTCTGATCATTCCTTCTAAATATTTTGTTAATTTGGGGAAACATACTCGGGTCGCTAGAATTAACAGCCCGAATTTTGTTATCCCAATACAAATTAATCGACAACCGATAATTTTCCTTAATAAGCTGGTTGATGTTCTTGATCGAAGACTTCAGTGTCCTAATCTCCAGATCGTGTGGGTCAGTAAACCGTCGGTACAAGAGTTTGAGTCTTGTCAGCAGTCCACTTTTTTGTCTGTGTAATGCGTCAATGGTCGCATTCCAGTACATGTCGGTTGCGTCCCGTTGTTTGTTCAAGATATTGGTCTATTTCGTTATTTGTCAAATTCCTGTCATTTGGTGGGGATATATTATTCGAACTGATTTCACTCGAAAAGGCGTTGGTTAAGCGTGGCCAGTGCACCTTACTGTAATTGTGAGTATGCACAGGCACATACTCATCCAACTCCACGAGCTCGTTCGGAAGCTGTATTACGGCGGCGAGTCTGCAGTGGTCACTGTCGTACTCGATCGTTCGTAAACAGTTTCTTGGTCTTTGACCCACAGTTTCCGTAATTGTCAGTCTTGAGTCTATTAGCAATAGATCCAGATAGGCACCGCTTCTTGGAAACGATGGCCGATCCGTAGCCAGCAGGTCGACACCATATTCAGTGTTATATCGACTCATCCAATTAAAAAGATGAATACCTCTTGGATACTGTATTTGATTCCCCCAATCTAGGTGTTTGGCATTCAAATCACCGACCATGAGAAAGTAATTTTCTTCCAAGCTCAAGCGTAGACATTCGAAAAGTTTTTCAAGCTCTGTCATAAAATCAGTTGGCTGAGGTGATTCCGGTACATAGGCCGCGATCACATACATTCGCTTCCCCTGTTGGAGATGAATGCACACGATGCACGCCTCTAACAACCGAAATCTGCGCAGATCACTATTATATATAACTTTATGATTAATGCCTTTTCGTATGAAGATTGCGACGCCCCCCCCCCCTTGAGTGGAGTTGGGTCGATCTCTTTTAACGATATTGTAATTGTTGTTAGTCAACTTATGTTTCTGGTTCAGCTTAGTTTCGCTGGCCATAAACACATCTGGACTTTGGTCTTTCAACAATTGGAATAGATTAGCTCTGCGTTCGGTCCTAATCAGTGAATTTACATTCACAGCAAGGATCCTAAGAGGCCTCTCCGACAGCGCGCCTTTAACCTCTAATTTGCGTTAAGCTAGGCAAAACAGAGTAGATATAGTTCACCTTATTCGCCTGCTCCCTTATGTCTTTCTGAAGTCCTGTCAACTGGCCTTGAATTGCCAGCAACATGCTTCTTATTTCGGCCTGAGCATCCGGAGCCCTAGGCACGAGGGCCGGCTGGGCTATCTTAGCTGCAGGCTGTACCGTGTTTCCCCTTCCTGCCGCCATTTGGGCGTAGGAGATCTGGGGATTGACGGGTGTTGTTGTAGGAGCACGCGTTGATGGGCGTACCACTACCGCTGTCTGCCTAGCTGCTTTATTGGTATGAATTTGCTGAAAGGCGGAGCAACCCCGATAATTAGCAGGGTGTCCCTCCTTTCCGCAAAGTGCACATTTAAGCTGGGTCATATCATCGACCCTTTTCTCACCGAGTTTACACTCCCCCTTAATGTGGTTCTCACCACACTTCACGCAGCGTGACTGCATTTCGCAGTTTGCTGCAGCGTGGCCGAACCTTTGGCAGTGCATGCATTGAAGCATGTCGCCGCGTCTCTTTAATCTATCCCATGTTACAACCTGGTAGTTGAGGACGGAGATACTCCTCAGACTATCCAGCTTGCTGCTGGGCGAAAGCTGAACCAAGAAGAACGGCAAAGACCGCTTCTCCCGTCTGGCTCTGACTGTAGTGAACGGCTTGACCCCGATAAACTCGAGATCGCCACTCGCTTTTTCACGGAGCTCATCAAAGAGCACCTTTGGTTCCGTGCAGGAATCTATGCCATTCAAGAGGACCGTTTGACATTTATCCACTTTGGGGGTAAAACTGAAGAACTCAGTCGTGGACTCCTTTAATAAATTTTAAATAATTTTGTGCTACGCCACTGTTGAGCAGTGAATCGCACGCCTATCTTTACTTAATCTCTTAATAGTAAAATGTTGGCCTATGGCCGACTTACACAGGTCTATGGTTTCCTGAAGCTCCATTTTATAGTTGTTAATTGGTGGCACCTTTTCTTTTTTATTTTGGGGTGGCTGTGGCTGCTGCTGGTGAATTCTCTGCTGCTGCTCGTTCCGCTGCTGTTGGTTCTGCTCCTGTGGTTGCTGCTGCTGCTGCTGTTGGCGTGTTTGTTGTTTTGGGCGTTGCTCCTTCGGTTGTTGCTGTGGCTGCTCTGCCGGCAGCTGTTGCTGTGGCTGCTCTGCCGGCAGCTGTTGTTGTTGCTGCTTACTTTTGGTCTGCTCTGGCAGTTGCTGCTGTTGAGCTTGGATATTTGGCTCTTGCTGTTCTTGCTGTGGCGCTGCTGATTTTTGTGGCGCCTGTGCCGCTTTTTTTTGCTCGCGCTCCTGCCTCTCCCGTTCACGTCGAGCTTCTTGTTTTGCCTTTAAGGCTTGAATCAGTGGGGTTATTACGGCATTGAGACGTTCCATCTCCCCCCGGATTGCGTCGATCTTTTGACTGATGGCTTGCTCATCCAGTCCGTCTTGCGCCTCATTTTCCACTTCGGAGGACGCCTCTGGTGAGGTTAAATCCACAAGCAGGTTGTTGGAACTGTCCCCTGTTGTGTACAGTCCCTCGCCACCCTCGGATATATCGTCCCTCTTCTCACGAACTGACGTATATCTGCTTTTTCAATATTTTACAGGAGAGCAGTTTTTAGTTTTGTGTCCTCTTTCTATAAGCGTTACTTCTGTGTTTTATAACGGTTTTGGTATTTTTTTTTGTTGTAAAATTACAAGAATATGTTAAAGTTTCAAATGATATGAGATACAATGCAAATGCAATTCTTAAAACAGTTACAAATAATCGATCAACCAGATACGTCAGTTCGTGAGAAATTTTAGTGACAAGTTTTAATGTCGCGGCAGTATACACAGACACCACTGTTTTGAAAAAAGTTTATTAGTGAGGCATTTTAGTGTTGTGACAGTATGCACAGGTATTACTGTTTTGAAAAAAGCTCGCCCATAAGCCTTGTATTGACAATTTTTGTTTGCAATGCAATTTAAATTTAATTTAGTTATAGGTCAGTAGCAACATCTAAGCATAAACTCAAAGCGTTTTTATTTCTACTCACCGATAAATGCGCCTAGTACCTGAAACCACTTTATTTACACAATAATTTGCAATAAAACGGAAAACTGCTACCCACATAATCGCAGTTACGTCGTTCGTGAGCAGGGCCGGACAAGCTATACGTGCAAGCGGTGCAAATGCACAGGGCGCTGAACCCAAGGGGCGCCTTGAGCAGTCATTAACAAAGCCACTTCTCGTAACCACTACCTATACCTTACCTACTTTTTTAATTTTTATTTCTCACACCAATAGTGATATCCAGTATATAACTACCAGTTTATTCTGAATTTAAACACAGTTATAATATACATACATATATCTATCTACTATTCCAAAAATAAGTCAATGTCTATCTTCCTATTCTCACCCACATTAACAAAAAACTAGATCACAAAATCTTTGAAAAGTCCACGATTTTGTTCGCCTTTACCAAACAGATACCTTCATATTTGTTATTTTTCTCTTTTTCAAACTGTCGGTCGACGTTATTCTCAGCTCACTCACCATCGTGTGTGTGAGTGAAGGCATTTATTTTATTTTCATAACGCAAACCCACCCCTATGCTGTGCAACACAAAACAAAATTCTTCAACTGCAAATACAGACAATTAACACTACAGCTATCATGGTGATAACATGCGCACGATAACAGTTTTTCTATATGAAATCGAAGCCAGAAATGTTAATCTAACAGAAATTCTTAGATAAAAATTCACACTCATTGACATAACAGCGCGCAAATTAAAAATTTGCGTCTATGAATTAAACTCTTCTGGTAAAGTGTTTTGTATGTTTTAGTTTGGCATTGGCTTCTATCGATGAGTGAAATATGAAATTGTAGCACTATCTTACTGTGTGTTGAGACAAAGGATTGAAATATGGAAATAATGAATGATGATGATGCGATGATTTATGATTATGATGATGTTTGTCGTTAATGAGGGAATCTTGTTTATTTAATTTCTCCTTTTCTCTATTTTTTTTTTGTTGCCGGACATTATTTTCATTAAGAAAAAAGGATTTTTTGACTTATCTAATTTCATTATTTGTGTGCCAGTGTTCTTACTTCTTATTGTGGTCAAACTAAAAAAGTCAAAACAAAAAGAAAGGGAAAAGAATCTATATTGAGAGTATATATGAGGTGATGACGCCATATCCATGTCAGAAAAACTCTCCATGACCAAATTTAATTGTTTAATATTTTTTAATTGAGAGTACTCAGCAAATCATTTTTTATATCTAATCGTAGATTTTTAAATCTATTTGTTATGTTTTAAAGGAAAATTATATAAAAAGTTTTGTAAAAAGTTATTTAAAAAATAAATCTGGATATGGCGAGTTTTGGTTCTCATCGCCTCATATGTAGATCTACTAGGCGCAGAGTCAGAGTCCACTAGTAATTAGTTTATATAACGTCTAGCGTGTTTACATTTTTGCTAAAGGCTGAATATAGTTCTGAAGTATAAAATCTTTTTGTGTATTTTAATGTACATTAAAGTGGTTCTTACATAGTTCGAACAAATTCAGTTTTTATTATGTATTTACAAAAGTGTCGTGTCCATCTACAACCTAGGTACCAACATAGTTAAGAGAGTATGATTTCTTCCACCATTGACCGCAATTGATGGGCGGTAATGATGAAGTATGCGCAGGGCGCTAATTTCACTCGGGCCGGCCCTGTTCGTGAGAAACTTTTTACCTAAAATTTCAGTTATGCCAACTATGTCATAACGCATTGAACCATGTTCCAGACAGTTTTTCAGGGACTCTAATGATGGAGAAATATGCAATCAAGTTAACCAAGCACATATATGCCCATATCTCAAAAACGACAATTTGCGAGTTACGTCACTTCGTGAGATGTGAGACGATATATTCGATGTCATCGTCGGATGGCGAGGTATTCAATTGTTGTTGAATTTTAGCTGCTGCTGAAGTTTTTGCTGTGCGCGCCGTCTCCTTCAGCCCAGCTGGCAGCTGGGCTGAGGTGGTGGTGGAGCGGCGCTTAACGAGGTTCGGCGCACAGCTTATCCTCTTCCTCCTCTTCTGGTGTGTGTCGGCTGTTGGTGCCGTTGCTGTTTTTGCCGTTTTTGCTACGGCACCAGCTGACAGTATGGCTGGTGGTGTCATCGCCTTCGTTGATGTTGTTGGTGTTGATGCACTTTGTTGACCTCGGAACTGATAATCCTTGTGCGCGAATCGCCTATTGTCACAGCTTACCCAATTTGATGATCGTGGTCTTGTCCACGAGTGATTGCCGTGGATGTATTCGTCTTCGTTGGTGTCTTCGTCCACAAATAATTGGCGAAGGCAATTATATTTAGTTTTTAGTCTTTATTTTCTTTTTAAGATTTTTAGCTTAAGTTTTACAATTTGTAAAACTTGGTGTTTGCTAAGGCTGGTGGTGCCATAGCTTGCTTACTTGTTGTTGTTGGGACACCTTTCGATGCCCCCGCCGTTTTCTTACTTTCCATCAGAGATTAAAATGAGCGTGTTCGAATCAGTTCGAACAAAATCCAATTTCTGTTTATGATCGTTCATACTCGATCGTTCCGCCTCTATACTCGTAAGTCATTGTATCCACGAATAAAAATACTCATTAGTCAAGTCAAACAAATTGATCGAACTCATGAGTATCTGATGCCTTCTATATCCACAATCAAAATTACTCATGAACAGTTGCAACAATTTTCGGGTACTCAAAACAAAGCGAGTATACTCGAAAGAAAATGGGTATTCGAAAATATCGTGAACATCATGAATAGTCAAAGGCAATGTGATCGTGGATCGGTCGTTGGTCTTGTATCATAGTTTGTGGACGGGTAGGTAGATTCTATATGTATTTATTTTTATCTATTCAATGTTTCTATGGTCGGTGGTTTCAACTTGCAATTTTGCAAGAAGTAAACTTGTTCCTGTTGTTTTTTGTTTGTATCTATTGAATAGAATTATTGGGTCCATAAGAAGATGCAACACATGATCGTCAATATCTGCGACAAATGTACTTATGTAGATTAGGTATTTATGTAAGTAATATAGGTATGCGACCCTAATAAAAATGCGGTATGTATAGTGCTGTATTTTTGGATTTATTTTAAAAAAGGATAACTCTTTTCGTTGTTTGGTTCTAGGTAGGTATATTGTCTTGTGTTTTTTTAGGTTGAATTATCAGGAAAAAAAACTGGTCTCTGTTTTTTTTGCGAGGATGTTAAAAAGATTTATGAAGGGGTCGATATATAGGAAATGCAATTATATGACACATAATCATCAACATTGCGACAAATGTCTTTTTGTAAGTAAGGTATATAATATACCTACACATGAATGCCACATGAAAGTTTGGGATATTGCGGTTTTAAGTCATTCTTTTAAAACGGATATTCAGGTACTTTTATTTTTAAACGCCTTCAAAATGATATAAAAAAAGATAGTTTTCAAAGCTGCAACATTTTTATATCCTCCATGCAATAAAATGCAATTACTTTCGGAAATCGAGAAAATGGAAATATATGATTATATAAAGTCTATAGTTCCGACAGTGCATTTTACTGGCAATGTTGAAGATCAACCATCTACTTCATCTAGTGCTAGAGACCTTTTCTCCGACTTTAAGGTTAAAAATTCGACAACGAACGAAACTTCATGTGTTATTGAAATTGCAAGATATATTTAAAACAACTCAAACGGGGCTATAAATTTGCTTCAATGGTGGTTTGAAAATAAAAATATATTCAAACGTCTTCATCAAGCTCATTTAGCTATCAACTGCATCCCTGCAACATCAGAAGCATCAGAACGAGCGTTTTCACAGTCTGAAAATATAATAACTGAAAAAAGAACGAGATTGAACCCAGATACTGTCAACATTTAGATGGTCGTGAATTCCATATCTACATACATATTTTTTTTAATACTCATAATGTGTGACTTCCAGCTCAGTTTTGAGTCTAGAATTATACCTAGGTACTTAAATTCTGTTACAAATTCAAGTGGCATGCACGAATCGGTACAACTGGAATGATCACGGCTTGACTCATGAAGACCAACATTTTCAATAAAAAGCTCATTTGACAAGGAAAAGCACATAATTTTGGATTTACTACTCAGCACCATCTGATGACACTTAAACCAGTGTGCCAAAATAGATAGATCACTATTCATTGAGGCTTTTATTCTATCAACGGAAGGAGCAGCATACGACAGGGCTAAGCAACCATATTTCCTTCCAAAGGTAACTGAAAAATTGAATTTATATAAACAATAAAAAGTAAAGGCCCAAGCACTGACCCTTGGGGGACACCTACACATGCACTAGTGGTCAAATCACTCACAGTTGTACCGATTCGCACATGCTGGGACCTGTTCTTAATATAGGATGGAAACCAATTTAAAATGTTACTTCTGAATCCATATCTATAAAGTTTATTTAAAAGAAGTTTATGATCGACTAAGTCAAATGCTTTCGTCAAATCAAGAAACAGGGCACCAGATTTATTTGCTTTATCTAGTTCTTTATTGATGCTTTCCAAGAGAGTCACTATTGCATCTTCAGTAGACTTACCCTTCATGAATCCAAATTGCGAAGAGCTGAGAATTCTATATTTACCAAAAAACTTGATCATTCTTTTAGATATTAATTTTTCAAAAAAAATTTTTAATGGTTGATTTAATTGAAAAAAGCAGTTCGCAGACAGTTTTTTTTATGAAAATTTAAAAAAGACCAGACAAATCTCGATACAAACTCCGCTATTTCACAATGTGAATGTTTTATATCTATTCGTTACGTGACACCTTAACAACAAATAACACTGAACAAAAAAAAGCAAACAAAAATCTTTTCGCTGACACCCCAGCACACATGTTTTAAGCTATTACAATTCAAATTTTAGTTTTAATGAAATCCATTGTTTTGAATAACGTTGCTACTTTAAACCCTATTCGGGAGTGATTTGCGTGATACTTTTTTTAACTGCCATTCCTTTCCAGATGTCCCCACAAGTCTCAGTTCAAAAAGGCACCTAGAAATACCTTCATTAACACCTTGGCAAAAGGGCTTGATTAAACATTGTGAAACTATAGTCCTTAAAGGTTTTATTATTTTTAAGTTACAAACATTTGTTTGCTTTCTAACCTTTCTTTTTGCAAGGGGCCCCGCAAATTGATCTCGCACACGCCTCGTTTTGGTCTAGCGCTCGCCACCTCTACCCAAAAGGCTGTAGAGGCTCCTGGCTTTTCATTCAAGAGAATTTCTTTGATATCGTCCTTCCCATGGATAGTAAATTACCAAGTATGTATATGCTCGTTACTAAATTTTTTAAGAGCATAAGTCGGCTAAACTAAATTTTATTGAACTTTGCTTAATTTTCGTTGATTTAACTTATTATTTTTTCTTATTTTACTTTAATTTTTTAATAATTTAAAATGTTATCCTGCTTTATTTGCAATGAATTAATCCCAGACTTGAACATTTTGAAGTTATTCATTTCTTGAATTCCAAAAGTACAACTCAATGCCAACATGAAAATTGTTTACAAAAATTTTCGAATTTTAAAACGTTTAAATCTCATATTGCAGGCATCCTGGCCATTCCAATCAAAATTTAAATGAAATTATTATTCCAACTCCAATAACTCTGTCTGATACAAATGTAAATATTTTATCAGAACCGATTGAAATATTTTCAGAAGCTTGTACTACATCTAAACATCAATTTGATTCAAAGATATATGATTTAAAAAACCAAGCATTTAATTTTTCGTTATGTTTGTACGCAGAGCCAATGAAGCCCCGAAAAGAAATACAAAATATACAAAAATTAATATTAAGGATATTTTGCAACCTTGAAGAATGCATTCGCACAGTCTAACGTAGCCAAGATTTACCTACAGAGTTGAATAGCATATTAGAATTTTGTAACAATCCGTTTGAAGGAATTTTGACTGAGCATACATTTTTCAAAACTGTAAAAGAAAAACATCTTTTTGAGCAACCTGAATGTTCCGTTTTCTCACAGCAAATTGCTGAATGTGTTAATCACGGAAATCCTTCATTTGATGTCAAAACCTATAGCTGCCATTACATGCCACTTAAGTTCCAGTAAAAAATTTTTTTTTGAAATACCCGGTATTTTAGATTTAACATTACAAAATATGAAAGATTTACAATCACAAAATACAATAAACAATTATACTAACGGAGATATTTTCAAGTCACAGACATCTCTCTTTTCTAATAAGAAGATTATACCATTGTTTATTTATTTATTTTGATGACTTTGGAATAAACAACCCATTGGGTTCTCACGCCAAATCAGTTTCAGCAGGATATTATAGTATACCTACTTTGCCTCAACGCGTACTATCAAAGCTAGATTTTGTTTTTCATTTAGGATATATCAATAGCAAGGATGTCAAGGCTTTTGGTAATGATATAGTATTCCATTATTTATTGCAAGGATTAAAATATTTAGAAGAGCAAGGAATCGAAATAATCACAAGCGTCAAAACTCATCAAATATATTTTACTGTTGGGTTAATTCTAGGGGACAATTTAGGCTTGAATTCCATGTTAGGTTTTATTAAGACATTTAATACAAAACTGTATTGTAGAATTTGCAGGCGAGTGTGGTGTGAAATGCAAAAAGATATAGCTGAGATTGATATATGTAGCTTTGAGAAACAAAGATAACTATGCAGCTGACCTATCTTTGTATGACTTTAGGTGCCAGTTATAGCTATCATTGAAATTTTTATTTATTGATTTTGAGACGTTTGGGAAGTAAAATCAATTATTATTTTGATGGACGGCTAAAGCGCAAGACTTAATAAATATTTCCAGCCAAAAAAATAATTCAAATAGGCCCAACTTTCCACATAAAACGACTTTTCTTTTTTCAATGATTGGACTACCTTACCAATGATCAGTGGCGTATTTACCCTAGGGGCCATAAGGGCCATGGCCCGGGGCGGCACACTGCGAAGGGCGGCATTCAACTTTGGATGCATAATTTAAAATTTCCTTAAAAATTTCTATGGGAAAAGTAAAGTCTAGAGGCTCCAGACGGAATATCATGAAAATGGTGTGATAGGTAGACTAGGTAGCTACGTGAATTTAAATCAAATATATTTTTTTAGAACGTCAAATTGTTTACCATACTAATATAATGACTCACAGGCCTTACCCTGCGTATGTTTCTGAAGATTGGAGTGACAAATTGCAGTGAAGAACGTTAATTTTCCCGTATTCAAAAACAGACAAACTATAACGCTCCCGGATAAGCGAGGCATATTAAAAGAGCTAAGCACGTCCCTTATTTTGCAAAGTCAAATATTTTGATACCTATCTATATTTGCATTTTATTTAATTAAAAATGCGCATTATTAGTGTGAATTTCATTTAAAAAAATTCCTACAGAGTTTCGCCCGAAAACATGGATCGGTTTTTAGAACACGCTAATTCATCGATTATTGATATTCTTCATGAATCGAACTTAGTACGTTTCCTGCAAAGAACTACACCTTCAGACTAGCGCGGGGAACGGAAAATAACTTTAGAATCGCGGAATAAGCAGGAATTTTCACCGAAAAGTTACCTGCAACACGTTAGTTATCTTCGTTAAAAATAAATAGATAGATATTTTTCAATTTAGTTGCAATTAGGAAGTGGAGGTGCTTTAAGTGCAGTAAGAATCTCACACACTTATGAGCACGTGTTTTTCGGTCCTCATAGAACATTTTGTAGGTTTTCCACCTACCCACAGGGTCGCCACAACGGGCTCTTTATCGCCAATTGGGCTACTTGAAATTTTCACTCGATCTCTCAAATTGTGATTTGTGATAGATCAAAATTTGGGCTATTTAGTTTTAAAATTGGGCGATCTTAGGCTCCTTAAAAATTTTAACAGAAAAATATTTTTTTTTTATTTTCCATAAATAGATGAGAACTTACAACTTTTGAAAAATCATTTGTGAATGAACATGTCAATATTTGCTTGAAACCACTCTCAACTCTAAAAGTTGGTTCAGTAAGCACACTGTGCACTTTGGAAACAAATTGATGAATTGGAACCAGAGATTATAAATATATAAAAAATTGTTAATCTTTGACCCTTTTGAAACAATATTTTGAGTTTGAACCAGACTGGAAAATGCTGATAAACTTTGAAGTGACTAAAAATATGTATGTAACCCACAGCTTATTTAATAAAAACATTTATAAGAAAATAAATTGGGTGGCGCAACAGCTCATGGAGAACCAGGGCCTAGTGACTTACAACTCACAACCATTCTGTGTGCGTGTTTGTTCGCAGGAATGGAGGGGACCTACAGTTTTTTGCCGAGTCCGAACGGCTAAATGAGATGCACTTTTTCATGACAAGTAATACTCTTGGAGGATTTGTCAGTTCCTCGCAGGAGGAAGTACCTCGAATAAAACATTTCTGTTTTTAGGTGGCACGGCTGGGAATCGAACCCACACCTTCGGCATGACAGTCCTACGCACTAACCATCAAGCCACGAGGTACTACTAAAAACATTTATGCAAATTTGACTTCGAAAATGACAGAAAAGTCATGTTCTGGTATGGAAGACATTTTGGAAGCAGTTTCGATTGAATTTAGTAAATTATGAACATTAGGGTGGTCCTACATAAAATAGAATCCTGTAAAATGTTAGCTCCTTATTTTACCGTTTACCTGGCTCCCAAGGCGAAAGAAGTTTTATATGCGGAAATATCATGTAAAATGTTCAATAAAATTTTGAATTTTTATAAATTTGGTAATAGGTAGTTCATATAAAAATTTAAATTTTAAACGAATAATTTTAAATTACTAATTTGTGTGCATCATTTTTGAGTGGGGCTATTTTCGGCTCTAAGATTTTTCAACCCAAATTGGGTTCCACTCGCCTTGAAAAATCTGGCAACACTGCCTACCCACAGCAAATAAAATGCACGACTGGGTCGCACGTACTTGCTCTTATGTTCAAGACACTGCGAGTTTAAGAAAATTGTATAAACAAACATGGAAATTATGAGAGCAAAATGTAGAGAAGCATGAAATACGACATTTAAATTAGCTAAAGCAACTCTTTCGACAGTTTGAGGTGAAAAAAAGTATGCCATCTTAATTCATGATGGAAAATTATTGTATGGGAAAAAAAAAAATTTAAAATCGTTGGAGCGGTTTTTTTTTAATTAATTTTTTATATATAAAATTCTTAAAACATTTTTAAGAACAAATTTTGGTATGCAGATTTAAACTATATATTTATATGTATATAAAAACAAAATTTGAAAAAAAATTGTCAACCCGTTTTTGAGATATCGAATTTTCAAAAAAAAATTTTGAAACTTTTTTTAAAAATCCAAAAACTTTTTTTTTGAAAATTTTGATATGCAATATTATTTAATCTTATCTGAAATTTGTATATAAAAAAAATTATTTAAATCCGTTAAGCTGATAACGAGAAAACTCAAAAAAAAAACTCAAAATAAAAAAATACGTTCTATGACAGGTACTACTAATAGTTGCTATGTGTAAAATTTTATAATTTTTAATGGTAGATCGTACTAATTTTAGTATATGAAAAAAGTTTAATCAAAATCGTAGGAGTCGTTTTCAAGCAAAAAAATATTTTCCTTTGCGGTTTTTTCACTTTTGTATGGAAGGTACCGTTATTTTTTCATAAATGTCAAATTTTTTCTAAAAATATTTTAGAGAGTAAAAAAGTCTTAAATATCGAGTTTCAAAAATATCTATGATGCCGTTTTCGAAATATTTGGTTTTCCAAAAAAAATTTTGAAATATTTTTTAAAAATCCAAAAAATATTTTTTCAAAAATGTTGGTACACAAAACTAATAAAATTTTTTGGAAGCTTCTGTACAAAAAAAATAATTGAAATCGGTCATACCATTTTGAAGAAAATCAAAAATTAAAAAAATGGTTCCTTGGGAGGTACCATTAATAACCATTTTTGAAAAGTGGTTTTCCACCCAAAGAAAGCCTTTACTAAAATAAATTTATTGAATTTTTTTTAAGAAAAGTTGTCGAGCCGTTTTTGAGAAAAATACGATTATGTAAATTTGCCAAAAAAAAATGCATGGCAGGTACCATTAATTTTGGTTCTAAAAAAAAATGAAAAAAACGTGTCGGCAGAATCACCAAAAACCACTATGTACCAAGTTTGAAGAAAATCGATCGAGCCGTTTAGGCTGTAGACGAACAGACAGACAGACAGACAGACAGACAGACAGAATTGTGCCACCCACTTTTTTGGTGTTCTCTATCATCGTAATATCATGTTTGATTGTTATTTCAAAATTTTTTTTTGCACGAATCCAAAACTTGCCTTATAGTACCTATAATCGCAAGTAAAAATTAAAGAAATAAAATTGAAAATAACGATCCATTTGAGCTACAAAGCTCATTTTTGCATTAAAAAATATCAATTAGGTAGCAATTTTGTGCACTAAGAGAATCATAGTTTTCTTATTTTGTTCGCTAACTTCATTGTTGTTTAGCAGAAATTTAAATATTAAAAAACTTTGGAGCTGTAAAATTGGGGTGTGTGCTTACAAGTAAGCATTTAATTTGCTACAAATCCATATGACAGACTACAAATAGAAATGTATGGTTTGCGCAAAAATATGCATTTAATTATACAAATTCAGATTTCCACTCGGAATCAAATCCGTTCAATCAAATCATGTACAAATAGTCGATATTCAAACCTAATTTTTGTTTCGAAATCCGTAAAAAGAAAATTCGAAACGTCAAATATATAAAACAAATCTGTGTATGTAAACAAAATAAATGTAAAAACAATATCAAAAATTTAAGTGGTATCGTGGTCCGTGGCTTTTAAGTGAAAATCTAGTGGTGTGTCTGCCCGTATTTGCAACAAATAATAAATTTTTTTTAATTATTTGAATTCAAGAAAAGATTAAACTTCAAATTAATTCAAAATGTCAAGCTAGTTTTCAAGCCACCCGAAAATCAAAACACACTTATTCCGCAAGTATTGAAAACGAAAACAATTTCAAAACACCGAGAGTTTCAAAACGAAAGGATTTTTTAAATAATTGGAATTCAGAACAAGGGTGATTAAAGCATTTTGATTCCTCCGAAAAGTGTTCGCCAAAATAAAGGTCGTCATTAAAGCCATCCCTTTAAAGCCTTCATTCTGACTGAGCAAAATGTTCAGTTATAACAGTGCTATTGATGAATGTGTCAACCAATTTTTGCGTTGTCAAAAATATTAAAATTGTGTTTGTTTTATTATGCCTTTTCTCAACATGAAGTTATATAAGCTTTTTTCGTTAGTAAATGAGGCGCCAAATCTTATTGGCCCGGGGCGCCAAATCTGTAAATACGCCCCTGCCAATGATCATTGAAAATTAAAAGTCTTTTTTTGTGGAAAGTTGGGCCTATTTGAAATATTTTTTTTGCTAGAAATATTAATTAAGTCTTAAGCTTTATTTGTTCATCAAAATAATGAATGATTTTGCTTTCTAAACGTCTTAAAATCAATCATTAAAGTTTTCAATGATGAGTTTCAATGATAGGTATAACTGGCACCTTAAAGAACAGGTTTGAGAGAAAGTTGCATTTTTAATAATCTTCAAGCTTATCACGTTACTGAAAACATTTCATTAGATTTGATGCACGATCTCTTTGAAGGTGTCTGTATTTACGATTTATGCAATACCTTAATGTCACTCATTAACCAAGATGTATTTTCACTCGATACTTTTAACAGTCGAATAAGACTGTTCCCATATGGTGAAAATGAGGTCGGAAATATTTGCCCCGATATTTCAATCAAAAATCTTAAAAACTCTAATCTAAAAATGACTGCTCGCGAGCTTTGGAACCTAACTGATTATATTCTTCTTATTATTGGGGACTTAGTTCCAAAGTCCAATCCAAACTGGAAGCTGTTAGTTCTCCTAGCAAAAATATTGGACAGTCTTCTAAAAAATAAATACAATGACGCAGATTTGGAAATTTTAAAATCACTAATCAGCGAACATAACAAAATATACATATGTTGCGCTATATGGATCCCTTAAACCTAAGGCACATTTCTAAGTGCATTATGCAAGTTTCATGAAGAAGAGCGGCCCGCCTAAATATTTATGGAGTTTAAGGTTTAAGGCGAAACATAAGGATACAAAAAAATATTGCAGTAACATTAACTCTAGACTAAACGTACCATTAACACTTACATAGCACCAATGCAGGGTTAAGTTTTGCTAAATTTCTTGTAGATTTTGAAAACGGCATTCCTGGTGGCCTTGAAATAAGAAAAGATAACATAACGAAACCAGATGATAATTTTAATAACATTTTTGCTCCATTGAGCATCAATTTGAACAGTCTTGATTTTCATGATAAAATATTTTTTTGTGGCAGAGAATATAAAAAAAAATTGTTATATAACAATAGACAAGGAATTGTTAAAATTATATAAGATATCTTATTTTACTAAACATTGTGCTAAAATATAATTTTGTGCTATGAAGTTCAACTACATTATTTTGATAATCATTTTCAATGCTAAGAAGTAGGCAAATTAAATAAAAAAATATTGTTGAAAGAAATCGGTGAATTTACAAGTCCACCATTAAAACTCTTTCCATGTAATAATGGAAAAATATATTTAAGAAATAAATGCTCATAATTAAGTTATTGTTAATTATTAACTTAAAAAAAATATGAAAAATAAAACAAACAAAAATTTAAATTAACCTTCTTGTCTGCCTTGTTATTGAACTATGAAAATAAGTACTTTTTAAAAGGATTTGTCGTATCGTAACGATTCAACAGTAGTCTTGCAGTGATTTTAACATGTAAATGAATTCATTTTGACATGATTTGTTAAATTGATCCAACGTGAGAATCAAAATGATTCAATGTGAATCATAGCTAACTTTGACATGGAGAATAATTTGTTTTAACAGGATCTGTCGTATTATTTCAAAAGGAGGATCAAAACAATTCAACAGGAATCGTCCAGTTATTTTAACATGTAAATTAATTAATTTTGATAAATTGATGAGAATCAAAATGATTCAATATAGTTATCATCGCGTTACTTTAATATGGAGA
Organism: Dasysyrphus tricinctus; assembly: GCA_963921185.1. Taxonomy (NCBI): domain Eukaryota; kingdom Metazoa; phylum Arthropoda; class Insecta; order Diptera; family Syrphidae; genus Dasysyrphus; species Dasysyrphus tricinctus. The sequence goes on along the minus strand of OY992532.1, from coordinate 162,316,105 downwards.
ATAATTTGTTTTGACTATAGATTTATCATATTATTTCAAAAGGAAGATCAAAACGATTCAACAGGAATTGTCCATTTATTTTAATAGTGAGCAAATTAATTTTTACAGGATTTGTTAAATTGATTCAACATGGGATTCGAAATGGTTCAATGGGAATGGTCGAGTTATTTTACCGAGGAGACCAAATTGTTTTAACAGGACTTCTTAAATTGATTCAACAGGAGGTTCAATATGGCTTAAAACGAAACCTGATGTCATTTTAATATGATTCAACTTAAAATGAGATGTTATTCCTACATAAACTCAAATTGATTTTTTTAGGAAAAAAAAACATAATCAGCCCTATCGCGAACAAAATTCCCCCGGAGTTTTTCCCATTTTGGGAAAGTTGCTATCGTGAATGATCTTCGAAAAGAGGAAAAAATATTTCTTTTGGCAAATAGCAATCGTGAATAATTTTTTCCAGGGAACTTTTTTCTCATTTGAGTCCGAAAATTTCCGCAAGTTGGTTGTCGGGGAAAAACCTGTAGCACGAAAAAATGTAAGTATTTGTTTATTAAAAATGTAAAATTATATAATATGGGTATTCCTTAATTAAAAAATATTTATCCTTTACTATTGTAGTGTAGGTGCTTGTTTTCTTTAGGGGCAATAATCCGAATGTGCATTCCACCTATGCGTCCTACAAGGTACTCAAGGTATATTGTTTTTTCATAAAATCGTAACTTGGTACGTCGTTTTTGTTAAGCAGTTGTTTGTGAATTAATCCATGTTGGAACTTCTGAAAAGGAAAAGGTGCTAAGTCAACTTCGTAGTCTTTTGCTACACCTTTTTGGTACGCTCCTTCAGCAAAAAAGCGCAAGCATGCGCTAAGCTTCACAACAGGGGTACTGCAAATGGTTTTTTGGACTCTGGTAACGACTATATCAAGGTATCAAGCAAATACCTATAAACATTGGCTTGTTAACGCGATAATATTGATGGAATCTTAAAAATACAAAATTAATATCTATGAGTTGGAATTTTGATTGCGGAGATACTTAAATCGATTCTGGCAACTCAAGAGGGTTTGATATATCCCTCAAGTATCTTCTGAAAGATATTTGCCTATTTCTCTCTCTTGCATTACATCTTCTATTGCTACCACAAAACCAATATTATTTATCATTTTAATTGATATTTTCTTCCTTTTAGGACACAAAATATTTTTTTTTACAAAAAACGCATGATTTGGTGCTGTCAAAATAACTTCGAAATTGATTTAAAATATATGAAGGTTGGTATGAATTGTTTCGTGGGAAAAAAGATTTCTTGGGGGATTCCCGATGGGAAACTTTTTTTCCCGGGTAAATAACAAGAAACACTAATGGAGCAAAATTATTGATAAAAAATGTTAAATCATGTTTATTTTTTTTTAATTTACGTTGGTTTTTTTCTGTGTGTAGCATACTTGGTTCCTGAGAGACACGATGTGACCTACTTATTACTTCATATTGAAGTCAAATTTGGGAAATTTTTAAATTGAGGACTTCAAATATTGAACATAGCCTATCGTTGGAAAACAAAAAACTGCAAATTTGGAGCCCTATTTCAAGTTCCTAGCATGCTTGGTTCCTGAGATACACCATGTGAATTTTTTTTTCAAATTGAGGACTTCAAATTTCAAACCTAGCCTATCATCGAAATGCAAAAAAACTGCAAATTTGGAGCCTTAATACAAGTTCCTGAGATACACCATGTGACCTGCTAACTTCACTGTGAAGCTAGCAGGTCACTCAATTACACCTTTATTTGGCGAACTGCAAAATCGGGAATAGAAAATGCAAACAAAAATGCAAAAAACTGCAAATTCCTGTCAAGGTCCCATTTGGTGAAAGTTGCCCTGCTAACTTCACAGACCTTCTTTGCATCTCCGCCGTAAGAACTTGTAGAATCTTTGTATACATTCATAACTCAATCACAAAACTGAAGGTTTCACGAATATTATTCTTTATTTTTGATGCACAAAATCGGAACCCTCAGAAAAATGTTTGCTGGGTAAGAATAGGTTAGCTTGATTTGTAAAAGTATTTGTTTAGGAAATATTTAAAAAGATTATTGTCTAATCTTTAATATTTACGAAATGAATTTGTATGGTAAATCTGAAGAAGACTTGAGGTAAACGGTAAACCTTATTAATTTCCCCTATTCTGACCGACCTTACTGATACCTCACATGTCACAACAACTTCACAAGGTGAGATAAATTTGATTTTGTGAGGTTTTCGTATTCTGGAAGCGACCCGCCTCACAACTTACGATCCGCACCAAAACTATCGAAACTGTGATCTCCTTCTGAGGAGATCACAACTGAAATGTAGCACTTGTGATTTCGAATAATAGAAACAATCAATCAAATCATGTGTTTCTTTTGTCATATTCAAAAGGTGGGTTCAACATAAATAAGTTAAAGTTAAAACATCTATCTTCTTATGACAGTTGGCCAACCAAATCTCAAGAAACCTAGAAATCATGACATGTTTGGATATTCACCGTGGTAAGTTTTTTGTGAAGTTTCTTTTGAGGATTTTTTGCAAGAATACCGAAAATGTTATCAAACCACAACAAGCCTCATAATGAATACCTCAGAAGAGCTTGTTGCTTGTGAGCCCTCGAAACGCCAAAATATGACTGTAAATCACAGATTAGTGTAACGTGGAAATGTAGTTTTAGTGTTATTTAAGAGCTTTTGCAGAGATGATTGTTACAAAACTCATACAAAATCATTCCACAAGGAAAAATCTGTTTCAGAATTATATTATCGGATGATTAAAAGAGAAAAGGTACATAGGTTAGGTACTCGTGAAAGAATTATGATCAGATATTTCAATCAAATGTCACGAGGCTTTATGTTTCCCTTAGTAATAACAGTGCAAACAGAGTTGTGTCAGTTCAAAGATAGAAATCGGCCAGAGTTTCAAATGGCACACTGATAGCAGTTATTCTTTCCATTCTCCGGTTTTGTGCTAATGGGTTGTGCATGCGGTTGGATGTGCATTTCGATTCTAAGTTCAGGTTATGTTTAGCAAATGGTTCCTTTTATAATTACAAAGAATAAAATATATCCCAAAAGAAGGGTGTGATTTTGAGTTGAGGAGTGACAGATTATTTCAGATTCGGAAAAAAAATATCATGAGGGATGGTGATGCAGGATCTTTGTTAAACAATTCTATAATGGATGTGGAAACAATGAGCACGTGTTGTGCTAGGGTTGATATTAATGTGACAATAATTAAGAACCAATGTAAACGTAAACAATAGTGAGAAAGAATATTTTTTGAGATGCGCTGCAGTGGCGATTCCTCTCAGTTGGCTAGGTTGGCTGCGCCAACCCTAAAATTTCGTCTTTAATACACGTACTACAAACAATTTGTTTGTATTAAAACTTGAGAATAAAATATCCTTTTATGTTCATAAAAAAACAACACCCCAATCCGTTTAAATCATTATAAAACCAGCAAAACCTATTTAAATCGAGCCATTCACTGCAACCCCTACGTGCTATATTAATCCCATACAAAGTAGGAATCTCTTTATTTTTCTTTCAATGGCCGTGTTGGCTACACAAATTTGCGTCAACAAATCTCATACAAACTACATATTATTCCCGATGTGCTGTGCCACTCTATCTTTAAGAACAGACCCACAAAAATACCCACACAGGTTGGCTCTATTGAAAGAGCCAACGCCTGGGTAGAAAAATGTGAGTTGATTGCCGACCAGTACCCACCGCCACCAGTGGAGAACCTAGTTATCTGAAGCAAATATTTTAGTTCGAATTTTATATGGTTAACTTGAAAAAATCATAACTCCCGTTCTACTCATCCGATCTTCAAGGTTAAGGTCTTTAAATAAAGCCAAAATGACACGCTACATTGGGTGAAAAAATCATTGAAAAGGGGTAAAAAATTTCATACAAAAGGGGTGATTAAATCTGCCTTCAATTCGATTTGCAGCATTCTAAATTCAAAAGTTGATGAAAAATTTTACAATTTGAAAAAACAAAATATGCTTATTTTTTGCTTATTTTCTCTTCTTAAATTACGTTATACAATGTTTTACCATCAAACCTACATGAGCGGTGCTAAGATTTTTTTAAATGATTTTTTACAAATAAAGTGCATTTTAATTAAAAAACTGATCGACATAGCTTCACTAATATTATGATTACTCAAACAAATCTGCATGAATCTTTATAATTAAGGTTTTAAAATACTGTCAGTAAGATAATCGTTAGATTTATAAAAATAATTATTATTTTTTACATGGTAACTATGAAAAAAATGTAAAAACAATTTGAAGTAATGTTTTCTTACACCTACTTAATGGCATTAATATCTAAAAATTTCATATAAATATTGAACATAGAAAAAAAATTTTAATCAAGTATTTAAATTTAGTATAAAGACTAAATATATGTAGGTAATCACAAAGTTGTATATCCAACACCAGAGCAGGAAATAAATATTATTTAAATTTAATACATTTAAAACATGCTTTGTTGTACATTGTTCCGGCCTCACTAAAACGTTAATAACTTTTTTAATTACCAACGGATTATAATTAATCAGATTTTTTTCGATTAACAATTAAAAATAATTTTATTTTAATGTATCATACATCATTGTAAACCACGGAAAAGCTAAGAAAAAATGTACACAAAAAAAATACCTTTAATTTTTGCATATGAAAATAATTGAAAGAATTCAGTATAAATGTAACTTATCAACATTGGTAATTATTTTAATATTCCAAAATGAGGTGTCAAATAATGGATTATAATAATTTAAATTGTTTTCAGCCAAACAAAATTATAAGAAACTTCAAAATTTTAGGGGGAAACAAACTTAGGGTATCTATATAAATATATGGTTTTCGAGCACATTTACCTGAAAAATACATAACTTGAATATTAAGGAACTAAAATACACCTTATTTATGATTCAGTATTTGTCTCAAGAAATCAGAAATATCTAAATTATAAAGCTCAATTGGAAGTAAAATATCAAAAACGTGTTTTTAAAAAAGTCTCACATTAAAAACTACTAAATTAATCCCCCTTTTGGCAAACTATATGGCTTATATTTATCAACCAAGTCCACAAAATGGATTTAATTTTTCAAAATTCTATTTCACCAATCCTAATAAAAAATTTGATATATGAAACATTGCTGTACGTTGCTCAAAAGCTTGATTTTCAATTTATTAATTTTGATAATTTCCAAGGTAGCCGTAGAAACCAAATAAAATCAAAAATTGTCGATCCAACTGCATTAAACTTGCTATTAGTCGAGAAATACCGCTTTGATTTTTAAAAATAAGGTGTCTATTGGCATTTTTCTATTTTAGCTCAGAGCAGATCAGATCAGATTCAAAACACAAAAATAATTGAATCAGAGGGCTCAGATAATAAAATTTTCAATTTTTGAATCTGATCTGATCTGCTCTGAGTTAAAAAAGAAAAGCCTCATAAGAGAGATTAATCCTCAATTTTTTAGAGCGTTACAGTTTACAGGTAAAATTTAAGTAGCTGAGAGTTTTCGAAAAGCTTTAAAGCATGTTTTTTTACTATATTTACAATAATTTCATCCTTATTTTTCAAAGTGTTTAAATATACATATGTAATAATTTGGGCTAATGTGTCAATAGAGAAAGAAATGTTGTCGAAGATAAGAAAAAGTGAACATTTTTAGGAACCGGTTCTCGAAATTTTTTTGAAAATAGAGTGACGACTGGATTTTATGTATATAGTAGGTAGAGATAAATGAGTTGAATTAAAACTCATTATAGAGAAAAAAAATTAAAAATGTTTGCTTTTATTACATTCAGCTTTGATCAAAGGATTATTCGTAGCCAACCCAGAACTCAAGACCAGAAATCGCCACTGATGCGCTGATGTGTTCGGAGCTTATACCTATTGCAGGCGCGGGCTCAGAGAGGAATGTGAAATGGGGACGAGCCTTTATGTCTGAACCTCAGAGAAAGACCCTTAAAGAAAAAATATATAGGAAGGAGGAAGGCGGGAGAATTGAGCCAGCTTTTGTCAAACTTTTGGTAAAAACTTGTCAACTCACCTCAGCTGCATGATATATACTTACATCTCTATAAGTAGTCCAGTAACCTTGTAGTTTCATAGAAGAGAGACCCTGCATCAGATTCGGCAGTTCTGATTTTTCACTGAGTTATTTGTCATACAAGCCAAATAACTAATCTAAGTTTTCGAACTCGAGCACCGAACGCATCCTGGTGAAAAATTTAAAAAACCGAGAAATTTTCGCGCTTTTTTCAGTAATTGTCGATTTTATACCTACTTTTTGATGAAAATATTGCATTACGATTTGTAACTAAATTAACTTGCATCAATTTGATCCCAAAATCGTCCTGTAGAGCAAAGAGCTTCCGAGCCTTTCAAAATGTATCAATAATAAATTTATAACAACAAGTAGTTATAAAGAGTGTAATGACAAATACAGTGTGCTTGGTATAAGATAATTCAAAGCTACAGAGCGTGTAGGTTTGGTCAAAAGAAGAAAAAAATAGTACCGGACAGGGGGTGCGTATCTCCCCGTTACGGCAGGAGGGCCAACCATCTAAAAAAGTGACATATAAAAGAACTGTGAAATAAAATACGTCTTACTAACTTGGTGGTCGTTTGAAAAAGGGAAGAGTTTATTATACAATTGATATGAAGAGTACATTGCGTTTGAATAACTGTTAATCTTTATGTAAATTAGAAAGAACATGATGATAAGAAGAAATGTGTAATAAACAATACTGGAAAGTACAGTGACTAAAATATTGATGCTGATGAATACATGAATATTTCATTTTAACACTCCCACTTTCATCTGCATTAATAATAAAAAATAGATTATAATTCATAATTTAAGTAAAGGATCAGAGATCCTTGTTATTAAAAAAACACAATTTTATGGGACTCGACACTGTCCCAATTAAACACACGAATTAGTATTTGTATAAACGTATATATTTTGTGTGACCGCACTCGTTCAAGTTAACAATAAGAATACTCAAATCTAAATCATAAATACATTCCATTACTTAGCCTAATATTGCTGACTTGCAGTTCCCATACAGACTGAGTGCAAAGGTGTTTGCTCGGCTCGAGTTTCCCGGTGGGAAACAAAACAATCCAAAGTGCGAAGCGGATGCCCGTGTGCATCGTCGACACTTTTTTTATGCTTGGGTCAATGCCTGACCGTGATAACTGCCGCCCCTTCAAATATCTGCATCCCGCAGATTGCTTGTTGTTTGGGGGCAACAACCTGAGCTTTCGTAGGTGTCATTGGCCCTTGGGGTAGGTCTAGGTGCTGGTGTCTGTTTCCGACGGAATGAGAATCGAAGCTTCGGGATGTTGGCTTTCCCATAGATCTTCTTCCATAATATACAGATGATAGCTACGATTGTTATGACTAAACAGATTTCTGTAAGAATAGAGGAATTAAGGTTTTTTTAAATGATTTTGATTAGTTCGATGTTCTTCATGCTTAGATCATGCACGTATTCCAAGTTTGGTTTTATCTTGTGGACCGTTATGTTCGCCAGGACTGGTGGAAGTGCTTCGGGACTCAACACTGTCTTACTGTAATATATCTTCTCCTTTATTTGGACCATCTCGATCTTTAGCTGGATCAGGTAGGTACTTTCTAGAGGAAAAGAGGAATTTTTATGTAAAATAGACCCATTGAAATTCGTGAGGAAAACTGTATTTTCTCCTATCATTTCTATTATTTATTCGTCTGTCGTCTTGTAATTACATGATGCATTGCCACCCTTAAGAAGTCTGGACATGCTAGAGTTTTCGGGAAGCTTTTTAAGTAAGTTTTCTTCACACACGGAGGTGTTACCTATATTAACACAATCTCCATTTAAACCGTAGGTTACGTCATGGCTTAGTAGAAGTCTGGAGTAATCTAAGTCAATTTGTCTATTGTTTCTAACTGCTGCACGAACGGTGACTAAGTGATGTACCTTAGAGTCAATTTTTGGTATAGATAATACGTAGAGTAGCAATGTGCCATTACAATATACTGAAGGTCGCCCGTATTCGACAGCTTCTACAACATTTTGGAAAGGTAGCGTTTCGTCTTCGTTCACTATAGTATTAATTTCCTCCGAGTCCAAAAGGTTACTATTTACGACACCATTCTTGGCCATTTGGCAAGCTCTTACTATTTCGCTGACCCCTTCTTTTAGAATGAGTATCTTGTCGAGTAAGTCGTGTCTAAGTTTGTCCGTCTCTCCTTTTTGGATAGCGTTATTATATCGTTCAATCATCTTGTTAACTTTCCCTGTAATTTCTTGAGTTGTGTCAAATAGTTTTTCGTTTATAATGTATTGTCGGTTGTTGTTTTCTGTGATGTCTCTCTGGTCCTTCAGAAGATTGTCCCAGTCAGTCGCGTCTGGAGAGCCACCTATCCATTTCCAGGCAGTTCCTATCCAATTTATTGACCTAATTTCACTCGTTCTTGCGTCTCTTTGTTCAGCAATCCTATTTTTAATCTGATTTATGTGGTAGTCAAAAATAGGTCGTAATTCTTCGTTATTAAGGTATTTAAACGTTAGCTGCTCGGTCTCTTGTATAAGTACGTCATATTTTTTTAAGTCAATTAAATGAACCAATTTAAAAACTCCATTTGTTACCCAGGCATTCTTCTCTTTGGTTGTCACCACCGGAGACTCGTAGGCAAATATGTGCAAGGTCTGCATAGAAGTGAAAAGAACTACTAATCTGTAATGTAATTAAAGTTTATTAATCGTGAAGTTACAATTTTATCTTAGAATCTAAAATTAATGTACAGTGTATTCATAGACTTTTCATATTTGTTTTATATTTATTCATATATTTAATCTTAGTTAGGCCCATTTGCTGATACGAAACTTAAATATTTAAGTAGAACATAAGGGCTTGTTTGACAGTTTACGCAGAGGAAAAAGTGGAACATAAGCTTTTTAAGTAGAACATAAACGCTTAAGTATCGTATGAGCAAACGGCTCTTCAAGAATTTTTATTAATAGTTTGATACATAATTTTTTCTTTTTTATTATCTTTTCTCTCTTTTTGTGTGTAGATTAGACTGATTCAAAAAAATGAAAATGTCTTCGATTTTCAATGCCACTAGCTTTTTAGTTAGAGTTTAATGAAATAATAATCCTGGCAAAATTTCAGCCCTTTAGGTCAATATTTAGAGGTCGCTCATCGCTACTTTCTGTTTTCCATACAAATCGTATGGGGACTTTTTTTTTATTCCTTCTTTATTTTATAACTTTAGAAACGGTTATCATACAGAAATGATCAAGGTAGAATCTGAAAGAAAATTTGATGTTCTTTAAAAAAGGTCCTTACTTCTTATCTAATTAATGTACTCATTCCAAAGTTATTCAAGTTCAGAGTGGTATTCGTGGTGAATTTAAAAGTTTTTTGGATTCCGTGTTGAAAAAATCTGCTATAGTACAAGGTGTTTTGCAAAAGTTGTAACAAAAGGCAAGTGCGTATAAGTTGAACTCAGGCAAGAAAAAAATCGTTTAGAGTGGGGGTCTATTTTCCCCCTTTTAGGCGGGAGGGGCAATTTCCTAAAAAAAATTGGTTTAAAAAAGAAAAAAATATTAAAAATCAACGGCAATACTTATAGTGTCATGCTATTACTTTTTTAAAGCCAACAATCCATTATTTAATTAACTTTTTAAAAAAAGTTGTTTTTATAAACATTTTTTGAAAAAATTAATTTCAAATTTAGATTTAAAAAATTAAAAAGTGATTTTATTTTTTAAATATCTTTTTGAAAAATTTTTCGTTATCAAGTACAATTTTTGTTCATGGATTTCAATACCTTCCTTAATTTTTAATCAGATGCTGAAAACCGCAGGCTAAAATGTCTTGTAGTTTCTGAGAAAATTGAAAATTAAAATACCTCCTACTACTACTAGAAATTGGGTGTTTGTAGGAAGGAACAATTTAAATTCCAGGGCGTCAAATAACAAGAAACTTGGTTTTCGGGGTAGTCACTAGATCGAAAGGTTCGTATTGTTCCGTTTTGGCTTGTAAGGTTAAAAATTTTCAAACAGCCTACTAGGGTACGAAGACCAACACTACCATAATTACGATTAAGTAATTTTCTAGTGAACTGGCCCCTTTTTTCGTGAGAGCCAAATTCAAGGCGTTCTTGTACATTGTTTATTGTTCTTTTAATTATCTTTTATGTTTTATTTGGCTTGTGCCCATTCTTCCTTTTTTTTTTTTTATTTAGAATCAGTTTATGAGCATTTAATATTTTTTAACAGGGCTTTGTGGTTTTTTTTTTTACCACTTGATGTCGATACCGTTACTCGATTATCTCTTGCTACAACCTCTTTTTTATTTAAGGGTTTATTTTTACTTTTTATACCTTTAACTGCAACGTAAACGACATCGCCCTTGTTGTATTTCTTGGGTACCACTCTTCTCAAGTTATGCCTAACATTCCTAGCTTCCATGTTCTTCTTTATTACACCCCTAAGATCTTTATTGATTTTTGATCGGATGTTCAAAAGGTTCTGGTAAGTAACCCTTTGTGATCTGTAAAAGAAAACATCTGATGGCTTTCTTTTTATAATAGAGTGCACAGTGTTGTTATACCTGTCAAACGGCCACATAAACGAGCTCTTTGACGCTTAAATCGCGATATTCTGCCTTTAGGCACCTACATATGTATCTCCAATATAGTAGAGTGGACTCGTTCTATTTGGCCATTGACTTCACTCCTGTGAGATGGTGTCAAATAAAGTTTCACTCCTAGGTTTTTTATAAGGTTTAGAACAATAGGACTAAAGGTAGAACTATAATAGTCGGAAGGGCACTGAAGTTAATGTCAAAAACCAACGAAAAGTAGCTTTCCGTACCGAAAAAAGGGGAACACACCCATAGTGTAATTATCATCTATCTCTTTTTGGCACTCCTATTTCACCAAATGTCAGTTTTACTTAAGTGAGGTGCGCTCTGGAGCGTGTATTCGCTTGTTTTCTTCCGACCACTTAAGTGCCCCTCCGAGCAATATAGTTCTAGCTTAAGGAAGCCTCTTTCGTTGTCTGTGACAAGGATGAGTGGAACAGTAAAGAAATGTAAGATCTTAATTATCTTAGACCTGATAGTGATAGCAGACATATCATTTATATGGAAAAATTTGTCGATGACTATTAAGAACTTCTCATTTTGAATTTCCATGATATCCATGTGAATAATTTCACATGGAAATTTCGGAACGGGTGTGGATTGAAGCTCCGGATTTAAAGGATGTCTGTCGTATTTGTTGGCTTTGCATATGTCACAAGAGGCTGTGTATTTTTTAATGCGTGCCATCATTCGTGGAAAGTGAAATTTCTCAAGGATCTGCTCCATGTTTTCTCTTGGGGCACGATGAACCCTTTTATGCTCTTCCTCGATATTTGAGAATTTTTGGTCCTCAACAGTGATATCTTCTATCAACCTTTGGGTGACTCTTATTTTATATTTTGTGAAGTTTTCCAGGTAAACGCTCTGCAGCATCCAAAGATATGCCTCTGGAATTTTAACCCCATTTATGACATTCGGGTTTAATTTTTGCAGTAGAGCCTCTTTAAGCTTGGTCCGGTCCAAGTTCTTCGCGGTGATGATGTAGCGAAGGAAGTCAGGATGAGGTTCATAATTGGAATCACACACATTTTTGGCATCACACATGTCTTTGACTCTGAAAATCAATTGGTTCCTAAAGACATTAAGAGGGACCTCCACGTGAGGTATAAGGTCACTACTGTCTTGATCAGCACTGTGCATGGTACCAGACTCTTCACTATCAGATGGAGATAGTTCTCAAAGCCCTTCATCAGTCATTAAGTTTTCTGTCGTTTCACTTTGTCCTTCGTCAGCCGTTGCCGTGTCTGTCTGTGTCGGTCTTCCACTGGCCGTTTCTGTAGTGGAAGTGTTAGCTGTTTCCGTTCGAGAAGAAGAGGAGCTTGAACCTGATAGGTGATTAACTTGTGTTGGAAGTCTCGAGAGAGCGTCTGCCACAAAGTTCGATTTACCAGGAGTGTAAACCAACTCGTAGTTACTCCTCTATTCTGGCCTTTCAAAGTTTGAGCTTTGCGTTGTAATTTCTATTGCTAAGAGTGTAGGTTAAAAGTTGGTGATCCAGTGAATATCCTGATCTTCTTAGCTCCGTATAGATAGTTACGCAAATTGTCGAGTGCCCAAACAATGGCACGAAGTTCCTTTTCATTGGTTGCATAGCCTTCTTCTGTTTTACTTAGCGAACGAGAAATGAATAATATTGGTCTGTCTTTCCCGGGTTCGCCCTGAGACAGTACAGCCCCAATGGCATAGTCGGAGGCATCCGTTGTTAGATTGAACGGCTTGTTAAAATCGGGAAAGGCTAACACTTCTGCTGATGTTAGCAGTTGTTTGAGTGCTTCAAAGGCTTTCAATCCCTCATAGTTTAGTTGAATTGCTACTTTCTTAGACTGATTGGCTCTTACCTAAGAAAACTCTCCGCGGGTGAAATTAGTTAGAGGCCTTGCAATTTTTGCGTAGTCTCTGATAAGCCTTCTATAGTAAGAAGTAAGCCCGAGGAAACTTTTCAATTCCTTTAATGTTGTTGGAGGGATGATGGCTTGAATAGCTTTGACTTTGTCAGGATTTGGAAGTATCCCGTCCGAGGTTACCAAATATCCCAGGAATTCAACACTTGTGTCCCAAAAGTGGGTTTTTTCAAGATTTACCTTTAATCCGGCCTCATGTAACTTAGAAAATACTGTCTCAATATCTCTAAGGTGATCCTCTTCTGTTTTGCTATAGATAATTATATCGTCGATATAAACGTAGCATCGTCAATCATCCGTTGAAAGATGGCCGGGGCATTCTTAAGCCCAAAAGGTAACCTAACGTACTCAAATTTTCCGTTCATTGTTGAAAATGCAGTTTTGGGAATATCTTTTTCATCCATGGCTATCTGGTGGAAGCCTGATGTTAGGTCAAGCGTCGTGAAAAGTTTAGCGTCGCCAAGGCTTGAGAGGGTATTGTTGATGTCCGGAATGGGGTAGGTATCGGAGATGGTTACTGAATTTAAACGTTTATAGTCAATAACCATACGATACTGTCTCTCCCCATTTGGCTTGGGCTTTTTCGGAACAACCCATATGGGTGAATTATATGGACTGTTTGATGGTCGTATTATATTTTCCACCAAGAGTTCATTTATTTGCCTTTCAACTTCTTCCCTTATGCAAGCAGGGTACGGATAGCTCTTCGTGTAGATTGGCGTATCCGTACTTGTTTTTATTTCTGCCCTTACATTGGTTTTGACCTTGTCATTATTGACCGGGCCGAAAAGACCCTCAAATCTCGAACACAGAAATTCGAGTTTCAACTTGGAAGTTTCAGAAACGTTCTTGTTTAATATGATTAGATTATTCACCACATCGGAGGGTTTATTTTTTAAGGGGATTCTTATTTTCGAGTTGATGGTCAACTCATTCTTTTCCCTATCTATAATTGCCTTTAACTCCTTAAGAGTATTATCTCCTATTATTCCATCAAAGGAAATCAGACTAGGAAGAATGAAAAAGGTTATATCTAGGTTACATCCAACAAAAGCAAAGAATTTGCCGCATATTTTATATTTTACTACAATCTCACCTGCAGGGCTCTTGATGTAAAACGGGGTTTTTACTTTTTGGGGTGTTGGTGCTAAATTGGCCTTGATAAAATTTTTATTAGCACCAGTATCAACTAGAAAGTGTAATACCTTCCCGTCCCGTGTACCATCTATATATATAATAATGAATGTTTGTCTGTGTATGACCTATAGACTCAAAAACTACACGTCAGATTGAGCTCAAATTTATGGATTATATTCAAAAAATGACTGGCAAAGTTTAAAAAGTTATTTGAGGAATTTTGAATAAGTGGCACTGCACTTTTTTCATAAAAAAGAAAAATTGATGTTTTTATGTGAAAAATAAAGTTTATTTCAAAAACAAGCCCTGTATTTCCTGTCAGTAAATATGTATAATAAATAGGTCTGATCCTTTACTTTGGGTTTCTGTGATTTTTAGTCCAAACTTGTGTCAAATTTTTTTTTGTATATGAACTTTGACACAACTTTGGACTAAAATGAAAAATTGATGAGTAATGTAATCGATACAACAATTTTAATAGACTAAGAGCCCACAGCTGATTTTGGGTGTGAACGATAGCAAAAAAAGAAGTATAGGCGTCGAAAGCGTCATTAAAGGCTACTCAAAAAATCGAAGTCTTGCAGTCCACAACTGGGGCCTTTGCGAGAAACAGTGCATCGAAAAAAAAATATGAATGCAACTTCGAGGTTAATGGTGTTTGTCCAAATTGGTTTTCACTCCTCCCTACATAAGCTCCTCGGATCCCATATCACGGAATCTGAGATCATTTGAGTGTTTAATTCGCCCTGCCAGACTGTTTAAAAAAAACCGTTTTTCACTTAGAATTTTGAATTTTTTAAACGGTGCGGTAGAGCAAACTATACAATCAAATGGTCTCAGATTCCGTGATATGTGATCCGAGGAGCTTATGTAGGGAGGAGTGAAAACCAATTTGGGCTAACACGATTAACCTCGAAGTTGCATTCATATTTTTTTTTTTCGATGCACTGTTTCTCGCAAAGGCCCCAGTTGTGGACTGCAAGACTTCGATTTTTTGAATAGCCTTTAATGAAGCTTTCGACTCCTATACTTCTTTTTACTTGCGATATAGGTACTATAGGGCAAGTTTTGGATTCGTGCAAAAAAAAAATTTTGAGATAACAATCAAACATGACATTACGATGATAGAGAATACCAAAAAAGTGGGTGGCACAATTCTGTCTGTCTGTCTGTCTGTCTGTCCGTACCTCAACCTACAGCCTAAACCACTGAAGCGATTTTCTTAAAATTTTGAACTTAAGGTTTTTTTGTAACTCTTCAGAGGGGAAATTGAAATTTTTTTTTAGCTCAAAAAATAACGGTACTTGCCATACAACCGTTAAGGAAAAGCTTATTTATCTCAAAAACGGCTCCAACGATTTTGATAAAAAAAAATGAGTGTATTATGGTAGATATGGTATACCTTTCAGTAAGAAAAAAAATCACAAAAAACATTTAATAACGGTACCTGCCATATAACGGTTTTTTTGATTTTTGGTTTTCTCATTAACCGCTCATCCGATTTCAATAAAAAATTTTGCACAAAAGCTTTGTTAGAATATAAATAATATTGCATACCAAAATTTTTAAGAAAATAAATTTTGGATTTTTAAAAAAAGATTAAAAATTTTTTTTTGAAAATTCAATATTTCAAAAACGGGTTGATGAATTATTTTGAAATTTTAGTTTTAGATGTATATTAATATATACTCAAAATTGGCACACCAAGTTTTTTTTTGAAAAATGTTACAAAAATATTATATATAAAAAATTAATTTTTAAGAAAACGGCTCCAACGATTTAAAATTTTTTTTTTGCATATATTCATATTTTTTCAAGTAATCAAATGGCATACTTTTTTTTGAGCTCTAAGTTATTTTTCAGGCTGTTTATACAATTAAAAAAACGATTTAAATGCTTTTTTATACTTTTTACTTGCGATATAGGTACTATAGGGCAAGTTTTGGATTCGTGCAAAAAAAAAATTTCGAGATAACAATCAAACATGACATTACGATGATAGAGAACACGAAAAAAGTGGGTGGCACAATTCTGTCTGTCTGTCTGTCTGTCTGTCCGTACCTCAACCTACAGCCTAAACTACTGAAGCGATTTTCTTCAAATTTTGAACTTAAGTTTTTTTTGTAACTCTCCAGAGGGGAAATTGAAATTTTTTTTTTAGCTCAAAAAATAACGGTACTTGCCATACAACCGTTAAAGAAAAGCTTAATTATCTCAAAAATGGCTCCAACGATTTTGATAAAAAAAAAATCAGTGTATTATTGTAGATATGGTGTACCTTTTAGTAAGAAAAAAAATCACCAAAAACATTTATTAACGGTACCTGCCATATAACGGTTTTTTTGATTTTTGGTTTTCTCATTAACCACTCATCCGATTTCAATAAAACAATTTTCACAATATTAAAATTTAATATTAATAATACTGCATACCAAAATTTTTGAAAAAATAAATTTTGGATTTTTAAAAAAAGATTCAAAATTTTTTTTTGAAAATTCAATATTTCAAAAACGGGTTGTTGAATTATTTTGAAATTTCAGTTTTAAATGTATATTAATATATACTCAAAATTGGCATACCAAATTTTTTTTTGAAAAATGTTACAGAAACTTTATATATAAAAAATTAATTTTTAAGAAAACGGCTCCAACGATTTTAAATTTTTTTTTTGCATATATTCATATTTTTTCAAGTAATCAAATGGCATACTTTTTTTTTGGCTCTAAGTTATTTATCAGACTGTTTATACAATTAAAAGAACGATTTAAATATGCTTTTTATATACTTTTTCTATAATTACTTGAATATTTTTTAAACTTCTTAAGCCCCACACAACTTGAACATAAGAGCAAGTACGTGCGATCCAGTCGTGCATTTTATTTTCTATAATTACTTGAATATTTTTTAAAGTTCTTAAGCCCCACACAACTTGAACATAAGAGCAAGTACGTGCGATCCAGTCGTGCATTTTATTTTGTGAACGATATCACACCCAAAATCTGCTGTGGGCTCTCGGTCTATAAATAATGGCGAATTCAAAGGAGAAAATAATATGTTACTACCACAACAATCCAATGTTAACAAGACACGATTTTTATATTGAAGAGTTTACAATTCCTGATTTGACTTGCCTTTGCAATGATTATTATCAAAGGTGTGTGGGCTGGCACTACAAAATCCATGCACATGGATAGTTTTATGTATCTAGAAATGTTCAAGACGTTGAAGTCATCGGATTTTCATGTCAATGCAAAAGCTGAAAATACAAAAATTTGTATTTTGTCGAAAAGTTTAAAATTGATGTTACAAGTAAATAGTGATTTTAACAACTTATTTAGTTTTTGATTTGATTTTTGAATTATTCCATTCCTATTGAATATGGAAAATTCGGAGTAGAAGGTTTTTCATATTTGTTTGGAACTAAACAATTCCAAAATCAAATCGAAAACGATATTACTGTAACCAATCAAACAAACTTTTATTGTAGGTAGTATTATTGATAATTAATTTAATTTTTATACGTTACTAAAATTTGTATACCCGTGCGAAGCCGGGGCGGGCCAGCTAGTATTCTATATATGGTACGCTCGAATTGAGGCACCTGTCATAAAATTTTCTTCCGATGGCATCGGTGCATCCGAGCAACTCGGTTTTTCCGTAATATCTGGGACGCCGACGACCATATTGTTAAGTCGTTGTTGTTTCCTTGGATAATTTTCCGAATTAGACTCCCGTTTAAAAGGATTATTGGGTCGATTCATGTAATCAACGTTTCTCGTCTGCATAGACCCGAGTTCCATTTTGACTGGGAGCTTTGGCCCTGTTGGGAATTGGTATCGTTTTGTAGCTAGGACCCCATGTATTTCCGAACTGCCTTGATTGAGTGGAAAACTTATTCGGGTATTTATTCGGATTTCTACTTGGCAAGGGAGGTTTCCTATCCGTCCCAAAATCATATGGCACGGGCGCGGAAACCACATTTGGTGCCTGTACGTGCACCGAAGCATTCCGCAGATTAAGATTTTGCATATCGAGACATGCAGTGTATGCCTCAGGGAGAGATTTCGGCTTTTGGATCATTAGAAGCCTTGAAAAATCTCCGTTCAGACCTCTGACGAATACGTCCAGGGCTCTGTCCCGATATGTTGCTACAAGAGCATTAGCTGTCTCTGCGGAATACGCCTCAGTGCGGATCTTGTTTATAATTAAGTAGAATTGGTGATTTACGTTTGCGTAAAAGTAATCAATTCTTGAACTACCCTCTTTCAACTGGTTTAGTTGATGCTCTAGGGTTCGGATGTCCCTTTTATCTGCATAGTGTAGAGACAGTATCTTTTTGATCTCCGCCCAGTCGTTGTCAAATATATTATACGATATTAGGGCGGAGTCAGCCTTCCCACGAATCTTCTGCCTTATATGTTGGAGGATCGCCCTATACAAGGGTTTAGTGCGAACTATATCATAATCTTTTAGTACTGTCTCCACACAATGTACCCATGAGACGTATTGGACGGGATTCCCGTCGAATACCTGGATTTCCTTAACAGGATCGGGGAGCTTAGAAATTTCTCTAAGCTCTAGTTCTGTATTCGGCCGTCAAAGGGGCTGGATAGCTATTGAGGGTTGTGTAGTATTTATTTCAATTGGATTTCTTGCTTCAATTTCTTTAATTTTATTTTTAATGGAGCCCAACTGCCCTATAACGGATTCTAAAGCCTGCCTACTTCCATCTTGTTCTAATTGGACGATCCGTGTCTCGAATCCCCTCAACTGATCCAGGACCGAATTAACTGCACCGGTCAGTTGTGTAACAGACACTTGAAGTTCCTCCATTTCCTACTTTTTGTGAGTGGTACCAGAAATAAATTTTAAATTAGCTTGCTCTTTTCTTTCCCTTTATAAGAAACTGCCTTTATTAATTGTTATATGTGTATGTACTTTTTTGTTCGATTCAATTTGAATTTCAGAAAATATTTTTAATAATTTTTTTTTATTTTTATTAAATATATGTATTTTGTATATACATATGTATATAACGAGTAAGTACATATATGTACTTTTATATTCAATTCGATTTAGTTTTGAGGAAAAGTTTAATAATAAATTTAGTTAAATAAATATATGTAGGTATAAATGACACAAAATGTTATAATTTGTATTACTTATTCTTACATAATAAGTTGGGTTTCAAAGTTGATTCTTAAAGTTGACTTTTAGAGTTGGTTTTTAAAGTTGATCTTTACAGTTGATTTTAGCTTTCACCTTCCTATATTTATGTATTTGCCTCTCGGATATTTCAGCATAGAGTAATAGTTTCACAAATGTAATTCCTGAATTAATTTTTGCAATTTATATTAGGCCGAATCACATTCACTTTAGTTCAATTAATCTTAATACCAAGATTATAGTTTTGTGTACTTTTTGCTCAATTAATTCTTCGTGATTTTATTTGTTCTGGTCACTTTTGCTTCTATGTAATTTTGTTAGAAAATATTCTGGTCACATTCACTTCAATTTATATATTTTTTTTCTTCTATTTTTCGTTAGAAAAGATTCACTTTTTCCAGGATAATTTTAGTATATAATATTATTTTACAGGACGGTCGGTTTCCTGCTCGGGCGCTAGTAAAGGATCAGATATCCTTGTTATTAAAAAAAATATAATTTTATGGGACTTGACACTGTCCCAATTAAACACACGAATTAGTATTTGTATAAACGAATATATTTTGTGCGACCGCACTCGTTCAAGTTAACAATAAGAATACTCAAATCTAAATCATAAATACTGTAATGACTTTCCATATTTGAACTATAACGACTCCGAAAAGCAAACAAACGGACACATTATTTAGCTATAATTATGGCGACTCTCAAACGAAAGAAGCGCCATCTGCCAGATTATAGCAGATACACCAGCTGTCAAATAAAAGCTTTTGGAAGGGAAATTATTGGGAAATTTCCCCTACGGAAAGCTCTGGAAGCAGAGACCAGAACATTCCACTACTTTCCAGAGTTTGGAAAACAAGTATAAAAGGCACATGTTTGAACGGCAGCGACACAGTTTGTTTTTAATCGTGAATGAATAAAGTTGGTTGTAATAAAAGTGAAAAGTAAAGTTTGTGAATTAATTCAGTGGTGAATAATAAATCGTTTTGTTTGTAGTAAGAAAAGTTAAGTGTTTTATTTTGCGAAATAAAGAAGTGGACGTTTTTAATAAAGTAAATAAGTTTTATTAACGAACCTGAGAAAATATTACATTGGTGTTAGAAGTGGAATAAAACTTAGTTTATCTGTATACTCAGTTAATTTATTGTGTGTTTACAAAAAAAAAAAAAATAATTACGAAAAAAGAACGTTGACTGTAAAAAGTGAAAAATAAAAAAAATAACAATGGGTAAATCTCTGGTTGATTTAAATTTAGTCGAACTTAAGGCAGAACTGAATAAGCGAAGTCTTCCTACTGCTGGAACTAAGAACGATCTTATAATTCATCTGCAAGAAGGTTTACGAAAACGCGGAGAAAACCCAGACACGTTGGTATTTGACATTCAAATGGAGGAAGAGCAAGAACAAGTAAGTACGTCGGACATAACCCCTATGATGTCTCAGCTGCTCGCCAGCCAAAAAAATCTTCTCGAACAAAGCCAAGAGCAAAAGAATCTTCTAGAACAGCAAAACCAAGAACAACGCAGTGAACAAAAGAATCTTCTGATTCGAGCAACAAAGCCAAGAACAAAAGAATCTTCTAGAACAACAAAGTCAAGAACAGAAAAATCTTCGAAATCTTCTCGAAGGTAAGTTAGAGGCCTTTGACAACAGAATTATTGCCCTTGACGAGCGTTTCGATAAACAGTTTTTGACTGTCGACAAACAATTATCGACAATAGAACCAAAGTTCGAAGATAAAATCGAATCCATTACAAAGGAGTTAGATAAAGTAAGGAAAATGAAGGTTCGAGAAAGTTCTGGCGACTGTCCAAAGAAAAAGGAGATGCATCCACCAACCTTCGATGGGCAAACTTCTTGGTCAATCTACAAGAAGCAGTTTGAGGCAGCCGCAGCAACAAATGGCTGGGATGAGGAAGACAAATGCATAGCTCTGACGCTTGCCCTCAGAGAAACTGCTGCTGAGCTGTTACAAAACATACCAGCAGATAAAAATGGCAGTTTCAGTGCTCTCGTTCAGGCCATTGACAAACGTTTTGGAGATGGCCACATGCAAGAAGTCTTCCGCGTACAACTCAATTCCAGAGTCCAGAAAAGAGGAGAAACTCTGCAACAACTCCAAGCAGACATCGAACGGTTGGCGCACCTGGCATATCCAGCTGCAGGGGACGAAATCATCAACCATTTCGCAACAGAAGCCTTTGTTCGAGCTGTATCTGATATTAAACTTCAGCGAGCAATTCGAACTGCTGGCAAACACACGCTTCCTGAAACACTAGCATTCGCACTCACTATGGAAGCAGCAGAACAGGCTTCTCAAGGAGTCCATCGGGTAAGAGAACTAGAAATTGAGGAGTGTTCTTGCCAGAGAACTGCGTTCCAAAGAAACCAGCGAGATGGGCCAGCTGGATGCTGGAACTGTAACAAGACCGGACATCTTTAACGCCAGTGCAGATTGCCACCTAGAAGACCTGCATGTCAACATTGTGGAAGCAGAAATTTTTACAACAACAATGTCAATACTCCTCCTACTCGCCCCATTCCTCAGCCGGGAAACGAGTAAGAACCAACTTCGAGGGGCAGAAGCTGGTTTCTGGTATCGATGGCCCCAGAACCACCATCCAGGTCTCACAGACGAAACGAAACAACAAAAGTCTGACTGTGGAGGCAACACTAAACGGCAAGAAGCAAGTGGCTACGATCGACACTGGTGCCATTGCCTCCATTGTTCGAAAGGACTTGATCAAGATGACATGGCTGCATAACACCAACACTTACCGTCTAAAAACAGCAACAGGAGAGGCAGCCAGAGTGTATGGGGAGGCTCGTCTTACAATCAGTTTGGCAGAACTGGAGTTCTCTCATCTGTTTTTGGTAGCAGATATATGTGATGAGTGCATCGTCTCAAATACCGAAATGTGGAGATTCCTATGGTTTATGGCAATGAAAATTCATCAACCCTGAGGACTGTCATAAAGGAAGATATATGCCTGTCACCTTCTTCAGAAGTGTTCGTTTGGACAAAAATAAAGGGAGATTTGGGTAGCCATCGATACCTAATGGTGGAGCCAGACTCTGAACAGTCTTCTCAAAACATCATCCTAGGGAAGACCCTTGTGGCGCCAAAGAACAACATGGTGCCCGTACGGATACTCAACATCAAACCGTACGAAGTCAAGCTTAGAAAAGGAGAAGTTGTTGGAAAATGTGATTCCGTTTCCGCAATAACTAAAATCACAGAAGTTGATACACAAGAATATGTGGACCCCAGGAAAGTGAACACTATGAAGTCAAACATTCTCAAGTCTTCAAAATTAAGTGAATATCAGCTTAGTGTTGCTGGAAGCCTCCTTCACGAATACGCTGATATACTCTCTTCACCCAGTAGGCAGTATGGTCGAACACAACTTGTGCAGCATCGAATCGACACAGGAGACGCGAGACCTATTCGACAACCAGCGAGACGTCTCCCATTAGCCAAACAAGCCGAAGTTGAAGAGATGATATCGACAATGAAGAGAGATGGGCTAATCGAAAACTCTAAAAGTCCTTGGGCATCCCCAGTTGTTCTTGTCAAAAAGAAGGACGGAAGCACTCGATTTTGTGTGGACTATCGGAGGCTGAACGATGTGACCAAGAAAGACAGCTACCCTCTGCCAAGAATCAGCTATACTCTGGATGCGATGGAAGGAGCTGAATATATTATATCTTCCCAAGGAGTGAAGACTGATCCTGAGAAAGTAGACACCGTAAAGAATTGGCCAACTCCACAGGATAAACATCAACTCCGGAGCTTTCTTGGTCTAGCCACGTACTATCGTCGATTTGTGAAGGATTTTGCTGGGATCGCGAAAAGTTTGCACCAGCTAACAGAGAAAGGCAAACCGTTCAAATGGTCAAGCGAGTGTGAGAAAAGCTTTCAGGAACTTAAGCAGCGCCTATGCAATACACCAGTTTTGGCCTATCCGACACCAGGGAAACCTTTCATCATCGACGCTGACGCAAGTAACGTGGGAATTGGTGCAGTACTATCACAAGTCCACGAAGGAGAAGAGAAGGTCGTTGCCTATTACAGCAAGGTGCTCTCAAAGCCCGAAAGAAATTACTGTGTGACCAGAAGAGAACTTCTAGCTCTAGTATCGGCAACAAAACACTTCCATAAGTACATCTATGGACAGAAGTTCCTTTTTCGAACAGATCATGGTGCACTTAATTGGCTGTTGAACTTCAAAAATCCAGAAGGTCAAGTGGCAAGATGGGTTGAGAGATTGCAGACATACGACTACCAGATCCAACATCGAAGAGGAAGGTTGCATTCAAACGCTGATGCTTTATCTCGGAGACCATGCAAACCGGACTGCAAGCACTGCACACGTCAAGAAGAGAAGAGGTTGCTTCCATCCAGCGATTAAGAGCCGATAAATAAAAGATATTATTTTGAATAACTTAAAAACACTTATTTCATTTATTTATTTACTTAAATGCATTTCGGAAGCAATGCTTACATCGTCAGTAAGTTTTATATAAATAATAATACAAACAAAATTTTTGATTGATATTAAATACAAATAACTCAATACAAACAAAACAAATTACACAAACAAATTTATAGTGAATTTAGGATCTATTATAAAATTTTTTGAAAATTGGATCTCTTATTGGTCCATCGTCACTATTCATTAAATTATTTCTATTTTTAACAATATAAAAAGATTCATATGCATCTAATTCATAAGGATTATTAACATTTCGAATTAATTTTAAATTTTGTAAGTTAAAATTATGGTTATTATCCAGCATGTGTTGTGCTACACTCGAAATGTTAATAATCCTTATGAATTAGATGCATATGAATCTCTTTATATTGTTAAAAATAGAAATAATTTAATGAATAGTGACGATGGACCAATAAGAGATCCAATTTTCAAAAAATTTTATAATAGATCCTAAATTCACTATAAATTTGTTTTGTTTGTATTGAGTTATTTGTATTTAATATCAATCAAAAATTTTGTTTGTATTATTATTTATATAAAACTTACTGACGATGGAAGCATTGCTTCCGAAATGCATTTAAGTAAATAAATAAATAAAATAAGTGTTTTTAAGTTATTCAAAATAATATCTTTTATTTATTTCATGAAAAAACACGTTGAAAATCTCCAATATCAAATCAATTTAAGAGCCGATCCCATTTACGGTTGGAGTAATGAAGAAATAAGAGCTGTCCAACAAGAAGACTCGAATATTGATCCCATTCTTGCATGGAAGGAACACCAAGAGAAATCAGAATGGGGTGACATCTCCGATAGAAGTCCAACTCTTAAAGCATATTGGGCACAATGGGACTCCCTTCATGTACAAGAAGGAGTATTAAGACGTAAATGGGAGTCCACAGACGGCAAATCATATGTGATGCAGCTAGTCGTACCTCGTTCCAAAGTTAATGACATTCTTCAGGAGATGCATGATGGAGCTTTCGGAGGACATTTGGGTGTCAATGAGACACTTGAAAAGGTAAGGCAGCGATTCTACTGGCTACATGCAAGAGAAGACGTCGAAAAATGGTGCCAAAAAGGTGATACTTGTGCTGCAAGCAAGGGACCAGGCAGAAAAGTCCAGAGTAAGATGCAGCAGTATAATGTGGGTACACCTTTTGAAAGAATTGCAATAGACGTTGCAGGCCCTTTTCCAGAATCCAGAAGCGGAAACCGATACATCCTGGTAGTAATGGACTACTTCAGCAAGTGGCCTGAGGCATTTGCCAACCAACGATCAGATTGTCTTCAATTGGGTGAGCAGGTTTGGTGTACCTATGGAACTCCATTCAGATCAAGGAAGGAACTTCGAGTCCAAGATCTTTCAGGAAGTTTGTACGCTCCTTGGCATTAAAAAGATGAGGACAACACCGCTTCACCCACAATCTGATGGGATGGTTGAACGATTCAACTGGACCCTTAAAGAACACCTTTCCAAAGTTGTAAGCGACAACCAACGAGACTGTGATCGGCATATTCCATTATTCTTGATGGCCTACCGAAGTGCGGTACATAGCTCAACAGGACATACACCATCGAAAATCCTGCTCGGGAGCACAATACGACTACCAAGTGAAATCAAATTTGGATGTTCTGCAAATCAGCCACAAGGAATAGACGACTACGTGGACAACCTCAAAGAAAAGCTACTTGACATCCACGAAAGGACAAGAGCAAACCTCAAGCTAAGTGATCGGATGAAAACACGATGACACAAAAGCAACAACAACAGGATTCCAAGTGGGAGTGGATTCCTTGTGTGGTTTTATAATCCCCACCGTCGGTCGGAAGGGACTTTCACCGAAGCTTCAACAAAATTGGGAAGGCCCTTATAAATGATGTCGTCTACCGCATTCAGAGAGGATTAAGAGGCAAACTAAAAGTAGTTCACAGTTCACCGTTTATATCGTTAATATGGTGAAGGAAGTAATGGATTTGCTCGGGATGATCAATCCTAAGAGGGGGGCAGTGTAATGATTTTCCATATTTGAACTATAACAACTCCGAAAAGCAAACAAAAGGACACATTAAAGCTCTCGGTCGCAGTGCAAACATACCCTTATTAGCTATAATTATAGCGACTCTCAAACGAAAGAAGCGCCATCTGCCAGATTATAGCAGATACACCAGCTGTCAAATAAAAGCTTTTGGAAGGGAAATTATTGGGAAATTTCCCCTACGGAAAGCTCTGGAAGCAGAGGTTTTATTAACGAACCTGAGAAAATATTACAATACATTTCATTACTTAGCCTAATATTGCTGACTTGCAGTTCCCATACATACCGAGTGCAAAGGTGTTTGCTCGGCTCGAGTTTCCCGGTGGGAAACAATCTAAAGTGCGAAGCGGATGCCCGTCTTTTTCTTTGATCTCAACAATTCAAATCTGGGTTTCGATAATGGCTTGGTTAGGATATCAGCTGTCTGGTCATCAGTTGGAACATACGTAAGCTCAAAACATCCTTCAGTAAACTTTTCTCTTATAAAGTAGATTTTACTTCTATATGCTTGCTCCTCTTGTGGAACTCTGGATTACGAACGAGCCGGATAGCACTTTGATTGTCCATAAGAAGTGTTGGCTTGCCACATCCTACAGGTAAAAGTTCATTGAGCAATCGCTTGAGCCAAACTATTTCCTTTGCTGCATGGGCCGTCGCAATATACTCGGCTTCCATGGTAGAGAGTGCGACACACGTTTGCCGTTGCGACATCCACGAGATTGGAGATATACCAAACAAAAGTACATGGCCACTGGTAGATCGCCTTGTTTCTGAGTCGTCTGCTTAATCGGTATCACTAAAACAAAAAGTATTAAATTCAAAATTAATTTCAAAAATAATACCAAACATCTTGGTTCCTTTGATACATCGGATGATACGTTTAACAGCAGTTATATCTTTTAAGGTTGGATTTTCCATATGACGACTTGCAACTCCAACAGCATAACTAATATTGGGCCTAGTTCCAGTTGCAAGGTACATAAGAGACCCCACTGCTTCGCGATACGGAAAAGTACCTGGTTTTGAAGTACTTATTAAGCTGCTCCTTGAAACATCTGCAGGTGTCGAAACTGTGTCAGCCTCCATCATCCCAAACCGCTCTAAGATTCGATCCACATAGCCACTTTGTAATAGGGAAATTGAACCATCGCTTCTGCAATCAATTTCCATACCCAGACAAAATTTAGCTGTATACACTTTGACCTCGAAAGCTCGTTTTAAGTGCAATATCAATTGCTCGATGTCCTGCTCCTGTTCCCCAACAATCAACCCGTCATCAACGTATATCGCAACTATAATTCTGTCACCTATGAATACGCATAGATCCGCTTCAGAAGATACAAGATGAAACTCACGAAGAAACTTTTGTAAATTTGACGTTCCAACATCTGGATGCCTGCTTGAGCCCATAAAGGCTTTTTTTTAGCATACAGATTCGTCCACTCCCATCATTGAAACCTTGTGGCTGATGCATATAGACAACTTCGTTAAGTTCACCGTTGAGAAAGGCTGCTGATTGTTGTTGCAAAACGAAAAATGCATTTAAAACAGATAGACATCTGTTTTAAATGCATTTTTCGTTTTGCAGCTACAGCTAGAATAGCCCTAATGGAACTAAACCAAGCTACAGGACTAAAAATTTCGTCAAAATCAACACCAGCTTCTTGAGTAAAACCTCTCACGAAGACCCACCTGTTGTCGATGATTTTTCTCTGTTGCTGTGGTGGCAACACCAATTCCCAAGATCCATTCTTGTTGAGAGCCTCAATCTCGTCTTGCATTGCCATTTTGCATTTTTCAGAATCATGAGACCTGAAAACATCTTCATATGTTCTTGGTACATATTCTGTTGCAACAAAGGCTTCACACTCCGCAAATGATGTCATCAAATTTTCTCTCTCCACGCCAGTGCTTCTTAGTCGTTCTTTAATATGGTTGACTCGACGACGGACAAAGGTTTTACTGTTTTTGTATGAGGTGTTTCATCCGAAGATGACGTCATCATCAATCAGATCTTTTATTTGTTGAGGCTTTAAGAGCTCGTTTTCTTGTCCACTACCACTAGTACTAAGGTTTCTTAATGTGTCCAACTGCTGAGATTCTTTGAAGACCGTCTCACTGTCCGGGACTGAAAATAATCGATTTTTAAATTTGACATCACGGCTTACCTTAACTTTATTAAATTCAGGAAAATAAATTCTGTAGCCCTTTGAGTTCTCGGAGTACCCGATAAAAATCCCAGCACGTTACTTAGCATCCCATTTTTGACGTTTAACAGCCGGAATGTGTGCAAAACATTCAACTCCAAATGCCTGCATAGCATCAAAGTCCATTTTTTCTAGTGGTTTCTTTAACCAATGCTGGATTGGACACTTACCCTCAATACCAGTTGGAGATGTGCGATTGAACACATATATACAGCCATACTAACGGCTTCAGCCCACAATTTTAATGTCAAATTTCTCGCATGAAGCATTGTTCTAGCTGCCTCCGCGATAGTTCTCATTTCTCTCTCTGCTCTGCCGTTCTGTTGGGGGAATACGGAACCGACGTTTGATGACAAATACCAAGGAGACTTGGGTCTGGGCCCATAACCTGTGAAATAAAACACGTCTTACTTACTCGGTGGTCGTTTGAAAAAGGGAAGAGTTTATTATACAATTGATATGAAGAGTACATTGCGTTTGAAGAACTGTTAATCTTTATGTAAATAAGAAAGAACATGATGATAAGAAGAAATGTGTAATAAACAATACTGGAAAGTACAGTGACTAAAATATTGATGCTGATGAATACATGAATATTTCATTTTAACAAGAACAGTGGCAATATCTGCGACAAAATGCTTAGGCATAGACTAGGAACTCATTCTGCAATATCCTTTTTAAATAAGGTTATTTTTTTTAACAGTTTTTGAAAAATTAATTTGCAAGTACAAAATTTTGATACCTAAAACAATGTTCTTTTTTAATACATATATCTTTTTTTTAATTTTTTGGAATTTCACACAATGTTTGACATATTTAATCGTCATCGTGTTCTGTAACCCCGGCTGGGGCATAAGGCATCAACAAAACGTCTCCATCCTTCACGGTCTGCTGCAAGGTATTTTAACTGTGGCCACGTCTTTCTCTGGGATTCTGCTTCCGTTAACACAGTTCATTTCCATGTTGTTCTTGGTCTTCCAACACGCCGCCGTGCACCCTGAGGATTCCATTCAAAGGACTGCTTTGCAATTTCATAGTTTGGTTTCCTCTTACTTACTTACTTACTAACTAAAGGTGGTGCTACAGTCTGGGGTAGACCAGGGCCTCAACCAACAAGCTTCTTCCAGCTGGTTCGGTTTCTAGCTAACTGTCTCCAGTTTCGCACGCCAAGTTGGTTGAGGTCCTCTTCCATTTGCGTGCGCCACCTTTTACGCTGTCCACCTCAACTGCGTTGTCCCACGGGGTTGGATTCAAAGACTTTTCGGCCCAGAGCATTGGTGCCCATTCCCACTAGGCGGTCCAACCAATTTCGATTTTGTGTGTAGGTCGGTGTCGCTGTACAGCCCGTACAGTTCGTTGTTGTATCTTCTTCTCCATTCCCCATTTATGCAGACGGGACCAAAAATCCCCCGGAGAATTTTCCTCTCAAAACAGCCTTACGTGTTCTCATCCACCGTTAACAGTATCCATCCCTCTGCACCATATATCAGGACCGAGATGATAAGCGTCTTATACAGGGACAGTTTAGTTGTTTGAGAGAGGGCTTTGCTTCTCAATTGCCTTCTTAGCCCAAAGAAAAACAGCGATGGGCAAGAGTTATTCTTCTTTTGATCTCAGCACTGGTATCGTTTGCTGAGTTTATAGAGGATCCTAGGTAAACAAAGTCTCTGACCACCTCAAAATTATAGCTGTCTATAGTGACGTTCTGTCCTAGACGTTCGTCGGTTAACTCGATCGAAGGCCTTCTCAAAATCTGCACGAGGACGATACGCCACGCAGGGTCGACCACTGCGGAAGCCAGCTGGATGCATCTAGAGTGTAGACACGATTCTATCCTTTATTCGCTCGAGAATGATGGTTGCCGTTAGTTTTGGGAAACGGACAAAAAGGTGAGACTCTCCTGAGTGTCGTGGGATGCGTTACTTTTTTGATAACCTTAATCGCAAAAATGAGTTGTTCGTTTTGTTCCGAAAAAAAATAACGACAAATTTCAATCAAAAAATATTTTGTATCTATTGTAAGGGGTTATTTCATTACACTTGTGCGAATATCTCTAAAGCTGAGTCCACATCATCTTAAATCAAGTCGGAAATCATATCGATGTGAAAAACAGATTCTGCCAAACTACCAACACTACTCTTTTGTCATCCTCTACGACAAATGCTAATAATGTTGGGCAAGCAGAAGAATTCACCTTATCGATGATCTATAGTAAAATTACAAGCTTAGTAGATAAAATTACAAGCTTGGAAGATACAAATAGGCAGTTTCTGGATTCCATACAAGGCTTGAAAGAAAAGAACAATGAGTTGAACTCAAAAGTACACTCACTCGAAAGCAGATTCCATTGGCAACAACAAAGCTCTCTAAGAAATTGCATAGAAATTGCGGGATTAACTGATGTCGATGATTTAAACTCTATAGTAGGGGAGCCCACGATGCTAAATATGGATTTACTCGAACGTCGTTGGGACCTAATGGATTTTGAAGATTTGATGATGGAGAGAAAAAAATGTTAGTAAAGTATACCGTTTCATCGGTGGGGGGAGCATCTACAGGTGTTCAAAAATGTTAAAAAAACAGTCACGTGGACATATTCGAGCGCGTCAGATATTGATAGTGTATATGGCCTGGGTCTTTCTAATAACGGTGGTATGTTAATCTGCCGGTTTGCGTGGTGGGGGTGGCTGTATGGGAGTGTAGAAATTGGAAAACAAATGGATTTACTCGAGCGCGTCAGATTTTAATAGGGGATGTTAAGTGACCCCCAAGGATGCTCACATTCAAAAGACTGACGATTCGGATGTGACGCAAGCTTGCGGCAGCTTCTTGAAAATGCAAAAAGAAATCGTCATTTTGAAATACTCGAGCGCGTCAGATTTTGATATATGTGGTTCAACTTGATGTCCTACATGTGCTGAACCTTAATCTGACGATTATCTGGAGGGGTTTTCTTAATCTGACGATTTGAAAAGAAGAAACATTTTTATTCAGGATTTTTTCAATCACTGGGGAGAGTATAATAACTTGGGCGCCAGAAATTGAAAACGGTTTTTTTTTAGAAGGGTCAAATATGTACAAGCATTTCTTACTATGGGAGGGGGGATCTATGTCGCCCCGTTTAGGAGGTAGAGGCAATTTTCGAGAAAAACGACTCAAATGGAAAAAAAATATTAAAAATCGGCGACAATGCTTAAAATTCAAAACAATAAGGGTTTTAAAAGCCAGAAATCTGTTCTTTTGTTTTACATTTAAATTAAATTATTTATGTCAATATTTTTCAAAATAATCGCATACAAACTCTAAATTTTGATAAAAAAACGCAAACAAAAAGTTGGGATCAATTTTTGTAAAAATTGTGAAGTGAAAACTAAATTTTCTTTTTGTGGTCAATGCTCATATTAATTTAAAATCGAACACAAAAAACCGGAAGGTTCTGTGTCTTCTAGTTTTTGAAAAAATTGCAAGTTACTGATCCTACATTTTTGAGATATTTTTAATTTGCTTGCACTGCCAGCATTACGGCTGCGTTTTAAAAGTAAGATTATGTATGCAACCGCCCTGCTTGGGCTCACTATAGGATTTGGGGTATGTGCAATGTTCGGTATTTGCCAAATTTTGTTTGCATTTTATAACTTTGAATGTATTCTCTGTTTCCAATGTCAATAGCTACTAATGGAACAGCTACATAATGATATAATATAATAATCTCATAAAAAAGAGTATCAGTAATTTACAATTTTCTTTAAAACTAGAAGACATAAAAGCTTCCGGTTTTTTGTGTTCGATTCAAAATTAATACGAGGCATTGAGCACGAAAAGAAAATTTAGTTTTTATTCCACAATTTTGAGAAAAATTGATCCAAACATTTTTTTTTGCGTTTTTTATAAAAAAAAACTTTGAGTTTAAATGCAAATATTTTGAAAACTATTAACACAAATAATATAATTTAAATGTAGGATTAAAGAACAGATTTCTGGCTTTTTAAACTGTTATTTTTTTGCATATTAAGTATTGTCGTTGATTTTTAATATTTATTTTTCCACTTAAGTCGTTTTTTTCGAAAATAACCTCTACCTCCAAACCGGGACGAGAAAAATGGCAGATTATACTTTTCCCGTTATCCTAAAATTATTTGCTTCACAATAAAAAAAAATTCAACCGCGCTCGAGAATGTCCAGGTGACAATTTTTTTTTGCAAGTTTGTAAGGTCACACTCAAATTGTCAGATTATTGAAATACACACTACCTTAGGTCACACTCAAATTGTCAGATTATTGAAATACACACTTATCAGCATGTAATTAACCTACCCTATCTTAATCTGACGCGCTCGAGTATTTCGAGCTATCGATTTTTTTTTACTAATCTGACAACCTGCCCTAGGCGGCCGGCCCTACATAGAGGACTGATATATGGTGGAGGTACTCAGCAGGGTGAAAGGTCCCCTCCCTTATACTAATCTGACGCGCTCGAGTAAATCCCGAAATCCCTTAGTGGGCTCCCCTACTGCTATGTGCATTGCAAAAATTTCGATTTTGTCCTGTTCGTTGGCTTCGATAATCGCCATGTAGGGCCATGTTCGCGAGCAAACCTCATATTTGCTGCGAACTGTGCTGTAAAATTACTATAAGCGCAAGCACTTTGCGCTTCTGTATCGCACATGTTTGCACTTTGAAGAATCCAAACGAAATGAATGTTCGTCAAATGTGTTCGCCGTGTAGGGGATAACGCAAACGAACAAGCTCGGCGAGAATGTTCGTCGTTTAGGGCTAGCTTAAGGTAAATTTCTTGAGTGCTGATGTCTTAAAAATAACTATGGAGTTGAATAATGAAGAAATTGTTATTTTATGTTTTTATCGATTACACTTTGCCCTCTAAAAGTACTTGAGAGTGCTAGGACGCCATATGGCCTTAGGCTCAATGATAGGAAAATCCCTATGCACACCTCTGCGTGGTAGAGGGCGGGTAACGCTAACGTGCAGGGGGACCGAATGGATGCCGGGATAAGCAGACAACACAGCGATGCTGGTCAGGGCACAAACTTGTCCTTGGGATGGTTAAAAGCCCCCTTAAGGCGGATGAACTGCAGGTGGCGGTCAACGGCATAATAGTCTGGTGGCGGAGGAGTTTTTTTGTTAAAAGGCCAACGGCAGCAGCAGGTAGCGTCTGTAACCCATATTGGGCGGCTACAAAAGGCGTCTGTTTTCCCATAGTGGGCGGCCTCGAGCAGTTATGTGTTTGACCATACAAAAGGCGGGTGTGCCTATCAAATCTGAGCTTATGTATGTTATTAATCATATCTCGGAAAACACCATGGTGGAAGGATATATGCAAATACATGAACTGTGACAACAAATGGAAATGAGTCCCCAAGAGGTAATCTTTTTATGGAAAATCCTTCTGCAGCTTCGGTTGCAGTAAACCGCACATCGGATTTGGGGGTGCGGCATCTTTCATGTACGAGCGTCAATCAAGACGCCATAATAATAAATGAATCATTGACAAATAGAAGAAATCTTTCAAGAAGCGCAAATGTAACTTTTGGCTACCGCATACGTACAAAAATCGGAGTATGGAACGTTCGATCCTTGTACAGCGATGGTAGATACGAGCAAGTTGAGCGTGAAATGCTTCGCCTTAAGATCAGTATTCTGGGCATAAGCGAAACTAAGTGGAGAGGTAGAGCTGAATACAGATCAGACACTGGACAGACGAGAATGCTGTATTCCGGTGAAGATGAAAGAGAGGGCGGCCAAAGACTGCATGGTGTCGGAATTATGTTGAACGAAGAAGGCATAGTTTGATCTCCTGGGCGCCCATTTCTGCGAGATTAATTACTGCAAGATTTCGTTCAAAAATTCATAACGTCACAATTATTCAGTGCTACGCCCCCACAAATGAAGCGACCGAGGAAGACAAAACCGCGTTCTACACTCATCTTAACTCGGTTTACAGTAGTGTTCCGAAAGCCGACATCATAGTCGTTATGGGAGACCTTAATGCCCAAGTCGGTTCAGACAATTACGGACTGGAACGCGTGATGGGAAAAAATGGCTTAGGGAGTATGGCATTGCACATAAGATAGTCTATCGTTGTGTGAGACGTGACAAGAGGGTGAGGTTAGATGGACTCGCAGATAATGCGGAAATCACTGCCAGAAGAGGGGATATCCGGGAATTTTACCAAATAGCCAAAGACGTGATCGGGAAAAAAAGCAACACGAATCATCCTGTAATGGATGTGGATGGCACACTTTTGGTATCAATTGAGGATCAGCTTCGTAGATGGAAGGACCATTTTTGTGCCCTGCTAAATGAGGATTCAGTTGAGCAGAGTGCTGAAGTGCCCCAACTAAACGAGATGCGCAGGTCCGATAGGGGTATTGACATCGAACCCCCGTCAGAATCGGAAACCCTTACATCAATAAATCTCCTCAAAAACAACAAGGCAGCTGGACTGAACGGAATACCAGCTGAATTCCTGAAAGCCGGCTAGTATCTTACATACGTTGATACAAAGCATTTGGGAAAACGAAAACAATCCCAGGGATTGGAAAGATGGTGGGATTGTTAAGTTGCCAAAGAAAGGTGACTTAAAGAATTGCAACAATTGACGTGGTATCACCGTTTTGTCCGTTTTCCCAAAACTAATGGCAACAATCATACTCCAGCGAATAAAGGATAGAATCGAGTCTACACTCAAGAGGCATCAAGCTGGCTTCCACAGTGGTCCATCGTGTGTCGACCATATCAACACCCTGCGTATCGTCCTCTAGCAGTCGATGGAATTTCAATCACCGCTTTACCTCATGTTCGTGGATTTTGAGAAAGCCTTTGATCGAGTTAACCGAGAATGTATATGGAGATCGTTGCTTGGTAGAGGAATTCCACCAAAAATAGTTGCCATTATAAAAGAGTCCTACAACAACGCATGGTGTTTTGTTTTGCACAATGGGCAGCTATCCGACTCCTTCGTAGTGCAACAGGGTGTGAGACAAGGGGATGTTCTATCCCCAATTCTCTTCCTGCTGGCAATGGACGACGTATTGACGGCCAGCTGTTAGGATCTATGTATAAAAACACAATGTTTCTCGTTGACTCTCCGAATTATACTGGAGAAGAAAAATTTTATTTCAAGTTAATCTTCACATTTACAGATCTTCGCGTTTGCACAGTTTTATATTACAAAGTCATTCTTAGAACTAACAAAAGTATTTTTAAATTCTTAGAGTAGACAAGTTTCTTAGAACAAAAGTATTTTTTATATCATTTGAATAATAATTCTTAGAATGAAAATCTTAGAGTAGACAAGTTTCTTAGAACTAAAGTATTTTTATATTATTGAATAACAATTCTTAGAATAAACGGAGATGGTTTATAACACCTTCCCCCTAAAAAAAAAAAATTGATTTTACTGTATAAAAAAAATCAATTTGAAAGGTTAAAATTAGTTCCTAAATTTGAGACTTGTGATTTCAAAGGACGCCTCGGAGTAATTTTTGGGCTTTCCGCTAAGTAATGAACAGCTGGAATATCAGGGGTTTCGGGACGACTTGCTTCCTTGATTGTAAAACATTTATTAATAGTTTGAACTAAACAACCAGTATTTTCTGATTGTGTGACCCTCTGATGGGTTTTTTCATAATTCTTTTGCAACATTTTAAGAGTATATAGAAAAATATTATAATAATTATAATGTAAATAATACTTGAATATTTTGAAGGATAACGTATGAGTGTAGGATGTCTATTTCCTTGATTAAGTTGTTCTTTGATATTGTCTAGAGTGTGCGAGATAAATTTTAAGTTTTCAAGGTTAACATTTGAAAGTGTAATAGGATTTAGTTTAATATATTCGTGTGAAATATTATATGGAATTTTATCGCAGCAATGCTCTTTGATTATATCAATTTGAGGAATAACAGCTTCGTGTTGTATTGTAATAGAGTTTTCACTTTTAAGAAGATTTGAACCAAAATATGCTTCACAATTACCCTTAAGTGAAAGTACGGATAAACCTACTATTTTAACATCGTTAATACAATCTTCATTTTCAAAAAGGATAGTTAAATGTATGTTTTCGGATGTGATAAGTATCCATTTATTATCTTCCAGTTTATGTGTAATGTCTAAAACTCCGTTAAAGATTTTAGTATCGCAGTTTTTTGGGATAGTTTTTTTTCTTTCGGTTAATAGAGTAACTTCACAGTTAGCGTTCATAGTAGTGGAATGATAAACATCTTGTTGACAAATGTAATCAGATTGCGAAATTTTCTTACATGAGTTTAATTCTTGTAGTTTTACATATTTTTGGTTGTTTTCAGAAATACCTAAGAAGTTAAAATTTGGTTGAATATAGGCATATCTTTGGGTATTTTCTTTGAATGGTATTGGCAATGGTATGCATTGATAAGGAGTAAAAATTGCTGGATCTGTTAAGGGAATGTTTATAATAAACATACGTTTACTATTTATATAGAAAACTTTGGAAACAAAGGAAAATTAATACCGGATTTGAGAAGGTAATTATTGTTACTAAGTTCAGTAATAAGCTGAATAGGTGTAAGTATTGAAGGATGTAGTACATTACGTTTTGCGAATAAGATTGAGTTTATTATATTGTCAAATTCTTCATTCAACTCATTTTTCAGGTATGTAAGGAGATTTACATGCTGAGATGCAAGCTCAGCTAATTCTAATTTATTTATTTTATTAGAAGCTAATGCCATAAATGTATTAATTTTTTTTATATTTTCGTTCAAGGTTTTTTCAGAAAATTTGAGATTATTTATTGACTCGTTGAAATTTGCAATTGTTGTCTTTATGACATAGACCTGTTATTTCATTAATTTCAATATCATCTTTTTTAACGTCACTAATAGTTTTTTCAAAATATTCAGCATCTTCATAGTCAAGGGTACCGAATATAGTTTTAAATACAGTTCCGATTCCATTGAAAAAGCCTCTTTTCTTTCTAATATCATTTTTTCCTATAAGGTTTGCAATTGATTGATATTTTGAGTATGTGTAAGGAATTTTGAATTTTAGATAATTGAGAGACTGTTGGCAAAAATAGAAATATACATGATCGAGACTCTTAAAATTACATAAATACAGTGACTTAGGCCGCGGCCACGCAGTAAGCGGCTGAGCGGCTGAGCGGAAAAAAAAATATAAAACATATGAAATCACATAGAAGCGGCCACGCTATGAGCGAGCGGCGAAACAAAATTCTGAGCGGCTAAGCGGCGCCGCTCAGCAACCAAACCTGTTTTAATTTTTAGTAATGTTCAGAGCGGCAAGAAGTAAAGATGGCCAAAGTAAACATTGAGTTGTTAATTTCGTGTGTGCAATCTCGACCAGATTTATGGCAAGATAGAAATGCCAATTTTAAAAATAAAAATATTACTGAGAAACTATATAAGGAAGTTGGTGAAATTCTCCAAACTCCGATCTTAATTGGTTAATCGGATGAACACCAAATCGTCTTCTTTTTTGTATACGTTTAAGTAATTTGTACACATACAAACGATTTTCCGACAATAAAATACGGCGAACTGTTCTTGACAACGGCATTTTAACTTCTAATCGCTCAAAAGCAGTCGCTCAGTGCCTGGCCATACGTCGCTTAGAGCTGCCACTCAGCCGCTTGCCGCTCAGCCGCTTAGCCGCTCAGCCGCTTACTGCGTGGCCGAGGCCTTAGAATAAGTAATATTAATAATAATTTTTCATAATATGTTGAAATATTGGTATATGTTACCATTTTCCACTTCGTGGATGAAATTTTAAGATGTCCTAGGTTCTCAAAATATATACCGCTCCCATTGTTAATATTGTCGAGCTTGAACATTTGTGCGTTCGTTTCGAAAACCGAGCATACAATCAGTAATAACCTGAAATTAAGAAGCTGGTTTCAATCTATTTACATGTAGATAGATAAATTCTTTATTTTTTCCCAAAAAGTTTAACAATATTTCTTTCTTAAGAATAAGGACATGGCAATTTTGCCGTCTGCCTGATATGAAATTTCTTAATTAAAATAATATACAAAGTAAAGTGTATGAATTACAAAATTACTGGTTGAATATAAAGAATTAAGAATCTTATATAAATTAAAAAAAACAAAAAAAGTTTGCGTAGCTAGACTTAATACTTCTGGATTGATTTAACTAAATGAATATATAAATAAAGCATTATTAACATTTCAAGATGCTTAAAAATAAGTTTAAACAATTTTTATATGATTTGAAATTCAAAAAAGAAAATAATAATTTTAAAAATGATTTGAAACACAAAAAGTTTTCAATTTTAGCGTGATTTGAAACACAATTTTAACATGATTTGAAACACAAAAAGTTTGCAATTTTAGCGTGATTTGAAACACAAAATAAATTAATATAGTTTTAAACTACAGTAACTGGCTGAACCTTTGAGTTCACGTTAAGAAACTATTGCGGAAATTTATAGCATGTTTACAGTAGTTGTATAGTGTAGGCCATCCTAGCGCTCCATTTAATATCTCGTAGAGTCTGTTTGGTGATAGATAGCTCTCATTGAAATACAACCGACGAATTTCTTGTAATATTGGACATATTGCAATGAAGTGATTTACATCTTCCGTTTCTCTTCTGTTACATAAGTCGCAGATTTGTGTCAAATCAGCTCGATGAGGCATGAAATTTAGTTTCAACAATTCAACTCGTGCTCTAAAAATATAGCTTACAGCTTCAGGTGATAGTTCGTTATGGAAATAGTTTGCTTCCGATGGCAATTGGTGATTGAGGTTCCTGTAAGTACTTCTGGATGATGTTGAGGATGCTCTGGATAAATGCTGAGTATAGATTTGTTCGTCGATTTTAGCAGTCACATCTGCAAACATAAGCTGCCATACATCTACATTGGACTCCATTAGCGTCAAATTGGTTTCGTGGGTAAGCGCTAACTGATTCCATTCCTTGAAAGGGGATGCATTTGTTTGCAGTAGTCTCAGCATGAAAGATCTGTGAAGATTCCCTTCGTCTCTTTTCATTACTCTTACTATGTAATCGGAATTAGCTTTAAGGTTTTTAATGTAAATTGGCGTTACACCAGATTCTACGTAGATAGCATAATTAGGTGTTGAGTTTGGTAATCTGAATATTCGTTTAAAAAAATGCCTTTGAATAGATTCAAATTCCTCAATGGGCAAATATCCAAAAACCTGAGTGCCGTAGCACAAACACGTGCTTACGGTTGCATGAAAAACTCGATATTTTGATACGAGATCAATTTTTTGGTTACCAAAAAACTTAGGCCACATTAAATTCAAAGCAAGTTTAGCCTCCTTACTTTTCATTTGAACATGTTTCGAAAAATTTAAATTATGCGTTAGCAAAACTCCAAGATATTTAAATTCTTGCACAACTTCAATACGCACATTATTAAGAGACCAGTTTTCTTCGGCAAGCCTCCTTCCTTGACGTGCCTCAAAAATCATTATTTTCGTTTTGTTTGTGTTGACATGCAGGCACCATTTTTTCACAAAAAGTATTCAGTCTATTGATTTGCAGTTGCAGGGTGAAAGGATTGTCCACCAGTAAAACTAAATCGTCTGCATAGAGCAAAACTTTAACTGTTATATCGGCGAAAATGATTCCTCCTGGAAGTAGCTTACAAATATTGTCAACAAACAAAGCGAATAATATTGGGCTTAAAATGCATCCTTGGGGCACTTCTGTCGTCGTTTCGAACCAATCGGAAAAATCTGATCCATCCCATACGGCGGCGCTAGTTGAAACAAGAAAATTTAAGTACATCATCAAGAATTTCAGGGATACTCCAAGTGATGAAAGTTTGTATATCAAAGCCTGTCTGTTTACATTATCAAATGCTGCTTTGAAGTCTATAAAACAAGCGTATAGTTTCTTCTTTTTTTCAATAGACTTCCTGGCAATACTTGTCAGCGCGAAGATGTGATCCATCGTTGAGAAACCCGATCGGAAACCAGCTTGAAACATGCTAAGAATATTATTGTTCTCGATCCAGCTGATGAGCCTTTCATACAGAATTGAAGCCAAAATCTTTCTCAAACAGTTAAGAAAGGAAGTCCCTCTGTAATTTTCCGCTAGGTTAGCATCTCCTTTCTTGATCCATCCATTATCCAGAGGAAAATCACCAGCTTCTTCAGCAGCATCGCTATTCAATAGTTCGAACTCGATTTCGGGATCGTCGTCATCACTATGTCCTTCAACTTCGCAGTCACACATTTCTTCTCCATCTTCAACAACATCTTCATCGTTCATTGTCCCATCGTGCGGTAAGTTGCACCAAAAACCCAAAGCAAAATAAAACATAATCTCAAATTTTGGCGAAAAAATAAGCCAAAAAGAGAGAGACCAGTTGGATAAAGTAATTGTCAAATTCTTTTACGGCTGCAACATCGCTCATAATCCATATGGTTCACCTCGTGAAAATAAAACGATGTGGGTTTGTGCAAAAGCAGTGCTGTATATCAGTCTCTTTTTTTCTTATGTTTATTTGTTTTTCATGTAAACACTTGTCTCTTTTCCTCTCTATTCCTAAAACTGCTGACAAATCGCTGACATCATTCACAATGGTAAATAGGCCTCTGCCAGTCAGAGTGAAAACCTCTATCTGGGTAATTGAAATTAACATTGATAGAAACCTAGATCCCATGTTGTTTTTGTAATACATACAGACCCAGAGATAATAAATCGCAGCTATTGAATCCATTCATTTCCAAACAATGATAAGAACACTTAAGGTCTCGTATGGAAAGCTCATCCCCAGTAGACAAATTTTATCGACAAAACTTCTCGATGAAACCTACCAAGGTTGCTTAAGTGAATCGCGGTCATTTAAGTCTTGCGATTCGGTGCTAATTATTGATGGATGGAAAAATTCATCCAGCAATTCCAAAGTTGTTGTAAGTATGATTCATAATGCGAATGGGCATCGGGAATTTGTAAACGCTTGGGATCTAAGCGGTCAATCAGAAACAGCAGATGTACTTAGCTCTTAGCATCTTAGATTGCTTATGAGTCAATCGATTTAGCAAACAGCTTTATGCGACAAAAGTAAATGCCATTGTGTCAGACAACGCAAGTGTCATGATGAAAATGGGACAGAATGTTAGAAATGTTTTATGGCATAGCACCTGTAGCTGTCATACCGGAAGCCTACTCGCTAAAGACATCATTAATCAAAAATTATCTGGAAATTATTTGAGAGTGTCATTATTAAAAAAGGAGGCAAACAAATTTAACTGTCTTACCTCATAGAGATTCATATGAAATTTTTTGCATAATTTACAGCATATGAAACATATAATTACGAATGGACAGCCAAAAAAAGTAAAAGGAAAAGTATCTAAATTAATCTTTGATGATGAATTTATTGAAAGCATCAAAGAAGAAAAACAAATGTTGGATCCTGTATGTGAATTGATAAATTTCTGCCAAAGCCCTACTGCATCTTTAGCTGAAGCTGCTGAAAAATGGCTGTCATTGGAAATTCCTGAAAAATTTAAAGCAAAAATGCAGAAAAATGTTGACTATTGTCAAAATATGGCAATGAATGAATAAGCTCTAACAGCATAATATTTGCATCCGTTTTTCGACAGTGAAATTTTAACAACTTTCCAAATAGGAACCGTCAACAACTCCCTTTTGAAGAATTTTACAGGGGAAGGAATAGAAGATTGGCATGATTTCAAAAACAAAAGTGGACTCTTTGAAGTACTATATGAAAAAGATTTAAAAAAGCCTGAAGTATTTTGGAGTGCGGCGGAAATTAAACACAACCATCTTTCCAGATTGGCATTAAAGCTTTTAAATATGCCTGCTTCATCGGCTCAAATTGAAAGTGTTTTTTTCAAATTGGGCGCAAATCCATACTTCTCTTCGAAATCGCCTAACCTTTGAAAGGTCAAAGAAGTTAATCCACATTTACTTCACGCTAAATAGCAAACGCAATAAAGAAATTATTTCTGTGAGACTTCAACGAAGAAGATGAAGAAAATATTTAATTTTATATTTTATAAAAATTAAAAGAATTGAAGTATTTTTTTCTTGTTATGTTTATAAATAAACCACAAAGTTATTTTGACTTTATTTTTACATTTTTTACCGTTTTCTACATCAGCTGGGCTTTTTACATCTAATTTGAATGTGTTTTACACTGGGTTTTTTACATGTAAAAAACCTGGTAAGAAACTCGATATAAAAAACCGGCACAACACTGAGAACTATGTGATAAATTTGTTTTTGATCTAATAGTCCAGTAAATAGAGGTAAAAATAGGGGGGTTACCCTACAAAAGGTCGGGTAGTTCTAAATTTTTGATATGTTATATGGTATGGTTTGTAGATGAAAATTCCAAATTTCCACAACCACGCCCCCTCCGCCACCTTCAAAATCCGGAAAAAACTACAAAAAATCGGCACTTTTTTCAGTTTTTTGTTTATAACTTCTTTCCGGTATATTTTTACGGAAAAAAGTATAAGGAACATTTGTAGACTATAAAATTTCCTACAAATATGAGCCGGAAAGTATTTTTGTACAACCACTACAAACGGCGCTATGGGGCTCCCAAAAAAGGCTAAAATTTCGTATTTTGTAAGATTTTCAGTTTCTTCCCTCTTTACAGCACAATAACTTCTTAACCGTCAAGTTTAGGGCAAAATTTTATATAATCAATCTTGTAGATAATTTAATTGGCTACCAATTTTATGTGACTACAGTCGACGCCTTCTAAGTCGAACTCCCCCTAAGTGGAATTTCCCTCTAACAAAAATTTGTTCACCATGTTTGTTGTACGAGTATACTCCTCTCAAATTTGTAAACTTATTTATTTCTCTCTAAATCGAATTTTTGGAAAGCTCTCTACAGCTCGACATAATTTTGATATCCCGTAAGAGTTCAACTTAGAGGGAGTCGACTGTATTTTCATTTTGTCACCAATACAATCGGGAATCGGGTGAGTTTTGAGAGAGTCTTTTTATTCAAACGTTTTTACATACTCACTTTCTTTTCTGTCTGTTTTATACAGTGTACGGGAGTTCCGTAGAAATTTTATTACCGATTTGTCCTACCACCAGAATTGAAGCATACATATGAGTCAGAAAACTTTAATAGGCATCAAGATAATATGAACCCGCTATTTTTTTGAGGTAATGCACAAAATTCCATAAAAATTAAACCTCTATACTGCCGTCCCAAGAAAAAAGGGCGTAAGCGCAAAATTCCAAATTGAGCTAGTACCAAAATTGGAACCGTTAAATAGTATGCTATTATATTTGTGTAATCCTAAAAATTCATGTTTCCAACTGCAAATGGCTAAAACTCATGAACGTAAATTTGAAATCGGGTTTCAAGCAAGTTGCTTATGTGCCTATATTAAAAGTCGAAGCTTCAATTTTCTAAGCCATCACCAAAATTACTATAATTTATACGCATAGTAAAAAACATCATTTTGTCTTATAAGAAATCGTTCTTTAAAATATTCAATTGTATTCAATTTGAAGACGAGAAAAGCAAAACCATTAAAATCAATCTCAAAACTATTAAAATGGAGATACACTCTTTTTCCTTATGACGGCAGTATAGGTACTGGTCTTGATGAAATTTATAGACATAATAATTGACGAAATGAAAAACCAATACATTTAATTTCCACCCACTGCCGCTCCCATTTTTTTAAAACATAGTATTTTCAGAAAAAAATATTAAAATTCGGGTGTTGTTCAGATGACCCATATGAAGGGCCAAACCCACAAGTGCTCTGGTGATGGCTGACTCTCTAAACCAGAGGTTCGATCTTCTTTATTGCCTTCAACTTGGGATTCAGAAACTCAAAAGGCTGGAGCATAGTTTCCCATTCGCACAATCTAGCTTTGCCAAGTCGACTTAATTTGACTTTTTGGACTTGTCTTTGAACAACTCATTGAGCTCTCGTTTGTGCTTTCTCTTCCAAAAATCCATCGAATAATACTAGTATTACTTGCGAAAGAGCTCAGTATCAGTTTTCATCTCTGATTTTCATCTTTCCGAGACAGGCGCGGATCCAAGATTTCGTTCAGGGGGGGGCAATTTTCGTGAGTTTTCAAAATCTTGATGAGGTCTACAGAAAATTTGAGTACACTTCATACCGCTCTACACCCCTGGTCACACAAAGCAATGTGAGTTGATGAGTTCGAAATTTGAAGAAAACATAAACTCTTTCATAACTACAACAGTTCTCGAACAGAGGGTACTCTGAACTTTGTGAAATGATTTTCTGTGGTTTGTAGCTATAGCCTGGTGTCCTTACAGCGGTTTTGAGTTCCCTCTGGATCTGCGTAACTCTACAATTATGTTCGGAAAACATAATGGTACAGTGGTATGTTCCTATTCAGACACATGACGTTCGAGTTCGAGCGAAATTTCCAGCCTCTTCTTTAGCTGGCAACCTAACCTAACCTTGCTTGTAAAAGGCCGTTTTCGAGAACGTCATCAGCGTAATGCAATTTGCTAAAGTCTAATGTTCGAAAACATCATGTGTGGTGCAATTCTGCAGTGAAAAATCGAGTTGGAAACAAAAATATTAAGAAGCCGGAGAACATGTTCATAAACGTCAAATGCGTTTGCAAGAAAATTGAAGGACGTTGATAAAAAAGATTTTGTGCAAACAAAACCATTGCATTAATTTGACAATATCTGTATTTTAGTTGAACTAAAATTATAGATCGAAAACGAGATGAACCGTATCGTTTGTTCAGATGCCTTCGTCCATCAATACAAAACCAAACTTTCCGACATTGAAATAAAACACAATGATTATATTGGAAAATACAAAGAAAATACCACTCTTTATTTAAACTTTCCGTCCGACCTTATCGATTGTGACTAACTTTCGTTATACATTTCATTAACAATATACTTAGCATTCGTCAAGTTTTAATATATGTGTGTCATATAAGATATTAGCTCAAAGCATCGACTACAGAGTTCCCAGACTCAATATTTGCGTCGAAAAATGGCAATCATTTGACAATCGAATTGACAAAACGACTATCCTTTCCTTAGGTATAAAAGTTCGGCAGTGACTGCTGTAGTCGTTTCCTGGTTTTTCTCCAATCTTCTTCGTTGGATTCGCACTCTTCGGTAGTTTAATAATATGGAACACGGAAGTTCCCATAACACGTCCATAAAAGTGACAAAATTCTCACATCAAAAACGGTATCGTATGGCTAAGACAGATGTACAGCACGTCTGCACGCATCGCTGCGTACAGCGCCGAACTCGAAACACATGTACATACTCTTAAGGTGCGT
The DNA here is from genome assembly GCA_963921185.1 of Dasysyrphus tricinctus. Lineage (NCBI taxonomy): Eukaryota > Metazoa > Arthropoda > Insecta > Diptera > Syrphidae > Dasysyrphus > Dasysyrphus tricinctus. The sequence continues at coordinate 162,271,136 of OY992532.1, read as the reverse complement.
ATCCATTTCAGAGTAAAAAGGCGGTGAGCAGCTCTGAAGAAGTTCTCGAGAGTAAAACTCGAAAGTGGACACAGACACGGTCATGAAATTAGCTCACCAGAGGGGAAGACAGATATCCGAGAGTCGCTGTCGAGAATTTTCTAGTAAAAGTACTCCCTCAATGGAAACGTACATTTTAATATTTATCACAAAAAGAACTCTATCACATTATGTAGTATGAAATTTTTTGGTATTTCTCAATAACTTTTATTCATAAATGTAGTTTATTATTTTAACTTTTAATGCGCTATCTTTATACTGTAGATCTGGCATTTGAAGTAAAATTAGAAATTTTTGAAGGTAATTACTCGTAAATCGACGTATTTTAAAGATTTAATTTTTTTTTAATTAAAATCAACTTCAAGGTTGAAAATTAAGATGAGTGCCCCCGTCGCCTCTCCCGTTACATTTAAGTATAAAAAACCACTTACTAATTTGTAGAGTGGTGTTGGAGGTTGAGGAATACCTTTTTAAAACACTATTTTCCAAATTGTGAAATTTTTCGTTCAAAGCATATTGAAAAGTGAAAGTGAAATCGATTTGGGATTCAGCCTGCTCCCTAGTATGAAATAAATTGACTTTTCTCACAAAATGTTATATAGTAATGTAGCCTGACATTCATCTTTTAATTAAAGACCTTAACTTTTAAGATCGAGATCAAAAGCCGAAGTCATAAGCTTTCCACTCAGTCGATTTAAAGGCGCTATTTATGCATAGCGAAACTTTTCTTAACTTAACCTGGTCAGCCAGCGGCCAAGGAATAACCACTCATTGCTGCAACGCTGCGCTGCCAAGAAAAATTTTTATAAACGTGTAACGAAATAACCTTTCTTTTTGATAAAATTTTATTAAAGTCATATTTTATGCTTCGTTCGTTCTTGCCCAGGGGGGGGGGGGGCAATTGCACCCATTGCCCCCCTTTGTATCCGCGCCTGTTCCGAGAGTAGGAGTGTCTTGAGCGTAAGAAGAGTGTTGAACCTTATTTTTTGACAAACTGATTAATATCAGTGGTTTCCAAAACTATTTTTTCGTTGAATATACACATAAGTGTCATCCGTGGAGTAAATACGAGTATTGACCAAGGTAAATGAAATTATAAGCTACTTCGAAGCTGCTGCTAATAAAAGTGATGTTTTGGCCTAGGTTGTAAACATATGCTTTTTTCTTGACAGCAGTTAGTTGGACTTTTACTCGTTTACTTCAAAACCAATATATTTCACCTGTTCTTCAATCACCATATGAAGAACTGTATAAAGACACAATGGAACACAAGATAGGGCATTCTGTGTTAACAGCTGCTCTTTGCACTATCTGTTCCAGAAGGAGATTAAAAAAGATAAAAATGTTTTCGCATTTCCTAGCCGAGTGTACTGTACATGTTTTGAGCAGTTTGGAGAAGCTATTCTCTAGTTGCACATTGCATTTGGCATATTGCACCTTGTGTTTTATAATGTCACAAGACACAGCTGGATCTTTTTTCTGGAGATCTTGGGCTCAGTTATCGCCGTTATACAGCTATTGACGATGAATATGCTTCCATAAGCGGCCTTGAAGCCAATGCAGAAACTTTGTGTCTCGACTTGAAGTTCATTGGTCATTTCCAGAATTTTCCTCAGGGTTAAGATTTTTGATCTTTTTTCGTTTTAATGTCCTTTGTCATAACTACCTACAATTGTTATTCCGATGAGTAAGATGGATGACAAGACTTACTCCTTATACAAACAACTTAGACAAAAGTTGCATAAATTTACCGATTGTATTGGTGACAAAATGAAAATACAGTCGACTCCCTCTAATTTGAACTCTCATCAATCAAAATTATGTCGAGTTGGAGAGAGCTTTCCAAAAATTCGATTTAGAGAGAAATAAATAAGTTTGGAAATTTGAGAGGAGTATAGGTTAGGTTAGGTTGGAAGGGGTGATAATATGGAAAGCCGCACCATCTCACTCGGATCTCAGTGGATCCATTGCGCTCCCCGGGGTATAAATGGTTAGTGAGGAGGGATAGGAAGGGAGTTAATAGGAAGTTTTAGGTGTGGGGGGCCTCCTTAAACCATCCTGAGTTCTGAATGAATTTCAGGATGTTCTTTAGTGGCAAGACAGAGATGTCGCCCAGTTTGAATTTTGAATTTTGAATTTTGAATTTTTATTAAGTGACAAAAATATTTTTACAAACATAATAGTAGTAATATCACAACATAGTATTAAATACAAAGATAAACTATTTTTTAAATGAGGGTGGGGTGACCCTGGTGATTAAAATAAAGAGATTTTAATGAAGTTAAATAAATAAATAAATTTTAAACAAAGCAAAGTAACATTCCGAATTAAGCGATCAAATAAGTAAAGTAACATAATTAAATGAAAGATCGAGCTAATGAATAATATGAGCAACAATTAAAACAGAAAAAGTTTATACATATTGTGGTTAATATTTATATTAATACATAATTATTTCATCAAAACATAAGGCAGTTTAATTAGTAGGTAAGTTTAATTTAGTAAAGCCTCTAGATTCTCAAAGTCCATATTAAGGAGCCAACTTTTAATATTTTTTTTGAATAGTTGAAGAGATAACATGATTCTGTAGGAGTGTGGAAGTTTATTAAACAGTTTACATGAAGCTACATTATAAAATCTACGAAAACTTGTAGTACGAAAAATGGGAACATTGACAAAATTAAAAAGGTTGTTCCGAATATTATAATTTTCAACAACTCTAAAGTTGAGATTGCCTGATCTTTTAAAGAATTCATTAAGAACTTTGAAGCAATATAAGTGGCGAACTGGAAGAATTTTCAATTCCTGAAAAAGTGGAAGACTAGGGTAAAGACGTGGCTTACGACATATTTTTTTCAGGACGCATTTTTGAAGTACTAAAAGAGGTTGAATTTTGTTGTAGTATGTTCCACCCCAACAAGAAATACCATATTGAAGCTTTGAGTGAAAGATTCCATAATACACCTGTAAAAGAAGTTGAAATGAGCAAACGTTTCTAAGAGTATAAAAATATCTTAAGGTACCACGATAATAATTCCTGAGATTTTCAGTGTGGTTTAAGAAACACATTTTAGAATCAATGATTAGACCCAAATATTTGAATTCATTCACAATTTCAACATGAAAACACCCTTCACTGCAGGAGGCGTCTCTAGAGAAGGTGGTAGAGTGAGAATATACGTCACAGGAGCAGTTAGCAAATTTATACTTCTGACAATCAGTAGCATGAAAAAAGAAATCAGCACCAAAATTTGAATTTCCAGACAAAGAAAAACACATTATTTTCGTTTTCGGGCTAATTCGTCGAGCTAGTTCGTCGAAGAAGTATTCTCCAAGGGCCTCTTTTCTGGTTCTAGCTAGACTGGGGCATTCGCAAAGGAAGTGAGGGGAGCCCTTCTCTGCCTCTTCATCACGACACCCTCTACATAAGTCCGATGAGCTGATGCCCATTCTGTACATGTGGGTTCCCATTGAGTTGTGGCCCGTAAGGACACCAACCATGAGAGATAATTGAGGCCTGCTTAGCTTGAGTAAGTAATCAGTTTTTTTCTTTGAAATATTTGGCCATAGATTCCTAGAAACTCGACAAGTGTCGATGGATGACCATCTGACATTTGCAGCCTCTAAGAAACTCTGGTGTATTCTCCTTTTTTCTTGCTCCAGTGGCATAAGCACCGAGAAGTCGGTTTGGCTCGGATCAAGAGACGATCCGTTTTTGGCCAGCTCATCCGCCATTTCATTCCCATATATATCACAATGTCGTGGGACCCATCTAAGGGTGACTGTGTTCGTTGCACCTAGTAAAGATAACATATACCGGCAACGTTTTATCAGCTTTGACTTTATAGTGATTGAGGAAATGGCTTTGATTGCCGCCTGGCTGTCTACAAAGATGTCAATATTTTTGTTTATTACTTCGCGTGAGGAGAGATGTTTTGCGGCTTCACAAACTGCAAGTACTTCCTGCAAAAATTTGGAAGCTTTATAGATCTACTAATAGGTGGGTTATCTGAGTAGATACCTGACCCAACCCCCTCTAAGGTCTTGGAGCCGTCAGTAAAGACCGAAACATGGTTTTCATTTATGACCCGGTTTTCATTCCAGAGTTTCCTGGTTGGGATATCTGTTATGGCTACTGGGTTGAAATCAATGTGCGGTGTAATGTAGTCTGTTTGAATGTCTATGTCAGTGAACTTCACTATAGTTCTATGACCGTAGTGGCCCTTTTTCCAGTTATTACACTGCTGAAGTCTTAAAGCACTTTTGGCCGCTAGCTCTTTCGTAAACAGATCGAGCGGGTCTAGTGAAAGGAATGTTTCTAGGGCTGCCGTTGGTGTGGTTCTAATCGCACTGGTTGTGCCAATGCATGCAAGTCTTTGAATTTTAGTCATGGTTTTTAGATTGGTTTCCTTTTCCAAGGCTGGCCACCAGACCAAACATGAGTACGTTAGGATTGGCCTTATTATGGCTGTGTACATCCAATGAATGGTTCTAGGGCTGGGACCCCATCTTTTACCAAAAATTCGACTGCAAGTGTAAAATGCAATTGATGCTTTTTTCTCTCTTTCTTTTATATTCTCTTTCCAGTTCAGTTTACGGTCCAGTACAACACCAAGATATTTGGCGGTATCCGAGATTTGAAGCGGAGTTCCATTAATGGTTGGCGGGTTTATATTGGGAATATTATTTTTCCTTGTAAACAACACCAATTCTGTCTTAAGTGGGTTAACGTTAAGTCCACAACTATTGGCCCAATTACTGAGCTTGTCGAGGGCTGTTTGTAGGAGATCGCATAGAGTTGGGACAAATTTGCCCGAGGCTATTAACACAATGTCATCGGCGTATGCAACGACCTTGACGCCACTCATACTTAGTTCAACTAATATCTGGTTAACTACAAGAAGCCAAAGCAAAGGAGATAGGACTCCACCCTGTGGAGTTCCTCTGCATGTTTTAACTTTTATCTTGGTGTTACCCATTTCTACATTAATAAGTCTTGTCTGAAGCATGGAGTCAATCCAGTTTATCAGTAACGGATCGATGCTGATGGAGTTCAGGGCTTGTCGAATTGCATCGTTATCAACGTTGTTGAAGGCCCCTTCTATATCAAGGAATGTTACCAGGGTGAATTCCTTGAATTGGATTGACTTTTCGATTGTGCCGACCACTTCATGAAGTGCTGTCTCGACAGATTTGCCCTTCATATATGCATGTTGGGCCTGTGAGAGAACACCATCATTCAGTTTTAGGCGAACATGTGTCTCCACTAGTCTTTCTAAAGAGGAGTATACTCGTACAACAAATATGGTGAATACATTTTTGTTAGAGGGAAATTCCACTTAGGGGGAGTTCGACTTAGAGGGCGTCGACTGTAGTCACATAAAATTGGTAGCCAATTAAATTATCTACAAGATTGAACTTGACGGTTAAGAAGTTATTGTGCTGTAAAGAGGGAAGAAACTGAAAATCTTACAAAATACGAGATTTTAGCCTTTTTTGGGAGCCCCATAGCGCCGTTTGTAGTGGTTGTACAAAAATACTTTCCGGCTCATATTTGTAGGAAATTTTATAGTCTACAAATGTTCCTTATACTTTTTTCCGTAAAAATATACCGGAAAGAAGTTATAAACAAAAAACTGAAAAAAGTGCCGATTTTTTGTAGTTTTTTCCGGATTTTGAAGGGGGCGGAGGGGGCGTGGTTGTGGAAATTTGGAATTTTCATCTACCAACCATACCATATAACATATCAAAAATTTAGAACTACCCGACCTTTTGTAGGGTAAAACCTCCCTATTTACTGGACTATAAGTATAACAGATCATTATGACAGGTTTGTTAGTTGAAAATGAAAAATAGTCAGGTAAATATACGGAAAATATAGGGCTAACCCAGGACAAATTGTAACAAAAGAAATTCATTTGCAGTTAGGTTCAATGACACATATCAAAACATATATCTAAAACTAGCCACAGTCCACCACTGGGAAATGGCTTAAATTTGAATGCATTTATGCATGTGCAAGGCGTTTTGAATACGATACAATTAATGATGAGAGAATGTAGGTTGCACCGAAAAAGAAAGAAGTCATTTTAAAGAGGGGTCTTACTGCCCTCCGTTTGAGTGGGAGGGGCAATTTACAAAAAAATCACTTAACTTAGAAAAAACCATATTAAAAATCAATGGCAACACTTACAATATCATGCTATAGGTCTTTGTAAGGCCAGAAATAAATTCCTTTATTTTATTTTTAAATTAAGTTGTTTAAGAGCATAGTTTTTGAAAAATTAACCTTCAAACTCAAAATTTTGAAAACATAATTAAAAACAATTTGTTCAAACTGATTTTTTGTTCAAAAGCACTATTTTAACATTGAAAATGTTTATAGGGTCGTTTTGAGTAACTTATGGTGTTACTAAAATGAATAAAGTGAACAAATGTGTATATGAGATGAACGCTCGCGTATATGGGGGGTAAGATCGAATTTTTGGTGGTGTTACTAAAATGAATAAATTGAACAAATGTAATATGAGATGAACGCTAGCGTATATGGGGGTACGACTGAAAATTTGGTTGGTGTTACCATTCATTTTGGAATGAACAAATATGTATAGAAGATGATTGCAAGCGGATAGGGAGGGTACGCAGTGGCGGATCCAGGGGGGAGGTCATGGGGGTCATGACCCCCCCCCCCCCCAGAGCTCCAGCGAAAACAACAAACCTGAGCAATCTTTACTGATTATTCAAAAAATTAGAGGATAGAGAAAAACTTTTTGAGTTATTCCATATTTGTTTGTAATCTACTATTTATACGAAAAACATGACCTATTAATGGTTAGCTTTTATTTTCTTAACAAAGCCAAGCTTCTTAATGAAATGAACAGCAAAGAAATATTGATCAAAAATCACTACTGGCCCCCGAGGATACACTAAATTGACTAAGATAAAGATATCCATCCGACTTAAAATTCTGCGGACTCTCTTCGAACGGTTCCCCACAGTCACCATCATCGCAAAAAATAAGACTCTGCCGTAGTTTGACAAAGATTAAGCTATTTAAAACAAACGGGACCCTTTATCATACAATCCGTTATAACTCGAAAGCTCAGCGAAAATGAGAAAAATACCTCTTAAGTATTTCAGTAACCCATGGTTTTCATCTGCGGTGGTAACTGTGTGATACACTGTATAGTTGTTTTGATAACAAGTTATCAAAGCATTTTAAATATTATACATATTTACTTAACTCTGTTTTATTTTCAATTGAAAAGAAAATAGTTTTGGGAGTCACAGACATTTTGTTGCGGATGCACCGATCAAAAAAAGTAGCATTTTTTTTTTGAAAATTTTATAGCAGCAGATCAATATAAGTTGCTTATTTTAATTTTTTTTAATATTGCTTTCTAGAGTAAAATTGTGCTGTATTGCGCTGATTTTGTGCTGCCTTGTGCCGTAAATAATTTTAAAAATCGCAAATTTGCAAATTTTTCGAATTAATTTTTTTTTTTTAATTTCAATATTTCTTAAAAAAGAAAGTTGTATTTTTGTGCTACGATTATGCTGCTAGGCGCCAAAGAGATAAAAATAAAATTCGTAAAATTGCAACTTTAATGGACAAGAATAAAATGCGAAGGACTGTAGCGTGAGGTTGCACCGCCATTTTCGCTATGCTGTATTATGATCAACTTGGGCTGTAAATTAAAATAAAATGCACGTCTGGGTCGCACGTACTTGCTCTTATGTTCAAGACACTGCGAGTTTAAGAAAATTGTATATACAAACATGGAAATTATGAGAGAAAAATGTAGAGAAGCATGAAATACGACATTTGAATTAGCTAAAACAACTTTCTTGACAGTTTGAGGTGAAAAAAAGTATGCCATCTTAATTCATGATGGAATATGATTGTATGGGAAAAAAATTTTAAAATCGTTGGAGCGGTTTTTTTTTAAATTAATTTTTTATATATAAAATTCTTAAAACATTCTTAAGAACAAATTTTGGTATGCAGATTTAAACTATATATTTATGTGTATATAAAAACAAAATTTGAAAAAAAATTGTCAACCCGTTTTTGAGATATCGAATTTTCAAAAAAAAAGTTTGAAACTTTTTTTAAAAATCCAAAAACTTTTTTTTGGAAAATTTTGATATGCAATATTATTTAATCTTATCTGAAATTTGTATATAAGAAAATTCATTTAAATTCGTTAAGCTGATAACGAGAAAACTCAAAATAAAAAAATACGTTCTATGACAGGTACTACTAATAGTTGCTATGTGAAAAATTTTATAGTTTTTTATAGTAGATCGTACTAACTTTAGTATATAGAAAAAGTTTAATCAAAATCGTAGGAGTCGTTTTCAAGCAAAAAAATATTTTCCTTTGCGGTTTTTTCACTTTTGTATGGAAGGTACCGTTATTTTTTCATAAATGTAAAATTTTTTCTAAAAATATTTTAGAGAGTACTAAAAAAGTCTTAAATATCGAGTTTCAAAAAAATCTATGCTGCCGTTTTCGAAATATTTGATTTTCCAAAAAAAATTTTGAAATATTTTTTAAAAATCCAAAAAATATTTTTTCAAAAATGTTGGTACACGAAAATATTAACATTTTTTGGAAGCTTTTGTATAAAAAAATAATTGAAATCGGTCATACCATTTTGAAGAAAATCAAAAATTAAAAAAATGGTTCCTTGAGAGGAACCATTAATAACCATTTTTGAAAAATGGTTTTCCACCCAAAGAAAGCCTTTACTAAAATAAATTTATTGTTTTTTTTTTAAGAAAAGTTGTCGAGCCGTTTTTGAGAAAAATACGATTATGTAAATTTGCCAAAAAAAAATGTATGACAGGTACCGTTATTTTTGGTTCTAAAAAAAAAAATGAAAAAAACGTGTCGGCAGAATCACCAAAAACCACTAAGTACCAAGTTTGAAGAAAATCGATCGAGCCGTTTAGGCTGTAGACGAACAGACAGACAGACAGACAGAATTGTGCCACCCACTTTTTTGGTGTTCTCTATCATCGTAATATCATGTTTGATTGTTATCTCAAAATTTTTGTTTTGCACGAATCCAAAACTTGCCTTATCCTATAATCGCAAGTAAAAATTGCAATCATAAAAACTAATACAAACAAAGTAAATGCCTTTTTGTACAAGTTTCACATTTTTATTAAAATAAACTTAATTGTGCTATTTCGTGCTCAGTTTGTGCTGCCATATGGAGATACAAAAATTCGCATATTTGCAACTTTTACGGCCAAAAACACAACAAACATTTAAAAAATTCTCATCCGTAAAATTTGAAAATTCTCGATTTTTTTAATAATAACGGCACAAGGCAGCACAAGTTGAGCAGAATACAGCAAAACTTTTTTTATCGAAAATGGCGGTGCTAACGTCACCCACAGCTTATCTTAACTAGCCTAATTCTTTGAAATCAAGTACAGTATTGAATTAATATGATCATATAGTTTTCTTGTGTAAATATTGTTAAATTGCTTTGATAGCAGTTTTTTTTTCTTTACGGCATGGAATCCACCATATTTTTTGCAATTTTGTCTATTTGTTTCATCTCAAATTGACGCTTGATACTTGAATTACCCCTTTTGATTTTTTTTTGGTTTTACATATGTACCTATACGTAATGTGTAATCCATTACTGTCAATTATTCTTGTTAAATTGCTAAAAAGTTTTCAAAACAACGGTTTTCTCGTCAATTTCGCTTCCAGTCTTAAATGTTTATCCTTATTCTCATCATTGTCCTAAAAGTATGAAATGAAGCTAAATCTTGTTGATGAATACAGTTTCTAGCTCAAACTACATATAAGCGGGAGTCCGATTAAGTCTTAAACTTCTCCTTGATCAAGCCTTCGACTGGAATGAAACCATGATTAAGCTGAACTTTTGCTAAGCAGTTCTTATTGATGTTAAAATTTCATGACCCCCCCCAAACTGGATTCCTGGATCCGCGCCTGAGGGTACGGTTGAATTTTTGGTTGGTGTTACTAAAATGAACAATGTAAGTATTAACTATACATACACTCCCGTTCAATTGAATAGGTTCAAAATTTTCGAGTGCGATTTACCGTTATAACTCCGAACTATGTGGAATAAATGCATTTTTGAAAATGGCATTAGAGAAAGCATCCAATTGAGGAGATAATAAGAAAACACACAATATCAAACTTACCATCATTACACGTTTTATTATCATTTCTTTAAATTCATATTGAAATCGTAGCATTCGTTTATTTTAGTGGGTGCACCACCTTTATAATCACTTTTGCTTTCAGCTAGTTGAAGGTCAGACCTTTTAAAGCTATTTTTGGGCCTTATATCATGGTTTATTTGATATGACACAAACAATTTGAGAACAAACGTAGAATGGGTGGAGGAAAAGATCTTTTCGCGGCTGGGTACGCGAAAATTTATTGTTTTCATGATAAATGGCTAACGGGACATCAAATTTTGGAAAAAAAAACTTACAGAATTTATTCTTTGATCTATAATTATCTGAAAAATAAACAAAAAGATGGTGTCGATATGAGGGTTGCGTCTAATTCGTTGGTTTAAATGGCTAAAACAAGGGAAGAAGGTAGGTTCAGTGTCAGTATTTCAGCAGTCAAGAGTATTATTAAAAGTTTTGCATTTTGCATTTTATAACGGTAAATCGCACTCGAAAATTTTGAACCAATTCAATTGAACGGGAGTATATTACTATATCTAATTATAAAATGCAAGAGCTAGTGCAGTCAGCACTCAGCAGTGCATTGTGCTTCTAAAACTAAATCCAAGCGTTGGAAATTTTTGAAAAATGTTTATGATAGGAAAATAATGTAGAGGTGCAATATAACGGGTTTTTTTTTAATTCGAACTGTAAGGAATTAAAAATAAGGTTTTTATGTAAAATGGTCGAACAAAAAAAAAAAACAAATAAGAAGTGCCAGAGTAATATTTTTTTTTGTTTAGTGATGGTTAAATTTAATATAACAATTTTGTACATATATTTTGAAATTCCAAAAAATCCACAAAGTGAGATATTAATGGTTGTATGTTCAAAGTTCAAAAATAGATGGTTCACAAATGCTACACATCAGGGTTAAGGCTGATTGTACTAAATTGTATAGTTTAAGAAAGGTAATAAATACCTAACAAAATGTTTCTGTTTCAGGAAATTTTGATACCTAGTATTTTTTTTATATTTTATATATATTTTATGTAATTTTTGTTGATCGATTTTTCGCAGTTATTATTTTTTATCTGTTTAGCGGTTGCATTTAAAAATCTCGAATTCTTACCGAAGATAGATTATATATATAATATGTAAAATCTGATTTTTTTTAATCATACCTAACCCGAGATAATAACATATTTCTGTTCATTTACATGTCACCTAATAACTCTTTAATCTTTGCACCTATACAATTCGTTTTTGTTTTATTAGCACCTTCAATAATAATTGACGATTATTTTGATATATCAAACGTAGCTGTACGTTCTATATAAGCTTCAGAAATCGAAAATACAATTAAAAAATGGTACTAAACCTTTAATCAATATTTCTATAATTCATCGTCGTCGATTTGCAAGTTTTTGTGCTGGACAATAAGCCCAAATAAACAGAACACAAAAAGTGCCATAGTTCATTCAAGATTTCTTTTATCTTCGATAAAATTGTACTTTTTTCGGTACACTCGACTTTGCTAAAGTACATAAATACACTTCTAAAAAATTCGATACACTTATGCATTCAACGAAAAAGATAAAGTAAATTACAAAATGTATACTGTGAACCGAGGCTGACAACGATATAACAGAAGAAATAAAAATGATTTAGACAGTTTGTTCGAGAAAATTTAAGAAAATGGCATCTACAAAATCCTGGTTTCAACAATCTCGAAATTAAAAACCGAAAACATTAAATTTATCAAATTTAAATCTCGCAAAATTCAAGGGTATTGCAACAAATTCCTACATTTTTGTAATACAAGTTTCGCATATGTAAGTATTTACCTTATATGTTAATCAACATAAACAGCTAAGTTGTTTAATTAATTGGACATAGAAACATAACATACGTTCTTACAACAGCAAATGAGGACAAAATATTATTTTGATGAAGCAAATCAAAAAGTACAATTCGATACACTTTACTTTTATCCTTTGATACATTGCTGAAACACGATTTCATCCCTGATCTCTGTCTAGTAGTTTATTATCACAGTACACATATTGTGCCAGACATAGTGCCAGACGAGTTAGGTATTCCAAAATAAAAGAAAGTTATTTCTTTAAAACCTACTTAGAAAATGTTGAGTTGCCCCGGGCGGCACTTACTGGGGGCGGCAAATTTGGTGGCAATTGTATTTTTTTTTTTTTTTTTTAATAATTATATTTTACGTGAAATTTCGGCGCTCTTCGAAAATTATTCATGTCTATTATCGAATTCGCAATCCAGGCGGGAAGCTACTCGATCAGTAATGCTTTACATCAGATTTCAATAAGTGAATCTCCCGATCGTTATCCAATTCAATTGTAATACCGACGCAATGTGCTAAACCACCTTGCTTCCGCTCCGCTTCCATTGTAAATTCCGTAATAAGCATGATTAATTAATTTTGCCCTTCCCAAAATATATCCGGGGCGGCATTGAAATCAAAAATCATGTCACCAACCAAAAATTATTATCAAATTCATTTAAACAATAGAAAGAATAATATTGAATATTTGAATGCAGCAACAACAACTTGAACTCAAGTTCAACATTTAGGTATATCATGCAAAAAACTTTGGCGCCTTCCGGCAAGTATGTATGATGTGATTGGAACCAATCGGAACCCGGACCAGAATAAACTATAGCCAAACTTAATTGTTAAAATACTTTTTATAGGATTGATATTTAAAGTTCCATAAAAAAGAAATTTTACTATTACGTTTCACGCTTAAACATTTTGACCGACCAAATGTCAATATACAAAATCGTGTTTCATGAGAATACTATAGAGTGGATATACAATGATAGCGCTTTTAAGATTGTGAGATGAAGTGAGAAAATAGTATACGTGAAAGGCGGAGAAAAAAAAAAACAAACAAAAACGAGTAGACTGCTCTTCCTTTTACATTCTGAAACATTATGCCGTCTTACCAAAATAAAATAACGGGAAAAAACTTCGTTTGAACTTTGCTTTTCTGTAAAGATACCTACCTACTCGAAATGTAGTAATCGGAAATTGTTCATGTGAAAAGTTTGAAATTTTTTTTAAAGTTCTTATGCTATTATACACACATCATATACATTTACAGTACACAAATCTAAGGTATTATACTGCGCAGGTTGTCAGTCGGAAATAAAAAATGGCTGCGAACGTGTGGAAGAAAACACACGTAAAAACAACAACAAATTAAAATTGAAAGTGTCAGAAATAAAAATGGCTGGGAATGTGATGACTTAAATACACGTAAAAACAACAACAAATATTGACATTTCACACAAATTTTGATAAGAAGAAACAAACATCAAAACTCTTATGATATTACCTTTAATATGTGTACTGTGGTATACATCCACGTAAGTCTAATTAAAATTCTGATTCTCAAAGTGTTTGATTTTTTAAATGTTTCATTTTTTTTAATAAAGAAAAAGTTTATTATCATGAAGCTATCTTCTTTTCCTGATACCTATAAAAATGTTTGTTTATGGGTCATTTATCATTTCTTTGTTAGACGTCCTCGAAGTAAGAGTTTTCGAGTGCAATTTGCCGACACAGCACTTCAAACATTTTATTTTTATTTATTTTAAAATTTGTGCACTAGCTAGTCAAAAATTTGACACCAAAACGAAATACCAATAGTTTTATAACAATAATGTAATTATATGTAAGTATTTGTTATTTGACTAGTTATGAGTTATGGTTATGACATTCCTAGCAAATTACACTAGAAGAATTTTTTGTTCGTTTATTCTATTCTTATTTTTATTCTTTGAGAACTAGGGATGTGCGCCTCGCTTTTCACCACATTTTGCCATTTTTGAAAAGCCACCATATAAAAAAAGAATAATTACCTACTTTGTTTTGAATCAAGATGACTTAAATTTTAATGGCTAAAAATGATACTTGTATTTTCCTAACTAAATTGTAAAGACTTTCGTTCAAGTTATATACAAACTGTATCCAAAATTAACTAATTTATACTTTTCCACCACTTTTCTGTGTTCGACTATTTCACCAACACTGTGTTATGATATAAAAATTAAATTTTGTTTTCAACCATCTATGTATCTTTACTTAAAAAAAATGTGTTATAATAATGTTTTTTTCTGACTGACATTAAAAAATAATGATATGTTCTCGTATACATATGTGACAATAATAAATTTAACTTTGAATGAAAAGTTTTGTAGCATTTTTATGTCTATGTATATATATGAAATTTGTATTTTTTGTTTGTTTTGAATTTGTTTGTTTTGAATACATTTTGGGGGGCGGCAAAATTAGACACCGCCCCGGGCGGCAAAAACCCACGCTACGCCACTGAACCAAAGTGTAAAGTTAGTATCCATATAAGGATAAACAGCAGTGAACATTTTTGCGATTCGACAAAGAAATCGTAAGTTCAAACAAACGCAGTGCTTAAGATAATAAGTACGATTCGTGAAGTGCATCATTTAAGTGTGCGCGTACCAATTCAAAAATTAGCCCAAGACGCAATTTTGATTTGCAAAGAGCTAACAGAATGGCTCAACTGCACTGAAAAAATTATTGTACGTAAAATCTATAAACGGCATTTATAAACCGATTATTCGTTGAATCAATGTACGATTCATGTATTCAATGTACAAATAATAAAAAATAAAAGCGGGAATTAATAAACGTTGGTTATTCTCGTTTATTAAAATCCAAATTCACGTTTTTATTAACGATTCATTGATTCTATTAATTTATACATTGTCCCAATGAACTTTGTTAATAGAAAATTGATAACCGTTTATAAAAATCAATAAACGTTTATTATTTTTTATGAACAGCCATTCATATTTTTTTTTTTTTTCATTTTTAATTAACGATTCACTGATTCTATTAATGTTCATTAAAAAACAATGAAAACCATTTATAAAAATTAATAAACGTTAATAAATTTTTTATGAACATCGTTAATAAAAATCTAGTTTTATTTTTTTATTAATCTGTTCATTGTTTTAATGTCGTGTTCATTAAAAAACAATGAAAACCATTTATAAAAATCAATAAACGTTAATAAATTTTTTATGAACATCTGTAATAAAAATCTACTTTTATTTTTAATTAATCTGTTCATTGTTTTAATGACGTGTTCATTAAAAAACAATGAAAACCATTAATTAAAATCAATAAACGTTAATAAATTTTTTATGAACATCCTTAATAAAAATCTACTTTTATTTTTAATTAATCCGTACATTGTTTTAATGACGTGTTCATTAAAAAACAATGAAAACCATTTATAAAAATCAATAAACGTTAATAAATTTTTTATAAACATCGTTAATAAAAATCTGCTTTTATTTTTAATTAATCTGTACATTGTTTTAATGACGTGTTCATTAAAAAACAATGAAAACCATTTATAAAAATCAATAAACGTTAATAAATTTTGTATAAACTTCGTTAATAAAAATCTGCTTTTATTTTTAATTAATCTGTTCATTGTTTTAATGACTTGTTCATTAAAAAACAATGAAAACCATTTATAAAAATCAATAAACGTTAATAAATTTTTTATAAACATCGTTAATAAAAATCTACTTTTATTTTTAATTAATCTGTTCATTGTTTTAATGACGTGTTCATTAAAAAACAATGAAAACCATTAATAAAAATCAATAAACGTTAATAAATTTTGTATAAACATCATTAATAAAAATCTGCTTTTATTTTTAATTAATCTGTTCATTGTTTTAATGACGTATTCATTAAAAAACAATGAAAACCATTTATAAAAATCAATAAACGTTAACAAATTTTGTATGAACATCCTTAATAGAAATCTACTTTTATTTTTAATTAATCTGTTCATTGTTTTAATGACGTGTTCATTAAAAAACAATGAAAACCATTTATAAAAATCAATAAACGTTAATAAATTTTTTATGAACATCCTTAATAAAAATCTACTTTTATTTTTAATTAATCTGTTCATTGTTTTAATGACGTGTTCATTAAAAAACAATGAAAACCATTTATAAAAATCAATAAACGTTAATAAATTTTTTATAAACATCGTTAATAAAAATCTGCTTTTATTTTTAATTAATCTGTTCATTGTTTTAATGACGTGTTCATTAAGAAACAATGAAAACCATTTATAAAAATCAATAAACGTTAATAAATTTTTTATAAACATCGTTAATAAAAATCTGCTTTTATTTTTAATTAATCTGTGCATTGTTTTAATGACGTGTTCATTAAAAAACAATGAAAACCATTAATAAAAATCAATAAACGTTAATAAATTTTTTATAAACATCGTTAATAAAAATCTGCTTTTATTTTTAATTAATCTGTTCATTGTTTTAATGACGTGTTCATTAAAAAACAATGAAAACCATTTTTAAAAATCAATAAACGTTAATAAATTTTTTATAAACATCGTTAATAAAAATCTGCTTTTATTTTTAATTAATCGGTGCATTGTTTTAATGACGTGTTCATTAAAAAACAATGAAAACCATTTATAAAAATCAATAAACGTTAATAAATTTTTTATAAACATCGTTAATAAAAATCTGCTTTTATTTTTAATTAATCTGTTCATTGTTTTAATGACGTGTTCATTAAAAAACAATGAAAACCATTTATAAAAATCAATAAACGTTAATAAATTTTTTATAAACATCGTTAATAAAAATCTGCTTTTATTTTTAATTAATCTGTTCATTGTTTTAATGACGTGTTCATTAAAAAACAATGAAAACCATTTATAAAAATCAATAAACGTTACTAAATTTTTTATAAACATCGTTAATAAAAATCTGCTTTTATTTTTAATTAATCTGTGCATTGTTTTAATGACGTGTTCATTAAAAAACAATGAAAACCATTTATAAAAATCAATAAACGTTAATAAATTTTTTATAAACATCGTTAATAAAAATCTGCTTTTATTTTTAATTAATCTGTTCATTGTTTTAATGACGTGTTCATTAAAAAACAATGAAAACCATTTATAAAAATCAATTAACGTTAATAAATTTTTTATGAACATCCTTAATAAAAATCTGAAATTCGCATTTCAGACATGATTAGTTATTTGTTTCTATAGCACTCCAATAACCCCTCTGACGGGAAGTTAATAAAAAATAAGCATTACCGAATCCTTAAATATTTCCTGGTATAAATAATATCAACGGGATAGTTGCGATATGTTTTAATCTCTGGGTTACACCACTTTTGCACTCACGGCCTCGTTTATTAGTTTGTGGTACTTTGTTTCTATATTGCTTGTATAAGTGAATATGGTGACGCTTAAGGCGATAATAGGCCATTTGGCATCAGAACATATTTCTTATGATTGTTAGTTAATGTTTTATGCTCGTATTTATTAATTAATCTAATATATTATTTTCTCTTTTATACTCTCATAATTAAATCCATAAAGGTACAATAGGAGTGAAAAAGTCGCCTTTTATACTCTATGCAATATGCTTTAATGCGTAGGATGAATGAAAACGAAAAGCATTTCTATGATCAAACATGTCGAATTGTTTACACTTTCCGACCACATATTATCAATTATTTACTTTTCAACTGAATTCAAGTGGCAAACATGCCAAATACATAAAGAGTTAAGCTATGTGCAGATAATTAAGTGGATTGTCGGTGTGCTATCGACACTTTATATATAAATGTCAAATGTTTGTCGGTAAGATTTTAATACAAAATGGAATTGATTTAACAATATATTACATTCATATTGAAAAAAGTACACACCAAACAATTTCAATTTTAGGTTCCAACATTATATTTTTCCTAAATTACACCTTTAAGCTTCCGTAATGGATACAATATTGTGAATTTCTCGCATTTGTCTCTTTTTTCTACTCTTTATGTAAGTAGTTCTTTTTATTTTTCAAATCAGATTTTGATCAGGCAAATGAAATACTTACTTATTGATATTATTCCTTTTCTCATACCTATTGTGGAGTGTATCCCTGTTGGTAATTAAATGGCATTTCCTCGAAAATAATTTCAATTTAGTTATTTCCTTACATCACACAGGTAAATTATGTAAAAACCTTGTTCAATTTAGTACTTTAATTTTTTTTTTAAAGTGTGATCACTGCAACGCGCAAGTTGTAACTAAAAAATGGCGCAAAATTAACTCTTCGTTAAATTTTTATTAACCATACATTAAAATAATAAACTGTTTATTAAAAATTATGAATGGTTCATTAAATTAATGAATGGTTTATTAAATTTATGAACAGCATTAATAGAAATGCTCTTTCGTCAAGCTTTATCGTTAATTAATAAGTTAACATATATATTTTAATTAATGGCTATTCATTATCCCAATTAACGTTGATTGATTTTAATAAATGTAATTAATTGTCCTAACGTACAGGTTCATTGAAACAATGAACAGATATTAAATAAAAATATAATTCTCCGTTATCACTACCTGCGTTTTTTTGCATGTCCATATGGAGTTTGGCGAAAGACCGAAATCGGGACATTTCAACATTTATATACCTTTTGCCTTGGACTGCCATGAACAATATCAAATGTAACGAGTATACCTTAATTAAGTTTGGAAAAAAAAGCAGAGAGGTCGTAAAACGTGTAAATTTCGTAAAAAAATTGAAATAATACATTCACATTAGGGTCGGTCGTTCAAATATATGCTATCGTCTACATTTTGCAGTCGAATAAAAAAAAAACAACGTGATAAATATTTGAAACAAATAATCGATGAAAAAAATGTTCTATTAGGCTGGTGCTTAAACATTTTTCTGCACTTTTCAACAGAAATTCCATCATAAGATACCTTAATAAAATAAAATTTGTTTGAAAAAAGCAAACAAAAAAATTGTGAGCCACCCTAATTGAATTTTTTTTTTCATCGATTATTTGCTTCAAATATTTACCACGTTGCTTTTTTTTTAATTCCACTGGAAAATGTAGAAGACATAATATTTATGAACCACCCTGTAGTGAAAGTACTCATTTTAGCATTTCTTATGAAATGTAAACGTTTTACAAACTTTCTGTGTAGTAAAAACTCAATTTTGTGTTCGAATTTATGAACCACCCTATTGTGAAAGTACTCATTTTAGCATTTTTAATGGAATATACACGTTTTACAAACCTTCTGTGTAGTTAAAACTCAATTTTTTTTCGAATTTATGAATCACCCTATTGTGAAAGTACTCATTTTAGCATTTTTTATGAAATATACACGTTTTACAAACTTTCTGTGTAATTAAAACTCATTTTTTTTTCGAATTTATGAACCACCCTACTGTGAAAGTACTCGTTTTAGCATTTTTTTTATGAAATATACACGTTTTACAAACTTTCTGTGTAATTAAAACTCAATTTTTTTTCGAATTTATTAACCACCCTATTGTGAAAGTACTCATTTTAGCATTTTTTTATGAAATATACACGTTTTACAAACTTTCTGTGTTATTAAAACTCATTTTTGTTTTAATTTATGAACCACCCTACTGTGAAAGTACTCATTTTAGCATTTTTTTATGAAATATACACGTTTTACAAACTTTCTGTGTAGTTAAAAGTCAACTTTTTTTCGAATTTATGAATCACCCTATTGTGAAAGTACTCATTTTAGCATTTTTTTTATGAAATATA
This sequence comes from Dasysyrphus tricinctus, assembly GCA_963921185.1. Taxonomy (NCBI): domain Eukaryota; kingdom Metazoa; phylum Arthropoda; class Insecta; order Diptera; family Syrphidae; genus Dasysyrphus; species Dasysyrphus tricinctus. The sequence goes on along the minus strand of OY992532.1, from coordinate 162,251,242 downwards.
CACGTTTTACAAACTTTCTGTGTAATTAAAACTCATTTTTTTTTTGAATTTATGAACCACCCTACAGTGAAAGTACTCATTTTAGCATTTTTTATGAAATATACACGTTTTACAAACTTTCTGTGTAGTTAAAAGTCAACTTTTTTTCGAATTTATGAATCACCCTATTGTGAAAGTACTCATTTTAGCATTTTTTTATGAAATATACACGTTTTACAAACTTTCTGTGTAATTAAAACTCATTTTTTTCGAATTTATGAACCACCCTACTGTGAAAGTACTCATTTTAGCATTTTTTTATGAAATATACACGTTTTACAAACTTTCTGTGTAGTTAAAAGTCAACTTTTTTTCGAATTTATGAATCACCCTATTGTGAAAGTACTCATTTTAGCATTTTTTTTATGAAATATACACGTTTTACAAACTTTCTGTGTTATTAAAACTCATTTTTTTTTAAATTTATGAACCACCCTACTGTGAAAGTACTCATTTTAGCATTTTTTTATGAAATATACACGTTTTACAAACTTTCTGTGTAGTTAAAAGTCAACTTTTTTTCGAATTTATGAATCACCCTATTGTGGAAGTACTCATTTTAGCATTTTTTTTATGAAATATACACGTTTTACAAACTTTCTGTGTAATTAAAACTCATTTTTTTTTTGAATTTATGAACCACCCTTCTGTGAAAGTACTCATTTTAATATACACGTTTTACAAACTTTCTGTGTAGTTAAAAGTCAACTTTTTTTCGAATTTATGAATCACCCTATTGTGAAAGTACTCATTTTAGCATTTTTTTTATGAAATATACACGTTTTACAAACTTTCTGTGTAATTAAAACTCATTTTTTTTTTTGAATTTATGAACCACCCTACTGTGAAAGTACTCATTTTAGCATTTTTTTATGAAATATACACGTTTTACAAACTTTCTGTGTAGTTAAAAGTTAACTTTTTTTCGAATTTATGAATCACCCTATTGTGAAAGTACTCATTTTAGCATTTTTTTATGAAATATACACGTTTTACAAACTTTCTGTGTAATTAAAACTCAATTTTTTTCCGAATTTATTAACCACCCTATTGTGAAAGTACTCATTTTAGCATTTTTTTTATGAAATATACACGTTTTACAAACTTTCTGTGTAATTAAAACTCATTTTTTTTTCGAATTTATGAACCACCCTACTGTGAAAGTACTCATTTTAGCATTTTTTTATGAAATATACACTTTTTACAAACTTTATGTAATTTTTTTCTACACTATTAAGGGTATTCACTTTCTGGTGCAACAAGCCTAGTAAAATTGTAAAATTTTATTTTTTTACAATCGATCGTGAACGCACTTCTTTTATCTATAGTTACACTATAGCAAACTCACAAAATTTCACAAACAAATATCAGCTTACAAAAAAACTGACATTTGGCAAGTTATCAAATACACAAGCGCTAACTTTACTATGGTGTATTTTTCTTTTACAATAGGGTTGGAGTATAGCAAAAGTGTAAGAATTTGACATTCAGTTTATTTTATTGTTGTAGTTCTTGCACTACAACAATAAAATAAACTGAAGTGTTACACTTTTACACTTTTGCAATGATACAAGACCAGTTACATCGGATCGTGAATACCCCTATTGTTAGATAGCGATTGTCAGATCGTCAGCGATAGTGATTGTCAGATTTCTAACAATTAGCTAATTGTCAGACAAATTTTCTGACAATTATTTAATTGTAAGTATGTTTTTCACTGCAGATCTAACAATATTTTAAGATCTACAAATCGTGAACACTTAGCTTAAACAATTTTGCCGAAACTTGATTAGCGCCACCTATAACAGTGGGAGCACTTTAGTTGCTTGATTGAACGAAAGAATTTCTTTCGTTGAATGATGTAGCCGGCAAAAGGACGCCAAGCATTAAGCCATTCAAAGTTAAAGTGTGAAAGTGTGAAGAAGTGGAAGATACCTGACCCGAACCTACAACTGCAGAAATAATGTAAGTAGAAATAAAAAGCAAGTTTTAAATTCGATTTGAAATTATTAAAAAAAGAGTATTTAATTGATAATAATTTTGTTTTTACTGCAGCCTACGTTATTAATTAATGTATAAAGGCATACGTGTTCGTTTGCCTCAACGCCGCCGCCACCGCCCGCCACAGCCGCCATCACGTGCCGTTGCTTTGTCTCCAGAACTTTATGTGAGTACCCCTAATGCATTTATTAACGTTTTAAACATTTTAAAATTATTAATAATAAGAGTATTCTTGCCAAGACGTAAAAGTAGTAAATTTTCGGCACAAATTTTGATAGATTCACGCAGTTTACAAATGTAACAACGTTGTCGCCTTTGCATGAATACCCTTATCTAATAGTATTAAACGTTTAGAGAATCTTTCATTTTGTTAAAAAAAAAAAACATATTATACCTACATGCAGTGCCACCACCTTATTGGTGCCACCACTATCGTCGCCACAAAAATTAAAGAATGTCTGCCATCACCTTCTTATATGGTGGCATTAAGAAGATTTCTTCGTTTGCCTCAATAAATCGCCGCAACAGCCCCCATTACGTAATTGCTAGTTCCCAGAACTAAAGCCATTTTTTGCGTTTTCAATCGTGCCGCCGGCCCACGCCGGCATCACGATAGACGTTGGCTGCTCCAAAATATTATGTCAGTACTTCCAAAATTTATTTAGTTGAAAATCTTTCATTTTGTTTTGTTTCTAAAACAAAACATTTTCTACGTCATATATGTACTCATAGTAGAAAATCTCTCATTTTGCTTTGTTTCTAAAATAAAACTTTTTATACATTATGTAGTGCTCTTTCAACACGTTGCTGCTGCTCCACTGTCATCGCCACCGTCACCAAATAATTAAAAGGCGCTGCCACTTTCTGTTCCTGAGTTGGCTATACCTTCTTGCTGCCATCAATCACGTTCCTGCCACCATCACTTGGCTGTTTCCAAAACAAGGTATGTACTTTCTTTTAACTAGAATCACTGTCTTGAATCATTTTCATTGACATTTTGAAAACTTTTTTCATTAACCCTCTACCGCACCCAAAGTCAAGTAAAAATTACATTTGAACACATTAACTTTTTGAGACTTATTCATAATTTATCTTGAAACAATCCAAAATAACTATTTTAAGTTTTTTAAATTTCATTTTGTCCTTCGACTACCGGTAGAGGGTTACCAAAAATTGAATATGATCTAGATTTTTGTTTTTTTTTTTTTTTTTATTATTGAGAGTTTCATACACCGAAGAATGAAACTAAGATCACCCTCTGGAATCATATTCATACAAATTTTGCTTTTTATCATTAATTGCGATTAAATGAAACTGGGATCACATACTAAAATCATTTTCATTAACATTTTGAAACTTTTTGCTTCTTTTACATTAACCCTCTACCGCAACTGAAGTCAAGTAAGAATTTCATTTGAAAAAATTAACTTTTAAAGACTTTTTTTTTCATAATCTATCTTAAAACAAACCAAAATATCTATGTATTTTAAGATTTTTTTAAATTTCTTTTTCTCATTTGACTAGAGAGAGAGAGTCTCATATACCAAAGAATGAAACTAGTCACTATCTCGAATCATATTGATAAACATTTTGATTTTTTGACATTAATTGCGAATAAATGAAACTGGGATCACATACTAGAATCATTTTCATTAACATTTTGAAACTTTTTGCTTCTTTTACATTAACCCGCTACCGCAACCGAAGTCAAGTAAGAATTTAATTTGAAAAAATTAACTTTTAAAGACCTTTTTTTTAATAATCTATCTTAAAACAAACCAAAATATCTATTTTAAGATTTTTTTAAATTTCTTTTTCTCATTTGACTACATCATTTCCGGTAGAGGGTTACAAAAATTTGAACAGGATCTAGATTTTTGTTGTTTTTTATTATTGAGAATTTCATACACTAGTTGAAAATCTTTCATTTTGTTTTGTTCCTAAAACAAAACATTTTATATATTATATATGTATAGTAGAAAATCTTTTATTTTGCTTTGTTTCTAAAATAAAATTTTTTATGCATTATGTAGTGCTCTTCCAACACATTACTGCTGCTCCACTGTCGTCGCCACCGTCGCCAAATAATTAAAAGGCGCTGCCACTTTCTGTTCCTGAGTTGGCTATACCTTCTTGCTGCCATCAATCACGTTCCTGCCACCATCACTTGGCTGTTTCCAAAACAAGGTATGTACTTTCTTTTAACTAGAATCACTGTCTTGAATCATTTTCATTGACATTTTGAAAACTTTTTTCATTTACCCTCTACCGCACCCAAAGTCAAGTAAAAATTACATTTGAACACATTAACTTTTTGAGACTTATTCATAATTTATCTTGAAAATATCCAAAATAACTATTTTAAGTTTTTAAATTTCTTTTTGTCCTTCGACTACCGGTAGAGGGTTACCAAAAATTGAATAGGATCTAGATTTTTGTTTTTTTTTTTTTTAATTAATGAGAGTTTCATAGACCGAAGAATGAAACTAAGATCACCCTCTGGAATCATATTCATACAAATTTTGCTTTTTTATCATTACTTGCGAATAAATGATACTAGGGTTACTGTCTAGAATCATTTTCATTAACATTTTGAAAACTTTTTGCTTTTTTTACATTAACCCTCTACCGCAACCGAGGTCAAGTAAAAATTTCATTTGAACATATTAACTCCTTTAGACTTTTTTTTCATAATCTTTCTTAAAACAATCAAAAGTAACTATTTTAAGATTTTTTTAAATTTCTTTTTCTCTTTTGACTACAACATTTCCGGTAGAGGGTTACCAACATTTGAATAGGATCTTGATTTTTGTTATTTTTTTTAACTATTTAGGGTGTCATATACCGGAGAATGAAACTAGGATCACTGTCTAGAATCATTTTCATTAACATTTTGAAAACTTTTTGCTTTTTTTACATTAACCCTCTACCGCAACCGAGGTCAAGTAAAAATTACATTTCAACATATTAACTTCTTAAGACTTTTTTTTTCATAATATCTCAAAACAATCAAAAGTAACTATTTTAAGATTTTTTTAAATTTCTTTTTCTCTTTTGACTACAACATTTCCGGTAGAGGGTTACCAACATTTGAATAGGATCTTGATTTTTGTTATTTTTTTAATTATTGAGGGTCTCATATACCGAAGAATGAAACTAGGATCACTGTCTAGAATCATTTTCATTAACATTCTGAAAACTTTTTGCTTTTTTTACATTAACCCTCTACCGCAACCGAGGTCAAGTAAAAATTTCATTTGAACATATTAACTTCTTCAGTCTTTTTTTTCATAATCTTTCTTAAAACAATCAAAAGTAACTATTTAAGATTTTTCTAAATTTCTTTTTCTCTTTTGACAACAACATTTCCGGTAGAGGGTTACCAACATTTGAATAGGATCTTGATTTTTGTTATTTTTTTAATTATTGAGGGTCTCATATACCGAAGAATGAAACTAGGATCACTGTCTAGAATCATTTTCATTAACATTCTGAAAACTTTTTGCTTTTTTTACATTAACCCTCTACCGCAACCGAGGTCAAGTAAAAATTTCATTTGAACATATTGACTTCTTCAGTCTTTTTTTTCATAATCTTTCTTAAAACAATCAAAAGTAACTATTTTAAGATTTTTTTAAATTTCTTTTTCTCTTTTGACTACAACATTTCCGGAAGAGGGCTACCAACATTTGAATAGTATCTTGATTTTTGTTATTTTTTTAATTATTGAGGGTCTCATATACCGAAGAATGAAACTAGGATCACTGTCTAGAATCATTTTCATTAACATTTTGAAAACTTTTTGCTTTTTTTACATTAACCCTCTACCGCAACCGAGGTCAAGTAAAAATTACATTTCAACATATTAACTTCTTAAGACTTTTTTTTTCATAATATCTCAAAACAATCAAAAGTAACTATTTTAAGATTTTTTTAAATTTCTTTTTCTCTTTTGACTACAACATTTCCGGTAGAGGGTTACCAACATTTGAATAGGATCTTGATTTTTGTTATTTTTTTTAACTATTGAGGGTGTCATATACCGAAGAATGAAACTAGGATCACTGTCTAGAATCATTTTCATTAACATTCTGAAAACTTTTAGCTTTTTTTACATTAACCCTCTACCGCAACCGAGGTCAAGTAAAAATTTCATTTGAACATATTAACTTCTTTAGTCTTTTTTTTCATAATCTTTCTTAAAACAATCAAAAGTAACTATTTAAGATTTTTTTAAATTTCTTTTTCTCTTTTGACAACAACATTTCCGGTAGAGGGTTACCAACATTTGAATAGGATCTTGATTTTTGTTATTTTTTTAATTATTGAGGGTCTCATATACCGAAGAATGAAACTAGGATCACTGTCTAGAATCATTTTCATTAACATTCTGAAAACTTTTTGCTTTTTTTACATTAACCCTCTACCGCAACCGAGGTCAAGTAAAAATTTCATTTGAACATATTAACTTCTTCAGTCTTTTTTTTCATAATCTTTCTTAAAACAATCAAAAGTAACTATTTAAGATTTTTTTAAATTTCTTTTTCTCTTTTGACAACAACATTTCCGGTAGAGGGTTACCAACATTTGAATAGGATCTTGATTTTTGTTATTTTTTTAATTATTGAGGGTCTCATATACCGAAGAATGAAACTAGGATCACTGTCTAGAATCATTTTCATTAACATTCTGAAAACTTTTTGCTTTTTTTACATTAACCCTCTACCGCAACCGAGGTCAAGTAAAAATTTCATTTGAACATATTAACTTCTTTAGTCTTTTTTTTCATAATCTTTCTTAAAACAATCAAAAGTAACTATTTAAGATTTTTTTAAATTTCTTTTTCTCTTTTGACAACAACATTTCCGGTAGAGGGTTACCAACATTTGAATAGGATCTTGATTTTTGTTATTTTTTTCATTATTGAGGGTCTCATATACCGAAGAATGAAACTAGGATCACTGTCTAGAATCATTTTCATTAACATTCTGAAAACTTTTTGCTTTTTTTACATTAACCCTCTACCGCAACCGAGGTCAAGTAAAAATTTCATTTGAACATATTAACTTCTTCAGTCTTTTTTTTCATAATCTTTCTTAAAACAATCAAAAGTAACTATTTAAGATTTTTTTAAATTTCTTTTTCTCTTTTGACAACAACATTTCCGGTAGAGGGTTACCAACATTTGAATAGGATCTTGATTTGTGTTATTTTTTTAATTATTGAGGGTCTCATATACCGAAGAATGAAACTAGGATCACTGTCTAGAATCATTTTCATTAACATTCTGAAAACTTTTTGCTTTTTTTACATTAACCCTCTACCGCAACCGAGGTCAAGTAAAAATTTCATTTGAACATATTAACTTCTTTAGTCTTTTTTTTCATAATCTTTCTTAAAACAATCAAAAGTAACTATTTAAGATTTTTTTAAATTTCTTTTTCTCTTTTGACAACAACATTTCCGGTAGAGGGTTACCAACATTTGAATAGGATCTTGATTTGTGTTATTTTTTTAATTATTGAGGGTCTCATATACCGAAGAATGAAACTAGGATCACTGTCTAGAATCATTTTCATTAACATTTTGAAAACTTTTTGCTTTTTTTACATTAACCCTCTACCGCAACCGAGGTCAAGTAAAAATTACATTTCAACATATTAACTTCTTAAGACTTTTTTTTTTCATAATATCTCAAAACAATCAAAAGTAACTATTTTAAGATTTTTTTAAATTTCTTTTTCTCTTTTGACTACAACATTTCCGGTAGAGGGTTACCAACATTTGAATAGGATCTTGATTTTTGTTATTTTTTTAATTATTGAGGGTCTCATATACCGAAGAATGAAACTAGGATCACTGTCTAGAATCATTTTCATTAACATTCTGAAAACTTTTTGCTTTATTTACATTAACCCTCTACCGCAACCGAGGTCAAGTAAAAATTTCATTTGAACATATTAACTTCTTTAGTCTTTTTTTTCATAATCTTTCTTAAAACAATCAAAAGTAACTATTTAAGATTTTTTTAAATTTCTTTTTCTCTTTTGACAACAACATTTCCGGTAGAGGGTTACCAACATTTGAATAGGATCTTGATTTGTGTTATTTTTTTAATTATTGAGGGTCTCATATACCGAAGAATGAAACTAGGATCACTGTCTAGAATCATTTTCATTAACATTTTGAAAACTTTTTGCTTTTTTTACATTAACCCTCTACCGCAACCGAGGTCAAGTAAAAATTACATTTCAACATATTAACTTCTTAAGACTTTTTTTTCATAATATCTCAAAACAATCAAAAGTAACTATTTTAAGATTTTTTTAAATTTCTTTTTCTCTTTTGACTACAACATTTCCGGTAGAGGGTTACCAACATTTGAATAGGATCTTGATTTTTGTTATTTTTTTAATTATTGAGGGTCTCATATACCGAAGAATGAAACTAGGATCACTGTCTAGAATCATTTTCATTAACATTTTGAAAACTTTTTGCTTTTTTTACATTAACCCTCTACCGCAACCGAGGTCAAGTAAAAATTACATTTCAACATATTAACTTCTTAAGACTTTTTTTTTTCATAATATCTCAAAACAATCAAAAGTAACTATTTTAAGATTTTTTTAAATTTCTTTTTCTCTTTTGACTACAACATTTCCGGTAGAGGGTTACCAACATTTGAATAGGATCTTGATTTTTGTTATTTTTTTAATTATTGAGGGTCTCATATACCGAAGAATGAAACTAGGATCACTGTCTAGAATCATTTTCATTAACATTCTGAAAACTTTTTGCTTTTTTTACATTAACCCTCTACCGCAACCGAGGTCAAGTAAAAATTTCATTTGAACATATTAACTTCTTAAGACTTTTTTTTTCATAATATCTCAAAACAATCAAAAGTAACTATTTTAAGATTTGGTTTAAATTTCTTTTTCTCTTTTGACTACAACATTTCCGGTAGAGGGTTACCAACATTTGAATAGGATCTTGATTTTTGTTATTTTTTTAATTATTGAGGGTCTCATATACCGAAGAATGAAACTAGGATCACTGTCTAGAATCATTTTCATTAACATTTTGAAAACTTTTTGCTTTTTTTACATTAACCCTCTACCGCAACCGAGGTCAAGTAAAAATTACATTTCAACATATTAACTTCTTAAGACTTTTTTTTTTCATAATATCTCAAAACAATCAAAAGTAACTATTTTAAGATTTTTTTAAATTTCTTTTTCTCTTTTGACTACAACATTTCCGGTAGAGGGTTACCACATTTGAATAGGATCTTGATTTTTGTTATTTTTTTAATTATTGAGGGTCTCATATACCGAAGAATGAAACTAGGATCACTGTCTAGAATCATTTTCATTAACATTCTGAAAACTTTTTGCTTTTTTTACATTAACCCTCTACCGCAACCGAGGTCAAGTAAAAATTTCATTTGAACATATTAACTTCTTTAGACATTTTTTTCGTAATCTTTCTTAAAACAATCAAAAGTAACTATTTTAAGATTTTTTTAAATTTCTTTTTCTCTTTTGACAACAACATTTCCGGTAGAGGGTTACCAACATTTGAATAGGATCTTGATTTGTGTTATTTTTTTAATTATTGAGGGTCTCATATACCGAAGAATGAAACTAGGATCACTGTCTAGAATCATTTTCATTAACATTTTGAAAACTTTTTGCTTTTTTTACATTAACCCTCTACCGCAACCGAGGTCAAGTAAAAATTACATTTCAACATATTAACTTCTTAAGACTTTTTTTTTTCATAATATCTCAACAATCAAAAGTAACTATTTTAAGATTTTTTTAAATTTCTTTTTCTCTTTTGACTACAACATTTCCGGTAGAGGGTTACCAACATTTGAATAGGATCTTGATTTTTGTTATTTTTTTAATTATTGAGGGTCTTATATACCGAAGAATGAAACTAGGATCACTGTCTAGAATCATATCGATAAACATTTTGATTTTTATAAATTCGTAAATATTTTGTTAAATATTTATTGATGGAACTAATGTACGAGTTCAAATTATAATGGATAAATTGAAAGATTTATTCTTATTCTCATACAAATTTTATTTTTTCGCTAACGTTTTCGAGAACATACGTTCTCATCTTCAGGCTAGTTATAAAAATATATTTTTTAAATTTTACAAACATATAAATCAAAAAGTAATATGATTAAATTATAAATAATTGTATTAATACATATAGATTTAGAGTAATTTTATCAAACATTATGAATAATTGAATAAATGCGTTTTAAAATTTTGTCTCAAATATGTCTTTGGAGGTTAATGGTTTTAAGAATTTATGCAATGAAGAGCGTTCATAAATGTTATTTTTATTTATATTGTTTGTACGGTGTATGTACATTTCTTCATATGCATTTAACAATTTTGGATTATTTATTTGTTTTAGCAATTAAAGAAAAAGTATTCACTTTTATGGGCGGTACATTTATCAAGGGTTTAACTTACTCTTTAATGAGAGTTTTAAATAATTATTCAATCAAGTTGTCACCAAACAGTACTGGAAATAAAATTAAAACACTTATTGGGACAATAAAAGATAAGACTGAAACTCTTGATAAATCTGGAGTTTATTCAGTTATTTGTCAAGATTGTAATGCGATTTATATTGGTCAAACCAGAAGAACAGTTAAAATAAGATGGTCAGAACATTATAAGTCAATTCATTCTAAAACATTGAATGAGTCAACTCCAGCCGACCATATGATAAACAATAACCATAATTTGGCAGGTTTTCGTTTGCTAAAACAAATAAATAATCCAAAATTGTTAAATGCATATGAAGAAATGTACATACACCGTACAAACAATATAAATAAAAATAACATTTATGAACGCTCTTCATTGCATAAATTCTTAAAACCATTAACCTCCAAAGACATATTTGAGACAAAATTTTAAAACGCATTTATTCAATTATTCATAATGTTTGATAAAATTACTCTAAATCTATATGTATTAATACAATTATTTATAATTTAATCATATTACTTTTTGATTTATATGTTTGTAAAATTTAAAAAATATATTTTTATAACTAGCCTGAAGATGAGAACGTATGTTCTCGAAAACGTTAGCGAAAAAATAAAATTTGTATGAGAATAAGATTAAATCTTTCAATTTATCCATTATATTTTGATTTTTTATTATATATGTATTTAATATAAAGTTGTTTTTAAAATTTCACATTTAAAGCTTACTAATTCGGTAATTTTTTGTTGTGCTTGGCTTTTTTTCAGATTGTAAAGATGCGGCATTGCTTTGGGCTCTTCATGGATATTTTGTACCTTTCCAAAAAGCATTCAAAAGGGACAAAGTGGGTCGGAAACATGTTACCAGGTATACGATCAAGGACTCGCAGAACGCTTTTATTTGGATAGCGAGTACAATTCAGTCCATTGAGGACCACATCGATTTCCTCAACAAAATGGGTGAGAATGTCCAACCATTCATCACTGTTCACGGTGACTCAATCCTTAAATTTACTAATATTTTCCTGTATTTTGATGGAGTTAAATTTAAATTTAACAGTTTTATCCGAGCAGTGGATATCTGCTTAAAAATTTTTTATTTGTTTAATCTCGAGTATCCAACTGCAAGTTCCTCATTTTGGGGTTTCATTGAAACGCAATTTTTTCAAAGTAATAGAAAGAAAGTTTGTACACGGACCCATGTTTTGCTGAATGAGATCCTATAATTTCACTTTTTGTAATATATTTCACTCAACTTTAACACTGTAACTATGTATATTTTTCCTGCCATTCATTTGGCTTATCTGAACAAATAAAGAGTAAAATAAATGTAAACATCTGTTTCATTTAACCCTTTAAGATTTCAGAAAAGAGAAGATAAGAGAAGATAAGAGATGAAAGAACGGAGCTATTGTTATCGGGTTTGTATGAAATGAAAAAGAAGATTCACACTAATTTTTCCTTCTTTTGTATTTTGACAGAGTTCGAGCAACAAGACCTAATAAATTTAGATGGCTAAATTTCCTTGTCTTCTTGTTTTTGTTAAATGATTTTTTAATTTCTTGATAGGAAATTAAAAATTCGTTGACAAAGGAATAAGACTGTAAGAAATTTAGCTTTTTTAATTTATTGAAAACAGCATTTATTAATTTAATGAACGCGTTTATTAATTTTAATAAACGTATTCATAAAATTAATAAGTGCTGGTCATTTTTTCTACTAACCCGTTTATTATTTTTAATAAACGAGTTCATTGAATCAATGAACGCGTTTATTAAAATATAATAAACGCATTCATTGATTCAATGAACGTGTTTATTAAAAAATAATGAACGCGTTCATTGAATCAATGAATGCGTTTATTATTTTTTAATAAACGCATTCATTGGTTCAATGAACACGTTTATTAAAAATTAATAAACGGTTTATTAAAAATTAATAAACGGTTTATTAAAAATTAATGAACAGTTTATTAAAAAATTAATGAACGGTTTATTAAAAATTAATAAACGGTTTATTAAAAATTAATAAACGGTTTATTAAAAATTAATAAACGGTTTATTAAAAATTAATAAACGGTTTATTAAAAATTAATCAACGGTTTATTAAAAATTAATAAACGGTTTATTAAAAATTAATAAACGGTTTATTAAAAATTAATAAACGGTTTATTAAAAATTAATAAACGGCTTATTAAAAATTAATAAACGGTTTATTAAAAATTAATAAACGGTTTATTAAAAATTAATAAACGGTTTATTAAAAATTAATAAACGGTTTATTAAAAATTAATAAACGGTTTATTAAAAATTAATTAACAGTTCATTAAAAATTAATAAATGGTTTATTAAAAATTAATTAACAGTTCATTAAAAATTAATAAACGGTTTATTAAAAATTAATAAACGGTTTATTAAAAATTAATTAACAGTTCATTAAAAATTAATAAACGGTTTATTAAAAATTAATAAACGGTTTATTAAAAATTAATAAACGTTTATTATTTTTTAATAAACCGTTCATAAATATCATTCGGAAATAACTCCGATTTTGTTGGTTTTTAATAAATGCGTTCATTGATTCAATGAACGCGTTCATTATTTTTTAATTAACAGGTTCGTTGTTTTAGTGAACACATTCGTTGTTTTAATGAATCGTTCATAAAAATCCTTCGGAGATAATTCGGAAAGATTTTTACGAACAAATTAATGTACGTTCATTGAATCAATGAACGTTGTTTGATTTTAATAAACGGCCATTCATTATCGTTATTATCGTGTTCATTGGACAAATAATAATGTATGGTACATTGTCCCAATGAATAGATTGTTTGATTCCACGTACCTTTTTGGTTCAGTGTGAATGTGAAACAGTGCCTGGAAGCACAAATTATCGTACATAATAACAATGGAAACAATTTCCGTGCGCGGATCTAAAAAGAAATCCGGTATCTAAGTGTATTTACGGGTGACGCCGCCGGTACACTCCCATCATTCGCCAGTTCAGTGAATAAAATCCTCGCGAATCACACCCAGATCGAAAGACCATCCGTATACGAAGTGATATACGATAAAAAAATTCAAGGCGCAGCTAAGAACATCTTGTAGGTATGCAGAACCCCCAACTGACTGGAATCAGTGCCTGGAGAAGCTACGAAGACATTTTCGCCCCTCGAAGGACGAACTCACTATCACAAATAATATTGGGTCATTAAGAGTAAGTTCTATCCTAGAATTAGATATAAGACAAAAACGGAGAGTCGATATTCATGATATTTAACAGTATGCTTATTCAAAAAGCTAAGGAGTTAGCAGCTGGCGCCTTAGCCCACGCGCTAGCAGATAGGTACAGTATAGGAGAAGTAAGAGACATTATAAATAAATTTATTGGTTAGGATGAGGGAAACTTAAAATTAGCATATTATCATAATAATTCAAGCGTAAGGAACAGCTACCAAAATAGTAGGAATAATAATCACAATAGGTCAGGTATGTATAGAAATAATTCTAATAATAATTCGGGTACATTCAGGAGTAATTATGGTGGTTATAACAACAACAACAACTATAATAACTCGGTACAAAATTCCAATAATCCTCCTCGAGAAAATAATTCGGGTCAACACAATTTCAACAATTTCAGAAGTAACAATAATTCAGGTACATTTAGACAGAATTACAATCAAAATAATTCAGGTACATTTAGACAAAATTACAACCAAAATTCAAGTACATCTAGAAACAATAACAATCACAACAATTCAGGCATCCGTAGAAATAATCATTATAACAATGAACCTATGGATACACTATCAGCATCATATCAGAGAGAGGTCAACACTCTCAATGATATGGCGGATTTTCGGAAAGAAAGCCTAGAGGCAGACTTCCCTATATAATAGTGATAACAAAAAATAAATATAAATTAAGAATACTCGTCGATACAGGGTCAGAAACGAGTATTCTAAACCCAGGGTTATGCCACCCAAAATGGCGCACAAAATTAACAAAATCAATACAAATTAAAACGGCAGGTACACATATCTTTGCACATAATAAAGTGAAAATAACACTGTTCAAGGAATTCGGAATGGATGATAAAATCGCAGAATTCTTAGAGCACAAATTTCACGATACTTATGATGGATTAATAGGCAACAATATACTGCTCCCAGCTAAAGCCATAATAAATTTAGATAAAAAACTACTATATGTAAACGATAAAGAAATTCCAATCTACTTCAATGAAAATGAAAAAGAAGAAAAGGAAGTTCCATTAATTGAATTAAAAGATTATGAAAAGTCAATACCAGAAGTTTTATTACAAGAAGTTTATCATGTAGAAACAAATACAAATCCTATATTGGACCAAATAAGAAAAAACCATTTAAATGAACAAGAAAAAAGGGAAATAAATAAACTTATTTGTGAATATTCGTCAGTATTCTACCAAAAAGGAACTGACTTAACATTTACCAATGCGATAAAGCATGAAATAAAAACATATAACGATATACCAATTTATACCAAGAATTATAGGTACCCCGAGGTACATAAGACTGAGGTTAAATCTCAAATTAATGAGATGCTGCACCAAGGCATAATTAGGCCACCTAATTATTCGACCTTATTCGGCACCAATATGGGTCGTTCCGAAAAAGGAAGATGCTTCTTTGGTACAAAAATGGAGAATCGTTATCGATTACAGGAAATTGAACGATGTGACCATAGATGACAAATTTCCAATTCCAAATATAGATGATATATTTGATAAATTGGGAAGGTCATTGTATTTCACAACGTTGGACTTAGCTAAGGGCTTCCATCAAATTGAAATAGCAGAGGAAGACATCAAAAAAACTGCTTTTTCAACCGATAGTGGGCATTACGAATTCCTTCGAATGCCCTTTGGATTAAAAAACGCCCCTGCAACCTTCCATCGTTTAATGAATTCTGTACTTCAGGAATTCATTGGGAAAACATGTCTTGTCTATTTAGACGACATAATCATATTTTCTACAAGCCTGGAAGAACACATTGTGTCAATTAAAAAAAAATTTCAGAAGACTTAAAGAAGTCAACTTAAAAATTAAGTTGGATAAAAGCGAATTTTTAAAGAAGGAAACAGAGTTTTTGGGCCACATAGTGACTACTAGTGGAATTAAACCCAACCCTAACAAAAAAGCAGCCATTCAAAATTATACACTTCCTAAAACCTTGAAACAAATTCGGGCATTTCTTGGAATCACAGGCTATTACCGTAAGTTCATAAAAGATTACGGAAAAGTAGCCAAGCCTATGACATCATCAGTGTTGTCACTTTACCACAATTGTGGTAGATCTACCACTTTTTTTTCAAGATTTTGATAATCTACCACTTCTACCACTGAAGTCAAAAATTCTACCACTTTTTGCTCATCCATAACAAACAAAATTTTAAATTCAAAGATAATCCGATCATTCACGAAAAAGTCCCAAAATTTTTCAGTAGAAATTTTTCAATAGAAAAAAAATGTCTGTCAATTTTTGTCTCTATGTACTTACCTGAATGCACCCATTGGAATTATTTAGAACTGATTTCTTTTAGAAATAGAAATCTAGTAGATTTTTTCTTGTGTCCTACAAATTTATTTATAAAATATGGGAAAAGGGGAAACTTCTTCTGGCTACCCTCCTATTGCCCTATTCATAATACGCTTTCCTGATATGTTTTTTGGTTCGAATTTTGATCACCACATTCAAAACTTCAGTGAAGAAATAGATTCAGAAATAATAGAAGAAAAGTTACTAAAAATTGTTTTTGTTTGATCTTATCAAATAGGTACATATATTATACTAATGAACTAAATATTCTGTGTCAACTTACTTAAAAATTGTGATACACAAAACATGATTTAAATTTTAATAATAAAAGAAAACCAGCTTTTTAAAATTTTTAAAAGACATTTTTAAAGAGATTTAAAGAAACACTTGTTTTTTCCACAAATTTAATAATTTTTAATAAGTTTTGCCAACGCGTTTCGACTTAGTTAGGACACCATCAGGACACTTACTAAGACGAAACGCGTTGGCAAAACTTATTAATAAAATTATTAAATTTGTGTCAGTGTTTCCTCAAATCTTTTTTAAAATGTCTAAGATTAATTTTCACCAATTGATTAACCCTAGATCTATTGATTATATTAAAATTTTTAAAAGGTATATATTTTTATAATTATAATTCTTATTGATATCCTAGACAAAATTATTAAGATCTTATAACACTTACTCCCATATCTACTTATATGTATATAACTATCATTAACTTTCAAACGTATTACTAACTTATTTATTCTCATATATATATTTCATTTCATTTAATTTAACCATAAACTACATTTTGTTCATTTGCCTAACTTTATTTTGAGCTACAAATATATTCATCTCATCTAGAACACCAGTTACAAAAGAAAATACAGAAAATGTAAAACTCATGTAATGTGAAGCTTTACAAAAGCTTTTTATAAAAGAAAAGAATATAAAAACATTGTAAACGAAAGCTCTTCAAGCATATAAAAGAAGGGCCACAGGCCAACATTTTTCACAATTGATTTTATCTGTGAGCAGTTCGGCTGGACTCTTCAGCCTCTGTAACCCTCATAATTTACAATTGGTTTTTGGATAAACTATATGTACCTAGTAATTTGATCTCTAATATATTTAAATAAATAAAGCGACACCCGCTAAATAGAAATACATACAAACGCTTTGTTTTCTTATTTCTTTTTTTTTCTACTCTTCCGCTACGCACAATAAGTGTGCATGTGTGTGTGTGCTGTAACACAGACGACTCTGTCCAAACCTTCACTTCCTTCACTCTTAGATCATTCAGTAGTCTCATTTTCTACAATCTGATATATTTTCATTACTAAAAAAGTCTTCAATGTGTCTGATTCTCAGTCTCTTGACGTGTCTCATGTCTGTTTTTGAAAGGAAAAATTATTGCAGTTCTTTCATTTTAGTTCAAAAACCAAAATAAACCCTCCATTACTGACGTTAAGAGTGTTCCGGACTGAAATGGTGATTTCATGAAAAAGATTGTGAAGCGTGTACTTGTCCTATCAAAACAATTAAGGTGTTTATGGACAGATAAACTTGATTTCTAGGACATCATTGGAAATTTTTTTTTTATTTTGGCTCTCATTTTTGGTAAAAGCCTCTAAGAAAACGACAAAATGGCAAAAATGGCTGTTTTTCAAAGCAAATGTAGCTTACACTATAGCATGCTTTGCAAAACAATGTTTGATAACATAAAATTCAATATTTTTACCATGCCACTATTGGAACAAATTTTTAATTTTGTACCTAATACAAATTTTAATAGCACAAAATAAAAATGCTTGTAGATTTTGAAAAAAACCATTTTTGACAGTCAATTTTTTATACCCAACGGTATTTTTTTTCAAACTTTTTTGCAGTGGATATAAATTCAATTTATTTTCCACATTTTTCATTAATTATATAATCATAATTGTATCATCTGATATTGAAATTTTTAATTCTTTTTGACGGAAAATGTATGTAAATTTGGAAGTTAAAATCCGTTACTTTTACAAAATGTTTTATTTAGTACAATAATACGCCTACTAGTGACCAATTAGTAAAAATAAAAAGTTTTATAAAAAAGTATCTGATGAAAATGAAAAAACCGGTCTTATACACGCAAAAAAAGAATTAGCAAATTACTGGTTTTGTTCAGCTCGGAACACTCTTAAAAAAGAAATATTTTTATGATACAAAAAAATTTTTAGTACCCCTTCATATTATTAAAAAAATTTCATTGAAATATCGTTAACTTTGAAAACTATCGAAGTTTCAGATTTGACAGCGCGAAGCATTAAGTCTGGTAAAAATAAAACGGTATCCGTGTCTCACGTCCATTTGCTATTTCATTTGTTAAGAAGGCATTTGTGCTACAGGTCATGGATTGT
Source organism: Dasysyrphus tricinctus (assembly GCA_963921185.1). Lineage (NCBI taxonomy): Eukaryota > Metazoa > Arthropoda > Insecta > Diptera > Syrphidae > Dasysyrphus > Dasysyrphus tricinctus. Next base: position 162,232,712 of record OY992532.1, on the reverse strand, counting down.
CCGTTCAGTTTCTCAGTCCCCTGATTATTATTTACAGGATAAATGTCATATAAGTAGGCATATTTTTTAGCATTATTATATTGGGGAAGTAAAACCCTTGTAATATATTTTTTTTTTCGTACAATGCGCAACTATGTTTCTGGCGAAGTTAATGCTACTTTTCCTTGTAAAACTTGTTAATACAATTTTCTCTTAGTATCAAGGTGGCTTAGATTTTTAAAAGAATATTCATACAGGTCACTATATCTCTCCCATTAGGCAAGCGGTACGATTTTCTAAAAAAAAATTGACTTAAAATATAAAAATAAAAGAGCTTAATCCTCTGAACACATGTTTTCAAAAAATGTCGATAAAATTGCTGTTTTTTTATTTTTCTGATGGGCCGCTTTCAAATATGTGAAAGGAAGCTCTAAATCAAAAATGTTATGTCGAAAAAATCTTCATCTTCTTCCACTTTTTGTAGAATCACAAATATACTTAGATGAGTAAAATGGTTCTCTTTGACTAAAATAAAACTTGAAAACAAAAATATTTGTCCTTATTTAATTTCTCGAAATTAAAATCTACCACTAAAAATCTGGATCTACCACTATTTTTAAGACTTATCTACCACTTTTTTCAAACTGGAAGTGACAACACTGGACATCATTCCTTAAGAAAGATGCTAAAATTGACATTAAGGACAAAGATTATATTGAAAGCTTTGAAACCTTAAAAACGTTAATTACTTCCTCACCTATCCTTGTATATTCGGACTTTTCAAAAAAATTTACGGTGACAACAGATGCATCGAATTATGCTTTAGGTGGTGTTCTAAGCCAAGAAAACTATCCAATCTGTTACTTTAGCCGTACACTCAACCAACATGAAACAAAGTATTCTACTATAGAGAAGGAGCTTCTCGCAATAGTCGATTCCACAAAATACTTCAGACCATACCTCTTTGGCAGACAGTTCACGGTACGAACCGACCACAGACCCCTTGTTTGGCTAAGTTCGCTTAAAGAACCAAACGTCAAACTACAAAGGTGGCAAATAAAATTAGAGGAATACAACTTTGACATAGAATATGTCAAAGGGAAAGACAACAAAGTTGCTGATGGTTTGTCAAGGATAGAAGTCTACCATAATCAAAACGTAACATCATCATCATCATCGTGTCCTGTAACCCCGGCTGGGGCATAGGGCGTCAACAAAACGTCTCCATCCTTCTCGGTCTGCTGCAAGGTACTTAAGCTGTGGCCACGTCTTTCTCTGGGATTCTGCTTCCGCTAAGACAGTTGATTTCCATGTTGTTCTTGGTCTTCCAACCCGCCGTGCACCCTGAGGATTCCATTCAAAGGACTGCTTTGCAATTTCATCGTTTGGTTTCCTCAGTGTGTGACCAATCCAACGCCATTTACGCTTTCTTATGTCGACGTCCAGCCGCTCTTGACTTGTCCTGCGCCACAATTCCTCATTTGATATTATTTGTGGCCAGCGAATCATTAGGATGTGGCGAAGACAGCGATTCACAAAAGCCTGCAATTTCTTCTAAATGGTAGACGTGACTTTCCAGGTTTCACAAGCATATAACAGCACGGATTTGACATTGGATTCGAAGAATCTCAACTTAGTGCGTAAGGAGATTTGACTGGATTTCCAAATTGGGGACAGAGTACCGAAGGCAGCACGAGCTTTATTTATTCTACTTTTAACGTCCAGATCCGTACCACCGTTTGCAGAAACAATACTGCCAAGGTAGTTAAATTGTTCCACTACTTCAACTGGCGTCTCCTGTAAAATAATACGCTGCTGTGTGGAGCGGCCTGTGAGCATTATTTTTGTCTTTTTGCTGTTTATTCTTAGACCACTCAACTCTCCCTTCACTTGCAGCGTTTGGCACATCCCGTTCAGCCCACTGATGTTATTTGCCAGTACCCATATGTCATCGGCATAGTCTAAATGACTGAGCCTTTCGAACGGTCTCCATTGAATGCCCTGTCGCTCAGCTGTACCAACACTGGCCGTCAATACGTCGTCCATCGCCAGCAGGAAGAGAATTGGCGATAGAACATCCCCTTGTCTCACACCCTGTTGCACCACGAAGGAGTCGGATAGCTGCCCATTGTGCAAAACAAAACACCTCGCGTTGTTGTAGGACTCTTTAATAATGGCAACAATTTTTGGTGGAATTCCTCTACCAAGCAACGATCTCCATATACACTCTCGGTTAACTCGATCAAAGGCCTTTTCAAAATCCACGAACATGAGGTAAAGCGGTGATTGATATTCCATCGACTGCTCGAGGACGATACGCAGGGTGTTGATATGGTCGACACACGATCGACCACTGCGGAAGCCAGCTTGATGCCTCTTGAGTGTAGACTCGATTCTATCCTTTATTCGCTCGAGTATGATTGTTGCCATTAGTTTTGGGAAAACGGACAAAACGGTGATACCACGCCAATTGTTGCAATTCTTTAAGTCACCTTTCTTTGGCAACTTAACAATCACACCATCCTTCCAGTCCCTGGGATAGCTTTCGTTATCCCAAATGTTTTGTATCAGCGGATGTAAAATACTAGCCGCTGCTACGGGATCGGCTTTCAGGAATTCAGCTGGTATTCCGTCCAGTCCAGCTGCCTTGTTGTTTTTGAGGAGATTTATTGATGTACGAATTTCCGATTCTGACGGGGGTTCGATGTCAATACCCCTATAGGACCTGCGCATCTCGTTTAGTTGGGGCACTTCAGCACTCTGCTCAACTGAATCCTCATTTAGCAGGGCACAAAAATGGTCCTTCCATCTACGAAGCTGATCCTCAATTGATACCAAAAGTGTGCCATCCACATCCATTACAGGATGATTGGTGTTGCTTTTTTTCCCGATAACATCTTTGGCTATTTGGTACAATTCCCGGATATCTCCTCTTCTGGCAGCGCTTTCCGCATTATCTGCGAGTCCATCCAACTTCACCCTCTTGTCACGTCTCACACAGCGGTAGACCATCTTATGTGCAATGCGGTACTCTCTTCGCAAGTCAGCCTTTCGTTGAACATCAGCTTCGGCATTTATTTGGATTTTCAACGATTTGCGAAGTTCGATCTTATCCCAGGTGTCTTGGGATATCCAAGAGTCTCTACGTCTCGTTCGCTTGGGTACAGTTTCGGATCCAGCCTCCATAAAAACACTTTTAGTTTCACCCCACATCTCATCAATTGTTGAATTCTGGATTCCATTTAATGACGAGGCTCTGTCGTTAAGGGTGGTGACATAGTTTCGACATATGTTGGGGTCATTTAAAGCATTAGTAATGAATTTTGTGCTCCTTGCTGCATCCTGCGCTGGTTTTTGTACGGCAGCGGTTCGTAGTTTGAGACTCATCAGAACCAAATGGTGGTCGCTTCCCACATCGGCATTTCTTATACTTCGGACATCACACATAGACTTCCTCCATCGCTGCTGAATCATGATATGATCAATTTGGTTTTCGGTTTGACCATCCGGATGCACCCAGGTAATTTTGTTGCACGTCTTATGCTTAAATACAGTACCACCTATCACAAGACGTTTCGCGTTACAAAAGTCGACAAGCAAGTCACCATTTTCATTCCGTGACCCCACGCCATTTCTTCCCATCACGCGTTCCAGTCCGTAATTGTGTGAACCGACTTGGGCATTAAGGTCTCCCATAACGACTATGATGTCGGCTCTCGGAACACTACTGTAAACCGAGTTAAGATGAGTGTAGAACGCGGTTTTGTCTTCCTCGGTCGCTTCATTTGTGGGGGCGTAGCACTGAATAATTGTGACGTTACGAATTTTTGAACGAAACCTTGCTGTCATTAATCTCGCAGAAATGGGCGCCCATGAGATCAAACTACGCCACGCTTCTTCGTTCAACATAATTCCGACACCATGCAGTCTTTGGCCACCCTCTCTTTCATCTTCGTAACGTAACATACCATTCTGAAAATGAAAATGAATCACAATTCGATCAACAATCCATGATAGCTACAATCCACAGCGCAAATGAGGATCAGTGATGGTACATGTAGGGAAAAATCCCTACACGTAGGGATTTTTGATTTGAAAATAACACTGTAGGGAAAAAAGGACGGATTTTTGTAATATTATTTTATTCTATGAAAGCGTAGGTACTTTCAGAATTGTATGTAGGATGACAACATTTTATCGTTTATCGTTTATCATCCTAAATTTAACCAAACATCTAAGCATTTACGCTATTTCAAATTCTATGTCATTTCATATACCTTTATATTAAAACACTTATGTAAAAACATAAGCGGTATTCAAATGCAACCTTAAGTTATTAAAAGTCATTCGGTAAATGCATTTTGTAAAGTAAAGTAAAGTCAAGTCAAGAAAAGTAAAGTCAAAGTCAAGTAAAAGTCAAGCTAAAGTTCTGAAAAGTTTTCTATATTTTTTCATTAATTTTAAATCATTTGAATTAAAACTAAACTTACATCATTGTATATAAAAACTATAGTACTACTATGGAATAGCTTTTTGTAGTACGCTTAGTATGCGTTGTGGCGCTAAGATAGCCTCAAATTTTGACTACGAATGGTAGGATAGGAGTATCATAAGGAATAAAGAACAAGTAGTAAGAATGAGAGGAGAATATTATTTTGATATACACTATAAAAATGGGAGTAAAGGAGATAAGTGAGTCAGCGGTTTTTGTCATTTAATAATAAATAGAATAAGAGAGAAAATGGAAAAATATTTGCCATGGCCTATTTCTGTTGAGCATTATACATACACACATACATCGCATTTTTTGTTTGGAATTTACGAATTGATTTGTTTATTTCGAATAGAGATGGATATATGTAGGTGTATGTCTGTAAGGAGATGTATGTATGCAATATCGTATGCTATTATTTTTTTTTTGCTGAGGCATTTGATTTGAAAATTTTCAATTTTTGTGAAAAAATCAAATAAATAATCCGCAACGTTGTTAGTTTTCACTATCTTTTTGTGGGAATCCTCGAGCAGTGTTGCGATATTTTGGGATATATTCTATTAATGCCATTTTGTCTCGTTGAGTAGAATATTTAAATATTAAAGTTTTAATAAAAATTCTTTTGGAATTTAAATAAAAATAACGTTGCTAGCTTTATTTTTCAATGGTTTTGAAGAATTAATCGGTTTAATTTTGTGGCTCTATCTAAACCTACCTTTTGGTAGAAAAACTTTTGTTTTCCAAGGAAACAAGATGGTTTCCTAAATAGATAAGTTTTCTGAATCTTTGACTTTTTTGACAAAATCCTATAGGTGTACGAGTATGTAATGTATGTAGGTAGCTCAGTAGGTACGTACCTACGACTAATTTGCAAGTTATTTAAATAGAATGGTCTGTTTCCTTACCTTATTTCTTCAAAATAAATTAAATCACTGCCATTCAATTCTTGATTTAGCAAATAGTGTTCGTTCCCAGAAGTTCTTAGAAAATGTTTTAAATTCTGAAATTAATACATAATAAAGTTTAACTTTAATAAATATTTATCCAGGTATTTTCAAAATTTTGAAACTTTTTCCTCCCCCTTAAAAGTGGTCAAAGTAATTAAGCAAAATTATGTGCCAAATTTGATTGAAATCAGTTAACGTTGACTCCTGACCCGTGCCGGCAAGCACTTTATATTTCTCATACGAAATAGGTACATGAGTTTTCTGAGTTTCTTGCTCAAAATTTCGTTATAAATGTAAAAGCGGATAGAATATCTGCAAACTTTGTACAGTGGGTATCTTAAAAAATTATTTTTAATTCTTTTGAACAATATGTATTTCGTCGGCCTAGAGTGAAAAGAAGGTAACTCCTAGTTTGCATTTTTTACAAACAAATATTTAAAAAAAAGTGCATTATTTGAATAAAACCAAAATTACATTAAGTATTTTTCTGAGCTCGTTTTTGCTAGATTCATGAAATTGATAAGATTTGATATATTTTTGTATTTTTTGTATCAATGTCTGAACTCTGAAGTGGTATAAATGATGAAAAAATGTGTAGTTAGCCGCTTTTCACTCCAAGCCGACGATTTACCGCACTAAATTGAAATATTTTGTTTGTGTTCCTACCTACTCCTTATGGCACTTAATATACTATATATAGTATGTAGCTTGTAGTATATAGGTACCTATGTACACATGTACAAATTTTAAATATTTTCCATTAACTTTTACACATCTTATTTTAACTTTTAAAGTAATAAGCGCCACCTTTATGGATTTCAAAACCAATTACATAGGTATTTAAATCCCAATTTTATATTATATATTATATTATATACGAATTGAAAACCTATATCGAAGAGAATAGTTTCGCGTTTCTATTTACATATGTACATACATACTTACATTTTACATACGTAGATACATTATGTACATTAGGAAAGTCGGATTTTTTTTTTTTTTTACTTCAAAATGGGTATGCTAGATCTTGTAAGGGTTTAGAAAGAAGTAGATAATTTTACTGGGACCTTTTTCAAAATTGAATTTCGGGACCCCGCAGCCGTTTTTATGTAAAAAATCCACAATTCGAAAAGTGGTCAAGAAAACCATTACAATTTGGGTTTTCTTGACCACTCTTTCGTATTGTGGTTTTTTACATACAATTTTTGGAAAATATCCCAGAACTAAAATTACTTCTTCTTTCTAAAACCTAATGTACATAGGTATAGCAGAACAGCCATCCTAACACTTCTTCCTCAGCAAACCTTAATCAATCTTACTAGGTCAAGGTCAAGAAAAACATAATTAAAATAATATATAATAATATCCCATACAAATTAAACTTATCTATAGGTATGCATATGCATATGTCGTCTTTTCTGACAAAGCCAAAAGCGATATAACCCCTTCCTCTTGAACAAAATCAAATACCTACAAAAAACATATAAAAACAAATTCATAAAAAGTTTCGAAGAGCAAATGAATGAAAATGAAAACGCAGAAATATAAACAAAATAAAACGAATTCATCTACGAACATACAACCAACATACAACAACTACATCCATAGAAGTTCATGAAGATGAAGGGACAAAAAATTCAAATTTGTTCTTTTCTCATTAACTACCTACATACATACAAACATACATACATAATTAAATGCGCAGTGCACCTATGCGTACATTTATTATAAAATACAGTACATAACGCCTATAAGATATACCGAAATGCCACAAACTTTGTTTCTTTTTACCGAGTTTGCCTTATATCCTAACCACGGATACAAAAAAAAAAATTCTAATCAAAAACACGGATATTAGAAAAGGGTTTCTTTCTTAGAAAAAAGAAATATTAAATTTTGTATAAAACAAATAATTATGTTTCTAGCTAAATTGGGTGGATTATTTTTGCATTTTCTTCTGTTATCTTTTAAAACCATTTGTTCATTGTTTTATCTAAAACATTATATTAATTGCTTTAAGGAATTTCTTAAAAAGGTACATCCAACTTTACAGGGAAATTAAAAATTGGTGTTATAACAAATGTTTATATTATAAGTTTTCTTCTGAAAAGTGCGTTTCTTATAACCGAGATATACTGTATAGAATGAAAATAAAATTAATCAAAACAAACAACAAAAACAAAATAATCGAGACAAAAAAGAAATATTCTTTAAATTTATTTCTTTTTCCTCAATACATACATATGTATCTTCATATTCACAGTAAAATTGTTTTGTTTCTCTCCCTCGAACTCTTTCAAATCTAGTATACAGTATTCCCGTTCTCGAATTATCGCTTTATTCTTCTTCATATGAATATTCTTACCTACTCAACACTCCCCAGTACCCAGCAAGAGGAAGTTCTCTTCGTATAATCTAGATGTCGCCCCGATCGTCCGTTTTCATGATACTACACTCAGAGAAAAAAGCAGGCACTATCAACCAATTTCTGGTCAATAATACCTGATTTTCATGTTGTTATTTTTCAACACGGTAGATCAGGTTAACTGTTTAACCTGATACCTGATTTGAAAATTTAACACTGTAATCCTGAAAATTTTACCTGCAAATATAGTTGATTTAACCTGACAAAATATTCAATGCCCTGTAATTTTAACATGAAAATCTGGTTAGTTTAACCTGAAAACCTATAGTTAATTTAACAGGTTTCAATGTTATATCAACTCTGTATCTAATGCCGGATTTACACGACTTGAACGCTGCCACTATAATGACAAAAAGAATTAATTTGTCCATTCTTTTGTTGTTGCTTTTGTCATTATACTGGCAGTTTTCCAATCGAGTAAATCCGGCATAATTCATGAATTTATACGTCTAAGAGCCGTCTCTTGAGCTGTCTATCGCTCAACTCGTAACTATTATTCTGAAAGTACATATAGAAATTTATTATTTATTTATTTTAATTTAAAAATTATTTGTGATACTTACTTCAGTTTTGAACTGGGAACCTTTCACACACGGAGATAGCACTCATCCACTGGGCCAATTCACTACACAAAAAACTGGTGCCAAATATCAATACCTTAGTTGAAACTCATTGGATGGCTTGTGTGTGTGTTTTAGCACTAGTGTCACGTTTAAATGAACCGACAGAGTGCTACTTTAACAGGAGGCCAGGTAAGATTCAAATAATTTTATTTGAATGGCCTGTGTGTGTGCGTTTCAACGCTAATGTTACGTTTAAATGAACTGGCAGATTTCTTCTTTAACAGGAGGCCAGGTTAAATTCAAATCGTTTTACTTAAATTGTCGGTGTGTGTGCGTTTCAGCATTTGTGTCATGCTGGAATGAACTGGCAGAGTGCTTTTTTAACATGAGGTCAGGTAAAATACAACAGGTAAAAAAAACACATTAAATGTTAGTTCAACCTGATATGTAGTAAAACAGAAATTCATATCATACAGTGTTAGAAAAACACGACCTTGGTTAAAATTAACACTATATTCTTGTTAAAATTTCTTATTTACAAGAATTTTGTATTAAAATTACAGGTCATCTTCTTAAATCAACCTGAATATGGCAAGAAAGTCCACCAGGTTGATATTGCACTGAATAAAAGGTTACTAAAATCAGGTAAATTTCTGAAATGTCAGTGTCTTTGTATGGGATTGTGCACCTCGTGAATTCAACAAGGCCCAGGTTAATTATTTACCTGACGTTTTTCTCTGAGTGTACTATAGTTTTTATATACAATGCTTACATTTATTAAACTCTTTAATTTCATTGAATTAAAACTAACATTTAACTTAAAAACTTATGAGTTATTATTTAAACCCTTTCCTCCCCCTACAATTGGTGTCAGAAGTGTTTCCGAACAAGAACAAGTGCCGCGAGAAGTGTTTAAACATTTTGTTTTTACTCTAAATTAAAATTGAATACCTACCTAGTGCTACAATTTCATAAAATAAATAAGAATAAAGTGCATGCAAAGGAATAAAATACGTAAAGCGAAAAGTTGTTAGTGACAAGAAGTGACAAAGTAAAAATTAAAAAGTGAAAGCTAAGATTTAATTATTTAAAAATCTAAAATCTAAATATTCATGCACTAAAAGTTTAAAATAGAATTTTGCGATACATTTGTGCATAGTGCATATAAAAGATCGCCATCCACTTCCGTTGATTGAGGAAATTTTAGAAGATCTTGTTGGAGGATTGTTTTTCGTTGTCTTGGATTTCAAGAACGGGTTTTTTCACGTACCCATTGAAAAGGAAAGCCAAAAGTATACCGCATTTGTCACGCCTAATGGGCATTATGAATTTTTGAAAGCACCTTTTGGACTTTGTAATTCGCCGTCAGTTTTCCAAAGGTTTATTAATGCTGTCTTTGAAAAACTTTTACGTTCAGGATGGTTACGAATTTTTGTGGATGATTTGGTTATTCAAGCAAGAAGCCCTGAGGAATGTCTGGATAATTTTAAATTAGTTTTGGAGGTCGCTGCTGAAAATGGTCTTGTAATCAACTGGAAGAAGTGTAAGTTCATCACTGAAACGATTGAGTTTTTGGGACACGTCGTAGAAAATGGATCACTGAAACCATCGAAGGAAAAACTACATGCGGTCCAAAATTTTCCAAAGCCAGATACAGCATAGAAAATTCAGTCCTTTCTCGGACTTACAGGGTTTTTCAGGCGTTTCATAGCAGGATACGCAGTAATTGCAAAGCCTTTATCAGATTTACTGCGTAAGGATACACCGTTTTGTTTTGGTCCAAATCAAGTGGAAGCTTTCCAAAATTTGAAGGATGCTTTATGCAAAGACCCAGTTTTGAAGCTGTGCAATCCAGAGTTGGAAACAGAACTTCATACTGACGCGAGTAAGATTGGATACGGTGGTGTCCTACTTCAGAGACACAGTGACAATGAAATGCATCCTGTTTTTTATATCAGCTATAAGTCATCGTAAGCTGAAACCAATTTTACCAGCTATGAGCAAGAGGTGTTGGTAATCGTTAAGTGTTTGCAGAAGTTTAAGGTTTATCTTTTGGGTAGACCATTTAAAATTTTTACGGACTGCAAGGCTTTTACAGCAACTATGAGGAAGAAATAGTTATGCACGCGAGTTGCCAGGTGGGCAATATTCTTACAAGATTTTAACTGTGAAGTCCTTCACAGAGCTGGTTCACCGATGAGACACGTGGATGCGCTAACTCGTTTTCCGGCAATAATGAGAGTAGAAGATGGAGTTCTGCATCGTGTTAGAAAGGCGCAAGAGACGGATGAACTTTGTTCGCTGATATCAAATATTTTGAAGCACCAGGAGTATGAAGATTTTGTAATACGCAACGGTATTTTGTATAAATTTGTTGAAGGTGATTATTCCCTGGTTGTTCCAAAGAAGCTGCAAAGAGAAATACTTCGAGGCATACATGAGCAAGGTCATATGAACGCAAGAAAAGTGGAAGTTTTGGCAAGGAAGGATTTTTGTATACCAAGCATGTCGTCGAAGATTAAGCAAGTTATTGCAAATTGCATACCATGCATACTTGGAGCGAGGAAAAGTGGAAAGCAGGAGTGTTTGCTCAATCCCATTGAAAAGTTTGATACGCCTCTCAATACGTATCATCTTGATCATCTTGGACCTATTTGCTGGTCATCGTCGATGCTTTTTCTAAGTTTACTTGGATATTTCCCGTAAAGTCTACAAATGCTGAAGAAGTGGTGAAGAAACTGTTGATCCAGAGCGAAACTTTCGGCGATCCAGCAAGAGTCATCACAGACAGAGGTTCCGCTTTTACATCCAACCTGTTTAAGGAGTACTGTGAGGAAAGAAAGATTGCGCATTCACTTGTGACTACAGGAGTTGCTTGCGGAAACGGTCAAGTGGAGAGAATAAACCGAACTATTGTTGAAATGTTGACGAAAATGTCAGTTGATGCTCCTGATAAGTGGTTCAAGCATGTACCAAAACTACGAGGAATTATAAACTCGACTATAAATCGAAGCACAAACAAGACTCCATTTGAGTTAATGTTCGGAGTTCGTATGAGATGTGCAGAGAATATTGAGCTGAAGCAACTGATGGAAGAGCTACTTATCGAGGAATTCGAAGATGAAAGGAAGGAGATGCGAAGCCTGGCTAAGGAACAAATTTCTAAAGTTCAGGAAGAAAATCGAAAAGGCTACAACCGGAAGAGAAAAGCTACTACGCAATACAAATTGGGCGATCTGGTTGCGATTAAGAAAACTCAATTCGCACCCGGAACAAAGCTATACCCGTCGTATTTAGGCCCATATGAAGTAATGAAAGTTAAAAGGAACGACCGATATGAAGTTCGTAAAGTGGGAACTCACGAGGGACCAAACAATACCTCGTCTTCAGCTGATTTCATGAAGCCGTGGCGAAACGAAGATGATAGTGAAACCGATGAAATTGAATCCGAAGATGATGATGTAACCGAGGTTTAGTGATGTAAAACGTACCCAAAGATGACTGTTCGTCTGAGGCAGCCGACAAGAAGGATGGCCGAATGTAGAATGACAACATTTTATCGTGTATCGTTTATCATCCTAAATTTAACCAAACATCTAAGCATTTACGCTATTTCAAATTCTATGTCATTTCATATACCTTTATATTAAAAACCTTATGTAGTTATTAAAAGTCATTCGGTAAATGCATTTTGTAAAGTAAAGTAAAGTCAAGTCAAGAAAAGTAAAGTCAAAGTCAAGTAAAAGTCAAGCTAAAGTTCTGAAAAGTTTTCTATATTTTTTCATTAATTTTAAATCATTTGAATTAAAACTAAACTTACATTTTTTAAACTCTTTAATTTCATTGAATTAAAACTAACATTTAACTTAAAAACTTATGAGTTATTATTTAATCCCTTTCCTCCCCCTACATGTATTACATACGAAATAATTTCTATTACTTCACACCCAGTAGAAGTTCATATACCAAATTATGTTTCTTTATAAAATCTTACCACATACCTTAATAGCCTGATTCTCCCCCTTATGAGGAATCACAAGTCACAAACTCTTGTGACCAGTGTTGTCACTTCCATTTTTTAAAAAGTGGTAGATAAGTCTAGAAAATAGTGGTAGATCCAGATTTTTAGTGGTAGATTTTAATTTCCAAAAATTGAATAAGGAAAAATATTTTTATTTTCAAGTTTTATTTTAGTCAAAGAAAACTAATTCATTCATCGAAGTATATGGGTGATTCTACAAAAAGGGGAAGAAAATGAAGATATTTTCGACGTAACATTTTTGGAAGCAAATGGACTATCTCTAGTTTTTTTAAAGCTTCCTTTCACATAATTGAAAGCGGCCAGTCCGAAAAATAAAAAACAGGAATTTTATCGACATTTTTTGAAAATATGAGCTTATAGGACTAAGATTTTTTTATTTTTTTTTTTGTTTTGTTTTGAGCCAATTTTTTAGAAAATCGTACCCCTTCCCTAATGGGAGAGATATAATCACCTGTATAAATATTCTTTTAAAAATCTGAGCGAGATTGATAATAAGAGCAAGTTTGTATTAACAAGTTTTTACAAGGAAAAGTAGCTTTAACTGGAAACTTTTGTGGTCTCTTGATAGACAGTTAGCCATTAAAGTGCAAGGGGACTGACACCAGGAGACTGAGTGTTTTCATAGTTTTTGCGCTAAAAACATTGTTACGCATTGTACGAAAAAATAAAAAAGTTAGGTATATTATTAGGGCTTAACTAAGCCAATGATTGATTTTGAGACGTTTAGGAGGCAAAATTATTAATTATTTCGATGGGCGGTCAAAGCTCAAGACTTAATCAATATTTTTAGTCAACAAAAATTTTCAAATAGGCCCAACTTTCCACAAAAAATGACTTTTAATTTTTCAATGATCATTGGTAAGGTAATTCAATCATTGCAATAAGAAAAGTCTTTTTATGTGGAGAGTTGGGCATATTTGAACAATTTTTAGTCTTAAGCTTTATTTTTCCATCAAAATAATAAATGATTTTATTTCCTAAATGTCTCAAAATCAATCACTAAAATTTTAAATGGTGAGTTTCAATGATAGCTATAACTGGCGCCTTATATAGATATTTATCCTGTAAATACTCATCAGAGGACTGACAAACTGAACGGACAATCCATGGCATGTACCACAAATGCCTTCTTTACAAATGAAATAGCAAATGGGCGTGAGACACGGATACCGTTTAATTTTCACCAGACTTTATGCTTCACGCTGCCAAACAAAGTTCAATGAATTTTTTTTTTAATAAAATGAAGTGGTACTAAAAATGTTTTGTGTTATAAGAAAATTTCTTATTTAACGTCATAATTGAGGGTTTATTTTGGTTTTGGAACTTAAATAAGAGAACTGCAATATTTTCTCCTTTCGAAAACGCGAATTTTTTGAGGAATGAAAATATATCAGATCTAAATAATTTTAGGGTTGATCACTTGGTGGAAATTAATCTTAGACATTTAAAAAAAAAATTAAAGAAGCACTTGTTTTTTCCACAAATTTAATAATTTGACCAATACATTTTTCCAATGCGTTTCGTCTAAGTTAGGACAGGAGTGCCCTGATGATGTCCTAACTAAGACGAAACGCGTTGAGCAAAAAGTGGTAGAATTTTTGACTTCGGTGGTAGAAGTGGTAGATTATCAAAATCTTGGAAAAAAGTGGTAGATCTACCACAATTGTGGTAAAGTGACAACACTGCTTGTGACTACTCCTTGTGAGGATTGTTGTGACTCGATAACATTTTGGTATTCTCCCCCTAGTAGTCACAAGAAAACTCACAACGAAATTCACCACAGCATTTTGTTGGTAGCTTCTTGACCGATGAGCGCACACATAAACAACTCTACAAGTAATCGCAACGAACTCAACCAACACACCCACAATATGTATTCAGTTTATTATCTGTCTCATAAATACAAAGCAAAAGAATATCGCACCTTTGTCCTATTCTTTTTTTAAGAAATGAAAGAATACATACATTTGGTTCTCTTTCGCACAGAGAACATAACGCCTCCTTAGAAAAAATATAATTCAATGATTTGTAGAAACTCAAGTAAATTGTGAGTTGTGACCTGCTCTGGAGGAGATCACAGTTTCGGTTGTTCTTATGACTCTCACAAGTTGTGATTTTAGGGGGAGAATACGGAAAAGTCACAAAATCAGTTTCACCACTTCTTGTGACTTGTGAGGTATCAGTGATGATGGGGAGAATAGGGCTATAAATTTAATTACAAAAAAGTACATAATGTTGTCCGGATTTCAAAAAAAGTCGTTGAAAAACTTAAACATTCAATTTTCTCGCTTCCTATTAACAGTAGGTAGAGTAATGTTTTTATTTTTAGTCGCATACGTTAAAATATTTTATAAAGCTTTAACCTACAAACAAAATATATAGTAAAAGTCACTGTCGAAACACTGTCAAAATTTTAAAGTCTAAAATGGTTTTAACGTTATTTACCTACCCTCTTGTTTATCTTAGCAAAATTATAGGTATGCATGAAGTTAGATATTTTTTGTAGAATAGATTTCTCACATTTTTGTATAGATATTAAGATTTTGTATATAACAAAAAATGTTTAACATGCAGCATCACAACTATACAAAACCCAGCGAAAAATTCTTTAGGGGATATAACGATTTGTACGGCGCGGCGGCGGCGCCATAAAAAAAATGCAAGTAGAAAACAATTAAATAAATGTCACTCTTCACTTCAAAAATTATTGCGTTATTTAAAAACTAGATAAAAGTTATGATATCTAAATTTCTTTTCATTAAGTGGGTTATTTTATGCGTTTTGTTGGTGTAGGGAAAAAGTAGGTATTATTTGTATATGCCGTAGGTAATTTTCTTATTTCCATGTACCATCACTGATGAGGATAGTAGCGACCATATCTCAATTGTAGAAACACCTGTGAATTTGTATAAAACACAAATTGTCTTGATTTAATCGAATAATATTAATAATCACACAATATATAGTCCATTTAAAAAGAAAAGAATAGTTATGGAGTTAGAAGAATATAAAGAAGATCTTGTTTTAGACATCATGAAAAGATATATTCCTCCCAAAGGAATTGTAGGAGTTTTCTCTAAAGATGATCATATGTTTGCTCAGTTTTAAGAAACATACATAAAATATTTTAGCAAAAATAAATTGCTTAGAATCATCAAATGTAGTAAATTTTTAGGAGACATAGAAGATTAAGAAAAAGACCTCGTTGTAATTTCAAAAGCGCATAATTCATTAAACCACAGAGGCATCACTGAAACGTATGCAGAAATCAAAGATGTCTACTACTGTCCAAATCTAAAAGAAAAGATTCAGAAATTTATAAACAATTGTCAAGTTTGTAATGAAGCAAAGTACGAACGAAACCCTTACAAAATCCCCTTAAAATTAACCGAAACACCAACTAAACCAAACCAGATTATACATATTGATATTTGGTATGCCAACATCAATTTGATGTATGTTACAATGGTAGACAAGTTTTCAAAATATGTAACAGTTCACGAAATAAAACATAGAACTTGGCCAAAATTACTAAACACTTTGAAGTATAGATTTGCAAATAATGGTATCCCGGAAAGAATAATAACCGATGGTGAAACAAGATTCTCATCAATAGTTATTAAAGAGTACCTCAAAGAAAATAATGTTGACTTACATATAACGACACCTTACCATAAAACTGGAAATTCGGATATCGAAAGATTCCATATTCGACTCTGAACGAGCACATACGAACATTTAAGGCTGATAAAGAAAAAAACGATACTTTACGCAATAAAGTCCTTAAAGCCGTTAAAATTTACAACAAAACCATTCACTCTACAACAAAAAGAAGACCTAAAGAATTTACAGACGGAACAATAACAAATCAGGAATACCCTAAAATTATAGAGACTATTAACAACAATAAAGAACGATACATAAATAAGCACAACAAAAACAAAACTGACATAGACCTTACAAAAAATAATCATTCTTATATAAAAACTAGAACACATAACAAACTTAAGCCAACTCATATAAAATCTAATCCCACAGCCTTAGACCAAGACCATGTTATAAACGAAAGAGGACAAAAATATTATAAAACTCAACTCAAGTGAAATTATAAATTTGAACAACCTTCCTAATTTATATTTTTCAGGCAACACTTATTATTTTTCTGGCAATTCCAATGACAGTAACAACAGGACAAAGACTTCACGTACAAAATTTAAACACAGGAAACGGATTTATGTATAACAATCAGAGAGCAAAATTTAAATATTATTGAAAATTATACAAAAATATTACACAACATTAACTTAACCACATGGACAGAAAACCTTGACATTTTAGAACACAATATAAATAAATTGAATGAGAATAATGAATTCCCAACTGTAAAACACAATTTTAATAGTTTAGTTTCAGAAATAGAAAATACATTAGGACATCACCATCATAAATCGAAAAGAGGATTATTTGACATATTAGGAAAGGGATTAAAATACTTAGCTGGTACTATGGACCATGAAGATGAACAGGAAATAAAACAGAGTTTAGAAATTAACGAAAGGAACAACAAAAATCTAATAGACGGACTAAACGACCAAATAAAAATAAACAATAACTTTAACGAAATAACGAACAACATTACTAAACATATTAATAAACAGCAACATGACATTAAGAAAAAATTTGAGAATTTAGGCAATGCTATAAATGAAGAACATATTAGAATAAAAAGGATGCAACATGCATTTCAGGTTAATTATGACATAGAGCTACTAAGGGATCAAGTAAAGAAAGTAAAAGAAAATGTAATTCTAAGCACAGATCTGTTAACTACAAAAGAAATTCAAAAGTTTAACATTACTCTCAATAAAATACCAAACATAAAAAGTTCTGCTATAATTCATGAGGATCAAATAATATTTATCTTACTTATACCAAATTATTCAAAAGAAATTTTTTATAAAATAATTGTTGAACCCATTCCCAACAAAAATAATCTAGAAATTGTAATATCAAGTAATCATTTTGTTACAAATGGAAATTTAATGTTTTATAAAACGGAGAATGGATTAAAGTAAAAAGACTTAAAAATTGTAAACGATACTTGTTTATCAAATCTATTAAAAGAAAATGCTGAATGTGAATTTAAAGAAAATAAAAACATAGAAATTAAGCAAATGACAAATAATATTGTTATAACAAAAAATATAGCACAAACAGATATATTACACAATTGTCATAATTATAACGTAAATATAGTTGGAAATAATATAATAAGATTTGAAAATTGTAAAATTATAATAAATAATGTTAAATATGAAAATTTTATTTACTATGATAATTTCATCATACCAAATTATAAAAATATAACAATTGAAAGAATTGTAATGAATTATACTTCAGAGCATCTTCACTTTAAGCAACTAGAAAATCGTAGATCTATAGAAGAAATACAAAGAAAAAATATATCCCACCTTTCTATGAATATTGGAACATTCCTTATCACTCTCATTATTATTTCAATCATTTTAATCTTCATTTTTAAAAATAAAACAAACATTAAAGTAAATATAAAAAGCAATGATTCTACGGAGCAGAATCTTAAGGGGGGAGGAGTTACGTCTCAGACGTCAACCCAAACCACAAACCCACTATTCCCCACACGCCCCTTCGCCTAACGGCATTCGCATAAAGCATAACTGTTTCCCACGCCATTTTCGCTTACCTATCCAAATTCCAATCACAAACGGAAACACCTCTTTTCCCCTTCACCTACACAAGCTTTATCATATTTCGTTGAACCCAGACGAAATATGAATATTTCAAAAACAATATTAATTGTGCAAACGAATGCACTTTACAATTTACCTGAAGCATAATTCAAAGTTAAGTTGGAATCTTAAAGTCAGTCCATTTTCAATATTCTAATCGTGAGGTGCAGCCTAGCTCAAGACAGCGGCCTCCCCTTAGCGCTTAGACTCTATTATAATATATATATATATAATAAATGTTAATTAAATAATAAGTAAATAAATAAACAATAAAAGAAAAAAAATTTTAATAAAAGAAAAAAAAAAGAGAAAAAAATAAATATTTTTTTTTTTATCACGAAACCGCAGGCCGCGATCGTGATTATACGTATATATGTATATGTACATTATGCATACCCCATCAAACAAAATATAAATTTACAAATTACAATGAATCATACAAATAGCGCATGTGATAAACCATCATCATAACACATTTCTATAATAATTCATTCAAAAATTATATACTGATAAAACATACAACGATAGCCTCACAACCAACAATCACAAAGATTGCCGCCACCGCCGCCGCCACCGTCCTCTTTGGCACACTCTCCTAATCGCAAAAAAAAAATCATCACACAAATAATTGCTGCTGCCCTCTTTGGCACGCGCTCCTAACCACAAAAAAAAAATCATCACAAATGCCGTCGTTATCTTTTACTTCCGCCCCCGGCACGCGAAATCACTGATAAGCTCGCACCACACACCAATTATCTTCCCTCCCTTTCACATACCTTCTGTCTCTTTCTCGCTCCGAATTCCCAGGCTATATCGTCCCCATTCCTACTGATGTAGTTTATTTTCATCAACTGCAAGAAGTATTATGGTTTTCAGAATTTGACTTAAAATTGTTATAATGTTAAAAACCAAAGAGAAATACCTAGTACCATAAAATAAAAAAAAAAAAAAAACAGTTTACAAACAAATTATTTTTTTTCATGTTCAAATTTTTGTGTCAGAAAATAATTTTTCAAACAACCTTGTTTTAAAAGAATATCGAAGAAAGGAGATCTGGCCTAAGTGCAGATAAAACATTTTTCTCCAGATATCACCACTGTTCTATAATGGTTGCTTTTCTGTTTTAAATCACTTTTTTGATAATTGATTGACCCTCCCACCTGAATGGAGAGATGTGAACATCCCCTTCCTACAATATTTTTTTCTTCTTTTGGCTTAACCTACATAGTCTTGAGAGTTTTGAAGCAACTTATGCCAAGTGTCTGAGCGTTGCACTGATTTGGATTGTGCTCCTAAGGCCACCAAAATTCTCTCCTTTGTATGCACCACAAGACCTACCGTTGTGCAAAATTTCAAGTTTCTACGGTGTCGGGATGTGCTCCATAATTTTGATGATCTGTCAGTGAGTCAGCCGGTTACGGTTTTTGCGATTTTTGGAGTTCCATATCTCGGGAATTACTAATCCTAAAGAGTTGAAATTTGGTGAGCCACCACTTGTGATTGATCAGCTCAGCAAATACTGCGAATTTTAAGTTTCTGACCGTATTGGTACTGAAGTTAGAGGGGGGGGGGGGGGGGGGGCTGAAAATCACCTGAGTATGTTCCTGTAAAAAGGGTGTAGGCCGCGAACTTGATCAAGTCTCAAGCTTTATTTTTGCATCAAAATATGTAATGATGAGTTTCAAGAAAAGCTATAACTAAATTTCATATCATATTATTATTAATTTTTGAAAGGGCCATATGTGCAAGAGTTGTAAAAACTGTTGTACCACGCCCTAATAACAATCGCAATGGATAAATAATGAAAGACAAATAAAAAAACAGCAATAATTTGAATGATAAGTCATTAAATGTCATACATTTTAAATGAATTTCTGTATTGTTGTAACACTGACAAGGGTTGCGGTTACCCGTCAGCACCCTGAGTTGACATCCCAATAAAATGACCAACGCAACTATTAATAATTATTTACATGAAGGGGAAATAGATACCTAATCTCCGTGTTACAAGTGATGCGGTGAAACATCAATTGTTAGTTAAAGATACCCGATACATATCATCTCCTTGTTGAAACTGTCGGTCTTATTATATATGGTGAGGCGGCTGGTGCAGCATCCCCTTCAAAGTACAAGGATTCTCTGGCAGTAAATTAAAAGTCACTCACCCTTCCTGATTTGCTTTGATTTTATTAATGCTGAACCAGTACCGTGTCAGTATATGTGAATATTGGGGGAAAACTCAATTATAACAATCTGTTCAGATTTTCGTACACATGATCGACCTCCTAGTAAATTTCGCCCTAAATTTCGTAACAATTTAACTTATGTAACAAAAGAAGGAATATTATTATTCGATGTTTTTCTGTTTTGTAAAGTGTATTATAAGGAAAGAGCTCCGAGTTACAATATTATATTTTATTTCTATACCCTTGAGTTTCTATTCTTTATCATTATCAAAAAATTCTGCAAAGTGTCTTATGTCGTTTTCCATTGGTTTCATCTTCAAAAATCTGAAAAAATTGGGGAATTTTTTTCTTCATTTAGAGCCGATTGGGGCCCATCCGGGATGAACTTCTTTTAACGACCACCCGAATATACATATAAAAAAGGTGAATACACATTTTTTTTAGAATTATAAAATAAGCAAAATAGAAAATAAAGCGAAAAATATCATAATTGCCTAAAAGATGTATTGAAATTTATTTTGACTTTTAACACTTGATTTTTCAAAAAAGATGCTTATTTCAAGGAATAATATAGCTTGGTAGCCAACATTTTTGAAAATAAATAGACATAGTATTTTCAGTGATCAAATTTAACACGTAGAATTATTTACTAGCCCTTAATGCTAAGAATTATTTAAAACAAAATACAACTGACAAAACAATTATTAAAGAGGTTTAAGGCTCTCCCAAACCAACGCGAATCATTCGCCGACGACGCGAAATCATTCACAATAATAAAAAATATAAAAAATATGTACTCAATGCTAAACAACAACAAAAATCCATCTTTGCGAATGATTCGCTATGAATTCGCGTTGGTTTGGGAGAGCCTCTAGAATAGCTTCAAACATTATTTTATTTTTTGATTTTTTAAATGACAAAAATCGTTATTTTTCTTAAAAATCCTCTAATAATTGAGTTACAGTTCCAAGGTCCTTTTTTTTTTACAAAACAAACTATGAGTTGAAACATTGATGGTAACCTATTCTCATTGCCGCTGTTGCCCTGCTGTACTTTTGCTGACCTTGATTACTTTTTTCAATAAATTAATAGTGAGAAAGTTTTCTAACCGCTTAGAATTGTTGTTTGAAGTATCTGCTTGTTTTTCGCAGCGACTAAGTGTCCGAAAACCATGAATCAAATATATAAATATTTTTATTTTTTTTGTTCTTTATTGCATCTCTTCATTGTATTTTAAAAATATGAAGCCTGTTAATAATGTATTTATTTTTTATTTTTGAAGTACGTTTCTTATTTAAATTTCATAGCTTTCTCTTTTTTATGAAATAATTAGCTATTTTTATTATTGTAATTTTTTATAAAGGGTCACCCCACCCATCATTAAATTCTCAATTTTTGTATTGCTTTTTTGATGTGTCATTCAACACTATATAATATACCTTGTATATTCGATACAGAATGTCACCATTTTTCTTATTTATATGTTTTATTACATTGTATAAATATTTTATTATATTGTTATTATGAATTTATAAGAAATAAAAATTGTATTTATCTATCTATCTATCTAAAGAATACAAGATTACGACACTTCTACGTCATTTGTGCAGAAACAATACAGCGACACAGATTTCATTTTTTTGTTTTTAGGGGGAGCTATCTTTGGGCGTGAATATTTTACTGTTTAATAAAGTTTCGCATTTTATAAAATCAAAGAAATATCAACAAAATGTTCCTTATCGATAAATTGTAGTGTTTGAAATTATATTAATTGAGAAATAAGAAAACGAAAACTTGTGTTGTGGAAAAAAGCAAATGTGAAAATTTTCTCCTCTTAACTTGTTATTTTTACTGTTGATATTATTAAATGAATATACAGGGTGTCCCGGACCTGATTGGAAGTATTTCAGGGGGTGGTTCTTTGGGTTATTCTAAGAAAAAAATTGTATGGGGGAAAGTTGTATCTCTCCTCCCTGAGGCAGGGAGGGGCAGTTTCTGAAACATTGACTTCAAATGCAAAAAAAAACATTAAAAATCAAGGGAAACACATTTAATAATGTGCTATAGTTTTTTTGAAGCTAATACTCCACTCTTGTATTTGGGTTTTAAATCAAGTTGTTTAAGCGAATAGTTTTTGAGAAATTAAATTCAAAGTCAAAATTTAGAAAAAAAATTGCAATTTTTTTTCTTAAGTCGATATTTTTCAAAATTGTACGTAATTAAGGGCATTTTTTGTGTTCAATATTCAATGCCCTCATTATTTTGTAGTCCATTATCGAAAACCAAATGTAAAAATCTCTCTTAGTTTTTGAGAAATTAAGAAAAAACAAAAGGTACTTTTCCCGAATAAGCCCGAAAAAATGAATTTATTCATGAATTATTCATTTTCGGGTTTTTTCGGTATAACACGCAATATTCTTAATAACTTTTTGAAAACAATTCACTTGAAATAAATTTCAAGTAACTTAAAGTTTTGGGGCCCGTGCTTTACATAGAATTGAAGTAACAAAATATTCTTTTTCTGCAGAAATGACGTCACGAAGCGTGGTCAAAATTACAACAACATAACGAAGAAAGAGAAGTGGCGTAATCTTGTATTCTTTGATTCATGCCGAAAACAGACTCAACGCTGATACTGTGTGCAAAGCTTAAAAAATATGTTTTCATTGCAAAACAAGTTGGCGCACACCTAAATGAAATCACAACGGCACGTCCCTGACGTTATCGACAGCTTTCCCAAAGAACACACCCCTCATTTATATCAATTATGACAGCTAGCAGACTATTTTTGTTAATTGGAAGTGTCAGTGGGCGAAAATAGTCTCTCATGATACCTTATGCTATCCTTAACCATGTCTAAAACTTTCATTCAAATCGGTTGGCTGGTTCAGATTATATAGATTTATTACCGCATCTCCATACAACCTGAACTACTGTGGGGCATTAGTGCACGATATGAGGGCAAACCTTTCATTTCGACCTGATGGGTTGAGCTTTAGAAGTGTTGCTGAGGTGGCAACACTGTCAGAAGGACAACAGAAGGGTTGCCACTTACCAGTTTAAATCCCGAAATGTTGCTTATAAATCGAAAACCAAGGGTCAGACGACGACCCGAGAACTCCCGTTGGCTTCAGCACCCTTGAAAACATAGGACTATATTATTTATTTTCTCCCACCCCTCCCCTTGCACGAAGGGGGTGGAAAAATGTCGTTTTGCGAAAGAAAATTTGAAAAGCCAAGAATAGTTAGAAAAATAGTTTTATTAATAAAATTCAAAGATGTTGTCGACTATTACAGGTAAAATAGGATAAATAAAACAAAAAAGTTGGTACCACCATGAAACTTGGTGAAAACGTTTCATGTACCATGAGAATGAAGAATCAAAACAGTCTATAAAAATATTTCATATGGAAGGGTGTTTTTTTAGGGGAAGAGGGGGGAAGTTGTAGTGTATCAAACGGAAAAATTTACCTTAGTTCAACCTAAGCATATGACACATGTTTTTAAGGTAGTTTTTAATTCTAAATCAAATGAAACCAAAACCAAGTCGATGCAACCTTCGTGAAAAAAGTTATTGTAATTTTTACGTAACGATGACTATATTTTCAGTATAAAAGTTAACAATTACCGAAAACCAGTTGAAAATAATGGCCCGTCGATGAAACTTGGCATCAATGGTTCATTTGTCATGAAAAGCAATTATAAGAAGAATCTATTAAAATGTCTGTGGTTAAAGGGTGTTTTTTTGAGGGTTGGGGTGAGGGTTGGGGTTATGGTGGGACTATTACCATAAAATCTGTGACAAAAATATTACCCTCATGAAACTTTATAAAATTGTGGTATGAACTACCAGTATGAAGAATCAAAAGAGTATATAAAAATATCTATATGGTAGAAGGATGTTTGTTATGGGTGAAGGAATGCATAAAACTTTTTCCAAAAACTAAAACTGTTTCCAAAAACAAATAAAACCCTTTACCCAAGCCCACAAAAACACCCGTTTTTGCTTAATATTTTTTAAACCCCGTAAATTCTTCATTCTCGTAGTAAATGAAACATTTTTACCAAGTTTCTTGAGGAATACCATCCTTTTCCATTTTTATGAAAAATAACCTGCACTTCCCTCTTTCTTCAAAAAAGACACCCTTCCATGCAAAATATTTCTATAGACTCTTCTGATTCTTCATTCTGTAAGTAAATAGCACATTTTTACAAAATCTCATGGGGGTACCATTTTTGTCACAGGTTTTATGGTAATACTCCCTCCACTACCCCAACTCACCAAAAAAACACCAGTTAACCACAGATATTTTTATAGACTCTTCTTATTATTGATTTTCATGACAAATGAACCATTGATGCCAAGTTTCATCGACGGACCATTATTTTCAGCTTGTTTTCGGTAATTTTTAACTTTATACTGAAAATATAGTCATCGGAACGTAAAAATGACAATAACTTTTTTTACGAAGGTGGTATCGGCTTGGTTTTGGTTTCATTTGATTCAGCATTTAAAACTACCTTAAAAACATGAGTCATATGCTTATGTTGCACCAATGTTTATTTTTCTGTTTGATACACCGCAACTTCCACCCTCTCCCCCTAAAAAAAACACCCTTCCATGTGAAATATTTTTATAGACTCTTTTGATTTTTTATTGTCATAGTACATGAAACGTTTCCACCAAGTCTCATGATGGTACTAAATTTTTTTTATTCGAAAGACTTTTCGTACTATTTTACCTGTACTAGTAGCCTATTGAATAGACCTTTTAAAAAGGAACAATTACGTACAAGGGTTTTTATTATTGAATATGTTTGTTTGGCCCATAGGCATGCTTAAAACCGAAAATGCTACTAAATTCATCCGTGCGTTTCTGAGAGAATGGTCACACTGGCCACTTTTCAGTATTTTTGGTATAACTCGAAAACTAAGCGGAATTTGACAATTTTACTTTTAATACTTTTTGTTCAAAATTAAATTTTCTATCGAAATGGATAGTTTGGAAAATTTCTTAAAAAAAATTAAGCAGGAAAAGTAAACAAAAACCAACATAAAAAAAATCGAAAAATCAAAGATTTTTAAATATTTTTCTAAATTGCGCATAACTTTTTTCGGAGCAAAGATACGTTCAAGACATGCATAAACAAAGTAAACTGGAGTTTTACGGCCTTAATATGACATGTTAAAAAAGCATTATTATTTTAAAATTGACAGAGATATATCCATTCAAACTTTACCATTTCTTATCATTTTCCGCAGTTTTTGCCCGAAAGCCTATTTTTTGGTACTTTATGACAAACTTAACGTTCTTGGCATCTAATACCAAATCTTATGTTAATCGGACCAGCCGTTCGGTCTGTAGGTCTGAACGCATTTAAAATCAGCCGAAAAACGAAATTGCGAACTTACATCCTTTTTATAAATTCTCTATAGTTCTAATGTCATATTATATCGAAATTTTGATTTCCAACATTTTTACGAATGTGAAATTTTCCATATTGTACCGAAAAATGGACTTTCGGGCCAAAACTGAGAAAAATTATAAGAAATGATAAGGTTTGAATGGGAATATCTCTGTCAATTTTGAACAAATATTAATTTTTGAACATGCCATATTAAGGCCTTTAGTCTCTACTTTGTTTTGTCTGTGCATGTCTTGACCCTATCTTTGCTTCAAAAAAAGTTATGCACAATTTATTAAAAAATTTAGACATCCTTGATTTTTTATTTTTTTGTTGGTTTTTGTTAACTTTTCCTGCTTAAATTTTTTCGTAAAATTTTTTGAACTATCCATTCCAATAGAAAATTTAATTTTGAACAAAAAGTATTGCATGTAAAATTGTCAAATTCCGCTTAGTTTTCGCGTTATACCAAAAATACTGAAAAATGGCCAGTGTGACCATTCTCTCAGAAACGCATGGGTGAATTTAGTAGCATTTTTGGTTTTAAGCATGCTTATGGGCCAAACAAACATATTCAATAATAAAAACCCTTGCACGTAATTGTTCCTTTATACCTCTCATTTTCCGGTCTATTCAATAGGCTATAGACGCAGAATTTCACAATCTAGGTACTATATTACATTGATTGAAAACCTAATTTTTTTTTTTCAAGCAACTTTGAAAGTGCTGGGGCGGGGGGATATGAAAGAATAACAAACTTAATTATTATTACGTTGGTATAATATAAGCAAATGACACATGATTTAAGGGTAGGGTTTCCAGAACATCTCTTTTAAACAGAACATGTTCTCTTTTTTGACTCTGATCTTTCTTATTCTTTCTTTTTTCATCAAATTCTTTTTTTTTTTTTTACTCTTTTTTATTGTGTACTCTTTCTTATCTCTTTTTTTCCTAAGTGACCAAAATATTAGGTAATTTAACACACTTTTGATTAATATACTTTTGTATTGTCCCCTAAAATATAAAATAGAGCATTAATACCACAGAATATCAAATAAAGAAGCCAGTCCTTTGTACGTTTCACCCTCCAAAACCCATTTGTTTATATTGTTGTATTTTTAATTTCATAGCGTGTCGAAGAATAGATGTGAATAGCAACAACAATAAGACCAGTGCTGAATGAGGAGTTGATTCTATGTGTTCGTTTTGTCACTGTTTTTAACTTCCTTTGCAAATCTAATACATTAGCTGTTCGCTTCAGCTTGTAGGCAAATCAAATTGACAGCTGAGGATTTGCTTCTTTAATTGATATTCTCTGAATAATACACTGAAGTAAAAACCTTCCTCCTCAGGATCGATGGATGAATTTAAAAAAGAAATAAGTATGGGAAGACTTAGACAAAAGTATCGACTACCGAATTTCTTAGGAAGTTTTACTGGATTACTCAAAGTTGTTTGACCAATTTTGCCTTTTAAACAAGTTTCTTTTTAAAGAAAATGAAAATTTTAAAAACAAAATATCTGTTCAAAAGTGGGTCAGTTTTTTAGTTTGTCTACAAATCTAGAGTTTTTTTTCAGAGCTCTTAAAATGTGCCAGTCCTTTTTTGTTTTCCTGCGCTAAATATGAACGTGAAATGCTTTTTCTCGTTGATGGGTTCGCAATGGACTAAAAAACGAAATTGTTTAAGAGTAGGATTCTCATAGTTGCCTATTACTTAAAAGATTTTAGCTGTCAAAAGTTTTATGAAACCTTTTTAAATGAAAAAATAAGTATCTTAATCAAATTCGAAGCTCCCAAAAATATGACAGTTCGGATGAGGAAGAAAATTAATGCCTATTTTGCCTACCTTTTACTTAAATTCTGCGGTATTTTGAATTCAATTAGCTGTTTATGTAGCTTAGTTTAAAGTAGGCCACACACTGTCATTTTTTCAAATCATTTCAGCTGGAATGATGCAAAAAATTATAGTGTGTAGATGTAAATATGATGAAGGAAATGATGAAGATCAAAATTTTTCGTGGGTATGACTGGAAATTACAGTTTTGGAATGTTATTTAAGAAATGACAGTGTGTAGCCTACTTAATAAGTTTGAAGCGCAAAAAAATGTTTATTAAATATACTGATTTATATCACAGATATGTTTTCTTGAAAAAAAATGTTAAAATAAACTACCTATTAGTATTAAAACTGCTGCTTCTTGTGTACCTATATCAGTACTTGTATAAATATATATATTTATAAAATAAATTTAAAGTAAACTCTTGGTCATATTTATCAATTATTTTGAGGACGGTGTGGTGATAGAGGGGGGGATTAGCAGAAGAAGTTTGGAGTTTCGAAAATGTCCTCTTTTTTTTCAAACGCGTTATGGACACCCTATTTAAGGGTATATTTGAATGTCCAATTTTATTTAGTCAAAATGAACCCGAAACAACCACTTAAAAAAAGTTATGGTCTTTTCCTTAAATGATGACTGAATTTTAAGTGAAACAAGTATAATATTACCCCTACCGAAACTGGAACGTTGATGAAAATGGGTGAAAACGTTTGACTTTTCATCAAGACCAAGAAACAAAAGAGACCAAAGAAATATAAACTGTCTGAGGGTATTTTTCAATGGGGAATGAAAATCAGACTTTTTGACCCAATATTTTTATGTTTTAGAAACCGAGATACATAAATGTAATATGGTTCTTTATTTAAAAGTATTTTTTAATGCTTAATCCAATCAAAGGGCACGGTAGTGCCCAGCCAAGTTCACGGCACTACACCCTTTTTACAGGAAAAAACTCAGGCGATTTTCAACCCCCTCTAACTTCAATACCAATAAAGTCAGAAACATCAAATTCCCAGTATTTGCTGAGCTGATCAAACAGAGGTGGCTCACCAAATTTCAACTCTTTGGCATTAGTAATTCCCGAGATAACTTCAAAAATCGCAAAAACCCTAACTGACTGACTCACTGACTCACTGACTAACTGACTCACTGACACACTGACTAACTGACTCACTAACTCACTTACTCACTGACTAACTGACAGATCATCAAAATTATGGAGCACTTCCCGACATCGCAGAAACTTGAAATGTCGCACAACGGTAGGCCTTGCGTGCGGTGCATAAAAAGGAAAAAATCGAAAATATGCAATTTTCTGTTCAGGGCGCGTGGCATCCACCCACTTCCTTAAATATTCATAGAAATTATATGTAGCACTTCCGGTGGTTGTGGAACGATGAAAATTGGTAAGTCGGTAAGGCTTAAGGTACTTAGAAAGAAAAAATTGAAAAATTGGAATTTTCCATTCAGGGGGCGTGGCATCCATCCACATCCTTAAAAAATCTAATAAATTATATGGAGTACTTACGATTGTTGTAGAATGATGAAAATTGGTAGGTCGGTAGGGCTTGAACTACTAAGAAAAAAATATCAAAAAATTGGAAGTTTCAGTTCAGGGGCGTGGCATCCACCCACATTCTCAAAAATTCTTAAAAACTATATGAAGCACTTCTTGAAGTATACTTAGAAAGAAAAATATCGAAAATTGAATTTTCCATTCAGGGGTGTGCCATCCACCCACTTTATCAGAATTTCTATTATTTACATGGAGCACTTTCAGCTGTCGTATAGTTATGAAACTCTGTAGAGCGAAAAGGCTTGATTTTCACGTGGCAAAATAAATCTTTGCAAAAAGGAGTGAAATCACAACCAAAACATAAATGTTAAAAAAAGAGCCATAAGTTCTTATATGTACAAGAAACCTGTGCGTCAGCCAAAAAAGTAATGATATCTAAAATATATGCCAAGTTTTAAGTTCATGAAGTTTAATATCAAATATCTTAAGTAGAGTTATATCGAAACAATTCCAAATCATGACAGAAATTTGGTATTTAATGATTACTGATTTAAAATTGGTGGATTTACTACTTGGCAAGTTTTCTCTTAAATACTTAATCACAAATTTAAAATGTATGAAAACTTGACCGGTGAACCCACCAAATTTTAATCAGTAATCATTAAATACCAAATTTCTGTCATGATTTGGAATTGTTTCGATATAACTCTACTTAAGATATTTGATTTTAAACTTTATGAATTTAAAACTTGGCATATATTTTAGATCTCAATACTTTTTTTGGCTGACTTTTTACGCACAGGTTTCTTGTTTATATAAGAACTTGGCTTTTTTTTTAACATTTATGTTTTTGTTGTGATAATATTAACATAGAAAAGTTATCTTACTTTTAAAGAGTTAATGTCTGTAAATGATTGTCCTTTTCGACTAGAGTAGGTTCAACATTTCCTCTCAAATTTCCTCTCAAAATAGACCTTCAGGGGGTCAATTCTCGATCTGTGAAATGAAAACAAAGTTATCATTTCAGTTTTCACAGAGTTGTATCATTTTATCACTTCACAAACACGCGCAAAGCGATTCCCGAACTCGTTATGAAAAACAGCTGTCAAATTGAGTACTAAAAAGTACTATCATGAAAAATGCTACCATGCTCATAGATGATTGTGACGTCATAGAAAGACCAAGATGGCGAGTTGGGTGTACCAAATGAGCATAATTTGTTTCTGTTTATCATTTTTCTTCTCACAGGTTTTCACAGAGTGAAATGATTGTGATAAACGAATCATCATATTAAAACATTTTGGCATTTGTTTTCATTTTTTCACACTTCGTGAATCGCATTTGGCGTGAAGGCGTTATCATAGTTATCATTTCAGTTTTCACAGAGTTTTATCATTTTATCACTTCACAAACACGCGCAAGGCGATTCCCGAACTCGTTGTGAAAAACATCTGTCAAAGTGAGTACTAAAAAGTACTAACATGAAAAATGCTACCACTTGCTCATAGAAAAAGATGATTGTGACGTCATAGAAAGACCAAGATGGCGACTTGGGTGTTTCAAATGAGTCTTTTCACTGGTTTGCACAGAGTGAAATGATTGTGATAAACGAATTATCATATGAAAACATTTTGGAACTTGTTTTCATTTTTTCACACTTCGAGAATCGCATTTGGTGTGAAGGCATTTTTTTTTCGTGGAGACTTTGGAGACGGGACAAATTAAAGAAACGAAGACAAGTAGTAAGAGCAAGAGGAAAGTATTGTTTCCATTCTCATAGGAAATATAGGGAGTAAGAGAGATAAGCAAACAGTTGTTTGTGAAATGTCAAAGAATAGAAAAAGGTGAGGTAGGTAGGTAGGAATGGCGGCCACGAGCATTACTCTCGCTCGGTGACCCAATTAGGGCTGGAGTGCGCCGTTTTGATACCATTACTCGTTTGACCTGTGGATTAATGTGGATTAGAGTAAGGGTTTGTGGGCTTTACAACAAAAAGAAACCAGGCTAGGTAGCTTGTTGCTTTATTCAAAGCTCAAATAACGGTCCCCGAGGGGATCATCATGTTGCATGATTGGGTGCAACATCACCGTGGGCCTGCGTCTGCTCACTCCGCATTACGTGAGGTTTCCAGCGAGTGTCATCAACTACCCACGAAACCAGATGTACTCCCTGGTTTGAATTATAACGGATGTGTGAATATGTTGTGTTGTGAGCGAGCACAAAACGACAGGAAGTGGGTCAAAAGATACTCATGCAATTGGGTCACATCCCGCCCCGAGGCCAACCACATTATGCCAAGCTAGGCAGGTAACAGAATGGCACCGAAGCGCAGACGGACCTACTGTGTGATCCTAAGGTTATTGAGCACCACGTAACCCTGCAGACAGGCGCGGATCCAGGAATTCAGCTTGGGGGGGGTCATGAGATTGAAACATCATACCTATGTAATTAGAACTGAAACCTCTCGAAATATATATAGCGTTAGATTTTCTACATATCTGGTGATTAGAAAAAGTCAAATTTTATCATGACTTCATAACAGTTGAAGGTATGATCAGATATCTTTGCCGCTCTGCCGCTCACTACGTGACCAGGCCCTAAGACTGTATCGGACTCCTGCTTAGAGAAATAGTGCACACATTTCTTACTGCTGGAAAACTTATTTATCAACAAGACTCAGCTCCATTTCATACTTTTCAGACAATTATGAGAGTATGATGAACATATAAGATTGGAAGCAAAATTTGCAATCTAAAAAAAAAAGTTGACAGTAACTAAAAAAAGGAATAATTCAAGTGTCAATTTGAAACAAAAAGCTAGAAATAATTGCAAATATTTGGTGAAATCCATGCCGAACAGAAAAAAACTGTTGTCAATGCATGGAATTTTTTTTTAATTTCGTTACAAATTTGAGTACTGCACCAAATATCTGCACATAATTTTTTATTAAATACAACTAAATTTGTATGGAGTTTTTCAATGCGTTTTTCGAACATTCCGATATAAATCCAGGTATCTGCTATAATTATTGGAACTTTATTAATTATGGAATTTTTTTTAAAGCCTTTTTTCAAAATTCCATTTAAAAATCCAGGTACTGTACAAGGAGTCTGTTATAATTTTTTCTAGTAAAACAGAGTATTATAATTTACATATAAGAGAGGCAGACATACTGATTTAGTTAAAACTGTTTTTATTTTTGCTTTCGAAATACAGGAGAGCTTGTATGGAGTTTTTTAAAGCCCTTTTTCAAAATTCCGTTATAAATCCAATGACTGCAACAGATGTTTGCTATAGTTTTGTTTTAACAAAATAGAGTATAAGGATTCACATAACGGAGAGGTGGACATACATATGGCTTTTGTTAAAACTTTTGTGTTTGTTTTTGAAATATATCGGAGCTTGTATGGAGTTTCCAAAGCATTTTTTTTCCATATTCCATTATAGATCCAGGCAGGTTTGCCAAGTCAAGAAGCCCTTGTATAGCCCAATTTCAGAATTCATGTAGCCCAAAATCGCTGCCCTAAATGTAGCCCACAAAAAAGCCTAATCTCATTTAAACAAATATAAAATTTCTTATATATTCCACATTCTCCTTGTTTTTTGGAATAATTAATAAGGGAAGTCCTTAAAATCTGAACCGAATTTCAATATATTGTTGGACTTAATGAAACAATTTTTCTTAAAAATAATAAAAAGTAATATCAAATTGGACAACTTTTTTAAATTCCTGTCGCAAATTTAGGAAAAAGATAGTCCAAATTATGATAAATAGCCATATCTGACAACCCTGGATCCAGGTACTGCACCAGGCTTCTGCCAGATTTGTTTTCTAATAAAAAAGAGTATACAAATTTATATATCAGATAGGCAGACATATTGCTTAGGTACAAAATAAGCTGTCTTTGCTTTGAAATACAGTGGTTTTTGTATGGACATTTTTTAAAAGCTCCGTTACAAATCTGGGTACTGCACCAAGTATCAGCACATAACTTTTTGCACATAACTTTTTTTAAAGAGAGTATTAAAGAGATAAGGAGACAGACATATTCCTTCAGTGAAAATTGTGGTTTTTTAAACTTTGAAAAACAGTAGAATTTATATGGAGGTTTTTAAAGCCTATTTTTCAAAATTCAATTAAAGAACTAGGAACTTCACCATTTGTCTGCCAATATCTTTTTCAAATATAAAAATTAACAGGAAACACATTTTCGTTTGAATAATTTTGAATGACAACTTGCGTGTGTTACCACCAGGCTAGAGTTATAGCTATTTCACGAGAACCACCTGGATCATCAGACTCCTTTAGTGGTGCTTAGTCTGTTTATGCTCGTATTAATTATAAATAACTCTTTGCCGTCATCTGGGAGCGAACCATGAACCTTCCAATTCAGAGGCTGATGCACTACACACCACGCCACACTGAAGCCACATGTTCTGCTCAATCCCAATGCAGGCTTCGTTGTTTATCAATAAAAACAGCGACTTGCCTTTTTATTAACACACACAAGCTTGCTATTGTTCAGTCGGTTTCGTTCTTTTTTCCCCATGCACCGATTCATATGCCAACAATTCGATGCTCATACAATTTATTTTATTTAAAAAGAAACAGTGAAACGTGAATGGAGATTTTTCCTCAATTTGTTGTATCTCAAAATTCCGTTAAAAATCCAGGTACTGCAACTGGTGTCCGAAAATTATTTTTTTGTTGGTTATATTTACTATTTTTTATTAAAATATAAAAGACCTGAAGGTATAACTCCAAGATGTACTACACCCTAATGCTGCCTTTACTATTTTTGAATAGAAACAACTTTAAAGTTTAACATATGTAGTTTAACATATCAAAGGGGTGGACATATTGCTATCACGTTTTGAGGTCGATTTTTTTCACTTTTGTTACCCCGATGGAATGCCCATTCCATGCTCAGGAAGTCTAATGGAATGGCTCCACTTATCGTACAGAAATACCGTAACCTGCCGACCACTGGCTCTTAGACTATAATCACCGCATATGGCTGGTGACACCCTATATATATTATCTAAGAGGGTGCGCGTCCAGGGCTACCAGTAATTTTTATAAAAAATGATTTCCTGACCATATCATTAAGAAGTTAGAATTTGCTAAAGAAAATAGAAGCTAACCATAACATTAATAGGTCATGGTTTTCGTATAGTTTACTAAAATATATAGAATTACCCACAAAGTTTATCTCTGTCTTCTAATGTGTTGAATAACAAGTAAAGATTGCTCGTATTTCTTCTTTTCTCTGGAGCTTTGGGGGGGTCATGACCCCCATGACCTCCCCCCTGGATCCGCCACTGCCTGCAGACACCCGATTTCCGATGGCGCACGGTCTTGGGAGTCCGCACGGGAACATGATGCAGAAGCGACCAATTTCGTCTTAAATCCATTTAGTTGCGTTGCGGAAATAGATCAAATCCCCGATCTTTACTTCAGAAAGTTCATTTAGGTCGTTAAGAAAAGCCAAACAAAATATTGTGCTCTCATTCTGGCCAGAGCAGGACATTTACAAAGGAAATGAAGGACTGTTTCCTTTTCTTGATGGTCCCCACAGCTACGATAGTGAGTAATGTGCGGAATACCCAGTCTCGCTGCATGTTCTCCTACTGGTCAGTGCCCAGTACAAGTTGCAACGACCCTGGCTATGTCTTGCCTAGGTCTACAAATCAGATCGGTTGTTCGGGATTTATTATAGCCGGGCCAGATTTTCCTAGATATTTTGCAGTTGGTTAAACTGTTTCACCTACGATTGGATTCACTTAGGAAAATTGAGAATATATTGCCCTTCACAACTCCAAGGGGAATATTGACTCTTTCCGCAAGTGAGCTATGAAGGGCTGATCCTTGCCTGGCAAGCTCATCTGCCCGTTCATTTCCCTCAATGCCAATGTCAATGTGACCAGGAACCAGACCTTGAGGTCAATATTTAGGCTTGCAAGCTCATCACGGCATTGTTGGACCAATTTAGAGGATGATGTAGTCGAAACAATGGCTTTAATAGCTGCCTGACTGTCTGTCAGGATAGCTGCATTACGATTTTGATTTGGGTCTAGTTTAAGTATCTTGCATGCCTCCCTAATTGCAAGTAATTCCGCTTGGAATACACTTGAAAAATTGGGTAACCGAAAGGACCTTGTGATGTTTAGAGTCTCAGAGAAGATTCGTGAAACAACACCGCACTCCATCTTTGAGTCATCAGTATAAATAGTTGTGTCAAAATCTCTCGTCACGATGTCATCATACCAGTCTTTTCTGAATGGGATAATAACTTTAAAATCTCTACTGAGGCTCCCTGAAGGGGCGCAGTAGTCAGTGGGAGTCGAAAATATTGCAACCCAGCAATCTGATTTTTTTAGTCTTAGTGCACTGCAAGATACTAGATATTCAATGTGTAGATCAAGTGGTAAAAGGTGCAGAAGAACGCTTAAGGCATCCGTTGGACAAGATCCAAGAGCCCCTGTGGTACCAACGCTAGCTCTTCTTTGAACCTTTTTAAGTTTATCGATGTAATATGCTTTGTTAAGTGCGGGCCACCAGACAATCGAACCATAAGTTAGAATCGGCCGTACCGCGGCTGTATACGTCCACATGATCATCCTTGATTGAGGGCCCCACTTTTTACCAAAAGGTTTTGCTACAGGCGTAGAAAGCTATGCAGGCCTTCCTGACCCGTTCTTCAATATTTTGCCTCCAGTTTAATTTAGGGTCTAGGATAACGCCTAGGTATTTTGCACTGGAGGATAACGAGAGTGATTGACCGTTTAGTCGGGGTAGAGTGAAGGGCTGTATTTTAGTTTTGGTCGTAAATAGCATTAATTCAGTTTTGCTCTGGTAAACTCCTAGACCACAACTCGTAGCCCAGTTGCTAACTTTCAGAAGGGAATTTTCGCGACACCAGGGGCCTATTTCTGCGCTACTACATCAGCTACAATGTAGTAGTATAACAGTTGTATTACATCATTTCTGTTTCAAACATACATTGGTTTTTCAGGTGTAGTACATCAATATAGCTTTGGAGAATCGATTGGAAGTATTGGAAAAATGTATGATTCTGTTTCACAGCTTTTGCTACTACATTGTTGTAGTACAGCTTGCTGTAAACTATTGTTACATTCTCACAGTAAAAATATTTGCTGTGATTGCTGTAGCAGGATGGGAAATGGCTGGATATAAAAGAAAATATACGAATGTAAGTATTTTGGTTAAAATTGATTGGATGTGCAATGAATGCAAGCGTTCAACAAACTATGAGTACACATTTTTGGAATCTTTCAACGAAATAATGGTCTTATGGAAAATATAATTTTCGGTCTTCTTTCAATAAGGGTATTCATCTGTCAAATTTTCCATACAAATTGTGACAGAATTACGAAGTTTTAAACTTTACAATACTAACTACGACTTGCATGGGTACCCTTGATTATATGTTGAATTCAAAATTATTGGCGAAAATATTTATGTCAAAATCCAATTATTCTTAATTAATTTTAAATTATTTATTTGTGTCTCTTCAAAAATTGAAACTAACTCACATCCAAAAAAACAAATAATATAAATGTCACAAAAACAACATCCATTTGATCAACGAGCTACATCCTACAACGAGCTGCACATCCACTACATCAACGAGCTACATCATACAACACTTCTAGTTGTAGTAATGAAACAGAAAAATGTAATTGATGTAGTTGTAGAAGAGTGCTGTAAGATGTAGTTGATGTAGCTGGTGTAGTAGCGGAGAAATAGGCCCCAGAATAACCAAATCATCCGCATATGCAACCGCCTTCACGCCACAACTTTCCAACTTAACGAGGATTTTGTTCATGACTAAAATCCATAGAAGGGGTGACAGAACACCACCCTGGGGTGTTCCTCTACAGACATGTTTTGTTGAGTTTGCATAACCTAGCTTGGCTTGAATCCTTCTATCGCTGAGCATGGATATAATCCATTCTCTAATGTAGTCCTCTACACCAAAATCAACGAGTGACTCAAGAATGGATTCAGTAAGCAAGTTATTGAAAGCCCCTTCTACATCTAAGAAGGTGACCAGAGTATATTCTTTATAGTTGAAAGTGTTCTCAATTGTACGCAGTACCTCATGAAGGGTTGTCACCGTAGACTTACCTTTAGGATAAGCGTGTTGAGAGTTTGCGAGGGGGCATTCATCTAGTATGTCTCTAATATGGGTGTCTAGAATGCGCTCTAAGGTTTTGAGCACGAAAGAGGTCAGGCTAATCAGTCTGAAATCCTTCGTGGATTCATGCCCCCGCCTACCTACCTTTGGTATAAAAACCATCCTTACCTGTCTCCAGGACTCGGGAACATGGTTGAGGGAGAGGCATCCTTTGAAGATCATCTCCAGCCAGGGCACTGCCACATCTTGCTGTTTTTGGAGCATTGTTGGCAGTATGCCGTCCTGACCTGGAGACTTATACGGAGAGAAAGTATGTACATACATATATAGATGTTTGAGAATCCTTTATATAAAAAATATGTTCTCATTCGGCTTTTTTGGTCGTGATGATAATTAATGAAACAATTCCATTTGATTTCCCGACGTTTCGATGGTTGTTGCCATCTTCCCCAGGGGATCTTTTATTTACGTAATGAAATGAACAATTAGAACATATCGTCGCCCGAGAATTGTTTTGTTGTAAACGCCAAAATGCACTTTTTTAAAGTGGGTATGCAGTAGTATGTTTTTGAAGGTCCTCTTTCTGTTTCTGCAATCAGAATTGATCTATCATTTACCGTTGCTGAGATAATTAGAATGCATTTTGTCGTATATCCACAAAATAAGCATACCCTTAGTTTTGGGTTGTCGTAAGCGCCACTTTTTGGCATATACGACAAAAATTCCATGTGTTTTGCCGCAATTTTGTCTTTAGTATTGTTTTGTCGCATATCCATAGGCTTAACACATACGACCGAAAATGTATAATAAAATCTTAAAATTGTTTTGTCGTACGTGCATGAAACTCACATAGAATGTAAGACTGATCATATACACATACATATACAAAACATATGGAAACAAAATATTCCGGTTTGGTTTGTAACACTTAAAATAATCCAAATGCTCCCAATAGACTTTAAAGCATTTTCTGCCAGAGCAGGCCAATTAAATTTCTCTGCTCATTCAGTAAAATTAAATTTCTGAAATATAATAATACCGATCTCTTATTGTTTTACAAAACAAGTGGTAGAGAAATGGAATTTCGAAATGCTTCAATATTTAAGAAATCAACCAAATCTAATCTGAAATCTCCAACAAATTTGTTCAGCCTATGCCTTCAAGTCACAAGCAACTCGAAGCCTATATCAAAAGAGAAAATTAGTGATCTTTAAAGTCTCTTTATTTTTATGCCTAAGGCAGACCAAGCCTATTATGAAGCCTTAATCAAATCAAAAAATTAGAACAAAATCATGAATTTAATTATGATTTTATTTTGCTTACAGCCCTATTATTGACACGATTCAAAACTAGTTTTAACGTAAAACTAGTTCTATATAGTCTGGGGGCCCACCGTAAGATTACATATCTCATCGCGGCCACACAAAAATTCGATGCCAACCGATAGCTTTAGTCCAAACATTTACAAAACTGCTGGTCGGACAAGCTTTATCTGGTCGCAATGGTTAGAAAATGCACTTTTCAGGTTGCATTTTCTGCTAAATGTACCTATAATATAAGCAACTTATATAAATGGGGTATCAAATGAAAGCTAGACTGTCCTCTACACGATAGCAATGGTCGGATAGAGTTTTTTCTGGGCTGTTGCCACGAGTCCGACCACTTTTCTAAAATTAGAGATTTCGTGCATCCTTAGATGAAAATGAAAAAAAAAAGTGGATAAGGCCACTTTCCTAACCATTTGAAATGATTTTACTCAGTTTTCCCTGACCTTTTTTTTTCAATAGTCGGACTCGTCGTACCAGTCGAAAAAAGTCAGTCCGACCAATGGTATCGTCATAGCTTTCATTTGATACCCCATTTATATAAGTTGCTTATATTATTACTAGCAGAAAATACCCGGCGCTCCCGGGTCCCTGTGAAACAAATTTCCTCCGCACAAAAAGTCCTATGTAATGACAACTTAAACATCCTACAAAACTTTTTTTATTTCGTTAAAAAAAAATTTCTTTTTTTCCTTTGAGTATTTGTTTTTGTATTAATTTAATATTATATTTTATTATATAAAAATGAAATGAAAATTTGTGTGTCCGGGCATCAAATCTAAACCACAGCACAGAATAACTTAAATTATTCTTTATTCACCGAGCTGGCTTAAAAAAAAAGTGGTAATAATTGCAGTTGCATGTAA